>OY744529.1:59644079-60251579 GCA_963556195.1 Sepiola atlantica | reverse complement strand
AAACAAATATAATGAAACCAAAATGCCTTGCGGGTAAGGTTATAAGACCGACTCAATTACCAGGACGGTTCAAAAGGAGACGATGTCAACTGATGACTTGACTCGCAACGGTAGTAAAAGTTGAAGGGCCAGGCTGGTCTCTAAAAATATCCTCGCCAGCCCCTGATTGTTGAGAACGTATTCTCGACTGGTATTTAGGAAGAACAATCATCAGATTACTTTCGCTGTCAAAATCATTTTCTTCCGCTCTTCAATCGACATTCGACGATGGGATCGTGACTGGCTGTGGTATACTGATGAATCAGCTATGGACAGATGGGGATGGACAACATTGACGCTGCAAATTTATTTGGAGCCGGCTCAACCCACCCGGGTGAAAGCATTCACATGCACACCGGTACAGATACATAATAAAACAAGTTTGACCAAAATGGCGCCATTAATATTACTAAATTGCAATACATGTGTTCCTTTTAAATTGATACGTATCTGAGAAGAAAATAAAACAAAGAAAGGACTGATTGACATTTTATCCTTTTCTTTATTTACTGTAAAATGGTTTATTTCTGTGGCTCATGCAGCTTTTTATTTGCTGATACCTTTTTATGTTAACTCGTAATACATCTAAAACAAGTAAATTCGACGTCACCTGTTTGTCGCATTAAGCAAACAGATTAGAACTAGAATACCGATCTCAGGAGGGGTAAAATTAATTCTCCGAACAAACCCGTTTTGCACCACTTTTATCTTTCTTACAAACATTAAAATAAATATAAAATAATACTAAATCTTATATCTAGAATCCTTATTAAAATTTTGAACAAAATTCATTACATGATTTTGATTCTAGAAAATATCTCAAATTGAAGACTAAGGAGTCTTAAGAAGAAATTGAAATTCAAGGAATCTTACTTAATTAGTTTCTAAAAGACTTTGGATAAAATTCAATGCAAATCTGAAATGTTTGAATGTTCAAGTTTGAGACTGTGCTCATATTATACTCCCTAAAAACCCTTTTAAAATACTGTCAAGTAACTGAAATTCAGGGAATTTTAATTGATACTTAATATCTATTGTTAAAATGTCATTTAAATCTAAGTCATCTGAATTTTAACGACCACCCCTATTGTCCTCTTTGCATGAAACTAAATCAAACTAAATATAGCCTACATTACACACCTAGCAACTGTGTTCCAATATTCATAATAATCAGTTAATGCTATAATGATCAGTTTATAATAATGTAATACAAATGTTATGCAAATATATGAATATATGCTCATGCGTAATTTTATATAAATAGAGATTTTAACATTATTTTCTAGTTTAAAAGTTAAATTGATGATATGGGGTTCAGGGATGGGAGTATGAGTAAACAGTATAATTCCAGTCACTATCTGCTATAGTTTGACGACAGCAAAAAACATGAAATATTATGGCAACACATGCGCCATCAATTGAACATTTATTAATTAGTTTTGTCCTTTTTTTCTCAACGTTTGGTAAAGATGAAAGAATTAAAAGTATGACGATACAAAGAACGAATCAGCACTAACAACCAGGCTTCCATTTTAACGATTGTTTTAATCGAAAACGCTTATCTACAATCCATTAGGACCAATTCCATCGCGAAACATTTATTGTCGGTCTTTTCCCGTCCACGAGCTCTCATTTCCGGCTGATTCGTTTTATGTCATCTTTCGATTTTACTATTCTTTGATCCATGGAAGAGCGATATGTGGGAGATCCGTCAACTGAGATTTAAGCGGTAAAGTAAAACCTGAGTATCTGGCGTCACAAATGCAAAAATAAGCATAAATAACGCGAAGTAAAAGGTGATATCATCATCATCATCATCATCATCATCATCATCATCATCATCATCATCATCATCATCATCAGGGTTTTTGATCACTCCTAGACGAAGAACCCCTCCCTTATTCATACCGCCTTATAAGTGGTTGTCATTCAGTCGGAGTGGCGACGCTATTTTCTCATAGCTTGGTGTCACATACAGCGCCTGATATTCCCAAATAGTCACCCATCTAGTAGTAACCAGGCTCAACGTCGCTTAACTTCGGTGATCTAACGAGAAAAATAACGGGAAGAATACGCATTCCAGAACGAGTAAAATGAATTCCCCAAACAGAACAGTTTTGCACCACTTTTATGTCTCCTTTCGAAGATTAAAATCAATATATAATGATACTAAACCTTATGTCCAGAATCCTTATTCAAATTTTGATCAAAATCCATTATATTAGTTTGATTCTAGAAAATGTGTAAAATGTAAGGCTTTGTAGCGATGAAGTTTACCCTTCTGTGCCCGAAATGAAAATTCTTACAATCCTTTCTGCGCATATAGCTCGGCGGAAGCACTCGCCTGAATTAATAAAAACAAATAAAAACATTTTTGACCAATCAGATGCATTTCTCTGAATTTATCAAATTTGCTGTTTTGCTCCACCCCGAGTGCATAAAAAGACTGATTTTTCTTTTAATAAACAGTTTGAGTCAAAACTCACGACAGCACTAACATCAACATTTCGCCAGCTTCCCTCGTCCCTCTATCAGGCGTTGGGAAAGCTAATAATGCATTTCTCATCTCACGCACACACATAGTCATAAACATACGAACTCTGACACTAACGCACACACATACCCAACACATTAACTCTTTCACCCTGTCATCTGCTCATCGAAACCAAATGTTTAAATATTCATTTTAATACTACTAACATATCTTACTGAACTTTCTACAATGTAAACAAATGAACATTGACTCTTATTAATGACTTTTAATCAAATGTAAATTTTGTAATTTAGAGAAGAAGTTTTAATTACGATTTTTCAGACCCGTGGATAATTCACGGCCGTTAAATTATCGACTCAGACTTCATCAATATCTCAGCTAATGAATCCCCTTTGTTCTGTAACGACTTTCAAAATATGAACAAACATTATATGTTTTCATATTTATGTAAACTTCCATTTTTAACCATATATAAATTATCTCTTTTTGTGAACTTATGTTTTTGTACTCATTATTTTGTTTGTGTGTACCATATGACATTTTTCTCGTTCTCTCACATTTAGGTATTGACTAAAACTGTTTTCCTTAAACATGCTTCTCTAAAACTAGTTCTCCTCAGGGATCGCTACCTAAAAGTATAACACTTAAACAGAACCCGCGAAAGCTTAAACTTAAGCAGTCTTAAGAAGAAATTGGAATTTAGGTAATCTTGCTTAATTCATGTCTAATGACTAGAGTCAAATTTTGTGCAAATCTGAAATATTTGAATAATCAAATTGAAGGTTGTGCCCATATTATGACCCCGAAAAACACTTTAAAATACTCTAAAGGAACTGAAATTTGGGGAATATTTATTACTTGATGTCTGATACCTATTACTAAAATTTCACAAAACCGGATGCACCTGAATTTTAACGAAGGACTTCCACACGTTTTCATCTCCTTTGCATAAAACTAAAACTAAATGTAACCTACATTACGACGCCTTACGCTTCACAGCTGTGTTCCAAAATTTATAATTATCGGTTAATTAATCTAGCAGTGAATCCTGTACATATAAATATATAAACATATACACATACCTAACTTTATATAAATAGAGATTATATGCGCATAGAAAAGTTTACACAATGAGAAAGTATTTTCTAGGTGCAAAAATTATATGTACATTTTTGCTGTGTCTGTTTCAAAAGCGTCAGCTTTTTCATCCTGTTCATGCTGATCTCTCTGTCCATAAATTAGCAATAAACTTCCGCGTATATTTCCGACGATCAATTCTTAGTCGTTCTATTTGAGTACAAGTGCGAATGGTTTAGCAATTCATCAACCGAATCAATTGCAGTCCTTTTGGGGTTCATTTGCGCGCGAAAGTAAGTTACAGTTCTCATGTGACATGTCTCATCCAATGATTTTTCAAGATTTTCTTGATTTTCTGGAGCCTGTTTGTCACAAAAATATAATATTTTTTTGTAAATAGTGAAATTTATTAAAATAAGTGCATGGGGCAAATCTAAAAACCAGTTCAAAGCAATCAAAAATATATTCATAATGGGTGACGTTATCCGTTGTGATTAAATGTAATGATAGTCTCTAACATAAAGTTCATCTGACTCCCAAAATAATTAACAGACGACATCAAAGTTTTAAATAAAAATTCCTTTTATTGGGCTGTGCTGAAAAAGGAATTAGAACAGTAAACAGTCAGTCTGGCTCCAGAAAGGGAAATCGCGTGGGTGCTATAAGAAGTCGGGCGATTTATGTTCCTACGCCAGAACTTCTGATTGGCTGAGAGACAATCACTCCAATGGTACGCCTGTCTATTTACACTAAATAAATGTAAACACAATAGGATAGAATATGTGACTGGTACAGTTTTAAATACTTTAAAATTTCAGTTTTGTGAATTTTTCATGTCAAGCCAATGTTTTGGAATAAATGGAGGTGCGAACATTTTGTGAGAGTTTCGATCCCGCAAGAAAGTTCAGTTCTTACAGGAAATAGAATAAGAATTGGGCTCGAAGATAAGTGCAGAAATGGAATCGGAGAAACAGCTTTTTACAAATAGGGGAATCGTCTGTGTACATTACTTTTACTTACCTAAGCAAAATTGTTCAATTAATAAAGAATGATATACTAAGAGTATAAGGTTGATATACATAATGTACGTTTGTGAACACGTGCGTTATCTTATGCGAAGAGTGTTCTGCTGACATGTACGCACGCTTCGGTTTCAACAGTTGGTGGCTCTTGAAGGCGTAGGAGGGAGGCTTTGCGTGCGACAGCATTCTGGGTCTCGTGTCGTAATGCAGTCAACCGTTAACCGACGTCGACCGTAGTAGTAAAAATGGGAAAAGACACGGGAGCCCTAACCATTTAAGTTTATATTGGCTATGTTTCGTGACATGTAAGGGGACATCAATTGGGTATACCTTTTGGTTAATCCACATGAGCCTTAAATGAATAGGGGAAGAAACCCACACTAAAGACAACCAATCTATAAGTGCCTTATAAGTTTCAATAATTTGTGCAAGATTTATTATTATCGGTACATATCCTGAATGTTTCAAGGTTAAACAAATGTTTCCCAATATCATGTTTGCCTCAAATAATTCAATTGAATCTTCCTAGTCGAACCAAGAGGTTTTAAAAATATTAGAGGCAAAAACTGTATTCCTTTCTCTGCTATAATAGTCACATATCCTATAAACATTTAGTGCAGATTGACAAACAGATAACAAACAGCCACCTTACTAAATCAACCGATATCATTACGATAACATACAACATATATCTAACTAATGTAGTATAGCCACAGCGAGTCTTCTTCTGACCGAAACAAATATTGTTCCACGCATAAACAGATGCATGTTGTTAACACGTTAGGCGTGGTAGTAGTATTCTTAGTGGTGACGGTATGTACAGATCGTCTGCCTTGCTCTCTTTATAGTTAGTAGCCGTCGTAGTGATCGCGAGTATAGTAGTTCTTTTTCTGCTTTTTGTGTGAAGTTGTGTGTCTTTCTCCCTCTCTTTCTTTTATAGCTAACTAGAAGAATACCAGTCACTGGATAGGTAAAATTAATTTCCTGAAGGGAACAGCTTGCACCACTTTTATGCTCCTTTAAGAAGATTAAAATATAGATACTAAATCTTAGGTCTAAAATCATTATTCCAGTTTTGATCAAAATCCATTACATGATTTTTATTCTAGAAAATGCCCAAGAGTTAAGACTTGAGCTTAAGAGGCTTTAAGAAAAAATTGAAATTCAAGAAATATTGATATTTTTTATCTAACAACTATTGATCAGATTTTATGTAAATCTGAAATATTTGAATTTGTCTGAACATTTGTTTCTAATATTATTTTTATGTACTTTAAATTTTGAATAATGAGTTTCAAAAAGGTTCAAGTACTTCTGACAGCGATAAAGACATTGGATCGAAGGTGCTGATTCCAAATGTGCGGTTAGTTTACCTCTGATGCCGCGACACACATACACATTCAGACAGCTTTATACATCTCTCTACTCTCTCAATTTTACTTTATATCTACATTGAAAAGTTGCAATTTGTTAAACTTTTGTTAAAAAACTTCGGCTGACTTGTTTTATAAAACTCCACCGTTCTTTATCGTTCATCATTCAATCACTCATCTCTTCTAAAACATTTCGATAAATTATTTACACCGAGTTTAAATGACAAAACTTGTTGAGTTTTTTTTTAATTAGTTGATAACACTTTGCAACTCTTTTCATGACGACTTATTTTATTTTGAGACAAATTTGGGATTTAAGTCGTGTCGAACCACTTTTATGTCCCTTTACGTAGATGAGAATCAAGATATAATGATACTAAACCTTCTGTTTAGAATCCTTATAATAATTTTGATCAAAATCTGTTATATGATTTTGATTCTAGAAAATGCCTACAAGTTAAAGCTTAAGAAGAAATGGAAATTCAGGGAGTTTTGCTTAATTGGTGTCGAATGATGATGGATCAATCTTATGCAAATATAAAATATTTGAATTTTCAAATAGGCGGTTGTGTCCATATTATGTTCCTATGAAAGCATTTAAAATACACCAAAGAAACTTAAACTTGTGGAATATTTATAAATTAATGGTTAATACTTATTGTTAAAATCTCATAAAAATTGTAGGTATCCCAAACAACTTGTTTTTACTTAGAATCACACTTTAGTAAAAGAAACTAACATTATATAAGTTAGTTATAGCAAGTTGAGTCGTACACCAGTAGATAAAGTGTAGATATTTTCAAAAAGAAAATACTATATGGCAGACAATAATAGTCGATAAAATACCAAGAGAGAATTCTAAATTCATAATGGGTAGATAGGGGAGATAACTTCGCTTATTTCAAAAAGAAGATATTTTTTATAAAGCAATGGAATTCCTTTGAAGGGAACTATGATAGTTACCCAAAAGTGTTTTTGTTTTTATTAAATGATTGGATATGTCCAGGCAATGCATGTTTATTGAAAAGGGGAACATGCAAAACAAATATTATTACAAAGGAAACTGTGCAGTGAGTGAATTGAGAAGAAAAATGGGAATAACAAAAATACTGTCTCAACATAAAACAGAGTTGTATGATAAAGTTTTTGATTTTTCTAGGCAAACAAAGTATAAATAAGCATAAAAATAACAACACAAAAACAAAAATGACATATTCTGTACACAATTGGCTCCGAATCCAAATAAAATAATATAAAAGAGAATATATATTTTTCAGTCAATGAGAAGAGTTACAATATATTTGCATCCAAAAGCCTAAAAAGAATCCGTAAAATATTTGGCTCCAAGCCACTGCAAGCATTTCTCATATTATATAAGAAATAAACATATATGCTCTTCAGTTTAATTCAGTAATTCGCCACTGCGATAACATACGACGACGTTTAGCAATTTGAACAGCATACAAACTTAGAATCTGATAACCACTACTTGCAACAATTGGTGGGAGAAAAAATACACACAAACTGAACTGTTCATACTCACATAATTAGCAGAACTTTGCCAGTAGCTGAGTTTATTGAAACCTCAATATTCTGGGCTGAACTCTATCATCATACGAACTTTTAAATCGCTATATAAAGTAAGATATGTGTATATGTTTGTATATTTGTATATAAAGGATTCAATCCTAAACTAATTAACCGATCATTATAAATTTTTAGAACGTAGCTGCTATGCATAAAAGGTCGTAATGTGGGTTATATTTAGATTATGTTCGTTTTAGGCAATGGAGTAATATTCAGATACGTTGTGAAGTTTTAATAACAGGTATTAGACATCAATTAATAAATATTCGCAAAATTTCAGTTTCTTTGGAGTATTTTAAAGGGTTTTTATGTATAGAATATCCATTTAAAAATTTTAATATTTAAAATAAGCATTGAATTTGATCCATAATCATTAAACACCAATTATTTCAGATTAGCATTGAATTTGATCCATAATCCCTAAACACCAATTATTTCAGATTAGCATTGAATTTGATCCATAATCATTAAACACCAATTATTTAAGATTAGCATTAAATTTGATCCATAATCATTAAACACCAATTATTTAAGATTAGCATTGAATTTGATCCATAATCATAAAACACCAATTATTTAAGATTAGCATTGAATTTGATCCATAATCATTAAACACTAATTATTTAAGATTAGCATTGAATTTGATCAATAATCATTAAACACCAATTATTTAAAATAAGCATTGAATTTGATCCATAATCATTAAACACTAATTATTTGAGATTAGCATTGAATTTGATCCATAATCATTAAACACTAATTATTTGAGATTAGCATTGAATTTGATTCATAATCATTAAACACTAATTATTTGAGATTAGCATTGAATTTGATCCATAACCATTAAACACTAATTACTTAAGATTAGCATTGAAATTGATCCATAATCATTAAACACTAATTATTTAAGATTAGCATTGAATTTGATCAATAATCATTAAACACTAATTGTTTGAGATTAGCATTGAATTTGATCCATAATCATTAAAAACAATTATTTAAGATTAGCATTGAATTTGATCCATAATCATTAAACACCAATTATTTAAGATTAGCAATGAATTTCATCCATGCTCATTAAACACAAATTAGGCAAGATTAGCATTGAATTTGATCCATAATCATTAAACACCAATTTGGCAAGATTAGCATTGAATTTGATCCATAATCATTAAACACCAATTATTTAAGATTAGCATTGAATTTGATCCATAATCATTAAACACCGATTATTTAAGATTAGCATTGAATTTGATCCATAATTATTAAACACCAATTAGGCAAGATTAGCATTTAATTAGATCCATAATTCCTAAACACCAATTATTTAAGATTAGCATTGAATTTGATCCATAATCATTAAACACTAATTATTTGAGATTAGCATTGAATTTGATCCATAATCATTAAACACTAATTATTTAAGATAAGCATTGAATTTGATCCATAATCATTAAACACCAAGTATTTAAGATTAGCATTGAATTTGATCCATAATCATTAAACACTAATTATTTAAGATTAGCATTGAATTTGATCCATAATCATTAAACACTAATTATTTTAGATTAGCATTGAATTTGATCCATAATCATTAAACACCAATTATTTAAGATTAGCATTGAATTTGATCCATAATCATTAAACACTAATTATTTGAGATTAGCATTGAATTTGATCCATAATCATTAAACACCAAGTATTTAAGATTAGCATTGAATTTGATCCATAATCATTAAACACTAATTATTTAAGATTAGCATTGAATTTGATCCATAATTCCTAAACACCAATTATTTCAGATTAGCATTGAATTTGATCCATAATCATTAAACACCAATTAGGCAAGATTAGCATTGAATTTGATCAATAATCATTAAACACAAATTAGGCAAGATTAGCATTGAATTTCATCCATAACTATTAAACACCAATTATTTAAGATTAGCATTGAATTTGATCCATAATCATTAAACACCAATTAGGCAAGATTAGCATTGAATTTGATCAATAATCATTAAACACAAATTAGGCAAGATTAGCATTGAATTTCATCCATAATCATTAAACACCAATTATTTAAGATTAACATTGAATTTCATCCATAATCATTAAACACCAATTATTTAAGATTAGCATTGAATTTGATCCATAATCATTAAACACCAATTAGGCAATATTTCCTGAGCTTAAGCTTTAAATTTGAGACATTTTCTAGACTCAAAATCTTGTAAATTATTTTGATCTAAATTTGAATAACGATTCTAAACATAATATTTAGTATCATTATATCTTGATTTTAATTTTCGTAAAGGGACATAAAAGTGATCATAAACTATTCTGTTCGATGAATTAATTTTACCTGTCCTGTGGTGGCTATTCTTTCAGTTCTCTATATTAATACCTTCTGATATTTGTAAATAAATGTATATAGTTTATTTCTACGAATTTTGTTATTAACTTATTAGAGTTTTTTATATTTAATTCCTCTACATGAGTAAGTAAATGAATCGGACGAGAATTTGACCATTTTGTTGTTGTTTTTGTCGTTTGTTTTCTTCAGTCGTTGGTTAAATCGACTTAAAACCCAAATTTGTCACTCGGTGTAAAGAATCTATCGAAATGTTTTAGAAGAGATGAGTGATTGAATGCTGAACGATAAAGAACGGTGGAGTTCTATAAAACAAGTCACCCAAAGTTTTAAACAAAAGTTTGATAATCTGAAACTTTTCAATCTAGATATAAAGCAAAATTGTCTGTATGTGTGTGGCGGCATCAGAAGTAAACTAAGCTTCAATCCGATGTTCTTATCGATGTCGAAAGTTCTTGAAACTTTTTTAAAACTCATTAATCAAAATTAAAAGTACATCAAAATAATATTAGAAATAAATTTTATGACATTGGTAGGGTTCTTTTTCCTAGTCGATCAAACAACACACTTCTGAACCTTTTCACTACCAATAAGAACAATAAATAAACATAAAATAATATTAGAAATAAATGTTATGACATTGGTAGGGTTCTTTTTCCTAGTCGATCAAACTACACACTTCTGAACCTTTTCACTACCAATAAGAACAATAAATAAACATAAAAATAATATTAGAAATAAATGTTATGACATTGGTAGGGTTCTTTTTCCTAGTCGATCAAACTACACACTTCTGAACCTTTTCACTACAAGTAAGAACAATAAATAAACATAAAAATAATATTAGAAATATATGTTATGACATTGGTAGGGTTCTTTTTCCTAGTCGATCAAACTACACACTTCTGAACCTTTTCACTACCAATAAGAACAATAAATAAACATAAAAATAATATTAGAAATAAATGTTATGACATTGGTAGGGTTCTTTTTCCTAGTCGATCAAACAACACACTTCTGAACCTTTTCACTACCAATAAGAACAATAAATAAACATAAAAATAATATTAGAAATAAATGTTATGACATTGGTAGGGTTCTTTTTCCTAGTCGATCAAACTACACACTTCTGAACCTTTTCACTACAAGTAAGAACAATAAATAAACATAAAAATAATATTAGAAATATATGTTATGACATTGGTAGGGTTCTTTTTCCTAGTCGATCAAACTACACACTTCTGAACCTTTTCACTACCAATAAGAACAATAAATAAACATAAAAATAATATTAGAAATAAATGTTATGACATTGGTAGGGTTCTTTTTCCTAGTCGATCAAACTACACACTTCTGAACCTTTTCACTACCAATAAGAACAATAAATAAACATAAAAATAATATTAGAAATAAATGTTATGACATTGGTAGGGTTCTTTTTCCTAGTCGATCAAACTACACACTTCTGAACCTTTTCACTACCAATAAGAACAATAAATAAACATAAAAATAATATTAGAAATAAATGTTATGACATTGGTAGGGTTCTTTTTCCTAGTCGATCAAACAACACACTTCTGAACCTTTTCACTACCAATAAGAACAATAAATAAACATAAAAATAATATTAGAAATAAATGTTATGACATTGGTAGGGTTCTTTTTCCTAGTCGATCAAACTACACACTTCTGAACCTTTTCACTACAAGTAAGAACAATAAATAAACATAAAAATAATATTAGAAATATATGTTATGACATTGGTAGGGTTCTTTTTCCTAGTCGATCAAACTACACACTTCTGAACCTTTTCACTACAAGTAAGAACAATAAATAAACATAAAAATAATATTAGAAATAAATGTTATGACATTGGTAGGGTTCTTTTTCCTAGTCGATCAAACTACACACTTCTGAACCTTTTCACTACAAGTAAGAACAATAAATAAACATAAAAATAATATTAGAAATATATGTTATGACATTGGTAGGGTTCTTTTTCCTAGTCGATCAAACTACACACTTCTGAACCTTTTCACTACCAGTAAGAACAATAAATAAACATAAAAATAATATTAGAAATAAATGTTATGACATTGGTAGGGTTCTTTTTCCTAGTCGATCAAACTACACACTTCTGAACCTTTTCACTACCAGTAAGAACAATAAATAAACATAAAAATAATATTAGAAATAAATGTTATGACATTGGTAGGGTTCTCTTACCTAGTCGATCAAACAACACACTTCTGAAACTTTTCACTACCAGTAAGAACAATAAATAAACATAAAAATAATATTAGAAATAAATGTTATGACATTGGTAGGGTTCTTTTTCCTAGTCGATCAAACTACACACTTCTGAACCTTTTCACTACCAATAAGAACAATAAATAAACATAAAAATAATATTAGAAATAAATGTTATGACATTGGTAGGGTTCTTTTTCCTAGTCGATCAAACAACACACTTCTGAACCTTTTCACTACCAATAAGAACAATAAATAAACATAAAAATAATATTAGAAATAAATGTTATGACATTGGTAGGGTTCTTTTTCCTAGTCGATCAAACTACACACTTCTGAACCTTTTCACTACAAGTAAGAACAATAAATAAACATAAAAATAATATTAGAAATATATGTTATGACATTGGTAGGGTTCTTTTTCCTAGTCGATCAAACTACACACTTCTGAACCTTTTCACTACAAGTAAGAACAATAAATAAACATAAAAATAATATTAGAAATAAATGTTATGACATTGGTAGGGTTCTTTTTCCTAGTCGATCAAACTACACACTTCTGAACCTTTTCACTACAAGTAAGAACAATAAATAAACATAAAAATAATATTAGAAATATATGTTATGACATTGGTAGGGTTCTTTTTCCTAGTCGATCAAACTACACACTTCTGAACCTTTTCACTACCAGTAAGAACAATAAATAAACATAAAAATAATATTAGAAATAAATGTTATGACATTGGTAGGGTTCTTTTTCCTAGTCGATCAAACTACACACTTCTGAACCTTTTCACTACCAGTAAGAACAATAAATAAACATAAAAATAATATTAGAAATAAATGTTATGACATTGGTAGGGTTCTTTTTCCTAGTCGATCAAACTACACACTTCTGAACCTTTTCACTACCAGTAAGAACAATAAATAAACATAAAAATAATATTAGAAATAAATGGTATGACATTGGTAGGGTTCTTTTTCCTAGTCGATCAAACTACACACTTCTGAACCTTTTCACTACCAGTAAGAACAATAAATAAACATAAAAATAATATTAGAAATAAATGTTATGACATTGGTAGGGTTCTTTTTCCTAGTCGATCAAACTACACACTTCTGAACCTTTTCACTACCAGTAAGAACAATAAATAAACATAAAAATAATATTAGAAATAAATGTTATGACATTGGTAGGGTTCTTTTTCCTAGTCGATCAAACTACACACTTCTGAACCTTTTCACTACCAGTAAGAACAATAAATAAACATAAAAATAATATTAGAAATAAATGTTATGACATTGGTAGGGTTCTTTTTCCTAGTCGATCAAACTACACACTTCTGAACCTTTTCACTACCAGTAAGAACAATAAATAAACATAAAAATAATATTAGAAATAAATGTTATGACATTGGTAGGGTTCTTTTTCCTAGTCGATCAAACTACACACTTCTGAAACTTTTCACTACCAGTAAGAACAATAAATAAACATAAAAATAATATTAGAAATAAATGTTATGACATTGGTAGGGTTCTTTTTCCTAGTCGATCAAACTACACACTTCTGAAACTTTTCACTACCAGTAAGAACAATAAATAAAGATATAAAATAATGAAAATGTAAAAAGTTCTTTTGAAGTATCTGTTAGCTTTTAAATTTGAAAAGTAGGTAAAATGACGTTAGAAACCACGAATAAAAATAGTTTTTTTTTAATTTTTGTCTGCATTTTTTCGGATAAAATTCATTCTTCAGAGATGAGAGTTGTTTTATGCTAGTAAAATTATTAACTTTTTATAATTATTAAAGTCCTTTTGTTATTGAAGTACCTGATTGTGATGAAACAGCTTTTTTAATACAGAAATTTAAAACGCGTGGATTGCCGGAGGAATAATGAAATTAGAAAGGATATTCTATCTTAATAAATTAAAACAAAAAATAAAAATAAAATGATTTTTAATAAAACATATTTTCGTCTTATTCGTGATTTTTAGCGGCATTTTTTTTTCTAATTTTCAAATGTAAATCCTAACAGATGCTTCAAAAGAACTTTTGACATTTTCACTCTATCTCCTAGCCGATATTGATCATCATCATGAACCTGGATGATGCACTTGATTTTTGTTGCTGTGTTTTATTATTTTATTGCAATTTAAAGTTGAAAAAAAAAATCAAACTTTTTTCATTTGAACTAACGTGGAGAAGAGAAAGGTTTGACGAACCCGGCGTTGGCGGGTATTTCGGCTAGGGTGGCGTATAAAGTAGTTCGTTTGTTTTTCTTATTGGTGAGATTCATAGAATATTTTGTTGAATTAAAGCAGCGTTTTGATGATGCCATTATACAAAAAGAAAAGAAAAGTAAACAAAGCATGTTCCTTTCTAGTCAGTTTTTATTTTACTCGTGAGTCATCACTTATCAAGGCCAAAAGCCACTCGAGGATGAGGGTTAATTCAATACATGGACTTTTAATTTTATTATTAAGAATATTATGAGAGAACTAGTATACAACTATGTGAAAACATTATGCTTCGCCTGTGTTCGCTATAAAATGTTTTTAGTCTTTTTTAGGGGGGGGTCTATAGGATAAGACTGAACTATCGTTAGTTGAAAACAATGAGTAATTTCTGATGACCTAAGGAAAAAGAACACTAAACTTGACTTTCCTTTTTTCAATTTTCTTCCTTTGGTTATTCGGAGGTAGAGAGGCAAGATATTAAAAAATATGACGCCGGATAATAAAAACATCAAAGACGTTAGCGAAATGAAAATTGAAAGAAAGCAATCGTTGCTCACTTAAAGAAAGAAAGAAAAAAAGAAAGAAAGAGAGAAAGAAAGAAGAAAACGTCCCAAACTGAGAATTTTAAAAAAAGGAGAGAAAAATGTATAAATTGGTATAGAAAGCAGATAGAAAAAAAGAAAGAAAACATCTGATTATGGAAATAGATTTGCGTTCTCCTTTCGTCGAAGAGGCATTCGTGTGACGGAACGGATATATATTTACAAATAAAAATGCAATGAACTTTATTATGAAGGATTGAAAAAGATGAATAGAATGAACAAAATTTGATTACTTATGGAGGCGGTTTAGGACAAGTATTTTTCGACATTGAATTTGAAGACGACCATGATGCAGTCTGCGGAAAGCAGTTTGAAATATGCATTACAATTCGATCTGTTATTGCCTTATTTGAATAGAGGACGAATTATCCAAAAAGATCGGTTGATTTTCAACTTTATTTGAATGTCAAGTATGTCCATGAGAAGACAGTTGCGTATTGGTCAATGTTGATTATTGACACCAAAACGAGATTTTCGACTTGCAACAATTTTTCAGTAATCAGTTTTAAATATCGTTTAATGAGAAGCACTGAAACATTTTGTATACATGTGAATATCTTTGAAACTGCAAGAGCTGAACTTCTGAAAAATTGGTATGCCGATTGCGGTACTAGTTCTAGATATCACCGTTGAAAGTAAATGTTTTCATATCATTATTTTGTTTGTAATCTCTCTCTCTCTCTCTCTCTCTCTCTCTCTCTCTCTCTCTCTCTCTCTCTCTGTGTGTATGTATGTATGTATATATACATATATATATATATATGTGTGTGAAAATAAAGCACACTACTTGGATCGAAAATACTAAAGAACGCTGAAGTTTTTCTACAAAAGAAACAGTCATTTTCCCCGTCGACTTTAAATTTCGTTGTTATGTTACATAATTTGTAAAAATGTCAATAACTTCGAAACTACAGGATCTAAAATTCTGAAAATTGGTGTGACATTTGCTACTCTAGCCTTGCATATGTGTCTGAAATATTTATTGAAAATGCCCAACACCCAAAAGTGTTGAGGTCGTTCAAAAAAGAAAAACGATTGTCATTGCTTTTTTAGTGCTTCTTATTGGACGATCTTTAAAACTAATTAGTCAAAAATTGGTGCAAATTAGAAGTATAGTTTTTGGTATCTATACTCATAATACCAATACACAACAGATCGACATATTTGTTTTGTTTGTTATTTAAAATCGACACACAATTACGTAACGATGTCTGATTATACTGCCTTGTTCATTGACAAAAGTGATGCCGATTTGAAAATGTCCCTCTTTACTTGCCTCCCTACGAGGACGGAGTTAGACAGAAGGTCGGTTTTAAATGTGGGGTAAAATCCAGCTTCCCAAAACAGGACACTCTGGATTAGGGTAAAAAATATTCTAACTCTAAAAGGATTCTTCATCACTGACAGTGGAAAGAAAATATGAAGTTTAGTATCAGAACAAATACTGAACTTTGCATTATTTATTTGCACAAAATATAAGATTTTACATTCAGGACAAATTAGGCACAATGGCATCACAAGTGTGGGGAAATAGGGGTCGTTGATCATCCTTTGTCAAAATGGATAAAAGAAATGTTTATCCTAATATTAAATAGAATCTTATCAGTCACCACAATACCACATTTACTCTCGGGTGTATCTTACTTAAAGTATCCCCAAATTTGTTTCAAATTTTATTTTTCATAAATGTATGAACACCGAAATTAAAGGCCAAGAAAATATCTGTTACCAATATCACCTTTAGGTTGAGAGAAACGATCCCCAATTACAGAGAACGTGACATGTAATTGTGTTGTAGTTTTTAATTGCTAAAATATATTCTGATTAAAATTGATGAAAATGATGCTGGCTGTTGGATGTAGATGTTTTCATATTAATACTTTATTTTGTGGTAACTATCTCCCTATCTATGTGTGTAATTGAAAACAGAGCACTATATCAAGATCAAACAACCTTCCTCGCGTAAAATATTACAAAGAATCGAATGATCGTATTAATTTTGTATTAGGGTGTTGGTTACAATAATAATGGGAAGGGGTCTGCGTTTGCACCGAATATCCATAAACAGAAAAGATAGTATTTTACTTTATTTTATTTTATAACGTAAAATTGAAAATTATAGAAGCAAAAATAAGAATAAAAGTGTTGATATGGGTTCAGGGCTGAGTACATAAGTGCACGGGAGTTCTCGTTGATTCCAGATATGTCTACTGTGACAAGGATAGTGACTCTTTTGTGGGAGCTGGGGTTCCCCATATTTATAAGCCTTGCGCCAGACTTCTATTGCCCTTGTAGAGAGTCAAAGCACCGCACTTCAAATGAGTGGCAATAAGTATCCCCAATATACCAGTATTCCCCATGCCCTTCTTGTGGAGTCCGGATAGTGCTCTTCCCCCATCGGACTTTCCATCCTCCTTGAGCGTTCACGACCGTCTTGTGAGATTCCAGCCGAGGTTGGTGCCACCACTATTTTGGAAGGGGATCAGATTATGGGATTTCAGTTCCCTTGATTTATTCCTATATTTTTTGTTCTATTTCTATTTCAATTTATCCGTGGTTAGTGAGTGTTACCTGGTTATGTGTCTTGGTTTTCGCACTCGGAATTTATATCATCATTATTATTTTTTTAATTTTGTTTTATTTTAATTTTTATTCTTATTCCTTATCAAAATAAGGAAGAACAATAAAAATTAAAATAAATTAAATATTTGACCTTTAACAAAAATTTCAAAAGTTATAAAAAGACATTTCTACATAAAACAACCATGGACAAAAAGTACAAAATTACTTCACTGGTCGGAAATTTTCCGATATCCTGAGAAGGTTGAAGACATATTTCAAACAAAAATTCCTGATAACTCATAAATTTTCGACATTGATTTACTAAGGACAAAATGGTTTTACGTAAATTCCTATGCCAAATTTTATAAATGAATATTAATTAAAATAATAATGAAAATGTTTATCTCTTTCGATTTTCATCACTTAGCCGAATCGCAAACCATCTTCGTATCAGTTCAACCTACTTACAACTTTCTACGCACTACTTGTGGATGTGTTTGTACTTGTCATCTAATACTCGTCGTCCGTTCGTCTGCAGACATCCGCTAGGTTAAACAAAACAAAACTAACAAAAATGTACCCTTTAAAGAGGTTTAAATATTCAGTAGTTTCCATGACAACTGTTCGAGGTTACTCGCTTGTTTGCTGTCAAGACAGGTGGGTGTTATGTTCACTTCTGGTGAGTAAGAGACGTGAGTGGTCCACTACTTTGTTTGTACAGGGCAGGCATTTAGTTTTTTGGTGATGAGGTCAACAAAACGTGATGTCCAATCGAATTCACCTGCATAAGGGACAATAGATTCGAATGTGTACACTACAATCCATGCTATGGCTAATTCTCCCTTTCTTTTTCTTGCTAAGCAAATAGCGACTACTTCTTTCTAGTGGAGAAAAAAGACATAGGTTTTGAGTTGAAGGGTTTTCGTTTGGTTAAGCCATCAGAATTCGTATTTATTTGTCTCATGCATTGCAGTCTGACATGTCACTGTGTATGTGAATTGCTTGGGTAGCTACTTATGTTGTAATTACCAAGTGGATTTGAGAGGCTCGCAAATAGATTAAGAGAATTAAACTAGTCTGGTGGTTAAATTAGGGGCCGGTGTTCGATCCCTGATAAAAACTAGAATGCAAATGTTCAAGTCAATCACATCGTCCTCACAATATTGTGGCAAGACGAAAAAGAGTAAAATATGTAACCGCCATGTTAAGCTACTGCCTTTCCTTCTCTACTTGTCCAAATTCTTTCCTTTTCTTTTATTTCTTTCCTTTTCTTTTATTTCTTTCCTTTTCTTTTATTTCTTTCCTTTTCTTTTATTTCTTTCCTTATTTTTCTAAAGAGAAGTTCAATGTATTTAGAACCATCGTTTACAACTATGTCCGCAAACAATCTAAGAGCCCCGCGGTTTAAAAAAAATAGATAGCTGACTACCATAGTTTTTTTTTGTCAGCTGAAAACAGAACTTTGACCCAACTGCATGCTAAAGAAACGCGTTAGTTTTCAAACCACCGTCGACACAGCCGAATGCTGAAGACAACAGTGAGTTGTTACATGTCATACTAATATAACTGCTTCGAAACGCTGGAAACGACATAGCTGAATGTACATATACACACGTTGAACTTTAAAAAGCCATGAACAGTACACAAATAATGACATGGATATTTACCACATAACAAAAATTAAAAATATGCAAATCTTAATTCATGTTTTTCCGCTCCTTTTTTACTGGTACCTGATCATCCTTACTTCGACCATCCTTGATAAGCATGCTTATCTATTAACCATTACTTTTTATTAAAATGCTTATAAGAGGAATACTCTTTCAATCAAAAGTAAGGGGTAGTAGATAATACAGAGCTGTAATAAGTTCCTCCATTGTGGTTCAGGCACGTATTTCTATTTAATATTAATAATTGATGTTGCTTCAAGTTAAAAGCGAACAATTCGAATGAATATTTTGATGGTTTGCAACTCTTGTCTTGTTGAAAGGTTTGGCGCAGTGTTACACGATAGAGTGATATTTTAATTGTCCTGGATTATAAAATCTCGTTTAGGGTATAAGGAGGATAACCGAAGCCTAGTTAACTAAGGCCTGTTAACTGGAAAATGACGTCATGATGTATAGTTACAAACGAGCTGTCGAACAATCAGACTATGGGCATTTGACTCTTTCCTTCAATAAAAGTTTATCAAAATTCAGGTACTAAACCTATTTTAATGAAATGTTCAATATTTATTAATTAACGATCACGGAATACAATTTACCCATTAATTTATAAGAAATCTTAGTGTAAATGTATTATTTCGTGTAATTTGCTTAGTCTAGACAGAAAACATTAAATTACTACTTAATAAAATGGTGTTGTCATAATTTTTTTTAATTTTTCAAACATGAAAATCTTTCTTTGAAAAATAATTATTCTGATTTAATATCTATTCTTTTAATAAGTTCATTCTTTCCCGTCTACGTAGAATGAAAAGACTAGTATCAGTTATACTGCATGGAAATATCTCGTGGTTTGTAAACACAAGAAGAAGACAAATTCCTATTCTTGGGCACTTTTATTCTTTTCTATGAACATTTCATTATCATTAGTTTTAGCTGAATATTTTGATAAGAGTTGCTCTCATTTCCGAAAAAAATAAATGATGTTTCTTGATTTTTTTAACTTAAAAGTAAATCAAACATGAAAAGTGAATCAAACATGAAAGATTACGAATTCATTAAAGTAACACAAAATCAATAATTCAAAATAATGCATTAATAGAACATTTATTGAAATAAATTAAAATGTGTGTGTTTTTTTTTTTCAGAAAAAAATTTATTTTCAATATAATAAGAATTTGTAATAAATTCAAACAGTGAT
Source organism: Sepiola atlantica (assembly GCA_963556195.1). NCBI lineage: Eukaryota > Metazoa > Mollusca > Cephalopoda > Sepiida > Sepiolidae > Sepiola > Sepiola atlantica. The sequence continues at coordinate 60,231,096 of OY744529.1, read as the reverse complement.
TTTTTTTTGGGGGGGGGGGGGCAAACGGACAATTTATTCACAATATATTATTTCTCGCTTAGCCATTCGATTTTCGCACACATTTTGGACGAAACTTATTAATTTGTCTAAAATTGTATTTTTCATCCCGAAATAAAATTCTAATTTATTTTTGAAAAATTTTCGGACATCAATCTTTATCAGCCGTTCGTAGTCAAAATTAACCGGAAAAGACGAAACAGCCATTTACATTTTACATCACGTCAGGACTCTAAAAATGTGATAATTTTTAGGAAATACGTTTGAAAAAAGGAACAAGTTAAAATGTTATCTAAGTGAATAAATAATCTTTAGGAGGGTAGCCGTGTTCTTGGCAGGAGAATAAAGTCACAATAGCAGAAACAAGTTAACGATTTCCAAGTGAATGAATAATCTTATGAGCGTGAGTCTGCTTGTCTGATTACAGATTGACGCATGCGCGTTAAGCGTTCCGAGCACCCTGGTCAGCATTGATAGTGGTAGTAAGAACAACTATCAATTACATCACCAGAAAATCGCGACTCAGTTTACAGGCCTTCTTTTACGATAGCCACGGTATAACCCGATTTGTTCAATTAGGGCGTAAAGGAGATAACCGGATTCGTACTTTAATTTCGTCTACTTGTAAAGTTATTTCTTCTTAACAAATATGATAGCAACAAATTGTATAAAAATGAGTTTCTTTTTTGTTCGTTTATTTCAAATGTAATACTGGCAATGCCGGGTATTTTGCGTTTGCTTTCACTCCTCTGTCTTTCCCTTCTTGTCCATCTTTTGGACCTCAACTCCGCTTATCAGGCTTCGTCAGCCAGACCAGACCTTGCTGTTGTTTTCCCCTTTATATCATAATTCTTTTACGTCATATCATGTCAGATCATTTGTCACACTTTTCTCAAGATTCTGATTGTCCCATTGTCCTTCCGGTTACTCCGAGAAGTTATCTAATTTTATTCGGAATTCCAAATCGGATTTCCTTTAAAAACTTTTGATGTATTCGTATTTCTCATTGTCCAATGTTCGCCTTGTTGACGTTAGTTTAAAGAAATGTTGTGATTTCCAATCTCCCTTCAATGTGTCTTTTAAATAATACCTTTGTTATATCGTAAGAATAACAATAAGTACATAAGAAACCCAAGACAGGAAATGAAAGGAATAGGAATTGTATTAAGAATACTTAATTACAATAAGTTGGTCGCCATTACCGGCTCTAGGCAGACGTGCTAAGCGGTTCGCTAAGCGGTATTCCTTGGTAAGGGAAAATGTGTCGACTTCATAGTTACCTGATGAATCCATCCTGTCACTATGGATGAATCCGGATCAGAACACAACAAATTTCAAGTTTTTTCTTGTTTTTTTTTTTATTATTTCTTTCATTACGTGACTTCGAGTTGTGACGACTTCATCTGTGTTTTAACCTAATCTCTGTTGTCTGCATAATATTATTACAACAATACGATTTCCCTATCAGTTGATCTACTGATGCATGTGTGGTAATCAGCATCGTTGGATTTGGGAAATCGATTAATGTAATCGATTATACGGTTGCATTTCTGTAAAATTAAATGAAGAATCCCTCGCCGTGCCAATTTGTTTCCCGCTAATTAATTTGGATCAAATGGTTCACGCAAATAATTTTCAAGCTGTTTCTACCTTGTTTATTGCTTCAGCAAATGACCGAACCCCATTTCTGCCATAGAGCACGATACTGGTAGTGCTGGTCGTTCTGGCAAATACTCTTTCCGAGAACTAAGTTCTTATTACTTCCAAACAAAAGCAAAATATACACACTGTAAGAATGTTTTTTAAAAGAGTTTAATAATTGAATTGGAATTTGTAAGTTTTAGAAGCCAAAACCACGCATATATATTTTTTTTATTTTTTAATAAATAAATATTTATTTTAAAATATATATTTTTTATCTGCGTTATTTTGGCTTCAAAAAACTTGCAAATTCAAATTCAAATTACACGGCGCTAACATCGAGGAAAAATCTCTAATTTATTCAAATAATTATTTTATTAGTATTTTTTTAGATTTAAAATAATTAAATAAAGACGAGGTTGATACACTTTCTTTCCTCCTGAAATAGCAATGCATTGGTCTAAGGATCAGTGCAACATCTTCAGGAAGAACAATAATTACATATGCATATTTACCGATATATCTCCAGGATGTATCTCACTCCTGACGCAATTGAGTTGAGTCAAATACGTTCTAAGATGAAGTATCGTTGCCATATCTTGGGAGTGCCACTCAGAGCAGCCTTACTTGCCTTAACAAAGTACAAAACCGACTTCGAAATCCAATAGAACGTGCCCTTTTCTCTTCTCTACGGACGTATTCTTACAGAAAGGAGGTTACTAGTATTTCTCTACTTCTCTAGTCTTTCATGTTCGACTGAGCTCAAATCTATGGTTCCTATACTATAAGACATTAACAACAAAAATTTGTCTAGCTACATTAATTGTAAATAATTTTACTTTCTACCTATGTGTACCAAAAACTAAACGAAACTTACATGAACAAAGTTTCTTTCCGAGAACCACTCGCCTGTGGAACACAACACTACGGAGCTGCTTCCCAGCTGACTACAGCATGGTTGTTTTCAAATCAAATGTTAGCAAATCCTTGTTGAGTCGTCCTCTTAATCAAATTATGCCCAGTTTCAACGACCGTTACTAATACTCACAGTGTTGTCTCACCGTCCACTTCACAAACTAATTAACCTTTATCCTCGAGTGATATTTGGGCTTTGATAAGCGGTGACTCGTTAGTACATTAAAAAGAATGCTTCACTGCAAAATCAAGCAGTTTTTTACCCAAAGAAAAGTCACAAGCTTGGAAACTGTCCATAAAGTAAAACCATAGAGAGTATATGGAGAATAGTCAAAGGGAATAATTTGGCAAAGCAATATTGTATTGTAATGTATTGAAGTAAGTTTAGGGAAACTTTGCCATTACTAATCAGCAGAGCGTTACCACTTTCAACCAAGGGAAAAGTCTATCAGGCATGTGCTCGCAGTGCTATGATTTATGGTCAGTGAGGGTTGAGGATATGCGCTGCATAGAGAGAAATGATATGAGAATGACACGATGGATGTGTAAGGTGAGTCTTAAAGACAGGCTTAAATCTGATAACCTTAGACGAAGATTAAATTTGGACCATATAGGCAGATGTGTACAAAAGAGTAGACTACAATGATATGGCCGTGTTGAAAAAATGGATGGGAGTTCTGTGGTGAGTAGATGTAAAACAGATGCAGACTGTTTCACTGTATCACAGCTTTTCAATAGCGGCTCGCCAGAATCGAAACGCGACCGTCGAGCTAACAGTCGGTGCCTCTAGCTATGTGCTATCACGCGACACTGGCTGAATGTAAGTGAAATCTCAATGTAAACATTGTCAAGTGACTGGAGCTCGAATTGTTTTACCCAATGAGCTACGTCTTAAAGCTAGTAGCAGTTGGCGATTTCCTTATGAAAAAGTTGAAGTCAAGAAATGTAGCGTATATAACAAAAATACTGATTATTTAGGTGTATCACAGCTCTTACGTGTGGCTAGACCAGCTAGTGCCTCAAACTAGGATCGAAACTCGACCGTCAAGCTGACAGTCGGCGCCTCTACCGCTGCGCTATTATGCGACACTAACTGATATATATATAGAGAGAGAGAGAAGGAGAGATAGATAGATAGAGAGAGATATGAGAGAGAGGTATGAAAAAGATATGAGAGAGAAAGATATGATATATATATATGATATATATATATATATGATATAGATATATATGATATAGATATAGATATATATGATATTGATAGATATATAAATATGTTATAGATAAATATATAGATATAGATATATAAAATATATATAAATATATATGATATAAATATGTATAATATATATAAATATATGTGATATATATATAGATGTATATGATATATAAATATATATAATATATATAAATATATAGGATATACATATGATATATATATAAATATATAGGATATACATATGATATATATATAAATATATATGATATATATGATATATATATAGATGTATATGATATATATATATATATATATATATATATATATATATCATATATATATATATATATATATCATATATATATGATATGTGGTAAGGTACACGATAAGTCATGAAAATGCAATGCCGTGGTAGACAAAGAGAAAACAGGTTAGAATGCAGGAGAAAAACAAAAAACAAGAGATTTGACCGGTTTCGTTCGTATTATTTTTTTTGAAGACGTTCGATAATACGAACGAAACCGGTCAAATCTCTTGTTTTTGTTTTTCTCCTGCATTCTAACCTGTTTTCAGTTTGTCTTTTTTCTTTCAAACATATATATGATATATATATAAATATATAATATATATATATAAATATATATGATATATATATAGATGTATATGATATATATATATGATATATGTATATGATATATATTATATATACATATGATGATATATATATATGATACATATAATATATATATATGATATATATAGATATATAATATATATATAGATATATATGATATATATATGATATATATAGATATATAATATATATATAGATATATGATATATATAGATATATATTATATATATAGATATATGATATATATATATAATATATATAGATATATGATATATATATGATGTATATGATATATATAATATATATGTATATGATGTATATGATATATATATATAATATATATAGATATATGATATATATATGATGTATATGATATATATAATATATATGTATATGATGTATATGATATATATAATATATATGATATAGATATATATATAGATATATATATATTTATTTAATGTGAGATGATATATATAATTATTTCCACAATCAGACAACGCCGCAGCCCACAACCTATGAAAAGAAACAAACCAGAAGTCCTAGACTCGAGTTTCCCCTCTTTTGGGCTCATCAGTAGAACACATCCGAACTCAGGATTCGAGTCACTTGCATGGTAAGCGAGTACTCTGCCACTGAGCTACCTCGCCACATACAAGAATATCTATTAATTTACACAGATTAAGCAAACCGCGGCGATGACCGACTGTGTTTCTTTTCATAGGTTGTGGGCTGCGGCGTTGTCTGATTGTGGAAATAATTATATATATATATATATATATATATATATATATGATATAGATAGATAGATATAGAGAGAATGGTAGTTAGCTTCAAGCATTGCTGGGAATAGTAATATATTAAGAAGGTTGATGGCAATGCAGAGTGCCGGGTAGGTTGTAAGCTAGAAGGAACAAACCACCACACACCCAAATAATCGAGTAGGACTCTCACCATACATACATTTATCTCAACACACCCTCAGTCACATGAGAATAACAACCCCTAACAACCAAAAACCATAATTGGCCTACTCTTACTACCCAACAAAAATAATTCACCTCATAAACTGGCATTATTAATTAATTAAACAACTTGCCCCCTATTACCCCTACATCTAAATACATATAAAATGTATACAAATAATATACGAGACCCAATTTAGAAACAGGCCGAGTTATTCCTTTTACATTTTATTACGGTTAAAACCCGGATTTAACTAGATCGAATTAAGCCTAAACTAAATCTGAAATCCTATAATAAGTAACAAATTACATTAAATTCATAAACTAATTTAATGATACTTTTTGAATATATGATAACTAATAAAATTTAATAATAATAAAAAGATTAATTAATTACTCATGTATAAACAAAATAATACGAAAGTAAAACAACAACACGCAGAAACAAATAAAAAAATATATATATATTATCAAAACTAACAGTTAATTGATAACTTTACAATACTCAATTATTTATCTAATATTACATACATATTTGTGAACACTACACTTATATACAAAACATAATTTTAAAATTTATTTATTTCTATTCTTTGCGAGACTGGTTTGTTCTAACCCTACTCTCATGCATCCATTTTGGTAAATTCTCTACACAGACGGATGTTTCCTTTGGTGTTTATTATTTTTGACAAAGGGAAGATTTTCCCGAAATATTAAAAAAAATGATTTTTAATAATCATCCGGACAACACACAAACAGCGGACACCACACTTGCTGTTATGTAATATTTTAAGAAAAAATAAATAGTAAGTCTCCCCCTTCCCACTTCGATTTATTATTTTTGTTCCTTCCAACCTTCCCGACACTCTGCATTGCCTTCTTAACATATTTCTCTCTCTCTCTCTCTCTCTCTCTCTCTCTCATATATATATATATATATATATATATGAGAGAGAGAGAGAGAGAAAGAGAGAGAGAGAGAGAGAGAGAGATGCATTCATCTTTGTGAATTCCACACCGTCGGACTTTTCTTTTGTGCCCATTTTTGACAAGAGGAAGATTTTCCTGAAATATCAAATGATTTCTAATCATCATCCGGGCATCACACACAGCCAACACCATACTTGCTGTCTATGTAATATTGAAAAGAAAAATAAATAGATAATTGTAAATCCTCTCCTTCGATTGTTTAGTTTTGTTCTTTCCGGCTTCTCACCAACACGGCTCTCTGCATTGCCTTCAGCCTACTAATACATGTATTACAATTCCCAGCAATTTTCAAGCAAACTACCATTCATTCTGTCTCTCTCTCGCTCTCTCTCTCTCTCTCTCTCTCTCTCATATATATATATATATATATATATATATATATATATATATATATATATAATTTATTTAGATACTGTATATTACATATTTCAGCAATGTACCGCGGTTTCATCCAAAAGGGCAGATTTAGACATCTTTAGTAAATCTCCGTGCCCAGTGGAATCATCGGCAAACTGAAACGATTGTAGTCACGGCTCGATATATATATATATATATATATATATATATATATATATATATATATATATATATATATATATATATGAGTTTAAAACATGAAATTTAAGACAAAATGGAATGTTTAGTATATGGAATAGTGGATTAGAATGGCAACAGACTAGTAAAAATAAGAACACAAAGACATCATTAAAGCAGAACATGTTGCCAGCTCATCAGCCAGCGCAAAAAGAAAGAAAAAGAGGACGTGGATTCAGACGGCTTTAATCATTTGGTGTAGATAAGCGATACACCAAATGATTATGGTCGTCTGAATCGATCGAAATATACTATTTCTGCTTTAATAATTGTGTTCTTATTTCTAATAGTATGTTGCCATACTTATCCACTATTCCATATACTAATATATATATATATATATATATATATATATATATATGTATATATATATATATATATATATATATATATATATATATATATATATATATACATTTGTATTCATAAGAACATTATTGGCTACATATGTAGATATACTGCTATGCTACAGCCCGATGGTAGGCTAAGCTTCTTGAGGATAATATTTTAACCCCCTTCTGGCGGATATCCATCCAGCCATTAGCGAATTTTTCATATTTTAAAAGATCCGAAGTTTTAGAAGCTATTTGCATTAAATAATTCTATAAATAGTAATTAAAACAACGTTACTTTAACAAAAGTATACTTTAATAACATTTTGTTTCAATTAATAATTTAATTACCGAAATACAAAAATATAAATTTCAAAATCCTATTTTAAAATAATAATTTGGTAAAAAAGTAAAGAAAAAAAAACGACATTATTAAAAAAAAATGAAAATAAGGACTCTCGGGTAGCGTCGGGTAGGTACGGCTAGTTTACAATATATCTTTATCTATATAAAGTTACGTATGTTTATATGTGTACATATTTGTATCTACAGAATCCACTCCTGAATTAATTAACCGATCATCATGAATTCTGGACACAACTGCTAGGTCTAAGGGGTCATAATATAGGTTATATTTAGTTTAATTTAGGTGTATGCAAAGGGTGTTAAAAGGATGTGAAATCCCTTCATGAAAATTCAGATACCTCCGATTTTTTGTGCAAGTTGAATAATAGGTTAAGACATTAATTAATATATATTCCAAATATTTTACTTTCTTTTGAGCATTTTAAAGGGGTTTTAGGGGGCCTAATATAGGCAAACCTCACATTTAAAAATTCTTTTTTTTTCAGATTTGCATTGAATTAGATCCATAGTCATTAGACCACAACGAAGCACGATTTCTTAACACTTTAAAGTTGAAATTTTAGATATTTCTAGAATAAAACCATGTAAAATTGGAATAACGATACTAGGCATAGGGTATTAGTGTCATTATTGATTTTAATTTTCGTAAGGGGGCATAAGTGATGTAAAACTGTTCTGTTCAGGAAGCTGATTTTGCACGTCCTGAGACGGGTTTTCTTCTCGCTCGTGATATATATGCAAAATATGAAATAATTATATATTTTTCTTTTCCGTTCTTTTTCTTAGGCAATCTACCTATGGATGTGAACACAAAAGAAAACATCGCTTGTTATGGAAACTACCACAATTTTGTAAAGCTTGAGTGTGTAAATCCACAGGTGATCGTCAACGTGACTAAGGTACTACTTGGTGCTAAACCAGCCGTGAAAAACTGCCCAATGACTACGAACACAGACAACTACAAAGAAGAATGCTGCCGTCAGGAAATCGACGATTGTATGATCCCTGCAAGTAGCCAAGTGGCCATTCGATGTATTGGTCAAAATGTCTGCGAAATTCAAACGATCTGGACATTGCTAACAGATGTGTGTCAGCCAAAAAATTACCCACGGTTCACCAACTTCATGAGCGTGCGCTATCAGTGTGGCACTCCTAAAGAAAAGTGTAAGTTTAAATTGTATTCATTTAACATGATTTACTAACAAATTTGTAGTCTGTATATAAAGGAAAGTAGTAATTCTCTGTGGGTGGCTAAAAGTCATAAACTACACAAGATACGCTTACACTGAATCTGCTGATGTAAGATTTGTGACCCTGACCTTGTTATAGTAAAAAACAAACATACTGTAATATTCATTCCGTTGAAGTCAGCAAGAACCAAATAATGCACGACGAGGGTAAAAAAATACTTATTTCATTCGTTCTTGTAGTTGTTTAAAAACAACACTGAAATTAGTTCAAACAGCAGTCAGTTTTCTTTTTCTTTCTTTCATTTTTATTTTATTTTATTATATTGAACCAGTTGCCAGAGAGAGAGAGAGAGAGAGAGAGGCATTTAGATAGAGAGGTAGAAAGAGAAAAGTAGCCACGGGGGTAGAAAAAAGGGAAGTTTTTAAAGAAAGATATTACACACACTTTTTTTAACTTTAGCTTCTAAACTAAAATGAATGTTTATTGACCTATCGTTTAGATGAGCGTTGCGACAATTTTCAAGTTTTACATTGTGGCAATAATATTATTCTGAGCAACGTGTTTGTAATCATATTGTGTGTGTTCTCAAGAACAAATCCATATCAAAGTAGGGGCGAGCAATGAAAGTGAAAGTAACTTGTTTTAAACCAGAAAATAAATACCTCTAAACTGAAAAAAAACATCCATCAAAACCCAGAGAATAATCCGATCTCAATGAAACTTTCCGTATTTATGTGTGAACAGTAAGCAGCAGCAAACGAATATTTTTTGTAAAAATATCAACTCTTCATTGGATAAGATTCCTAATATAGAAATTGTATTTCCGCCAACCAAAAGCTCAGAAAATGTACACTCTCACACCTTTGAAAACATAGGCGTTGGAATATTGGCACAATGCGTTCGGATCCACCTATATTAATACTTAAGCTAAGCGTAAGAAATATTCCACACAGCCTGCCCGAAATCTTCCACTGCACAAACCGCCGGCAATAAATTCAGAAAATTAATTTAGCCACGTTGATAATTCTCTCCCTTTATGTAGATCGGAACACTGTGTGTGTCTTATTACTTGTGTTTACAAATAAAAAATATAAGACTTGTCTCCCTCGCATTTGAAAGTGTGACGGTCACGACGGCCTCTCGGTAAGAAGCTAACGTTCGAAATACTCGAATTCAGGGTTAGAATCGTCCGACCGGCGGTACTGTTACGTCATCCATGCTGATGAGTGTTAGATAACACGAAACATATATATGTCTATGGATATTCATTAAAAACTTATTTATTAAGAATAATTTGCTGGTGAAGAGAACTTATATTAATAAATATATATCATCTCAAAAACGCTCGTACACAGTTATGTTGAATTCTTGGAACGCAAATATATGATCATGTAATAAAGTTTACACAAGATCTATGTTATATATATATATATATATATATATATATATATATATATTCCGTATATAGTTTTTCAGTATTTACATCTACATACGTAGATCTTAGTAGTATTATAAAAATAGACGTATGGCAAGTAAGCTATTCCAAAAAGTTATATCGAAGTATTATTATTCTTTACTAGCTGGGTTCGCCTTTTCGCTATTGCTTCGCAATTTAATTTCTATTTACTACTTTAAATCATTGAAACGGAATGCTAGGTATAAAAAGTAGGAAGGGGAAACACTTATAAAATAATAAAAATATATTCATTCTCCCTCTCTATTTCTTTCTCTCTCAGACACACACACTACTACTAGAGAAATATTAGATTTTTCGAACACTGAAAAAATATTTTTTATATATTAAATAAAATCTTAATTCAACATTTAAAAAGTAAATATATAATATTAATTCGTTTTAAAATGCTATTGCTATTTAAAACATAAGTCGACATATTAGTTACATAAAAATAACTAATATATATATATATATATATTAGAGAAGGGACACTACAAGCCGTACATGAAAGATAACGCCAATCCTATGTAGATTCGCCCACTATCAAACCACCCACAAACAATTATCACGCATATACCAAAAAACCCATGAATTTGTAATAACTCCTCAAATTAAGAATGTTTAATGAACACAAGATTTTATATCACTAGCATTAAAGAATAGTGGTTATAGACAGACCGACATTAAATACAGTAGACCTGAAATATCTTATAACAGATCTCGAAAAAAAAGTAGGAAAATAGATTCTATATAATTAGTGGAGAAAATACATTTAAAGAAAGATACTATAATCACAAATGTTTTTCCAATCGTAGAAATCATAAAGGTTAAACGTCACTTACCCAATATTTTTATCTCTAATTAATAATAATAATAATAATAATAACAAGCCGCGCGTGCGTGGTCCCCCTCTGTATGTGACTCGATGTGGCTAGTGTAAAATGCAATAAATTTGGGCAATTTGGGGCATTTTTGACCCCCCCCCTTTGACCCCCTGGGGGCGCGAACCAGAATTTCTCTGAGGTCAAGGATGCTCATTTTATATACAGAACAATTGCCTCTACATTTTGGCCAAGTTTCAGAAAAATTGAATGGATGGATCAAACGTTATTGGAGAAAAGGGTCATTTTTTGCCATTTTGAGGGCTTTTGACCCCCTAGGGGCGCGAACCAGATTTTTTCCAAGGTCAGCGATATTTATTTTCTATTAGGAACAATTGCCTCCACATTTTGGCCAAGTCTCAGAGAAATTGAATGGATGGATGAAAAGTTATGAGGCAAAAAATTTGGGGGGCTAACCAAATTTTTTTCAAAATTCGGAGAATGTCACTTTCTAACCTGACCAAAGTTACAACTTCATGCAAAATTTCAGAGAAATTCAATGGATGGTTGCGGAGAAAAATCCGGACGGACGGACATGCATCAAAACATAAGTCCCCCGATTTTATAAATCGGGGGACCACTAATAATAACGCCAATAATTATGTGGAAAGTAATTAGGAAAGATAGAACATAAATCTCTGAACGCACTTTGTTATATTTGACTTAATAATAAAAATTATAAATCATTAGATTTAGTGACCTCGGAAAACTTAAGAAAAATTCGAAAATTTCTATTAATTGTAAACACAACAAAATACACACATTTAATAATTCCCTCGTAACACCATGAATCTGAAAGATCAGCATTTTCTCTGGTCGAAATAATTATCGTTTGCTTTATTTTTCACATAATATCTTATGCCCACTTGTAGATATGAGTCTGTATATATATATATATATATATATATATATATATATATATATATATATATATATATATATATACGCTTCTTTTCATGCGTGTACCTAAAAGCTTGTATATCATGTGTATATGTGTGTCTATTTGTTTGAATAGGTACATATAGGCTTACAATTGCCTTGTATGCAGGCATGTATATGTTTGTATGTAGTAAGTAGGACATTCTTTCTTATACGTATGTATGCTTATATGTTTTTTTTTATGTGTGCCTCTGTATGTATGTATATATATATATATATATACATTATATAATGTATGTCTACTTGCGTATTAGTATATTCATAGACATGTGCGTATCTGTAAATGCAGGCAGATCAGGTTCTGTATTTGTATCTGTGTGACCTTTACTAGATATTGCATTTGTAGGTGTATGCCCATTTCAGCGATTGTACAGACGTATATTTACATATACGTATGCATTAAGAAGTATGTATATGTATCTGTAGATGCATGTATATATTTGTACGCGTCCAGACGAAGACGTATATTATATTAAATTATCAGTCAGTATTCAAAGTTTGAATAAATTCTGAAAATGTGTAGCCAAATAATGTTTGTATAAATATATAAAAATGATAGCTAATAAACGCCTCTATTTATTATTGAGCACTTTTCACTGGGTTTTTACCATGTTGGTATATATATATATATATATATATATATATATATATATATATATATATATATATATATATATATATATATAATAAATCGCTATTCATAGTAATGGCCCCCTTTTACGATAAATGAATCTAAACTGTCGAGCACTGTCTTAAATTATAAAAATCTGAGGTCGTTAAGCTAGTGAAGCAAAGCTTACACGCCCGCGTGCGTGTCTAAGCACTCTTTGATCTCGGAACGTTTGAACCCTGCCGCTGGCTTTAAATGTATCCTAATTTCAATAATGTCTGTGGCGATTTCCGTCGGCCTAATGGATTATGGCGTAGGATCGTTATTCTCTTCTGAATCTACGAACTGCGTTCGAACCCGTCTGACCGCCTGAACCCACCACTTCCTGCAATAAAAGATATTCATAGTATATATATATATATATATATATATATATATATATATATATATATATATATATATGGCTGTAACTCGTGATATAACGAATGAAATGAAATTATCAGTCAGTATACAAAGTTCGACACACAAAAACGTTTATTCATTAAAATAAATAACACATATAATGGCCCAATCAATTTTAGGCGGCAGGCAAAATAATGAAACAATTACTGTTATATTTATTCGTTCAGAAATTCTAGTTTTTGAAAAAAAAATCGATAATTTCATTAAAACAGATTAAAAAAATTAAGTGCCTTAAAAGTAGGGAGAAAATGGTTATGGGTAGTCTGCGATTAAGTTAGGTATGTGTATATATTTATATATTTGTGTGTACAGGATTCAGTCTTAAACTACTTAACCGATCATTGTGAATTTTGGAGCTGCAAGGCGTAATTGGTTCAAATGTGGACAATATTTAGTTTTATTTAAAGGGGGTGAAAAGGGATGTGAAGCCTTCATGAAAATTCAGATACGGCCGATTTTTATGAAATTTTAACAATAGGTATTAGACATGAATTAATAAATATTTCTCAAATTAAAATTTTGGGGGATGTATTTTAAAGGATTTTAGGGGGGCATACAATAGGCACAACTTCCGATTTGAAAATTCGAATATATCAGATTAGCATTGAATTTTATCTAAGGTCATTAAACAACAGTTAAATAGGATTCGCTGAATTTAGATTTCTTTTCGTAATCTTTAAATTTGAGACATTTTCTAGAATCAAAATCATGTAACGAATTTTGATCAAAATTAGAATAAGGATTCTACAAATACATATAAAAAAACGTCTAAAAGATGCTGTTAAATTTAAATGTGTATGACACAGCCAAACATCCTTATATATATAAAAAGCTACATACTCATTTACTAGCAATGCTTCAAGTAAGCAACCATAAACTTTTATTTTTTCCGTGCGAAATAGAGACGATAGGACAGCGTCACTCTACACAGTAAAGGAAGGCACCTTCATGCGCATGTGTTAATTTTATCACCGCCTTCCTGCGCGTTAGTCGCTGCCTGTCGGTCGCTGAGTGACGTAGTTTATGTGTTCGTTGTATTACCGATTCTCTCAAGATGACTAACGTGTTGAGTAAAGGTACTTCATCAAATTTTGTCAAAAGCTTTGGTGATTCTCAAAGCAAAACAATTCGTAAGATTCAGCAGGTTTTTGAAGAAGATGCCATGGGTGTAACACAAATTAAGGGGGGGTTCAACCGATTAAAAAATGGCCGCACGTCAGCGGAGAGTGACCAGCGTTCTGGAAGGCCCCATACTGCTCAGAGTGCAGCTGTTGTTGAGAGGGTGCGAAATTTGGTGATGGAAGATCGTCGTTCAACCATGCGAAGGATCGCCCAAGAGGTCAGAGTGAGTAAAGATTCCGCACATGCAATTTTGAATGATGATTTGAACATGCACAGAGTGGCTGCGAAATCAGTGCCCAAGTTGTTGCAGGAACAAAACGACCTCTGTTTTCAAGTTGCACAAGACCTTCTGATCACTGGGTGTCTGAACACCGTGATAACTGGTGATGAGTCACGGGTGTTCGGGTACGACGCAGAAACAAAAAGACAGTCGTCGCAATGGAAGCATGCCGTGTCTCCAATGTCAAAAAAGCGCGATAGGTGCGAAGCAAAATCAATGGTGATGCTGACTGTCTTGTTTGATATCCGTGGAAATGTGCATCACGAATACGCACCGGTAGTACAAACAGTCACAAAGGAGTACTATCAAGATGTTCCCCGACGTCTCCGTGACGCAGTTCGACGCAAAAGACTAGACATGTGGATGGCAAAAAATTGTGAACTGAATCACGATAACGCCCCCGCACATTCATCCAACATTTCTTGGCCAAACATGGAATTCCAGTCGTTCGCAAACCTCACTACTCTCCAGACATGGCTGCTTGCGAAAACTGAAGACGCCACTAAAAAGTTCCCGTTTTGAGACTAGAGAAGAGATAATGCGGAATACGACGTCGGAGATGTACACAATTCAAAAAGAAGACTTCCAAAGGAGTTTCCAGCAGTAGATGGATCGGTCGGCTAAGTGTGTGCTTACACAACGGGGCCTACTTTGTAACGATTAGGGTCCAAACCCCGTCATATATTTAAAATATTTTTTCTGGTCTAAGGTTGGATACTTTTTAAACATGCCTCCTATATATATATATATATATATATATATATATATATATATATATATATATATATATATATGCACATACGAATATGTATTCATATGGACATATATATATATATATATATGCAGATGCATATATATGAACATGTATATATGTGAACAAATATATACACATGTATATGTATATAGATGCACACATACATATGTATGTATGTATGTATATGTATGTATATGTGTATACATATGTATGTATGTATGTATGTATATATGTATATGTATGCATATATATATGAATATAAAATATGGCGTTGACTTGCATTATACATTTAAGAATTTAGAGTTGCCGATCAGTTTTACACATAAATTCAACGTAAATTTTCGTGACCATCTTGCGTTTTTGAGCAGTTAGCCTACAATTTTTATTTTGCTCTGAGAGATAAATTCCGTACGTTTATTTTTATGGGGTGGAGGGTGTTTTTCAAGCAATTACGCATGGTTTTAACGAACCGTCCAGTTAGACTGAGGGTTCGTGGTAAAAAAGGTCGCGAACATCCCTAAATGTTAGGCACAGTTAAGGTATGGCAGAGAATAGTTAACAAAGCCCTCTCCTCGTGTTAAGAATAGTTTTCTAAATTGTAACATTATTAGTTAGAAACTTATTCTTTACATAGGGAGGAGGCTTTAACTACTCTGTTCCTACACCGTCTTTTTATTGTGCATGCCAATCGTCGACTATTTTCAATTGTTTATGAAAAAATTCAAATAGCATTTTTTCAATTAACGACGAACTCATGCAAATCGGCTGTGTTTTAAGAGAAATACATTTTTAGTTGTATCACAATTTTGTTATGGTCACTTTGGACGGCTTTCATCTGCTGCTGTCCACTCAGCTAACAGTCGATTTGATTCCAGTGTGTAGTGGTGGATCCATGTTTCATCCATTGTCACATATTGACGCAAAAAATCATTTTCGTTGCGTTGAAGCAGTTGCAAACAAATCTTATCGTCAACACGTTGTTTATTTTGATCGACTGTGAGCAAACGCTGCATCCCCTTTGTACACAGCTTTCTCATTGACAGACGTTCTTGCAAAATGGTGAATACACTGCCTTCTGATATCGTCAATTCTTCTGCTATCTCGCGTAACTTTAATTTACCATCGACCAAAACGAGTGTGTGGACTTTTTTTTTATATTTTTCGGGACAACTGCCGGATTTGGGCGACCTGAGCGTTCAGCATTATTTTTGTACGACTGTGTTTAAAGACAGCTTCATCAATACATGCAATTCAGATTTGTCCATTGTTTTGAAAAGTTGCAACAGTAGCGTCACTTAAATAATTGTAATTTGCAAACTAATAATCCGAATTTGCTTTAAGTTTCGATACGTGCCATTTAAAGGTTAGTACGTTATAATAATTATATGAATTATTTATAAGAAGCACCACATATACATTAGGCCCGCGACTTATTGAGTTATTTATTAATATTTAAAATAATTAAAGTAAAACAATTTTTTCCATTCGTTAATCCCATTTTTCATTTTACAGCTGTCTGTAAGAGACTCATTGTCAACAAGTAGTTTTTTTATTAGAAAACACTACTGCACTAACATTTTGTGTATTACATAACCAGTTATTTTTAACTTTTCTTTCATGATTATATTTGAAATTATTTCCGACAAGCCGTATATCTCCACACGGCTAACACCGATTGAGTACCGCTAGTTTTCTAATCAAATGACCTATCCATTATGCTGTGCAAACGCTGCAAATGTCATTATATTTGGATGATTCCGCCTGATTTTTTTTAATCATTTTCTTGTGGAGTGATAACACTCCTCACTACCAGAATGAGCAAAGTCCGAAAAGGACTTTAAATAGTTTGTATTTGTTACTTGTTATTCAGAAATCTATTATTATGTTATTCAGAAATCTATTATTATGTTATTCAGAAATCTATTATTATGTTATTCAGAAATCTATACAGTAATACGCTAATATAATTCATGTTAATATATATGTTATCACCCTCCATCTTTTTTTTTAAGATGGGATCGTCCGATTATCGAAAATGCAATGCAAAAAGTATATTTTTTTACATTTCATTTGATGACGCAATTATGTCGAACGTGAAATTCTAATTAAAATAAACTTTCTTGGCCTTAGGGCTACGATCAAAGTGTAATATCGTTGGGTCTGCGTTCGCGCTGGACATTCATAGAATGGAAATATTTTTATAAGCACGGCAGAAATATATAATAGATGAAGGATACAACTGTGGAGTTTCCACACGTCCCGTTAGTATTATTGTTGTTTCCAAATCCTGTATTCTAGTATATTTATTCTTATTAACAGTAAAACTATCATCATCATCATCATCATCATCATCATCATCATCATCAGTCGTGCTAGTGTCACGATACAACGCATTTATTTAATTATTAATTGATGGTAGTTTTGTATTTAATACTTGAAGTCATTGGCGGTAATGGCATTGCACATCTTTATATTAATAAAAATTGTGTGACCACTTCTCGTGTGTCTGTGTATGTTTTTAGCATTTACGTGACTTGTACGTTCTTTTTTTATTTACTATTAATCAATTATTTATTGAAATTCAAAAATACAATAGCGTAAACTACTTAAACGAACTTTTACAAAATTCTATTAAGAAAATAATTTAATTACTAAATTAAATTTACCACAATGCATTTCCGTTTCTTGTTTTTAATATTTTGTTAATAGTTGATAAAAATGAATGGATTACTTCGTGACTCTCTTAAATTTGAAAGGAATTTGGAAGCATTTCAACTGTCGAATAGAAAATCATTTCTGGCTTTAAAATTCTCAGCAAATCCTCATTTACATCCAATAATTTTATAAATAGAAGAATGGAAATAACATTATCTTAATTGGTAATAGTTTTATAACTATTTTGTATAATTAATAATTCAATGGTCAAACGATACCGAAATAATTAAGTTTCGTTTTCAAAATCCTGTTTTAAACAAATAATAATAATTTTGTAATAAAAAAACAGTATTGTTTTACTTTTAAAAACAGGCAAAGCAAAATTAAAAGTAAAAAGACTCCCGGGCAACGCCGTGTAGGTTATAATAAGTGTTTTTTAATGTGAAAACAAATAAAAATTAAAAACTAAAATGATTTCAGTAAATCCCGAGCAACGCCGGGTAGGTACAGGTAGTGGATATTTCTGCTGAAAGGTTTCTCTGAATTCCACGTCAATCCATTCAGAAGTAAAAGTTCAATATTTCAACTTTCGGTTTTGCTAAACAGCATTTCAATCAAATACCGTGTTAGCCTTGAATTCTCTCAGAATGATGATGCAACATTACAGAATACACATTCAGCTGATGGCAGTTGCACGGAGTCTAAAGAGCATACACAATTACATATATGTACGATTATAGAAGTGGGAGTTGATGTATTGAAATGATAAATAATAAAATCAATTCTATTGCAAGTGGAGCGAGTGTGTTTGGTCCCAATAGTGTTTCTCAGTCCATTAAAAGCCATTTTTCCAATTTCACAAATGTATACTTGCTTCTTACTTACAGCTTCCGCAGCGACGTCAACCGCACAGGCAAGCAGCACAATTAAAAGTACCAATCAGCCCAAAATGCCGAGTAAGTACATTAGGAAAATGTTGCCAGCAACAATCAATAACCGTGCAGAGATTGAATGATGGGGTTGTTTCTATTCTAAATTGAAATTCCCAGAAAAAAGAATAAATCAGATAATGATGAGCGACCCCCATCACTTTTAGAGTCTCTTATCTTTACTTAAAAAGGTTTGGGGTGCTTACCTTTACCTGAAAAGGTTTGGGATCGCTTACCTTTACCTGAAAAGGTTTGGGATCGCTTACCTTTACCTGAAAAGGTTTGGGATCGCTTACCTTTACCTGAAAAGGTTTGGGATCGCTTATCTTTACCTGAAAAGGTTTGGGATCGCTTACCTTTACCTGAAAAGGTTTGGGATCGCTTATCTTTACCTGAAAAGGTTTGGGATCGCTTACCTTTACCTGAAAAGGTTTGGGGTGCTTACCTTTACCTGAAAAGGTTTGGGATCGCTTATCTTTACCTGAAAAGGTTTGGGATCCCTTATCTTTACCTGAAAAGGTTTGGGATCGCTTACCTTTACCTGAAAAGGTTTGGGATCGCTTACCTTTACCTGAAAAGGTTTGGGATCGCTTACCTTTACCTGAAAATGGTTTGGGGTGCTTACCTTTACCTGAAAAGGTTTGGGATCGCTTATCTTTACCTGAAAAGGTTTGGGATCCCTTATCTTTACCTGAAAAGGTTTGGGATCCCTTATCTTTACCTTAAAAGGTTTGGGATCGCTTATCTTTACCTGAAAAGGTTTGGGATCGCTTACCTTTACCTGAAAAGGTTTGGGGTGCTTACCTTTACCTGAAAAGGTTTGGGATCGCTTATCTTTACCTGAAAAGGTTTGGGATCCCTTATCTTTACCTGAAAAGGTTTGGGATCGCTTATCTTTACCTGAAAATTTTTGGGTTGCTTAAAAGTTTGAGGTTGCTTATATTTACTTGGAAAAGTTTGCAGTCGCTTATTTTTATCAGGAAAATTTTACTTTTTTATATTTAATTTTAAGCCTAACCGGGTTAGGGTTAAATGTAAATCACTTATTTATTTTACTAACGTACGTCAGCAAGGGTCGATATCTACACTTGAAAAAAGGTGTGGGTCTCGTATCTATATTTGGTAAAATCTGGGTCGCTTATTTTTACCTGGAAACTTCGAGGTTGCTTATCTGATTTGGCCACATGTTTTTCTTTTCCAACATGAATGTTCCTGCTATGCATAGAGATTTTTTTTTAGATTTATTACAAATTTCACTTATGATATTACAGAAAGTATAGATATTTATTACTTTGTATTTATAAATGTAATTTATTTGCATCATCATTCTGGAACTCTTTTCTGGCTCAGAGGATTGACCGCCTAGAAATTGTTTGGATATGCACAACCAAGCGAATACCCTCTATCAGACGTCTGCCATCCTCTAAATGCATTTTTTCTGGGCTTGAATTCATTGAAGCTTCGACGTCAAGCAACTAATTTGGTAAACATCCACAAAATTATTAACTAGCTGGTCAACAACAACCCTGGACATCTTTATTATCTCCATATGTTAAACACGTGGACATGTCTACAAAGTCATAAAACAGAACAGCTCTCATGACGTTCGAAAACATTTTTCATGCTCAAAATTGAAGCATGGAACAATCCACTTGTATCAGTTGTTGGCTACCGAGACACTGCACCCTTTAAAACCCTTATGCTTCCCGAAATTTTCCTAAACTACACTTGATAACCCTCTTGTGATGCACACATGTATATCATGAATCATACACTTTTCATTTCCCTAACAATTGTGCATTATTCTATGTAATACGCATGCACTTTTGATGACTTGTAGTACTATACACAATGATTTCATTATTATTATTATTATTATTATTATTATTATTATTATTATTTACTCACTAGGAGTTTTCACACAAGTCATTATCAATGATTGCTCACTGATAATAACTATTGGTGTTCCCTGAAGTTAGAAAAAAAGTATCCCCAGATTTCCAGCCATCTCCGCCTCTTTCAATAACCGGCGAAAATCATTTTGTGTTATTGCAACAGCCGTTTACCATTGATTTCCTGCTGGCAACGATCGTTGGTCTGTTTTATTATATGAGTGGTAATGTCCCAGTACTTACCGCACTCTTCCATTAGATGTCTGATCAGTGCTCGTTTCCTTTTCAGTCTTTCTATTATTATTATTATTATTATTATTATTATTAAATATTTATCTCTACAATAAAATAATGTCGATTTTTCTCGTGCAACTTCAGTCATCATAGGAAAATAACCTCCCACTTCCTATACAAATCTTTTCCAGTCACCACCTATAGCACTTCCCAAAGCGTGTTTCACGAAAATATTCTTACATTTTTTTATACTTACAAATATTATTACATTTATTCTGCGACATCTGCTTCTCTCAAATACGTATTCCAAAAAATAGGTAGCAACCATATACCCTCCATATACATTTTCTACTTTCACGTCACTCTTCTACACTGTATCCTTCGTTTATATAAGCGATATTCTGTTACCGCACCGCTACATTCCAGATTCAGGGAATTATATTCTGTAATTCTGGCTGCTTAAAACTTATAAGTTTTGGGTAACCGGATTAAGTTTTAACGAACACATCGACGCTGACCATGTTTCCGATCACAGGCAAGTATATTTTTGACGTTGATCTTTTTCCATTTTTAGTTTCATTACTTATTTTCGACGATATATTTTCTTATATACTTTTTAAATAAGACAAATAGCTCAGAATCCATTGTTCTTGCAACTAAATAAGTAAACCGCTCAAAATTCATGCTTCTGCAACAAAATAAACAGTAGGATTTCTCTGTAGACCGAATAACATTATTTTCTTCGTAAATATTCTGTATTAGATCCTACGTCATTAAAAACAATTTAAAAAATCATACTAATAAATTTCAAAAAATTAATATTATGACTAAACATAAGTGTTTGCTTGCATTATTCGTCAGAGAATAAAATACTACATTTCCGAATATAAATAGCTGTTTACTTTTCTTTTATTTACTATATTATTTATGAAAAATCCCGCTATCCAAACTAATTAAACATTGACTTGTTCAAGAAGGATTTCTTCTTACACGAATAAATATAAAATATATTCGAGATTATTATGTTTTGGATACGTTTTATAAACTTATTTAAATGTCTATTAGTTGTTTCCACAATTTCTTTAATATATAATGTTTTATTTAAAATAAATAAATAACACAATCCCCGCCAGCGATTAAAATACTTCATTAACGTTCGATTTTCACGTCATTATCAAGTAAGTTTGTTTGTTTTGTTTTTGTTAAGCGAACACATCCATCAACCTCCGATTTTTTGAGGGGGCGAGATTTCTATGTAGCTGACTTGCGATATTTTTATAATCGTCTCTATGCTACGATTGCCACATCCTCTCTTTCTCTATCTGTCTTTCTCCCCCCTCTCTCTCCCTCTATTTCTCTTTCCTCTTCTTATCGGGTTTAAACTTACGGCAAAACTCTGATGGTGGTGTTATGTACAGCACAGGTGTAGCTGACCTCCCATATTTTTATAAAGTGTCTATGCTACGATTACTACATCCCCCCTATTTCCCTTTGTCTGTCTCCCTCTCTCTCTCAACCATCTTTAAAATAATAGACTGCCCACTGTTTTCCGGTTTGTTCACAACTGAAAACCAGCAGATTAATCTCTAGATGGGAATGGTATCTAAGAGGGAGATCAAAAAAACGGGAGATGGAGTTTGAAAGAATGGGGCGTGTCCTTCCAAGATAAATGCAAATTGGGAGAGGCCGAGTACAAAAATATGAAAGTGGGTAGTGGGCATTTTGGAGTATTTCTATTACCGGGGGTAACTCATTCACTGACAGAACCAGGGGCCGCATGCGCCATGCTCGGACAGGAAACACGCACACTTTTATCATCACAAAAAGGCTAAGAAAACATTAAAAAAACATAAGAATTACTAAACTGGGTTGCTTAAAGTCAAATAATTATTTTTGATTTCCCCAGGGCAACGCTGGGACACGAGTCTTGCTAGTAATTTATATAAAATAAATGCAACATTACACATTATTGCATAATAAAAAATGTCTGAGATTGTTTTATTTCACGTCTATTGGTTTCATCAGCTAATTTAATCTCCAATAAAAGAAATCAACATTAACGTTTCATAGTAACAGTCATAATCAATCACTTATTTTTCTCTCTTTTCTAAAAACAAGTAGTTCATTGTAATTTTTAAACAACTATCAGCAATAATAATATACGGTGTGTCTGTATATATGAGTGAATGGTAGTTTGCTTGAATCATTGCTGATAAATAAGTATGTGGGTATTTATGAAGGCTGATAGCCATGAAGAACACCGGAATCGTGAAAAAGAGTATGAACAAAACAGAGAATCGAAGACAATACTTTGGGTATCAATCTTCAAAATTACCTATTTATTTTTCAATAGATCTTTCACATATCATATCAGTAAATATAAGCTTACTGTTGAAATATTAATTAAATCATGGATGGTGGAATATCTTTTGATAATTTCGGGAGAACCATCTCCTCAAAAAAGTAAACAAAAGTTTAAACCGTGTAATGGAAAGAAAACATTCAAGATGACTTCCACTCTGAAAACGGGACTGCACACAGATAACAAGACCGTACACGGAGACAATTCACTTCCGGATAACCATTATTAATAAATATTTCCCTGATCCCATTACGTTCAGAATTCACTCTGTTGAGAGAACAGATCATAAGTGCTCTATGTACCAAAGTATAAATGAGACCAATCTTTCTAGATTTTGGTACAAAGAAGGCCAGTTCACATACAGGCCCGTGAAAGTACGCTTTCTGTAAATGGAAGTGAGAAAATCATCTCTTGAACGTTCCACAAAGACATCCAAGAAGGGAAGACAGTAATCTTTCTCACTTTCTAAAGTGAACTGTAGAGCGTCATGAAGGGAATTAAACTTGTTAAAGAAAGTTAATGCTTCACTTTGCAAACGTGGCAAAAGTGTCGTCAACATATCTAACATACGTTGTGGGTGTGTTTATAGAGCTAAAAGAAGGGATTCGTAGTATCCGACGAAATCATCAGCTTAGGTATTTCCCCCTTAGCTCTTCATTTTCGCTAATATTATTGATTGATACTATCGGTTTCTCCTGACGAGATGATAGTCGAAAAAGCTCTAGAGAGTTGTCCACGAATCATTTTCAAAAGCATATATAAATTTTGTACCTCCAAACATTTGTTTATATATATATATTATATATATATATATATATATATATATATATATATATATATATATGTATATATGTATATGTATATATATATTGGTATTTGTTAGGCATTGTATTAATATAGCACTTTAATCATCACACTACACTAGTAAGGATAATGTTTAATTTAATAATTTACTTACTTGTATATTCTGTTATTATCTAACTATATAGTTATGCATGCACACCTATGTATATATGTACACAAATGTATAATGCAAAACACATGTTGTAAGCGGTGTGATAACAATATGTAAACAGGTATTGTGATCTTAGCAACAATAGTCATGAAGATTTGTGTAATTCAGACAAAGATGAGTTCAAATGAGATATGGAAATGGTCGGTATAAGTGTTGTCTGTTATATAATGAAGAGGCAATTCAGTTCCAGTCTGTTATTAATAAGGATCGCTGTTATTAATCGTATGTTTATGTCTAGAAATAAGGATCGCTTCCGAAATTCTTAAATTCCCTGTGTTTTTGACAGAGGCGAGAATATAGACGCGGATACTCAGTTGTGTGTTGTTATGTAAGATGATGTGCTTGTGGAAAGAGGATATGCGAGTATTAACGTGTTTTTATGGGTTTTTTTATAGAAAACCTGTAGAAAACTTATGTGTGAGGCAGATTTATATGTTAAAGCTAAATAAGGATACGCACACACCGAGATTACCCGTATATAAAACAAATGCCCAACAACTGCTGATAAAATAACACACAGCAATGACTTCTACCAGACCGTATAATCAATGGCTATTCTGCTTCCACCAGAGCTTATAATTTATAGGTTTATATTATACATATTGAAAGTTGTAATTATAATTTGATTAATTTTTATTATTAAATCCGAAGTAGTTTGAATTTTCTTTAAGTTATCTTAAATTGATCATGTTTAATTTTTTATGCAAGCACAATTATATAATTTCCAATTTTTTGTTGAGCAAGTTAGATTTTCTTTTAATAATGGATAAAGCTTCCACTACACAAATATTAAGATACTTAGAAGTTGGTCTTTAGGAATTCGCCCTTTCAAAAATTGACCATTCTATAGAATATGGGATATTTCTTATTTTAAGATCCGAAATATTCTTACAAAGAAAATTTGTATTAATTTATATGTAATTACTAAATGAATTTTTATGTATCAAAATATGTTGCTTACTTTTTGTTGCAGTAGAACCAATATAAATAAATATTATTCCTGTTATTATTATTATAAGATTCAACAACACATCTATAAACTACATCATTTTTCATGCAATTATTATTTAGAGAGCAATTATTTTTGGCTTAACAATTACAATTATTAGATGTGTCTATGGTATTTATTTTTTTAATAGTTTGTAATATTTCAATTTTATTGAAATTAGTGGTAATTATATTTGGCCTAAATTAGAGGCCATAGAATAAGATAGCCTTATTGTATTTTTTTATATAACTTTACTATATTTATGGGTAGAGTAAAAGAATTCCAATTATTTTTTTTTAATTCTCTAGTAATATTCGTTTCAACGTTAAGTGAAAATGGAGCATTGAAGCAACTGAACTCTCTGCTTCTATTTTTCCTTTTCTTTTCACTATTTATTGATTGGTTATTCAACATTAATTTTACTTTGGAATAATCTAAAAAGCTATTTATAAAAATACATATGTATATTATGCTCTGTTTTATCGTAAGATTAATATTGATCTTC
The DNA here is from genome assembly GCA_963556195.1 of Sepiola atlantica. Classification (NCBI taxonomy): domain Eukaryota; kingdom Metazoa; phylum Mollusca; class Cephalopoda; order Sepiida; family Sepiolidae; genus Sepiola; species Sepiola atlantica. The sequence continues at coordinate 60,205,147 of OY744529.1, read as the reverse complement.
TGTTTCTTTTGCAAATTAGAAATTCAATTCAATTTGGAATGCTTATTTTAAGAAGTTTTCCAAGTGAATTTCTGAATAATTAATATTATATATGCGTGTATAAATAGTGTGGAGCACTAAAGAAGATAATTCAATAAGTGTAGTTGATTAAAAGTGTTATATAAAAAGTTATAATTGTTTGAGGTCGCTTGATGTAAAGTAGAAATAAACTGCCATTAAGATCATTTTAATGGGTCAGGTGTAAATAGTTCATATATATATTTTTTTTTATTTTAATAAAAAGGTGTAAATAGTTTATATATATATTTTATTCTAATAAAAAGGTGTAAATAGTTCAAATATATATTTTATTCTAATTAAAAAGAGTGTAAATAGTTCAAAAATATATATATATATATATATATATATATATATTTTATTCTAATAAAAAGTTGTAAATAGTTCATATATATTTTTTATTCTAATAAAAAGGTGTACATAGTTCATTGTTTAAAGGAAAATATAATTTGATTATCTGTGTATTTCGATTGGGCTAAAACCAAATGCCTACAATAAATAATAAAACTATATTTAGACGAGTAGAATTAAATCGAAATTTATTTTTGTCTATTAAACACCCAGAAAATGCTTTTAATCAACAAAAATATCAACTCTATGATAGTTTACACAAGTACATGAACCGACACAAAAAAGGGAGATAATTGCAATTATCTATTCTATTTTTTTTAATATAGTATATAAATCTATTATGAATCTATCGACTAAAATCGATCAAAAATATTTTCTGATCAGTTAATCATAAGTAACATTTTAATACACACATTATTATTTAAATGTCTACAAAAATTTTAATTTAATATTTACGACAAATAGGAAAACTTCACGGTAGTAACGCATTTCGTTTTATTTTGATGTTAATTACTTACAACACCACAAGGTAAATAAACCATTAAAATAAATCAATAATAATTTTAAATTTTCATTTTGGAATTCGAAAAATAAAACATTACACATTGATATTTTCTAATTCAATTATTTTTATCCTAATTTTCGTAAATAAAATGTATTCGATTTTTGTATGGGGAAGAGTCAGAAATTCACATTTTGTTTTTTTTAGTATTTTTTTCTTAAACAAATAAATACTTTAAAAAACATGCTTTTAGTTTAATAAAAACATTAATAATAATTTATAATGTTGAATAAATACATAATGACTTATTCTCTACAACACATTAAATTAAAGGATTATAAAAAAATATTTATTTTAATTAAATGAGTGGACAATGATTTAAACTAATTTAAATGTAAACAGGCGTTTGTCGACTGATTTAAAGATTAATTTTTTTAAATAGAACAGATTGTAATCGTGATGTCTTAGTTAGAAATCTTAAATTATAATATTATTTTTCAAGAAAATATAGTAAATTTAAAAACTGAATCCAGAATAATAATACTTGATTCGAAGTAGCCTTTTTTTCGTTTTTTCCTTACACTATCTTATCAGCATGGATATATTTTATTTCACGTCAGTTTTTTCTGAAAATAATTATTCCAGCTAAGAGAACTTTTAGAGTAGATACATTTTCCCTTACTTTTCGAATATTCTTTAACATTAAGGGAAATAACTTCTTATATTGTTACTTACCTCAAATGGAAGTAATCATGTAATTATTCCCTTGAGTTCTGCAAACATAAATATCTAAAACACTTTATATTTTGAAGCATTAAAAGAAAGTTTCCACATTAATTACACATTATTATTTGTTCTTTCCTATTAATCGATTTATGTCAAGTGCTAAAACGATATTTTATATTCCTGTTTCACAAATTAATTTGATTACAAAATTAAAGTCACCAAAATTAATTTCCGTTTCTTCGTAAACAAGTCAGCTATTTTTTTTCTTTTACATCTGGACAATGCTGAGCAGGAACAGCTAATAGATAATCAATCAATAAAGTTATTATTTATGTTCATTTGACACCCGGGAAATGACGGGTAATTCTCACTAGTTTAAATATATAATGCAAGCCAAAAGGGATATAATTCAAATGTTTAGTATTCAGCTCTAATGAAGGTTTAAATTATCGAAGCAAATGAAATTATAGGGAAAATTAATAATGATTAATCATAGCTAATTTTAAGTCATTAATTCTATAGTTTTCCTACTCGTTGTCACGCCAGACGTTTTTACCTCTAAATTCATTGGTTTATTCAGAATAATTGGCTCATCTTTTGGAGTACCATTTTCTGTCCAAGTGCCAGTTTTTAATGCTTTACTTAATCGTGAATGCATTATCTGTGCAGTTATTTACCCCCCCCCCTGTCACGATGGCAAAGTTAGGCACAAGATCAGTTTAACGGGGAAAATCTGGTTCCTCAGAAAGGAGCACTCTGTACTTGGTGCAAAAATATCATGGTTAGTCCCATTAGCATCTCCTCAAAGACCAGGGCGGCTCAGGTGACAACCAATGACCTAATTTCTCCTCTGAAAGAAGGATATAATGCCAAGGAAGGTGACCTCCTGATGTGACAAGTATAAATTCCTGTGCTAAATACCTATGTATTCATATCTGGTAACGTGCGATATATCTTGCAACAGTCCTCACCTGATCCCTCGTAACACACATCTTTCATGCATTTAGATACCACTGAAAAGACCACCACAAAAATGTAACAACTGACAAAAGATAACTGTAAAAGAGAAAATAGAAAAGCGAATAAACAATTATGCATAACTTTAACACAAATAAATTAAAAAATAATTTTTTTTTTAATTAAAACAAAAATAATTATAAAACTTCCGGTTTTTCTGCGAGGCTATACATTCATTACTGCAGTCAGATATTACCAACATCCGGCCAACTCACGACACACATGTGAATTCGATATGGACTATTTTAGAAAAGGTGTATTAACCTCGAAATATTAGAAAATATGAGCATTGTATAACACACGATTAATTGAAGATAAAAACAGTAATTAAAAAAGAAAATAATTATTGCATTACATATTGTCTCTTATGTTTCTCACCCAGACACCCTTTCCATTCACCCGATGTTCATAACCTTATATTACATTGTCACAACGTTCTAAACATCTAACCTATATATGAATTACACATAATGCTTCCAGCAAAATACAACACTTTATTTTAAAAAATAAATTTCGACATAATTTATTTAATAATTCTAATTCATACTGGATCTATTAGGTAATCTTTAAAAGATGGTACTTGAAAAATTATTAGCAGTAATAATGATTAATAATTAATTATGCTTTCTTGTACAAATCCAGTAGAAATTAATGTGTTTTATGATCTGTTTTAGATTAAAAATCAAAGTTAAAAATTCTTGCTAAGAAAAAAACGCACCAGCAAACATGATGTATAACTATAAAAAATGTAAATGCACAAATATAATTCAATCATTTATTTTGATGGTGGTGAAATGTCCTCCTACAGTGCAGGAAGTGTAAGACAGTAGATATAGATGAGAACTCAGATGCGGAGAAAGTATATCTGGATGGCAAAGCTATTGAGGTTGTTTAGAACTTTTGTTACCTTAGTGATACCATTGGAGCACGAGGCGAAGCAGGTGCTAGTGTGATTTCAAGAGTTAGGGCTAACGTCAGCTTTATCACTGTTGATCAAGGGAAAAGTCTATCAGACATGTTTATTCAGTGTGATGATGTATGGAAATGAAACTTCGCCAGTGACGGTTGAAGACATGAGTTGCATGCTGAGAAATGGTATGAGAATTATACGATGGATGTGTCAGGTGAGTCTTACAGACAAACTTAGATCTGATGAGCTCAGAGGAAGATTAAAGCTATACAGTATAAGGAGATGTGTGTAGAACAAAAAACTTTGATAGTATGGTCACGTTGACAGACTGGATGAGATTTTTTGGATTAGTAGATGTAGAGCAGTTAAGGTAACAGGTTCAGTTCACATGGGCAAGGCCAAGAAAAACATGGGAGGGAGTGATACGAATGGGCTTGAGAGAAAGAGAGATAAATAAAGACCTGGCTAGAGATATATTAGTTCGGAAGTCGATTTCTAAAAGCCGTCCAACACATGTCAACATGTAAAACGGACGTTAAAACGAATATGATAATGATAGGTCGCTTTTGATGGCTATGCTTAGCCTGCTGATTGAAACGTACACGTCGGCTTTATTAGAAAACGACTACATGTTATCAAAAAGAAAGTGAACACCGAAAAAAGATTGGAATACGGTGTCAGCCGAAACATTTTACTAAATACACAAAACTTAGAACAAAGAATATCACCTGAATTTTTAATATTCTCGACAAAACGATAAAAGGCAAAATAGGTTGCTGGCTTGTCAAGCCTCTGCCTTTCTTACGCTACTCATTTTGCCTCACTCTTTCGTTTATTTCCTTTCTTTCACTTCCATTTTCTCTTTCTGAAATCTATGCTTAAATGGAAATAGGAATTACATAGAAAAATTGTCTAAAACCACGTTTGGAAAAACGGGTCACATGATAAATGGCCCATCTTTTACTAATCGAGACTTGGTATCTGTCTATCTGAAGCTGAAACTATACTATTACTACCTTTTAATGCTCAATTCAGTTTACTATACTATTTCAGACTAATGTACTATATTTCAATGCCGAATTCAAGGGGAGAGAGTAGTGTAGTATATATTCTATTCTTATGTGATCATTCTCCCAGATATTACTTCCATCTTTTGGTGAAGTTCTGTAATATCTAAGCTGTTGTGATGATACCATCCTCCTAGACATTACCTTCTCCCTTTTTTATATCTGTTCTGTTATCATGATACCTGCTTTCCAGCTATTACCTCCTCCTTTTTGAGGGGAGGGGTAATGTAGTATCAGTTATGTTGTCATGATACCATCCTTGCAAGCATTACCTCCCCCTTTTGGGGGGAGGGGCAGGGGAGACTATTTTTGCTAGTAAAAATAATAATCTAATGATTATTAACCAATCAGAACTCTTCACAACAACAAGTCTAGAAGCCGATCATTGAACAAAATTTCAGACGTAAGCAGACAGAACAAAGAAGACGTGAGATAGCCAATATCGTCAAGGGCCGATGCGATCCCCCTTAGCAATGGGGGCAAGCACACACACACACACACACACACAGATAGACATGCTTATAGCAATACAGAAACTTTACAGCTTCAAAATAATGCCTCTGCATAAAGCAATGAACAGTAAATAAAGCAATATGAATTTATAACAACATACTAAAATGAAAATATGAGAATTTCATTTTTGTCTTTATAACGTTCCGGCACAGAATTCTTTTAACCTCAACTGATTGGTGGTCGTTTCGTTGCCAGAAGTCTTGTAAACAGTTGTGTTGTTAGTTGACGCGTTGTAGGTAGTCATAATGTTGACAGTGGCAGTAGTAGTCGTCATAGCGATGGTTTAGCAGCAGAAAAACAGTCGTTCGCTCTTTTTCTTTTCTCTTGTAATGATGATAGCAGCAGTGTTGTTTCTCTATCTTTCTCTTTTTTCTTCTGTAAAAATAATTCAAAACGCCAGCAACAATCTTGCTCTACGAAATCAAATTTTGTGTTGTTTTATTTAATAATAATAATAATAATAATAATAATAATAATAATAATAATAATAATAATAATAATAATAATAATAATAATGTGTGCTGTGAAGTTACATATGTATTACATAAGCTTCTCTTCATCTGCCCTTCCAAGAGTGGGGAAGAGATGATGCTTTGAAAAAGACGTCTGAATCCGAATAGTCCGCCAGCCAAAGAGATAGATCTTGCTTTCTTCTTTGCTACATGTTATTACGGACTTCCTGTCCATGACGTCATATCCTGACACGTTGGCCCTAATTATAATCTTTTAACTTCTAATGTAAATCTTCTTTTTTTTACTTAATCTACCTTAAAAACGTGGAAAATTCCGTTTTTAACCCACCCACGGCCAAACATTTCTGCATCTTTTCGTTTCCTATTTTACTGATACATCTATCTTTCCTTTGTACATCTACTATAAATTAATCTAAAATGAAATTAACCTAGCACAAAAATCATTTGACAATGAAAAGTGATGACGAGCATATACAAGAATCTTCAATGATCACGAGGAAGCCTTCTTAGTGGTAAACATATGATCAGTTGTGATAGTCTTAAATTACTTTTGTTTTTATGTTTCGAAACTTTTAAAATGAGGATTGATGATTTGTATTATCAGGATTATTCAGACTACTATCTTCATCTTGGTTGTTATATAGTAATAAGTAGTAATACTACATATCTAGACAAGATTAGGTTTAAAGCACCCAAAATGTATACTAGAATTGTCCACATGGATCCGTGGTGTAACGGTCAAAGGTGTTGATCAGCAATCAGTTCAAAGTGACAGTCTTCAAGCGAATAGGAATAACATAAAAAGTAACACTTATACCTACTGGAGAAAACGAGAGCAATCCACTCCCGGGTTAGGTTTTTAAATTTGACATAAAGATTCCCAAGTTCGAAAAGATGCACCTGGAGAAGGTCGGGGATTACATCGGATGAAACGCTGTGGAAATAACAACCCAGATGACAATAGTGGTCCAAATAATACAAAGATTTGTCAATATTGATTTTCACAAGTATTTCTTTATCAAGTCAGGTTAGGGTTAGAGTTAAGGTAGATGTTTGAACAAAAAATGTTTTTTGAACTGAAATATTTCAAATATAGAGCACGAAATGTGAACTTGTATTCTTTGTCTTTTGAAGAATTTCAAGCTGATAAAAGAAACAAGATAAAACTGGGGTGAAAACATAAATAAAAGAAAACGCTTGATGATAATGATGATGATGATCATCATCATCATCATCATCTAGCTCCTCAAAATGTCACCAATATCATTTATCTTCCTGCATGTTACGAAATGACCAGTACTCTTTACAATATAGACAATGAATCATGAATGGCCACAAGGACTGGATGTAACACATGGTCGAACTTAGTGTGGGGTGTGGACATTTTTTAATACTATTAAAGGTGGGGATTGAGAAAGAATTAGGTGAGGACAGTTTCAAAATATCGCAGGCTGACAGATATAATATAACATACACAGGTACCTGGCACAGTTCAGAGGGCCGCCCTCCCAGGCATTACCCCTCCTTTCGACTGGATATTTTTAATCGATCGTCTTGTTTGTGCTGATCGCTACAAAGATTACTACTTTAGCATCTTTAACAGTTATGTCCAGTTATTATTTCATATAAACGTTTTTGAGGCGATTTACATTTCTTGATGAAAACCTTCACTGTGTAAACAAAAGGAATTTGTTTTTTTTCTTCTCTGTTTTACAAACAAATATCATAAGGATGTCATCTAATTGCAATATTGCTGTTCTATTCAATTCTACTGACATTCAAACGTTATTCCTCTAATGAATTTGGATTATTCGGACTATTGATCTTATCTTGGATGTTATTCTTACAACATTTTAGCCTAAATAACCTCCGACCTTCTTTAAGTGCGTCTTGTCAGACTCAGGAATCTGCGCAATTTCGAATGGAACCCTTTATTTAATTCACGGGTGTAGTTTGCTTTCATTCCGTCAGTCATGACCAGGTAGAAGTCTTAAGTAATTCATAAATGTATTCTTAGTATCGACTATACTGACCCGTGGTGCAACGGATGAAAGTGCTAAGTAATAATCAGTTCTAAGTGACATTCTTCTGGAGGTTAAAGTTTTAATCATTAGTAAAAGGCGATACTAAAGAATGCAATTACGGATTACTTAAAACTTATGCACGGTCATGACTGACGGAATGAGAGCAAGTTACCTGTATGGATTAAATAAAGGGTTCTGTTTCGGAATTTTTGATAATTTGTAGAATTTGGTATATTCATCTTGGGTGTTTTATCCCAACGTTTCGGCCGATGTAACCTCCGATCTTCTTCAGGTGTACTTTGTATCTTTCTGTCGAACTCTGGAATCTGGACGGAATTTTGAACGGAACCTTTTATTAAATCCACGGGGGTAGCATGCTCTCATTCCATTAGCCATGACTGGGAAGAAGTCTTCAGTAATTCACAATTCTTCGTATCGCCAGCACTGAGGATTGACTGTCACTTAGAACTGAATTATACTTAGTACTATATCCACTGCACCACAGGTCCTTGCAGACAATTCTAGTATGAATTTTGGGAGCTTTAACCCTATTCTTGTTTTTGATCTAACTACTTATCACTATAGATCACTACTTATCTATTATTTATAATTATAGGTTCCCATATTGTATTGAATTCTATACTAGGTCTGCTTAGTAAATCATTGTCGCCTAATATATGTGCTATAATTTTTACTTCATCCCATAAGGGTAGATGGGTTCCCTTTTCCTTTCATATGTGGTCAGCCATACCCGACTTGAAATTTAGATATTATCCAGTGAAAGTTGGCTTTTGATACACAGATGACGTAAACCCCTGGTCAGTGCGAGTTATCAGCACATCTAGGAAGGATAATTTGTTATGTTCTTTTTCCATCAACACAACTACAGCCAACAATGTGGCTGCGATATGTAGATGACACATTCATACTCTGGCCTCACCAGGAGAACGTTCAAATATTACTGGACCATGTGAACTCTCTCCGTCCATCTATACAGTTCACGATAGAAAAAGAACATAACAACAAATTATCCTTCCTAGATGTGCTGATAACTCGCACTGACCAGGGATTTAGGTCATCTGTGTATCGAAAGCCAACTTTTACTAGACAATATCTAAATTTCAACTCCCACCATCCATATAATGTAAAGAAAGGAATTGTCCGGTGCCTACAACATCGAGCAAAGACAATATGTAGTAACAACGATACATATCAAGAGGGAAAAGGATAGTTTAAGAGAAACCCTCCACCAAAACAACTATCCAGAGAGCATGACATCAGCTCCAACAAATCTAGACGCAACACCAAAGGACACCACCCGAGAACTCACAACAGTTTGTATACCATATATGAGGGTCTTGTCGGAAAAAAATCCAAATAATATGTAATCCATATGACATCAGGATAGTATTCAGGAGCGACTCAATTCTCCGAAAGCATCTTGTGAGAGTCAAACCTCCTATGCAAAAAGTCATGACTAAAAACTGTGTGTATGCGATTCCATGTAAGTGTGGAAAAGTATACAAAGGTAAGACATGTCGTCCACTAAAGGTAAGGTTAGAAGAACACCGGAAAGCCGTAATATGTGGAGAAATTGAAAAGTCAGGTATGGCTGACCACAGGAAAAGGAAAAACCATCTACCCTTATGGGATGAAGTAAAAATTATAGATAGAGAAGAACGTAGGAGAGTAAGACGACTCAAAGAAGCAACACATATGTTAGGCGACAATGACTTACTAAGTAGACGTAGTATAGAATTCAATACAATATGGGAACCTATAATTATAAATAATAGATAAGTAGTGATCTATAGTGATAAGTAGTTAGATCAAAAACAAGAATAGGTTTAAGGCTCCAAAAATTCATCCTAGAATTGTCCGCAAGGACCCATGGCGCAGTGGATATAGTACTAAGTAAAATTCAGTTTTAAGTGACAGTCATTACTGAAGACTTCTTCCCAGTCATGACTAATGGAACGAGACCATATTCCCGAAGAAGGTCGAAGGTTACATTGGCCGAAACGTTGTGATAAAAACACCCAAGATGAGAACAGTAGTCCGAATATACCAAATTCTATAAAGGGTTCAGTTCGATGTGAAGATTTGACGAGACACATCTAAATGAGGTTGGAGATTAAAATGTTGTGAGAATAACATCCAAGATGAGAACAGTTGTCTGAATAATCCTAATAATACCTCATCTCAAAAATCATCTCAAAAATTCAAAAAAAATAATCCTGGCCAAAAGAAGATTTTCTAAGGAGACAAATGACAAAAAATGAAAACCTGGATTTTATTAACATTTATTCAAATACTGTTTTTATTTCATATTTAATATCAATATACAATCACAAACATTTTAAGGGCAGGAATTTACCAATAAGGTATTCTTTCTCCATCATTAATTCAGCAAAGTGCATATGCCTAGAATGGAACATCAAATAAAGAAAAAAAAATTAATTAAATTTTGCCTTAGTAAGTTCGATTATTTTCATCTGTATTTATTTCTGAAACTCTTATTTTGCAGTCGATAAAACGGAGTCGACAACCATTTTACATTTTACAACACTTTTGGAACGAATGTCATCTTCCGTTGAGACAAGTCCATCTTCAGCTGCCTATTTTGTCAATAAACCCAAATCATCGAGTAAGTTTGTTTTTTTCTTATTTCTTACCAGCTTATATGATTGTTATTTACACCTGTTTCAACACAGGACGAGTTTCGTGTATAGAGAGTGTGGCTATTTCTGAACACCTCGACGATTGTATGTGACACAAGGTCCAGCTAAGTATTGGTGTGACTATTTCTCTACACATAGAGGACTGTATGTGACACAAGGTCGAATTAATTATGGGTGTTGTATTTTCCGAACACTTGGAAATCTGGATGTGCCACAAGGTTAAGATAAGTATTAGTGTGACTATTTTTGAACACTTGGAGAACTAGATGTGTCACAGGGTCGAGCTAAGTATGGTTGTGCTTTTCTGAACACCTCGAGAACAGTATGTTACACAAGGTCGAGCTAGGTATGGGGTTGTCTATGTATGAATGTGACTATTTCTGACCATCTAAATGACGGTATATGATACAAGCTCAAGCTAAGTATGGGTATGACTATTTTGGGACACTTGGAGAATTGGATGTGATAAAAGGTCAAGCTAAGTATGGGTTTGGCTATTTCTGAACCTTTTCAGAACTGGATGTGACACAAGGTCGAGCTCAGTGTGAGTGTGGCCATTTCTGAACACTTAACTGGAAATTGACACACGGTCAAGCTAAGTATGGGTTTGGCTATTTCTGAACCTTTTCAGAACTGGATGTGACACAAGGTCGAGCTCAGTGTGAGTGTGGCCATTTCTGAACACTTAACTGGAAATTGACACACGGTCAAGTTAAGTATTGGTATGTCTATTTCTGAGCATCTCGAGGACTAAATGTGACACATAGTTGACCTTAGTGTGGGGTGTGTCCATTTCTGAACACATCGAGTACTAGTGTGGCTATTTCTTAATATCATGATGACTTGATGTGACACAAGGTCGTGATTAGTATGGGGTGTTGTTATTTTTTAACACATTGAAGACTAGATATTACACATTGTCGATCTTAGTATGGTGTCTTGCCATTTTTTCATAACTCGAAAACTGGATGTGACACATGGTCAAGCAAGCTTATTGTAGGATGTGGTAATTTCTGAATGCTACCAGGACATTTATAGCCAGTCACAATTCTCTATAAATTGACCACAGGCAGTAAGTTTAAACTCTAACTCTGAAGGTTCTTATCTATGTCTCTCTCTCTTTGCCTTCACAAAATCGTTGGTTGCTTTTAATGCTGAATAGATTGTAATTATCTCAAATGATGGATCAATGGCTGGTTGCTTACTTTATAGCATTGTTTCATACTGGTGTAGGAGGTATATTTACCTTCAAGTAACATAATTAGCTCTGACCAAAAGAGGCGTTGTGATCATGTAATTTATTCCTCTTAGATCCCTATTTGATTGTAAACTCAAAATGAGGCTAAAACAGTCTTGTGCCATTGCAGTGGGCCAAATCGGACGTGTGTCCGGTCTCTCTACTGTTCAACATAAGTTTAAACTTAACAAACTTTGTCCATTAAAATGTTCGTTTTTGATCACTGGTCAATGAACCTTTGTGATTATGAGCAACGACTAAAACAGACTTGCTCATAAATTCTAAAGCAATTTAAGCAATATGTTGAGCTATTCAAAGGCGACACATGAAGTTGAGGGTTGCAGCAACAAAAATCACTATGTTGCGGCTTGTTCGCCGAGTAGAATTGCTTTCTCCTTCTCCCCCTCTGGCACATTTTAACAATGAGGGAGGCAGTTCTATGATACTACGTGACTATAAAAGACACATAGTATTTCTTTTCTTCCAAAACTCGTTGCCTAAAAATATTAATTTTTACACTCTCCGGGGAGACAGAAAAGTTAACAATTCTTCTCACATTAATTGGTCTCCAAATGATCTAGTTATAACTTAGAAACCCCTCCCTAAGAGGGTGTGGGCTATCTGTACTTTCACCATTGGGTACATAGCTTTCATAATAGCAAAGTAAAAGAGTACTGAAAATATCTGAAGAGCACAGAGTGATGATGACTTACATCACTAAATGCCCCCCAATGGTGTTGAGGTTCCTTTTCAATAGTTCTTTAAAACATTAACTTGGCGCAGAGGTAGATAATGCGACAGATTCAAATGTGCAACTGTATATATTTCAGGTTATATTGTCCAATTATTTTACACGTTACGAATGGTTAAATCCCGCATCATATTCCAATCAATTTAAGAGACTTCTATAAAAGTGAAATACTGGAAAGGCGTCAGTTCACATGCTATCTTCATTGCGACACCAAGAAAAAAAGCTTGGTTTTTTTAGTTATCAGACAGAACGGTTTATACACTTAGTGTCAAAAGCATAATGGATATATGACCAAACAGTAAAAAAAAATCCATACATCCGTGACGCCTAGACTATAAAATTTATAAATATTAATATAATGGAGAGATACTAAATTACATGGTTATTTAAACTTTAAGACACAGGATCACCTAAGTTAGCAATAAAATAGAGTGAATGTAGATGTCTATAAGAAAGCATTAATCGTTGAATATATTAGGAAATATATTACTAAAGTGGCCATTATATATCTTTTAAATAGATTTAGTTCATTAAATTACGACTTATGCATCATGTTGTGTTGACATTCAAAAAGTTCAGAAAACTCTGTTTTGGAATAAAGTCGACAAAAGAATCACTCAAAATAAAATAAAAATATTAAAAAACGAACATCAAATAAAATTTAGTTTGTGCCTAAAAATTTACAAAAACATTACATTACATTTAAATTTTACTAAAAAACATGTTTGACCATCACTGAGTAATTTAAAACACAATTTAAAATAGCCAACAGGCGAGGTTTTAAGTTAACAAGTTAGAACCAGCATTTTTGTAAAAACAAAATCGTCCGTTTGTCGGTAGGAATTGTAAATCGCATACAAAAACTTAGAATAGAAAATTGACTGAGTATTAGTCAACGTTTTAAAGTCGTCTGTGTAGTTATCTACTCCAATGTCTGTTCTACTTCGCAGGAAAACAAGTTCCAATAGCAGGAACAGGTTGAAGGTCTTAAAGTGAAAGAACAATCGTCAGGGGGCAGCCGTGTGCTTGACAAGAAAAAGTCATAGAAGGAATATAGTAACAGTGAAATTCCCTCAAAGATTCTCCTTTATGTCCTTTTGGTCGCTCGTTCTGATGCCCTGACTTGCTGTCAAAAACCTCCTCCCCCCCCCCCACACACACGCATGCGACTGAGACTCATTGCCCTTAAAAAAAGCAATGGTTGCGTTTCAGCCTTGAAAATATAGAAAGGTCTGGTTATCGCCTTCAAATTAATGTTTCTGCTGCAATATATGGTGACAGAATATGGAGATCGTTCTATAGAAGTCAAATTTTGAGAATAACGTTGGTAGAGTAGCGTTTTGCTTAACGGGAGAATAAGTCGCGTAGCAGGAACAGGTGAAAGGTCTCAAAGAAAGAGAACAATCCTCAGGGGCAGATGTGTGCTTGACAGAAGAGAAAGTCATAGAAGGAATGTGGTAACAGTGGAATTCTTTCAAGGTTTCTACTTTAGGAGCTGTCGTCCGCTCATTCTGATGACATGAGCCTCTACTAGAGGCTTCCTGTGGTACTAGCCTCTACTCGAGCAGTGAGGAGTTTCAGTGGCCAAATACTGCAGATGGCTCCCGTATCAACCAAGAATATGGAGTCCTTAAGAAAAAGTGCACGATTGTGTAGCTTCAGTGAAGACTGTGTCGTGCTCAGGTCTCCAAATATTAGTTAACCTGGTTAATAAATGAACAGGAATTTTTATACCTCCACGCATGAGTGCCAAAGCTACTGTGATAGTAGCACAGAGCTCGCTTGTTATAGTGGATATGGCGGCGGGAGCGTGGGGATGAGGAAGGGGTCTGGAGTCGCCGCATGTGCGACTGCGGCTCCAACCTGCTCATTTTTTTACTTCATTTGTGATGCTCTCAATAACTTTTAACATAACCATATCAATGAGCGGCTAAGTGCCTTAATTAGAGGAGACAGACATTGTCACAGAGGCTCGCTATCCTGAAATTGCACCCTATATATATATATATATATATATATATATATATATATATATATATATATATAGACCACAGACCAAAAAAATCAAAATTAAAAAAATGGGAAAAACATCATCACGGAAACACATTTAAGAGAAAAAAACGAACGGGAAAGTATGTATGTGTGTTGAGAGCCCAAAAAAGAAAATAATAATAATATATTTTTGGACAGACAAAAGAGATAAGAAGACTGAATGTATTTTTTCTGTGTGTCTGTAGGTGTAAGAACTCTTTTGTACTCGCGTTTTTTTTTTGCATAGGCCCTTTAAAAAATATTCGTAAAAAAAGTTTGTTTTTTTATTTTTTAAGGGAAAAGGGATGATTTCTTCTCTTATTAAATTTTCTTAGTTGAAGTCTGTCGATATCTTCTGTTGCCTTGGCGAAATAAGCTGTTATTTTGACTAATGGCGAGAGTCAAATTGCGCATCAGTGTCTGATAGACTAAAATGACTTTAAAACTTATTTTAATTCAAATATTTTTTCTTCTTTCTTTATAATGTCACACAAAATAGTTTCTCGGGGTTTTTCTCTTTCACCAAATCCTTTTTCAGTGAAAAGGTTTGGTTTGACAAGTGAAAGGGTTTCGTCAAATTATTCGCCGCGACGAACGTTTTTAAGAAGAAAAATATTTTTTTTTACTCTCTCCGCTGTGATAAATGTTAAAAAATGTTTCTTTGATCTTGCAAGCAAAGCGTCCGTATTTGTGACTATTTTTTTAAAACGGCGGAGTTTTTTGGTCGTCGTTCGACGTTGTGTTGAATTTAAATCTTTCTTCTTTTGGTCGCCGCGCTGGGTTGAGTTACAAACTTTTTCTGTCGTTGAAATAACTTTACGAAAGTTTTTTTTTTATTCCGTTTCCTGCTTTTTTACGTCTTGTTTATGAGAAGGTCTGTGTTTTTTCTTCTTTTAATGTCGGTGTTACTACTCATAGGGGAAGTATACGAACTCCCTATGCTTACGTCACTAAACCGTCGCACGAAAGGAAGAAAAAAAACATTTTTTATAACAACAGATAATGGGTTTATTAAATAAAGTTGCCTACGTCGTATGGTATAGGTAAAAGAAGTTGGACAGTGTCTAAGTGAGGAAAGTTCTTTGGGCTGCCGAAGGTCTGTCAGCAGATATCTTCAGGCGAAAATAGTAGGTGCTGGAGTGTCCAGTGGACCTGGGCAGGAGAGAGAATGTAAAGGTGTTTCCTTGTTGCTGGCAAGTGTCTATCTGACCGACCGTGATTCCCAAAGGGGGCTGAAGTGGTTATTCAGCGGACGGATGAAATCAATGCGCCCTGCAAGCTGATTGGTCAGTGTGTAACCAGATCACTTAACAGGGACATTTTTCAGAGGGAAAATAGGCTTCCTGTGACACTAGTCTCTAGTCGAGGCTCTCTGTAAACCTTTAAGTAACCTTGTTTTTTAATAATCGAGAAAGAATTTCTCAGTATTAAATTGCTGGATTATGAAAATTAAAATAATTGAGTTAATAGAAAGAAAAAAGAAAAAATGGAGTTCGATTCGGTTGTTTATCAGTTAGTCAGCCAAAATGATTTCGAGGTTTGAGCTTTAGAAATAAAGTAAGTGTCAGATGCCAATATCTAAAAATATCCTTTTATACATTTCATATGTTTTAAGTTGATTATACATTAAGCAAAGAAATAGGCTTATCCAGAAACGTTTTACATTAATAGAAAAAACAGGATTTGGTATAGTTGCTCGTAAAC
This sequence comes from Sepiola atlantica, assembly GCA_963556195.1. NCBI lineage: Eukaryota > Metazoa > Mollusca > Cephalopoda > Sepiida > Sepiolidae > Sepiola > Sepiola atlantica. The sequence goes on along the minus strand of OY744529.1, from coordinate 60,189,103 downwards.
CTATAAAGTTGAACTTATTTTTCAGATTACATTTGGAAATAACAATGGTTTTGCTTTAACACCAGTAGTTACCACCTATTCCAGTACCAGTACTATAGCTCCCATCATAAAAGCCAGATGCTCTCTCTGAAAATCTTCCTGCACGTTGTGGTTCGCCACCAGGTTCATTTGCATAGTGAGAACCGAATCCGTTTCCATAACCGCCACTGTTGTAGTCCTCGCTATAGTGGCCATGGCTTCGTCTAATTGGTCAACAGTCTGGTAGGTGATAAATCCAAATCCTCGAGATCTGAAAGTTGTCAGGTTCTTCATCACAACACAATCTATGGCTTCGCCCCACTTTTCGAAGTAAGTGCGAACACCTTCTTCTGTGGTCTTCGAATCCAAATCACCGCTAATTAATTTACGGAACTTTGACATTGTGGTATGATGTACCGTTTTCCATGGGCGTTGACTCCATGCACAAAAGCTGCATGTAATCCTTTTAGGTTATATAAGAGAGACAATAGTTACAACTTCTATGCGCACGAACACTCTTTCTTCACGAATATGAAATCCCTCTGAAGATTAAATGTGGTTGACCAAAATAGATTTTACAAGCAACAGCACCACCACATGGAGACAATATTCCATCACGTCAAAGACAGCCAGTAATAGAATATTTTTTCCTTTTTTTTTTTTTGTTGTTGCAAATTAAAACAATATGTTGAGCTATTCAAAAGCAACGCAGGAAGTTGAGGGTTGCAGCAACAAAAAATCACTATGTTGGGGCTTTTTCGCTGAGTAGAACTGCTTCCTCCTTCTCCTCCCTTTGGCACATTTTAACAATGAGGGGGGCGGTTCCATGATACCACGTGACTATAAAAGACACATGGTATTTATTTTCTTCCAAAACTCGTTGCCTAAAAATATTAATTTTTACAATTCTGCTTGTGATACCACAACCATTTGAGGAAAATTTAAGTAAATTACATCCATGCAAATACATATTCTTCTTTGTATCTTTAAATTAAATGATGCCTGCATTTTATATTGTATCATTATATTATTATTATTGTTTTATTGTATTATTATTATTATTATTGTTGTTGTTTTATTTTATTATATTATTATTATAGTATTATTATATTATTATTGTTGTATTATTGTATGTATTTCTTACTTTAGAATCCATGTATTTCTGTTATATTTATTATTCATATATTTCTCTATTTTCACGTGGTCTTTTGTTAATACATTTTTATGTCCAGTCGATGTATGTATTTGTAACGCTGGCAACGATTAATATTATTGTTTACATCTGTTCTAATTGTCCTTATTTTCCATTCTCGTGTAGTGTATCATCTAACATATAAAATCATCTTGTCGGATTTTCAAAGTCAAACCCAAATAGCAATGCATCTGACATATTGATACTTGATTCGGACTAGCCTGTTGTTTTTTTTTTGGGGGGGGGGGTTCTTCTACTATTTTGTTGGCACGAATATATTTTATTTCACTTTAGTTGTTTCTGAAAATACTTCTTCTAGCTGAGAAAACTGTTAGAATGTAGACATTTTCCCTTATTCACTGAAACAGGATTAATGGGAAGTTATTGTGTGCAATTTTTCTGAGTTTTCTCCTTTGAATTCATCAAAAATAAATGCATATTATTATTTAATCATGCAACTTCAAGCATCCGTGTGTATACGTGTGTTTCTCGTCTGTTTATAGTTTCTCTTTAATGTTAATTGATTAGCATCTAGTACTGAAACGAATTTTTTTAAATTACTATTTCACAAAATAAATTTATTACGAAATTAAAGTCACCAAAATTAATTTATATTTCTTCGTAAACAAGTCATGCTTTTTCTCTTTTATTTGCGGGCAACGTCGGGTCAGGAAGCTAGTTGATACAATAAAATCACAAACTTTGTTGCGCAACTCTTTATAAATTGGATATCATTATATCCTTTTTTATATACTGGGTTCGATTTCTTGTTGAAGATGAGGATAACGAGAAGTGATGAAGGGTGCTTTGGTAACTTTTTCCTGTGTATTTGTTCTGCTTCTTGTCTGGCAGAGAATCTACTTGAAGATAGTAAACCAACTCTGTCCAAGCAAAGAATTAATAAAATATTATGGTTTATTCAAGGCATTGTAGAAATTAGCATTATAATATTTTAGAAAGCCATGTCAATGCGTATTTTGAAAATAGAACCTGATAACAACATGAAATTATTTTTTTAAATATATGTTAGTAACACCTACGGTTCAGAAAAAAAAACGATAATTCACAAAACCGAGTTTAAGTGCTAATTATTCTCAAAACCGGTGAAAAACCAGTTTGGACGAACTTAAAGGGTGTCACCCCAACCCCTTAACATTTTTTTCTTTTTTTAATGAATTGATATGATGCCAAACCTTCAGATTATCGCAATATAATTCAGAAAAATGTATTATTTTCAAAGGGTTCATTGAGTCATTCAATCTTATAGTAAAACGATTACTCAATGGAAGCGGTCCTAATCTTTATAAGTTAATAGTTTTAACATGTATTTCATTAGTGTACTGTTTTTAACAGCGAGTGTGCAAGGGTGTAAAACTTTAAAATCTAGTCCGGATTGTAAATATTCACATCCTCGCACATTCCGTGTTAAAAACAAAGCACAAATAGAAGGGAATGAAAGATGCAATGACCGAAAAAACATGAGTAATTATAAAATTCATTTGTTGTTGTTAAAGGAATTGAATTGAGGAAATATTTTCATTTCTGTGCCGTTTTCAGCATAGAGCAGTCGAGTTTATGATATTTAAATTTTTACACTGTTATAGGTACGACATTTGACTCATTGTAGAGGAATTAATGTACATCAAATGTTTATATATAAAACACCAATCACCTTAACAGAAAAATGCTTTTGTGACAACAATGCAACCAAGATCGTAAAATGTATATTTCACACACTCAGTCACTCAATGTTAAAAATGGCGCACAAATCGACTATATTATTCGGATTTATTTAAAGCAGCAACACATTTTATATCTTTATTTCTGTTAACCTTTCATTATTATCTCATGGCGTTTTTTGCGCATCATTTTCTAATGTAGTGTGGGTGCGGGCGTGTAAAAATGAACAAAACACGAAACAACTCCCCCCTACATTGTAAACAAATCTATGCTAAAAATCCAAATCCAAACACCAGTTGTAAAAAGGAATTCTTTTTTAAAGTAATGTTGGCAGGTCTCTAAATAATCTATGCCTTCTCTGTCTAAATGAAAAAAATGAAAAAAAATCTTATATGACATTCCACGATAGATCTAATCTATTAAATGGTCGATAGAAATAATCGATTAACATCACTTATATATAAGCAATATCCAATAAGTATCATAGAACTGTGATGATTTATGGAAGTGAAACCTGGCCATTGAGACTTGAGGACATGCGTTGCATGAAAAGAAATGATATGAGTATGATATGATGGATGTGTAATTTGAGTCTTAGATATGCTTAGATCTGATGACCTCAGAGGAAGATTAAATCTGGGCAGTATAGGAGGATGAGTGCAGAACAGGAGACTTCGATGGTTTGGCCACATTGAAAGAATGGATGAGAGTTCTTGGGTTAGTAGATGTAGAAAAATTGAGGTAGCAGTTTCAGTTCCAAGGAAAATATAGGAGGAAGTGATAAGAATGGACTTGAGAGAAAGAAAGTTAATTTGGAAGTCAAATTCTAAAAGCCGTCCAACGCATGCCAACATGTAAAACGAATGTAAAACCGATGATGTTGATGATGATTATCATGACTAATAGGCATATTTTAGTGGTTATTTGTAATTAACTATGAAGTACTGTTGTCATATTTGGGCTGGTGAATCTCTGTCCCATTTGAGGGTTCTTGATAAGGTGCAGAAACGTTTCTGTAATTTGATTGGCCCTACCCTTTCTTCTTCTCTACACCCCTCCTTTCACAGACGTCATGTAGTCTCAGTCTTTTCTATAAATATTATCATGGCATGTTTTCTTCAGAATTATGTGATCTATTCCCCGCTTATTTTGTTCTAGCTCGTTTGACTCGTTGGTCTAGTGGTCTCCATCAATTCTCTATTTTGATACCTTATTGTAATACAGCTTCCTATTCCAGTAGCTTATTTCCAAGAACCGCAGGCTTGTGGAACTCTCTTCCTGCTGACTGTTTTCCTCCTACCTATAATTTTGGTCTTTTCAAGACTAAGGTCCATAGACATCTCCTGTCTTAGTGATAATCATATTTGTTCTTGTTAGCTCCTTACATCAAGTGGCTTTATGCCTTGTCTGGAGCGATTTTTTTTAATAAAAAAAAAATTGAACAAATCACCCATCTTACACTTAGTTATCTGTGCATTTCTCTCACCCTCTCTCAAAAGCCTTTTTATTGTGTCTGTGAGCATTTAGAGAAATAATTAGTCTCTTTTTTCAGCATTGCTTCTTAATTGTTTCATTTTGCCATCTAATTTACATGGCGTGTTCGTATGTAACATAAGCCCTTATGTAGATTAGATATCCATAAGAAGTAAAGAATCTTATTATTTTTAGTCATGTAAGAAAAGAATGTCTTAACAGATATGACGTCACAGTTTATGAATTTTTGAAGGAAATCATAGTGAAATAAATAGTGGAATAAATAGTGATAAATAACGGGTGCATCTCGCATTGTTATATAATTCTTTCGGTCACAATTGACAAATACTATTGTAGTGTTTTATTATTGAACATAATCTGCTCTCCCAAGAGGGAATAAGACTGCTAGACGACATAGTTATATTCATAATTGAGTTTCACGAAAATTCTATTTCATTCGACTTCAATCTTTACACCTGTATGCTGCCCTCAGATTTCGCATGATAAGAAATAGAAAGAAAAAGATAAGTAAGTTCGAATGTTTTGTTTGTTTATAAAATCTTTTCTCAGCAGCTGTGCGAGTGGATGTATCTGCATAAATGTGTATGTTGGTGGGAGAAGGCATCGTTATACAGTAAATTGATGGCATAACTTCGGTATTATGTTCTATGTGTGTATATAGATTCAGAAACGCTTGGTTTCCGGGTTATAGGCCATTGAAACAAATACTGATCAACATTCTTTATTGTAAACATCTAATGTACAGTGCGTGTTATAGTGCACTGTTATTTCTACATCTCTGTGACAGGATTACAGGTAAAATAAGTTTGAGCCTGGTGTTGCTACATGCATCAATAAAGCTATGAAAAAATGACATAAAACAAATATTTTGGTCCTTCTTATTTCAGGTAAAAGAATACAACAGACCAAATACAAGTAAATAAATATAATCAGCACAAACCAAAGACCATGTATGGGAAGAAATGGACCATAAAGGAAATTAGACTAGTAATGGGCTGATATTACAAATGCAACCCCCACACAAACAGCTTCTTTACACATACAGAACATAAGGATTGGGTCAAAGTCTTGTCTCGACCTTACTCCTCCATATTGTATGAAGTATTCACAAAGTTATGTCATGGAAACATTCATTAATCAAAAATTATTTATCTGATGGGCTGAAATTTTTGCATGGTGGTTAGTTAGCGTTATCAAAAAACATCAGATCCGTACACAAAATTTGAAAATTTCGTCAAAGTTTCGACCATGATCAAACTTGTATAGATCATATAAAGTGTGGTACTTCATTAGCTACAATATGGGCCAAGATAGCAAGTCTCTACAATAAACAGAACCAAAGTTATCACCAAAAGTGTAACTTTCACTTTTTCTGTGACCTTGACCTTTGACCTAGATATCCCCAAAATAAATCAGTTCTAAGTTAGACCGTGACCGATATTTTGACCAAGTTTGGTGACGATTGCTCAAGTGATGTGGGCTCTAGGCTGTAGAAAACAAACTCGATTGAAAACATAACCTCCTTGGCGAAGTTAGCAAAGATTAACAAACCTTTGTGATAGTAGATACTGATGAAAGTCATGATCGTATCCTGAAGACTATCTAAGCGATGGTTTTCAGGATCTGATCATAACTTCCAGTACAGGAATTGAGTCAGCGAAGCAGTGGCAACCTTCCAAGAAGACAATCATTTTTGTCAAAGTAATATAGCAGCCAAAGCACATCAAAGGATTAGGATCTGCAGGCATCCTGACCTGCAGGGTCTGGCAGCTGTTGATGGACCTCAGACAGCAGCTGGGGTTCTTCAGACATACTGTGATCGGATATTTTACATGTGTCTGACACTACCAAACAAGTTGTTCTGTTCGAGCTGACAGTCCCATGCAAAGATCGCTTGGAAGAAGACTTTGAAAGGAAACTCTACAAGCATATGGGGCTGGTCAGCAGTTGTAAACAGGTGGGATGGACAGCAATATGTCTCCCAGTAGAGGTTGGCTGCAGGTGATTTTTATCTTCCGTAACTTAACATAGAAGGAAAGAGGAAAAGAATACCCAATACTATAGAAGCGGCAGAAAAAGCCTCAATATAGCTGTGGCTAAAAAGAGAAGAATCATGGAGACACATTAGCTAAATATCTGGACACAGGTTATGGTCTTATCAACACTGGCTGGGACACCTGAAGTAATATTTTACCTAGTATTATGATAACAAAAATTTTAAATAGTTTAATAACAGAAACAGATAGGGAAATGTTGAAACTTATTTTTTATCAAAGGTGTATATCTCCACTCTAACAGTAGTCTTAGCCGGAATAAGCATTCCCAGAAAAACTTGAAGCAATATAAATTATATTCATTCCAAAAAACATAGTGGAAAGGAACAAAAGGAGGATGACCAAGTCCAAATCAAGTATCGATATGTCAGATGCATTGCTATTTGTGTCTAACTTTGAGAATAACTTTAATGCTGAAAATATCTGAACAGTCTATGATTCCAGGAACATCACTGACGATGTGTACAGATGCATTAGAAGACGTATGTTCACAGGAGTTTGTTACCAACATTTTTCATCAAATTTGTTTTTGTAACAAGCAAGAAAATGGTGTACATTGCAACTCTAACGAAAACAAAAATTAATACTTAAATATCTTCTAAATGAATAAATGCGAAAGTTTTTCATTTATCACATGGTAATAACCATCAAAACGGTTCACTGTTATTTAAATAAATAACACAACATAGTCTTTTGAAATACTGTATATATAGTAGAGCAAAGACCCAAACACAAATATTTGTATGCCTAATTTGCATAACTATTTTTTAAACAGTTTATAATAAATTAATGTTTGATGTTATTCATTTGTAATTTTATTGTCCTTTTTCCTATATATATATATATATATATATATATATATATATATATATATATATATATATATATATATATATATATATATATATATGTGTGTGCAGTTAATTGATTAAGATTAACGAATATACTCACGTGGATTATTGCAATTGTTATATTGATTCATAAAATTATTTTTTTTTTTGTTGTCTCTTATTCATTTAGTGACTGGTATTATCATTGGAATTTCATGTGGTTTCCTAGGCATGCTGCTCAGTGCTCTTGGTGTGTGGATTTATTGCAGTCGGTAAGTTTCGACATCAAACACGACATGTTCACCACTTGACAAAGATCAATATCTTATTAACTTGCATCAACGTTTTGCACATAATTACCTTGAAGTTGTAATAAGTTCCTTTTTAAATGATAAACAAGAAAGTAAAACTGAATCTATATTGACATTTTGAAATGTAATATTTATAACTTACCTCAAAGAAACGGGCTATGCTAATATTTTCTTTTAATTCCTCTCTTTCACACACTCCGTCCTTCCTCACTTTTTGTTTCTCTCTCGCTCTCTCGCTTTCACTTTTTGTCTATCCTTTCTGTCTCACCTTTATCTCTATTTTCCTCATATTTTGTCCCCCTTTCCTCTCTCTCCCTCTTTTTTCTCTCTCAGTTGTTGTCTATCTCTTTCTCTTTTTCTTTCTCTGTCCTTTCTCTTCACTTTCTTTATATCCTTTTTTGTCTCTCCTTTAACCCTCTCCGCTCTCTCTCTCTCTCTCTCTCCTCACTTTTTGTCCCTCTATCACGCACTCTTTTGTCTGTTTGTCTGTTTGTTAGTCTGTCTCTCTTCTCACTTTTTGTCTCTCTTAATCCTTTTTGATTCCCCTCCTCACCTCTCTCTCTCTCTCTCTCTCTCTCTCTCTCTCTCTATATATATATATATATATATATATATATATATATATAAAACTGAAAAAAATTTGTACTTTTCCTTTCAGAAAGAACCAAGCTTCAACCAAACCAACTTCCCAGGAACTTCCTCCGCCGTCTCACTTTTTAGAGAACATTCTCTCCTACTCAAAGACACGGAAGTCCTTCTGTAAGGGTTACAATAATTTCAGCAACCTTATGCCTTCAACGAATCCAGTCCTAACTCAGCGCGATGGTCAACATGTCCAAATTCTTCGTTCCCCTTCAGATGCCAGTGACGTCAGCAACCAATCACCTCACTTCAATACACCGTCACCCTTGGCTACGGTCTTTACCTCTGTTTCTTCATCGCAACCTCCTCCTCCTCCTCTTTCCTCTGACCGCTCTCATTCGCATGGAATTACTATTTTGAACAACTTTGCTTCTGTTTAAAATTCACAATTATGAAAAAAATGGATAAATTTACGTTTCTGTTTTTTTTATTGTTAATTGATGAAAACAAAAATTGATGGGCCGAGAATATCTAATATTTGTGAGCGTGAACATTATTATGACTGCTTATAATCTATACAGTTTTTTATATATTTTACGAATATGAACTGAATATTAACATTTAACCAATTGGTTTCTGATGTATTTGTTACTGCTTCATTATTATTATTATTATTATTATAATTATTAGGATTGTGCTGTTTTCAAAGCCAAAAGCTGCTCGAAGATATGGGTTAATGCGATGGATGGATTGTTCAATGATGAAGAATATTATGAGAGGGTTGATGAGCTGAATGAGGAAAAATTTGATTACTTATGACAACGGTTTATGACAAGTGTTTGTTGCCATTGGACTTGAAGATGACGATGTTGTAGTCTGCAAAGAAGCAGTCCAGTGGTAACGTGTTCCACAGATGCAACGTTTTTTTAAAGAAACTCTGTTCATGAATATTCTGTTTGATGCTAGACACACGGAGGAAGAAAGGAAAGTTGTTTTTGCCGTTATGATACAAAGACGAGTTCATGTGAATATCTTACAATGAGGAAGCAGAGATTGGAGCTGAGTTAGACACCTTCCATGAGAATATCGACAGAGTAGAGAAAGACTAACAACGTCTCTTCTGTGAGAGAAGGGCTGTAGAGAAGAGAAGAGATCACCTGAACTCTGTCAAGATAAGAAAGAGTGCTCTGAGTGACACCTCCACAGATGTGGCAGCAGTACTCCATCTTGGGATGTATCTGACTCTTATACAGGTAGAGGATTGCATCAGGATTCAGGTACTTTCTGGAGCGGTAGAATGATCCAACCATTTTCACAGCAACTTTATTGGCAATCATGTAAAATTTTGAGATGCGCCTATATAATTATAACTTTATATTTTCTACTTCAAATATGTGCATTTTTCTTAATGAATGAGAGTTCGATGATATTCAGAGAATTTTTAACGAAACCCTTGGATTCACTTGCAATTAATTTGTGAGTTTAATATAATTTGGTTCAGTTGGGTAAGAACAGAAATCTTTTCCTTCGCACACACAAGACTTGTTAACAATTACTCTTAACTAGGAATTTTAGTTTAATTATATGGCACATGGTTTGAATCTTTGTCACATATTTATATAAAAAAACTAGAAAAATTAATTCCTCAAACAGAACAGTTTTGCACCAACTACATGTGTCCTTACGAAGATTAAAATCAAGATATACTGATACTAAACCTTATGTCTAGAATCATTATTCCAATTTTGATCAAAATCCATTACATCATTTTGCTTTTTGAAAATGTCTAAAATTTAAGGCTTAAGCTTAAGGAGTCTGAAGAAGAAATTGAAATTCAGGGAATCTTGCTTAATTAATGTCTAATGTCTTTGGATTAAATTCAATGCAAATCTGATATATTTGAATTTTTTCAAATAGGAGGTTGTGCCTATATTATTGCCCCCCTCCCCCAAGTCCCTTTAAAATACTCGAAAGAAACTGAAATTTGGGGATTATTTCTTAATCAATGTCTAATATCTATTGTTAAAATTTGACAATAGATATTTGAATTTTCACAAAGAGATTCCACCATTTTTACCACATTTGCATACAAGTAAATTAAACTAAATAGAGCCCACATTACCACCCCTTGCACCTAGCAGCTGTGTTCTAAAATTGATAATGATCTGTTAATAAGTTTAGGAGTGAATTCTATGCATACAAATATATAAACATATACACATACTTTAGAGATTTTGAAAAAACAAACATTTACGTTGAAAGCATCTGACCGCAATGGTTACTTTCAAAATAACAAAAATAAATGTTTGTCAAATCAAGTTACGGGATTTTTTAGATGAGGATTGATAATTTGCCTTATTTCGATTATTCAAACGACTATTCTCATCTTCGTTGTTATACTCCCAATATTTCGGTCGATTTACCCTCCGACTTTCTTCTAGTCTATCTTTTGGAAGTCGAGAACCTAGACTTAAATAGTGTGAGTTATATCAAGCATATCAAACGCAGGGTCCCACGAGAGCCATGTGGGTTCTTCACGTAGTTATGAGAACCGTAATGAAAATTAATGTGGAATATTTTTGTTACTAAAATTTCGAAAAATACAATATGCACAGAAAATGATTTAGATACATTCACGAATGCAAATTAACAAAGTAGTTTAACAAAAGAAAAAATAACGAAATTTTAAACAGCAAACATTTGTATGCAACTGCAACAAATAAATGTAAAAATCGATAAAATGTGATATATCGTTTTTAAGTGTAAAGAGATGTTCGGAATAAAGAAAAGCATTCGTTATTTTGTGTTTATTTTTTACTGAACGACGCACGTTTATTCAGTTTTAATTATAGAAACTACAATGCAGTAACGAAATACAAAATGTTTGATGTAGGCCGCAAGTGGGCTGCATGTTTAATGTTTGGGTTAAATAAAGGGGTCAGTTTGAAATTCTGACCAGGTTCACGAATTCAACAGAAGATTCCCACGTTCGACTAGAAGATGCACATCAGGAAGGTCGGGGGTTACATCTGTTGAAATGTTATGAATATAACAACCAAGATGAGTAGTCCGAATAATCCATAATAATTTCGGCTATCCTCAGTGTAGGGAAATGACAATCTCAGACGGTCACGGGGCGTGAACCCAGTTCACAGAGACACCTTGAATCTGTAAGCGGTCGCCTAATCCCCATGGTCATGGACGGTTGTCACGCGATAATCACGAAATTAAGTTATATTTACGCTGAGAGCAGCGAGCATAAACATCAAACCAGTCAAATAGAACTCAACGACAGAATCGGAGTATCACACTGAAGCATTGGGTGAATGTCTATTTTTTAATCTCTCTCATAGTACTCTATTTTAATTTTACTTAAAGGGGCTTATAATATATATATATATTAATATATATATATATATATATATATATATATATATATATATATATATATATATATATGTGGCTGGCCGAATATAATTACTAAAGTACATATGAAAATAACAAAGCAAACTTTTATTGATTATATATTATTTTATTGATTATATATACTGAAATTTGTTTGATTTGGCATGTCATTTTTACGGCATATCAACCCTTCATGGTTTTATTTAATGCTTAAACAATAACTATTTCAAACAATTCATTATATACGATTAGATGAAGACAAGTTTTTGTCATACCTTTTCGAAGGCTATGAGTGCATAAACGCTATATATATCTGCTTGAATTTGAACTCAGCATCGGATGCCATTACAACAGACGAATTAGCCAAGGCTATTTAGAATCTAATTAAGTGCCCTGAAGAAGATGGAGGAACTTTTACTAACTTCAACATAAACCTTCATGGTTGATTACGATGTAGATGGTTTGAGATTTAGTTCGTTCGTTTCAGTTAATAAAAAGAGTTATAAACTAAGCTCGGTTTCGACATTACTAAAACTATGCAAACTGATCCGCAACGTTATGACTATTTCCTAAATTACATTTTTTTGTGTGTCTTTTTTAATCTTTTGGGAGAGATAACTTGTTTTTGTTGTGTTAAGGAAAAATATATACTGTCGGTTTTTTTTGTTTTGTTTGGAAGAGCAAACGACAATATTGAAAAGAAAACAAGATAGATCCGCACAGGAGTCAAAGATGGCATTGCACTTTCAAAATAAAGGTTTCTGATTTATTTAATTTTTTCGTTCAATAAACAGGATAAAGAAAATAAAATGAAATTTAACTCAACCTCTGAACAGGTCTGAACACAGAATAAAATGAAAGTTCTTCCTGAAAATTCAGATATTTATTGTGAAAATTTAACAATAGGCATTATCAATTAATAAACATTCCCCAAATTCCAGTTTCTTTGGAGTATTTAGGGGGCATCATATGGACACAATCTCCAATTGGAAAATTCAAATATATCAGATTTGCATTGAATTTGGTGTTATTAGACACCAATTAAGCAAGATTCTTTAGATTTAAATTTCTTTTTAAGACCCCTTAAGCTTAAGCCTTAAATTTTAGGCTTTTTTTAGAATCAAAATCATTTAATGAATTTTGATAAAAAAAAGACTCTAGACATACGATTTAGTATCCTTATATCTTGATTTTAATCTTCGTAAGGGAAGATAAAAGTGGTGCAAAACTGTTCTGTTTGGGACATTTATTTTTCTAGTATATATATATATATATATATATATATATATGAATTAAGTAAAAAATCGATTTCAAGTCCGATAGTATATTTTTTAGAGTAAATATTGCTTTTTGAAGATTACTTATGTTTTATGTAGACACAGGGCCGGCAGGACAGTTATAAAAGTGGGGGGTGTTCTCCTAAAAAGTGGGGGGGGGGCGGTTAAACACATGCATATCAACTTAATTATTGATGACCGTAAAGTGGGGGGAGGCAAGTCAAAAAGTGAGGGTGCTTTAGCCCCCATCTGCCGCCCCCCCCCCCGGTTCCGCCGTCCATGAGACAGATTACACTTTATATCAATGCATTATAATTATCTACAGGAATGAAACGATGAAATATCCACAAAGAGAAAAATAAGATTCAGAGATGATTGAACCTAACCTGTGCTTAAGAATAGGGACCGCATTACACTAGGGTCGTAATTCTTAATTACTGAGAATCTTATGATTAATGAAGATCGAAATATTCTTAGGCAAAAGTTCGAATCCTGTTTGAGTGTCATTTTTCTTTTTGGAAGTGTTCCATATGTTCAATAATTATTATCTGTTCATCTCATACAGAATTTTTCTACACAAAATACAACTATCCTTGAAATAGCACCATCTACTCTAATATATATATATATATATATATATATATATATATATATATGTTTGTATATATATATATATATATATATTATTAATGACAATATATGTATTAGCATATACTATCAGTGCCCTTTTACTTTGCAGTCTCCTTAAAAGATTCAGCTCGATGATTGTCAATTAGTGACAACAGAGCAAATATAAGTCAGGTTCATATTATATTCCAATAACCATGTTTTTATTTTATTATTTTTATTTTTTCACATTTCCAAAAAACATAACATTTCTGTGAGATATATTTTTTACAGTTCGTTTCATTTGTCTTGTGCCAAACAGCATTTTTATGCCAATATCGTCTCTGCAACATTACAAAATCATCAGAAAAATTCACAAAGAGTAAAAAGTTCTTGGATTAAAGTGTCTTGAGGAAACCTACACTATACAGTGGTTCATTTTTGGGTGAAACCAAACAAAAAACAAAGAAAAGAGCAAACTCACACGTGGAGGAACCCATTTTTTCAGCATAGTGTAAGTTTTTTCAAGACACTTTAATCCAAGAACTTATTACTCTTTGTGAATTTTTTTGATGATTTTGTAATGTTGCAGAGACGATATTGACATACAAATATTGTTTGGCACAAGACAAATGAAACGGACCGTAAAAAATATATCTCACAGAAATGTTATATTTTTTGGAAATGTGAACAAATAAAAATAATAAAATAAAAACATGGTTATTGGAATATAATATGAACCTGACATATATATATATGTATATATATATAATTAGTATGAAAATATATCTATGGCAATTAAGCTACACAGAGGTGTCCATGTTTCATCCCCGCAGAGAATCATCACTTAGTGATGATTTCCTGCGGGGATGAAACATGGACGTCTCTGTGTAGCTTAATTGCCATAGATATATTTTCATGCTATTACTAAGCTCTACTCCTATATATTGAGCACTGTTGAAGTAAATACTAAAAAATATATACACAATATATTATATCACCTTATAATATTATATGTGTATTTACATGAAATAATAAATTATATATATATAATTTGATATAAATCTTTTTATTCATACAAACATTTTGGGCTACATATTTGCAGACATGTTTTAGTTCAGGCTGGACGACACCTGAACTTTTTCAGACTGTTTATTCTCTATATAATTGATCTTTCAGAGAATATTGTTCAGAAAATAAACATCTATGCTGATGATACCACTCTCTATTCTGGTGATTCTTCTCGCCCATCTCCCTCGGATCAGTCGAAATATGCAGCTGATTTAGTTGACCTGGGTTCAGTTGTGGATTGGGGTACGAAAGGGCTTGTTTCATTTAATCCAGTTAAGACTCAGCTCATGTCTTTCAATCGTAGGCATGTCCCTTTTCTTCCTGAGACTCTAATGGATGGCTCTGCTCTTGAGAAATCGACTCTGAAACTTCTTTGTCTTTCTCTCTCATCAAATCTTTCTTGGAGTTCATACATTAGATCCATTGCTCTTTCTGCTTCTGATAAAGTCGGTTCTCTCTATCGCTCTAAACACTTTCTTACACCTGAGGCTATTCTCTATCTCTACAAATATACAATCAGAATATGTATGGATTTGAGGGTTCTTGATAAGGTGCAGAAACATATCTGTAATTTGATTGGCCCTATTCTTTCTTCTTCTCTGAACTCTCTCTCACAGACGTGATGTTGCTAGTCTCAGTCTTTTCTATAAATACCATTATGGCATGTGTTCTTCAGAATTGTGTGATCTATTCCCACTTATTTTGTTCCAGCTCGTTTGACTCGTTGGTCTAGTGGTCTCAATCAATTCGCTGTTTTGATACCTCATTGTAATACAGCTTCCTATTCCAGTTGCTTCTTTCCAAGAACCGTAGGCTTGTGGAACTCTCTTCCTGCTGACTGTTTTCCTCCTACCTATAATCTTGTTTTTTTTTTCAAGACTAAAGTTAATAGGCATCTCCTGTCTTTGCAATAATCATATTTGTTCTTGTTAGCTCCTTACATCAAGTGGCTTCATACCTAGTCTGGAGCGATTTCCATAAAAAATGTTTTTAAATTAGTAGGAAGGCTAAAATGAAAATGAGAGAACATTGATTTTGGGAGGTTATAAGCTGGAGAGTTCACATGATATGTGAAAAAAATGGTAAAATACAATCGTTACAATATACTATATATTTTTTTAAATTGTATTCTCCATTTTTATAAAACTAATAACAGACTTAAGAAGGAAATAGATGCGACAAGATATTTGATAATAGCCTAGACCTTAGACACAGGCCCTCCATCTGTACATATACACATACTCTTACGTCATACATAATTATTTATATATATATATATATATATATATATATATATAAGTAAATATATTTTATATAAATATTTAAAGTGGTCTACATAAATCAATCTGTTTCGGTGCTAATATGCACATACTGAAATTTAAAAATCTAAAACGAAAAATAAACAGATATTGATGATCTAGACAGACGAAAAACATTATTTAGTTATCTGTTATCTAAGAAAATATACACACTAGATACTTTCTAAGTTACAAATGCTGTTGATATTCTTAAAGACTTATTCGTTGTGCATAAAAAAAATGAAAGCATAACAAACTGTTTGTAAGACAAAAGACTTTTTATTCGAAAAATGATAGCAGCAAAATTAGAAGACATACATTGGCATTTATATTTGAGTGATTTCCAACGAGATAATAAATGTATAAATACTTGCAGCATTGTTAAGTTTTGCACAATGACAAGGCATTGCAAAGTTCCGGTGTGAGTCAGGTGGCAGTTTGTTAATCTAAAAAAGCAACGAGTGACCATTTCTGCTGTAACAAGACGAGTTAATAGTTTCGTTTCTAGAATATTAAATCTTTATGAAGTTATTGGCTCCTTTAAGTCCCCTAAAATACACAGGGCAACCATGTAAAACATCATCTTGCCAAAAAGGAACAAACAAGTGATTAAAAACCTTCCATGGTGGATCATTTGGACATAGCTGTGCGCATTGTGCACCAAGTAGCCAAAAGAAATTGAATAACAGTGTCTTAACAGTTTTTCTGTGTTTTGACGTTTACATGAAACAGCTTTTAGCACATTCTCTTGCCATCAAAACCAACCACGCTAGAAAACTTCTCACACCTGCCAATATTCTATAAAGCCACCATTCGCCCGTGCATCTGGGCTGGTGCACCAACCACTATCATCCCCCTCTTGGACAGGGTACAAAAAAGAATTTCTAACCTTATAGGTCCTGCACTGGCTGCCAAGCTCCAACCCCTGTCGTACAGCCGCAGGGGTTGCATCCCTGTGCTTGTTTTATAAATACTTCCACAAAATGTGGATCGATGAACATATTGCACTGTACCGCCCTCAGCAAAATCACACCTCTTCACTGTAGAGGTCCCTAGATGCCGGAAGTTTTTCTGCTCTAATGGCTTCTTTCCTTGGACCGCTTGCCTTTGGAATTCTCTCGCTGCTCCCTGTTTATCTGAGTGTTCCGACATACAGAAATTTTAATGTAATGTGAACAAACATCTTGATGCCAAACTCTCCACCCAGGTTACCCTCGCCCTATAAATCTGGCCCTTATCACAGTAGTCCCTTATGCTTCAGGGGAAATATGCCTTGTTTGGGGGGTGACCAAAAGTTTAAAAATAAACCCTCACCATGAAGACGAACTGAAAAGCTAAACTAAACTTTGCAAATGAGCGCATTGTCTGGATGAATTGGGCAAAAATGTTCTTCAATGATGAAAGCTGAATTTGCCCTCACCAATATCTTATATCTATAAACATGGCAGCACGCCGTAAAGATGAAACTTGCTTCTTAAATGTGTGAAGAAAATCAGTTACATTTGGAGGAGGCGGTTTATTTCATGCACATGCTGGTTTACTCATGAGGCAGTTTCGAATCCTCTACGACTCTTATTTTCCATTTTGTTTATTCCCAGCCCCGTGAACTAAATTAATCATTTATTTAATATTAGCCACACAAACATTAGCATAAAAAAGCAGCATAATACATAATATGCTGTTGTTAATAAATTTCAATGTTAAAAAAAGTTCACCGTATTCGCTCGCTTGATGCAATTTCAAGATTATAGTTACAACGTTAGTGAAGACGCAAACAAAGATTAATCACAGAGCTTGCAAGATGAGTTATTTGTACAATTTCAGTTCATATCTATATATATATATATATATATATATATATATATATATATATATATATATATATACATGTATAAGTTGTAGTTCTGTCTGCTTCTTTCTTTGTTCACTAAATTCTCCTAGGATATATTCTTAAACTACATTTCCCAAAGTACTTGGATAAGTGTATTTCATTTTAATCAAAGGTGCTACAATAATATTGTGTGGTCTGCGTTCCGCCAGACATCCTTAAAAGGGGAATACAATATTTTACTTTATTTTATTTCATTTATTACTTGGAAATTATAGAAATGAAAAAAATAAAAATAGAAATGGTAATATTGAGTTTAGGGCATGTGTACGCAGTGTGATGATGTATGGAAGTAAAACCTGGCCAGTGAGGGTTGAAGATATGCAGGGAAATTATATGAAAATGATACAATGAATGTGTAATGTGAGTCTTAAAGACAGGCTTAGTTCTGATGACCTCTCGAAGAAGATTAAATCTGGACGGTATAGGGAGATGTGTGTAGAACAAGAGACTTTGATGGTATGGCCATGTTGAAAGATGGATGAAAGTTCTTGGGTTAGTAGATGTAGAATAGTTAAGGTAGCAGGTCTAGTTCATGGGGGAAGGCCAAGCAAAACATGGGAGGAAGTAAGAGAAAGAGGGATAAATAAAGACCTGGTCAGAGATAGGTTACTTTGGTTATCAATTTCTTAAAGCCGTCTAACACATGCCAGCATGTTAACGGATGTTACACCAAATATGATGAGGATGATGATGATGATGAGATGGAGTGCACAGGTTCTTAATTCATTCCTGGAAAATGCTGGTGTATCTCAGTAAGATTAAACTTGATAAATTTACCATAAATTATTTCAATAAATGCCACTCACTGCACTTACACTCTTTCCTACAGAATTCATGAATACATACTTGGCCCCACCCCAAAAATTAAATATTATTATAAAAGGTAAAAAATAAGAATAAAAAGGTGATATAGTGTTATGTGCTGGATGCAGGAGAATATTGCGTTCCTCATTTAATCCCAGCCGATATCAGGGTTGCATGCTAGTTTAGCAATGAACATCAAAGTAAATGCTATCTCTATCTTTATAAAGTTAGCTATGTTTATATGTACAGGATTCACTCCAAAACTAATTAACCGATTATTATGAATTTTGGAACACAGCTGCTAGGCGTAAGGGGTCCAAATGTTGGCTATATTTAGTTTAATTTCGTTTCATGCAAAGGGGGGGGGGGTGAAAACCCTTCATTAAAATTCATATACATCCGATTTTTGTGAAATTTTAACAATAGATATTAGACATCAATTAATAAAGATTTCCCAAATTTCAGTGTCTTTGGGGTATTTTAAGAGTATTTAGGGAGCATAATATAGGTTCAACGTCTCATTTGAAAATTCAAGTATTTCAAGTTTGCTTTAAATTTGATCCATAGTCATGAGACACCAATTAAGCAAGATTCCCTAAATTTCAATTTCTTCTCAAGACTCTTTAAGCTTTAACCTTAAACTTTTGGACATTTTCTAGAATCAAAATCATGTAATGGATTTTGATCAAAATTAGAATAAGAATTCAAGGCATAAGGTTTAGTATCATTATGTCTTGATTTTAATCTTAGTAAGGGGACATAAAAATGGTGCAAAACTGTTCTGTTGGGGAATTAATTTTACTGATCCTGGGACGGGCATTTTTCTGGTTATGTGGTAAGAATGCTATTGAACAGCCTGTTGTCCCATTCTTGGGAGGATTTTCTGTCCTGAGACTAATCTCTATAAAAATTTAGCAAAGTGTCCCGGCCCAGTTGGCATAACGATTAGAGGGTTTGCTAACGGAGACCAGGGCTCAATCTTTAATCAGGTCATACCAAAGACTCAAAAACTGGTACATATGTCTCCTTGCTAAGCACTCAGCATTGTACCGTGAGAATCAGGTATAAGTAAATCAATCCAGGAAAAGGCATGGCATGCTTCGCAACAACTCGGTGTAGTAGCAAATGGAAATGGAACCTTTGGGTTGCCATCTACTACGATCGATCCATTTACTTATTTTCTGCAGATTTTCTACAAGATTTAAGAATATCAGCTGCAATTGTAATCTCGATTTAATCTGTAGAATTGGATTTTTTTGATTTTTAAACTTTTATTCGATGCTGTATATATTTGTGAGTTTAAAACAGCAGAAAATCAAATGTTTTCTGCATTTTACTAAACAAAAGCACAATTGTATGTAATCTCTGAAAAAAAAGTAATATGGTTATAAGCATGTTTTCTATAAAATAAAAATGTATTGTCTTTAATAAAACTTTTTTTTTCTTTTAATTATTTTTCTTTGTTTCTTATGTTTTACAATTGGACATTGGTCCTGAGCATGTACTTTAAGTGCATCCCATAGTGAGGCCCGGTTTGGAGTCTCTGTAGAGCATATAGTCACCTACCAGTTAGTTGACAGATTGGTAGTAACTGTTAGGTGTACCCCCCTACTCCACAGCACCAATAAAATGTAGCACTCCTGAGTCATCAACCACCAAAATGTGATATCCTGGTCGCGGCACCACTAAAATGTACCCCTACTGCTTCTCAACCAGTAAAGTCACCAATTTGGCCGTTCTTGAATTCAGTTGGTCACCTGGTAGTGCTCGGGAGAAGTTGCTGCACTGATGAAGGCCGAAGATGTCGAAGGGTCCTGTCCGGCAATCACCGCTCTCCCACGTTGTGATTTAAAGATCAGAGGGCAATTGTCCAGTGCTGGTCAGCAACTTGATACCAATGTGAAGCGAAAGGTCATTTCAAGGACAATGAAAAAAAAATTATAATTCAACAACTCTGTATGTTGCGTTTTTCTTTAGAAGAAGAATTATTTGGTAAAGAAAAAAACTTGTTCCGTTACAAAGCGGGGTAATTTCACACTTCTAACTTCTAACTGTGTTTTAGACCGGCAAAATCTTAACACGTTCTGGGCGATCTTGATTTGGCAATATCAACCCCAAGTCCAGGGGTCCGTCTCTTAACAACATGAATTCTGGTTACGAACAAAATGGAATCAACTTCTTACTGTGTATCAGACTGGCAAAATCTTAACACGCTCTGGGCAATCCTGATCTGGCGACACCAACTCCAAGTCCAGAGGTCCGTCTCCAAATGACGTGGACCCCGGTGGCGAGCAAAACAGAGTCTCTGACGCCTGGTATGCCGCACCTTATATTGAGAATTGGATGGGCATGACTTCGCCTCCCTCTCAACAGAATTAATTCAGTAATAAAAATGTTTATTATTTTCTTGTCATATTTGATATTTCCAATCCGCTCTTCTAATTCTGGAATGGCTAATCGTATTTTTATCCTGCCCCTCTTTTCTTCTTCTTCATTTTTCTATCTCCCACTGTTACCTTAGTGGGGAGGAGGGGATTCCTCCTCCCTCTAAACTTATTCACAGAAGAAAAAATGTATTTCTAGTAATTTATAAAATATGGGGAAATGTCATTCAGCAGACACTCCACCTCCCCCACCCAGCTATGCCAGGCCAGCGATGCATGGGGTCCCAGCAAAAACAATTTAATTCTTATCTCTCGCAAAAGATTTTAAGTTCCTGGGTGCGGGCTTATCTCAATATGTCAATGTTCACTCAACGCCGAGGATGGAAAACCGCTCTGTGATGCAAGGACTACCTGGCAGGTCATTCATTTCTGTCTCTCGCCTCTTCATATCTCAAACCTCGAGGCAAAGAAAACATTTTGTTTAAATTTTTTTACGTGTTCATAATCTAAGAAAACAAACTCCATTCTCAGATTGATTTCTTTCAATTTGTCACAATTCAACATTATTTTGGCAACAAAACCTATTGTTTTACGACATACAAAAACCAGGTAACTAGTGACGAATGTTATCGCTTAATTTGGGGATTTCTTATCTCCCAAAATACCGAGAAAGGGAAAACAACATGTTCCTTTTCTTTTTCCTCTTTCCTTTCTTTTTATATCAATTCTAGTTTTCTTTTTTTTTTATGCAAAATAATTTTAAGGTCTTTTTAGAAAAACTAGGGTCCTGTTTCGAATCAACCCTTTTCCATCCAGTAATATTGTCACAAGGGTCCTATTTAGGAGTTAAATAGAAACTGTCCTGGCTAAGATATGAAACTGCCTCAGATACTCTTGGGCAAGGTGTTCGCCCCACATCACCTCAAAATTATTTTTTTCAAACCTTTCTACTTTTCTCCCTACCCTATTCCTCAACTCTATCAATGTCTTCTCTACTCCCAACCCTCCTGGGTATGATACAAAACTGTATCGAGTGGTGAAGCCCAAATTAAGGAGCTTTAGATCACCCCACCACCTAAGAATCCATCTTTACCAGCCTCTTTTCTGCATATCCTATTCCCCAACCCTATAACTACTCAAGTCATAAATGTTTAGCAGTCATTGTTTTATCGCCATTCAATGATCCATGCTTCAAATACACACCTCTGCATTGATCAATACTGAGTGCTACCTCATGGTTGTTAAGTAGTTTTGGGCAGATGAAGAAAAGATCTTGTGATGGATGAACAGTGGTTCCAACAGGATGAGGCAATTCACCACACTTCAAATGACCTGTTTTATAATATGCGGGGACACTTTGGTGATCGTCTCATCAGTCAGAGGTGTGATCCTGAATAGGCTTCACACTCACTACACCTTACCCCCCCCCCTCCCGATGTTTATCTGTGGGGTTACTACTAGTAGTCCTGGGTATGACACCAAGTTCTATCAGATTATGCAACCTCAATTTAGAAGCTTTGGGGAGTCTGGAATCATGCCTTAGTTGCCATTACTCCAAGATCCATTCTGAACCGGAATGGTAATATCTGTTAAGGTTTCATCTATGAGTTAAATCAAATTTAGTGTTTACAGACTACTCTTTAAAAGATATATAAAACGTGTACAAAATAAATTAATTTACAAACCAATCGTAAACAAAATATACATTTACAGCATGTGAAGATATTAAGAATTTAAAGCATGAAACCTTTACTTAAAATGACTGAATTCAGCTTTAAATAACCCAAAAACAGTTGATATACAGGATGACACTCAAAAAGAATTCACCTATGGAATTGTGAATAAAATTCACAATCCATTCTGCAATCCAACCATATTTGGCACAAATTTTGTTCAATGATATGCTACAAATGTGCACCTGTGTATTGCAAGCACACCTGGAGACAATGTGCACCTCTGTATTGCAAGCACACCTGGAGACAAATGATATGCTACAAATGTGCACCTCTGTATTGCAAGCACACCTGAGGACAAATGATATGCTACAAATGTGCACCTCTGTATTGCAAGCACACCTGGAGACAATGATATGCTACAAATGTGCACATGTGTATTGCAAGCACACCTGGAGACAAATGATATGCTACAAATGTGCACCTCTGTATTGCAAGCACACCTGGAGACAAATGATATGCTACAAATGTGCACCTCTGTATTGCAAGCACACCTGGAGACAAATGATATGCTACAAATGTGCACTTGTGTATTGCAAGCACACCTGGAGACAAATGATATGCTACAAATGTGCACCTCTGTATTGCAAGCACACCTGGACACAAATGATATGCTACAAATGTGCACCTGTGTATTGCAAGCACACCTGGAGACAATGTGCAAAATTGTCAATAACTCTGACACACTCTTCTAACTTGCCTGTATCTGTGAGTGCCAATGACAATGTTGTTCCGAGCATGGTTATCCAGCTACATATTTTCCACCTTTTTCCTGGGACATGACGGAAGGCACGACCCTTGGTGACCCGGGCAGCGGCCAATCCAGTATTGGTCGAGAGTTGGTTCTCATTTTTATGTCGCGTATCAAGGGCGTTGTTGCCTGATGGAGCCCATCCTTTTGCAGGCCTGACCACACACGATATCCTCCAGCTTGGTTGCTTGCCTTGCTCTCGGTGGTTTGGTGTGGTTATTCAATGGCGAATAAAGTTGTCAAATATAATTCTATAGGTAGGATAATTATTTATATTCCTAGAATACATTACTCTTAGATAACCAGAATAAGGCCCTGCTCTTGAACACTTAACCATTTAAGTTCATCATGGAACTCTTTACCCTGGATGGTGACCATCGTTGAGGAGGCCCTTCGCCCAGTGGTGCTGTGTTACCACTCCCTCACATGTCTTAGCCCGCCAGCTGAGGCAGTTTATTGGGGTATGGCGCTTGGGGCCAGCATGTGATGAGAGAATTAGAAGTGCGGATGAGGACCAGTGCTGTTTGTCCACCCTACAGTATAGAGAGCAACGTGCCGAACACCAGAGGTGTTCCCTCTATCCAACCCCTTTATACCCTATAAATTCCAGTTACCTTTAAAAAAGAAAAATGTTAGTAACTCTTAGATTATGTCTTCTACACCAAAATTACTCAACAGCATGATATGGCCGCCTTGGGGGAAGGGGGATTTTCAGGGGCCACAAGGCTAAATTTTAATAATGAGGCCATCACAGAAAATTTAGGACATACAAAATATAAACATGGAGTATTTTGTAATTAATAATTATTATTTAAATGAAATATTTAATTAATCTATTAACCAATTTTGTCATTGTCATTTGATTTTGGTTTAAAATTTCTTTAAATTTTAAAATTCTTTCATCCAATTTTTCTTTTTTGTAATTGTCTATTTTCTGTGATTATCACATTTCATTGCAATTCACCCGTTTGCTAATAAATATTTCATTGAGTTTATCCAAATAAAATGCTTATCCAAATGATATTATTTTTTGATGCCATAGTTCTATCCAAACTATTTACCCTAGATATATTAACTTGAGGAGCAAGCGAAAGGGCGAGGGGAGGGGGTAAGAACTAAAGTTGACATGAAGGAGCCATCAAGAACTCACATTGGATTGAAGGGAGCCATAACTAGAATAAGGTTGAAAAACACTGTTCTAAACAAACCAATATTTTTGTTGTTTTGAAATAAAACTATAAACACAAAACGAAAACAACAATCCTTTGAATAAACTTTATTTTAGTTACAAAAATTAGTATTACAGCAGATATTTTTCAATCAATCAAAAAATAAAATATTTTTAAAACTTAAAAAAAAACTTTTTAAAAAAATGTTGCCTTCATTGACTTCTGTCAATGAAGACCACATTTAAAAAGTATATTTAATCTCTTTTTTTATAATAATAAAAATCATAGAAAGGTAATCATTCCATGAAAATGTTAACTGAACAAGATATTGTAAATCAGGAATAAAATAAATGTTTAGAAGAAAAAGGTCCAAAATTGTAATTCGTTGTGTGGCAAATACAAAACAATTATCATGTTTAGTTCCTTTTTTAATTTAGAAAATTATAGCACATTGCATGAAAAAATAATTCTGCATATTAAAAAAGAAACTTAAATTGTACATAATGGTTTCAGTTTTTCATGGTTTATTTCAGATTTTTTTCTTCCTCAATAAAAGTGGTTTCTAATATCTAATTTCTTAACATAAACTCAATCATGAGCATGGCTCTTCAACAATGTTTCTTAATCAAGGTTCCACGGAACCCTAAGGTTCCGCAAAAGGTCCTTTAAGGTATCACAAGAATAAGTGAGATAAGTTAATGCACATTTGACTGTTTGATTTAATTCCATATCCTCCACTATATAATAAAGTGCAATGTGTAATTATTTATAAATATATATCTGTTCCATCATACAAAAGTCTGCCCGACGAGTAAGAGAAGAGAGAACGTAAATCTATTTGTTTAATCAGACGTTTTTTCTTAATTTTAGTTTTGCTTTCTGCATAGATTTATACGTTTTTTTCCTTCCTTTTTAAAACTTTCCAGTTTCTTTCTTATTTCTTTGTGACCGGCGATTGTTCTTCTTCAATTTCATCTTTCACCGTTAGCATCTTTGTTTTTTACATTTGGCATCATGTTTTTAATGTCTAGCCACCCACCCCAATAATCAAAGTAAGAAAATTAAAAAAAAAAAAGAAAATTTTAAAAAAAAGCAAAGTCATGGTTAGTATTTTTCTCTTTAGGTTGTCAGAAACGACTCACATTTATTTTTTAACTCGCGATAGTTCACTCCTATCTTATTGAAATGTTAAAAAAGTGTTAGAAAGCAGATAGCAAGTCAGACAACCATTTGAAATGAATTTAGAAAGAAATCCCCATTCTAAATAAAAAGTAACTTTAGGTCTTCAGAAATGATAATTTATATATGAAAAATTAAATTACTGAAGTAATTCTATGATTTTATATGAATATTTTGGTAATATTGAGATAAATAGTGAGTGCAAACACTAGCGAAGCATATTTTATTTTTTCAGTTATTTTTTGACGCAAGGTGTACACTAGAACGCAATATTAATAAACACAGACAATATTTTTGGGGTTATTGTAATATAGATATAATCATATTTAACCTATTATGTTATTAAAAAATATAACGATCATTGGGAATAGTTATGTCTGTACAACGCCACTGTGAAACCACCTTCCCTAGTCACTGCTCATTCAACAGATGCGACCTGTACATATACTATATATACGTGAACTATGATAAAAAATAAAATGAGAAAGATATGGTATATAATGTTTTTTATTTTTGTGCAGGGGTTCCTTGAGACATGTAATTTATTTTAACGGTCGCTGTTCTAAATTATTATATTTTTAATGGATTGTGTTCATGGACTTACTGAAAAAGTTTACTTTCAGATTTAGATTTTAACACTCATACTATTATCAAGCAGGTATTCATTAACAAATTTAAATGAATATTCTAAAACAAAAACAAAAAAAACATTAAAAAAAATGACCATAAGAATTAAATTTTACTTTATAAATCATACAAAAAATAAAAATTCCTTGACCTGTGTCAGATTTCATCTAATATAAAAAAAATTATCAAAGTTTAACAGATAGCTTTGAATGTGACAAATCAATATTAGATTACAGACGCACTGCTGGCTGTTTCTGTTTGAAAACACAAACAACTAAAATTATGCTTATTTGAAGACTTAAAAATACATGCAAAACACAAATGAAAGCATAAATAGTCTTCGGCAACGCCAGGTCACGATGACTAGCTTATTATATATTTATGGCTCTATAGTATTATATTTTTAATGAATTCTGTTTATGCGAAGACTGAAGAAGTTTACTTTCAGATTCAGATTTTAAACATCTGTGTTGAACACTCATACCATTATCAAGTAGTTGTTCATTAAAAAACTGAAATGAATAAAATACATTGAAAAAAAAATGTGTCCTTTGACTTTTTAACCTTATGATTGGCTGATCTTCAAATCTTCAAGACCAAGAAAACTCTTGGTTTTTATTTCGGAAGAAAACAAGTTTATTACTTATATCAAAATTTTTAAGAAAATATCACCAAAAAGACGATTTTATATGAATTGCTTTTCAATATCAAAACAAAAAAAGGTTGCAATTTTCAAACAATGTTGTTTTTTTTGTTTAGGGTATGTTCTGTTTTTTTTTTTTATAGATGATGTCATTCAGCATTTATGACATCATAAAGGATCTCTTTCCAGTGTTTTCAACCTCTTTAAGTGGATGACATCATCCTTTTGTGATGCTATCCATTTGTGATGTCATGCAGTGTGCATGGAGACAAACAAATAAACATACAAAATGACAAGATCTGCCGAGTTTTAGTAATATATAGATAGATAACTATTTGAAATATAAAACACAATCTGTAATGGATTTTAAAAAATGACATTTGTCGTCAGTCATATTTAAAGATAAATGTCCATTTTATTTACTTCCTTTACATGCCAGGAAGATGTATCACACGGCCGGAAGATGGGAGAAAAAGCCAGCGCGCCCAGCGGAAGAACCAGGCTGGCTTCTAAAAAATAGCCTGAGCGACCCCGTCAGCATTCCCCGGTAGGGCGCCTCAAGCAATTGGCAATAAACCAACTCCTTCCAAAAGAGGGAAGACAAGGCCTGGGAGGGTGGACCTCCTAGAACTACTCAAGCCATAATACCTCAATCCGACAGATAAAGGCCATCGAAATGGCCCGTGTCTGTCGGACTGATTGTTGAGAATGTTTTCTTGATTGATATTTCGGCGGTAAAATCATCAGCCGACTTGCGCAGACTGAATCATTTTGGAATCCGTTCTATAATAAATGTTCATTTTTACTGCAGCCACAGAATATCGTGTTGAACAAAAAAGACATTAACAGAGAAACTAGAAAGTTAAATAAGTTACACACTTAAAGAAAGTGAATGTTCGTCCCACAAAATTAAGTAGAAATGGACCTGAATCTGGTGTTTTTTTTCATATTTTAAAGAAACAATTTACCAGATTAGTAATGTTTTATCCTACCACAAAGTTAATATTTACCTCCACCAAGGAGGTTATGTTTTCGATCAAGTTTGTTGGTTTGTCACTATGTTTATTTGTACAGCCTAGCATCCACATTTGGTTGTGTTCATCGTATAGACTTGCTACTTGGCCCATATTGTAGCCGATGAAGTCCTTCATCTTATATGACCTTGACATTGAAAAGTTCGGTCATGGTCAAAATATTGATGAAATTTCAATTTCCGATTTTTCCAAATTTGATGCATGGATCTGATGTTGTTTGATAACAGTAACCACAATGCAAAATTTGAGCCTGATCAGATAAATAGTTTTTGAGTTATCAACGTTTCCATGGCATAACTTGGGGAATAATTCATACAATATGGAGAAGTAAGGTCAAGATAAGACTTTGGCCCATCTTTATGTTGTCGGGGAAAGATGTGCAGTCTCACAACTGACTTATGTTCTTGTTTGTTATAGTATAAATCACATTTCTTTGAATATCTTTCAGAATCAACAAGTGATCAAGAAGCAAAAAGCTGGCAAAACCTTTTTAGAAGGTGAAATTCATCAGTTTTCTTTTCTTTATATTAATTCATGCCAGAATGCCAATTAAACTGGATATGATCCTTATTGTTTCGGGAAGAAAAGTTATGTTAAAACAGTATCAAATATGGGACATTCTTTAAGTTAGGATCAACTTTTATATATAGACTAGTAGGCATCCTCAGTGTTGTGCAAAAATTAATAAGGGGCCCCTGTGTACTGCAGCACATAGCCCTGAATCCTTTACCATTATTATTATTATTATTATTATTATTTTCTTTAAAGTTTAGTCATTATCATCATCATTATCATATTCGCTTTAATATCCGTTTTATATGCTGACATGCATTGGACAGCTTTTAGAAATTGAATTTCAAAACTATTGTCTAGATTTAATCTTACTTTGAGCTCATCAGATGTAAGTCTGTCTTTGACACTCACATTACACATCCATCATATCATTCTCATAATTTCTCTCCGTACAACTCATGTCCTCAACCTTCACTGGCCAGGTTTTACTTCCATACATCATCACACAGTAATTTTCAATTTTAAGTTATAAATAAAATAAAGTAAAACATTGTCTTTGCTGTTTATAGATATTTGGGACAATATTGGTAGAAAATACCCTAATACATAGATAATTAATAGCACCGTTGTCAAATTTTGCTTAGGAAAAGTAGTTTTATCTTAGTATATTGTTATTTTTTAAAGTTGTTTAGACTATAATCAATAGAAATAACACTGATGGATCTAAATAAGTTGTCGTATTGGGAATATGATCGGAAATTAAGTTAACATGAAAAAAATATAAAAAACTACATGTTGGATCCAGGAATATTAAAGTTTAATATATATTAAACAACAGAGAAATCAAAGTAAATGAAGAATGCGATTTGAGAATTGATTTAAAGCTAATGATTATATTTTGTCTATTGTATTGGAGGTAAATCGAATGATTTGATGGATGGTTAGAAATGTTATTGGAAGGGAGTCAAATGATGTTTTAAACATATTTATAGCTTTAATAAGACCCCATATCGAGTATTGCATTTAGGCCTGGTCCAGTTTCTAGACATAGAAAATTGGAATGTAATATTTAGACTGGAAGGCGTTAAAAAAAAAGAGTAGCAAAACTAATAAAAAGAGTAAAAGATTACAGTTTACAAGATTGGAAAAATTAGGATTTGATACTTTACTAGAAAGAAGAATTATAGGCGATTTAATTGAAACTGTCAAAATAATGAATGACATTTCAAACTATGATGGACATTTTTTTAATATTTCTCCTTGATCTGGAAGGTCATGTCAGATTACAAAAATTAGATCTATTAACCAAGTTTGTTTTTTTTCATAATAAAGAAATATATTTTTGGAACAAATTACCATATAAGATTAAGAACTACAATAGCATGGCACATTTTAAGACGAAATTCAATGAATCCAGAAATAATGGTAAAAACGGAATGGTGTATTTTGGTCAACTACTAGATGAAATATTTATCAGATGATTTGATCTGTATGCTAATCTCGTATTAATCGTGTAAATGTCTATGCAACAACTTTTTTAAGGGTTGAATTGAGATGATAGTAAAATAAGGAAAATGCCCAAATAAACATTACGAAAAAAAAATGATAATTACATACCTGGACAGACAGATAAACCATAAATATAGTATAGATATCTTAATTCATACCAATCATTTCAAGCTTTTCTACAGCAGGTGTATATAGTACAAGTTTCAAACACATTTCACCATCTAATTTTGTTATCAGATAAAATAATTACATTCCTTCTTAAATAAATATAGCATTTTCTTAATCATACCAACTATTTAATGTGCTGTTATTTAAAATGTTTTTTAATCAAATGTTGTACACAGCCAAGATTGCAAATGGTGGTGCGCTGCTTTTAAGCCTTCAAAATGTAGATTAGAACAATGTGAACACTGAAGTCGAGTAATCTATGCAATCAGTACATTATTTTTTTTTTTAATACTACTAATCGGATATTTATTTAAATAAAAAAAAACAATAGCATAAAATAAAAAGCTACTTTATAAAACATATTTCGAGACTTCTAGATTTAAAATACCACATCTGAATAAGAGTAAGCCCTCTGGAGTTACTTCCCTTGATCATAATGTTTTCACTTAATTCCCTTTGACCGACTACATTAACTCATGTCTGTATTCATAAAACTACGATGTAGTGTGTCCATGGGTGTGTATGTTTCTTACCTATTTAAAATAAACTGACAACATGACTATTTTTTTTATCATTTTTCTCTAGGCTCTCCTCCAGACTATGTCTCCACCAAGTAGGTACAGCTAATATAAATTATAAATATATTTTTTAAATTGTCTATATCTAATATATAAAGTTGACCATGTTTTTCAGTCTATCATGTATAGAAAAATAAACCAAACGTCTATTTCAAGTCACTTTCGGTAGATACGATGTGAATTTACCTTGATATTGTTCATACCAATATAAATTCATAGCGCCATCATTTTGTAAAATATTTAATTCAAGAACATTATTTAATTGCACTATATACAACATTCCATCATTAATACACTTAATTTAACAAGTCCTGTGATATGTGATGTATACCCATAACTCTGGAAACTCCAGGTAACCCTGCTAGCTTCAGATCAAATCTTTGTGGCAGACATGATGAAGCCTAAACCTGGATCGTCAAGCAAATTCAGCCCGTGAATGTTGAGGCCCTATTTGTAGACTGACGGTTGCTGGAATTTGATCTTCTTCTTGGAATTGATGTGATTAAGGCGCTATTTCGGCTTATACATTTCTCTAATGATGGACAGCAAGGCCTTCTATGTTCGGCTAATCCCGGAATTCAGTAGCGCCACAACTTATATACACATTGTTGATTAAATAAAGGATGTGGAATTGGTTTGTGCCATGGACAAGATTGAGCACATTCTGTTGTTACAACTATGAAGCGGTGCTTTTGCCGTGTACAGACAGCTTAGTAAAGGACAGAGAGAGGCATCTCTGACCTTATCGTCCCATCCCTTTGTTAGCGCTTGGTAATTGCAGCACACCTGTTTAGGTTTCTGAAGCGCACTTCACCCGATTCAGTCAGGTGCACACCTCCAATCTCCTTGATCACATCAATCCCAAGGAGATCAAATCCCTGCAACTGTTCATCAATCCAGGTTAAGGCTCATCATGTCCGCCACAATCTTCAATAATCCAAGGTTATCCTTAAATTTACTCACTAATTCTCAATAGCCCCTTACGTCTACAGTGGCGACCTGCCTTGTTTTAGGTGAAATATCTTTAACAAAAACAAAAAAAACATGTTTCCTGTCAAAATCTGTGACTATTGAGTTTTGAAGTTGAGTTTTTGAATTGAGTGTGAAGAAAATGTCAATCCAACCAGTGGTCTGCCATGCAATTTCGATCCCAAGTTTTCACACAAATCCAACACCATTCTTTGTCACATCTTGAGCAGTACATGTGGTTGCAACCACCTACCAAGATGAAGAGTTGAAAAAAAGATACAAAAAATGCATTAAATAAGTCTTTGAATCAAAAAAGAGAGAGAAAGAAAGATAAAAAAGGGAGAGAGAGAATGATAAAAAGAAGAGAGAAAAAGAGAGCAAGACAGAAAGAGAAAGGAAGAGAGAGAGAGAGAGAAATAAAGAGAGACATGAAAAGAGAACAAACAAAAACGAGCA
The DNA here is from genome assembly GCA_963556195.1 of Sepiola atlantica. Classification (NCBI taxonomy): domain Eukaryota; kingdom Metazoa; phylum Mollusca; class Cephalopoda; order Sepiida; family Sepiolidae; genus Sepiola; species Sepiola atlantica. The sequence continues at coordinate 60,156,877 of OY744529.1, read as the reverse complement.
AGAAAAAGAGAGTGAGCAAAAAGAGAGAGTGTAGTGAGAAGAGGAATAATAAAGACCAGAATACTTTTGGTGAAGGTTTGAATTACAAAAGAAAGCTACAACAAATAATACACAGTGAAGAGGCATTTAAATAGTCTTGGGCTTAACGAACGAAAGTCTGATGGATAAGTTTATCCAGTAGGAGAAGCGGTTAAGAATATAAATTACAACATTTTCCCCTTCAAGTTTTATAATGAGAAGGAGTTAATAGTATCCTCTTTCGATAGTAAAATCCTTGTACTTTCATGAAAGTTTTTTTTACCTGATTAATTTTCACTTTTTATTTTTTTTTTTATTTATGCATTTTACTTTTCTTTTTTTTTTCTTAATAGTGCCCTATTTAGTAATAAAATCCTTGTATTTATCAGGAAATTTTTGTATCTTGCAAGATCTTCGTAGTGGCTTGCCCGGAACTTCGCTCTCAACAAGGGTTTTTTCTTCTATCGGTTTAGAAAATTGTGTACTTTCCTTTTCACTTGAAGGACTTTCTGGTTCACTCACAGGTGACATGAAAGCATCCTTTAGGTTTATAGTATTATCTCCATTAATTGATTTGAGACCCAAATCTCTTACGTTGACGGTAGTTTCAATGCCAGAAGGTAAGACGTATATGGGCATAGTGAGGATTGATTTTCAGTAACGTTAGCAGGTGTAACCAGAGGGTTGTACTTACTCGACCTGGTATGATCTGTGACATATACTTGGCCTGGTTTTGTCCAAAGAGGAATTGAAGTACCAGAAGTGGATTCATGGCTGTACTTAAATAGTCTATCGTAAGGGGTCACATTCATAGCTGTGCAGAGCAACGATCGAATAGAATGTAGAGCATCAGGTAGAATATTTTCCCAACAGAATGCATAGTTATTTGGATGGCCTTCTATAGTGTGCTGTTTAATTTCTCAATCGGCCCATTGCATTCTAAGTGATATCTACTCGTTTCGAAGTCGCAATGCCTTTCCCATTTAAGTAGTTAGTAGTTTCCACTGAAAAAAAGTCAGTTGCTCTATCTGTGTGAATCGTATTGGGCATGCCAAATATCGCAAATAGTTGATTCAAACATTGTGACAGTTTTGACTGTCATATCTTTACATGAGAATGCAAAGGAAAGTCATGAGTATTCGTCGATTATCGTAAGTAGATATTTGTTACCATGTGTGGATGTAGGCAGTTGTCCCTTGAAATCTATTTTTAATCGCTGAAACGGTAATATTGCTTTTATGAGAGTTCCTTTGTTACCAGTAAAGAATTTAAGTTTTAAATACTGGCAAGACGAACATGAATTAGTTATGCCTTTAATTGGTCGAGTGAGAAAGGTAGGTTTCTTTCTTTGGAAAAATGAAATAGTCATGTAATGCCAGGGTGGCATAATTTACAGTGAAGGTCATGAAGATCTTGTAAAGAAAATAGAGAGATGAGAAAATAATGGATGGAAAACGATTATTTTTGGTGACTGCTCTGATAATAAGTTCGTCGTCTGGTCCATCAAATTTGAAGGTTACTTTGTTGTATTTGCATAAAACGTCTTTCCCTATGATAATGTCAACAAATAAATTCTTAATTATCTATACTATCATGTCAGAGTGTGTACTATTGTTTAGGGTTGGCCAATGATATTGCTTTTTGTTTTGGAATAATTTTATGGTTCAATTTCTTTGCAGTATTGTCATTAATAAAAGTTCCTACGTTACCAAAATCTACCATAGCATTGACAGAATTCAGGGTCTTCATTTAACACTGGTGATATGGAAGATATGCAGATTTTGGCCCAATGTCCTTTTTTTCAAACACGTTTTGCAGTTTGAGTCACAGACTAGACAAAGGCAATGTGGATGATGGGAATTCCCCCCCTTTTCCATCCCCCCCAAAAAAAATTCCTTCGGCCTCATATATTTTTGTGTTTCTGCTAGACTTGTATTTTCTTTTGAAGAGATTATTGGGGCAGAAATCATACTCTCCTGGTTGTAGCACTAATGGTGTTTTTCGGCTTGTTCAAGAGATCTTGCCATCTCGTATGCGTCCCGAAAAGTTAGTGATAATTTCTCAAGAAGTTGTTGTCAAATTGAGGGGGAAGAGATACCACTAATAAAAGCCTACCACAGATATCATGGTGATAAGTTAGTGTCGGTTGTAGACTATATTAGTGGGATTAATGTAGGCCACATCCAGAGTTCTTATGGCAAAGGTGTAGTCGTTTGTGTCACTAATGATTTCAAATACTTCTGTCGATATGCTATTTATCAATGCATAGAAGTTTGTTTGGGTACTTCCATTTTTTTCAGTTCTGTTAACCATATGCAAGTAATTTATGAAAGTAAGCTTCTAATGTTTGCATTATTTTCTGCATTAAAGGCTGTAGACTTGGTGTCAAATTGTTCGGAACGAAGTACTCTGTCCATTTCATTTTGTAATTAGAATTATAATGAGAACAGAATAATAAAAGACCAGAATAATTCATTTGGTAAAGGTTTTACTTACAAAAGAAAGCTACAACAAATAATACACAGTGAAGAGGCATTTAAATAGTCTTGGGCTTAACGAACAAAAGTCTGACGGATGAGTTCATCTAGTGGGAGGAGTAGTTAAGAATATAAATTACAACAGAGAGAGAACAAAAGTGAATGTAAAAAAGAAAGAGTTAAAGTGAGAGAGCAAAAGAGAGAGAAATGGGGAGAGAGAAAGGGATATAAAAAGAAAGAGGATAGAAAGAGGATCAAAGAGAAAAAGAGAAAAAGAGAGGGAAAGAGAAAAAAAGAGAGAGAGAGAGAAAAAGAGAGGGAAAGAGAAAAAAGAGAGAGAGAGAGAAAAAGAGAGGGAAAGAGAAAAAAAGAGAGAGAGAGAATAAGAGAGAGATAGAGAAAAAGAGAGCATATGTCAAAGTAAGAGTATTCCATATTTTCTCCTTTTCGAAATATAAGAACTAAAAGATCCTCTTACCATTTTTCTCTGTCTTCACATTGCAGTTTGGACAAGATTTCGTGGTTTGTTTGATGATGGACAAACTTTCTCTCTCACTCTGAGATTTAGCATCACTTTTTAATGAGGGCTGGAAAAATGAAATGGTAAACATTACCTTTAAATAATCGATTACAAATCATAACAAACAAGAAATTCAGTTGATTAAAAAAAGCTCTGGTGCCACAAATGAGTTTTACAAGTACAAAATGCAGCAGGTTTCACCTTAAAAATATAAAATTTATATTCAACTATATGTATCTATCTGATGCAGTAATGTCATTTGAATTTTTTAAGTTTTTTGTTTGCACATTTTTCAAACTTATAGAGAAAAATAATAAAATTTTAGTTGTAAGAGAGACAACTATTTAAGGTGCTGTTAAATACAACATATAAATAACAGTCAACCCCTTGGATTTACTTCCCTTGATCATAATATTCAAAGTTAATTCTCTTTGACTGATTACATTGACTCATCTCTGTATTCATAAAACTATGATGTAGTGCATCAATTAAAAATGTGAGTTATTCTCTTTGCTGATTTTGATTTTTCAATGTTATAATAGAAAATTTTCATTATTACCAGTTGTCCCTACATAATTTTTTAAATAAACTGTAATGAAGGATGTTATGCTGCTAATAACATGGTACAACAATAACAAATGAAAATTCTCTAGTCAGAATCAAAGTTTGATACGTCCAGTAAAATGCTATTTAGGTCCAACTTTTAAAATCACACAAGATAAATTTATATATTAGATTTCTCAATTGTAAACAGCTCGATAAGTCATATTGATCATTTATATATATATTTCATATATTCATTTATATTTCACTATATCTATCTAACCGGTGATACTTGGGAGTTTTTTTTTACTTTCATTTTGTTTGTTTTATGTTTTTTTAAACCATGCTGTTTGCTTTTTTACCAAATTATTTTTTTTAAATAGGATTTTGAAAGTTAAATTTAATTATTATGCTATTGTTTGGTCATTAAATTATTCCTTGAATCAAATCTTTTACTAATGGAAATTTAGTATCTGTCTGTCTAAAGCCGAACCTGTACTATTACTATCTTCTAATACTCAATTCAGTTTACTATTCTATTTCAGACTAATGTATGTACTTTCAATGCTTAATTCTGGGCAGGGTAGTATCTGTTCTGTTCTCATGAAACCATTCTCCCAGGCATTACCTTTACTTTTGGGAGTATCTTAGTATCTGTTCTGTAACGATGAGGCCATCCTCCCAGACATTACCCCTTCTTTTGGTTTGGTAGTTTGGTAGTTTTGTTTTACGGCATATCAACCCTTTTTGGGTTATTTAATGCCGAATCTGGTCATTATAGTAAAAGTTTTTATGCTTCAAGTTCTTTATATCTTCAAATGTTTAATCATCGTTTTTGGTTTGGTAGTTTTGTTCTACGGCATATCAACCCTTTTTGGGTTATTTAATGCCGAATCTGGTCATTATAGTAAAAGATTTATGCTTCAAGTTCTAAAAATAAAATAAAAAAGGGGAGGGAGAAAGGGAGAGGGGCTGTTGTTTTTGTTTTTGGTTTTGTAGAACATAATTAAGTTTTACAAAAAAAAAAAAAAAAAAAAAAAAAAACGTCAATGTAGGTGAATTTCGTCTCAGGGAGCCACAGGGCAGTCTGATCTGGTATCACCAGCCTTCTTTTGGGGAGTGCAGTGTAATATATGTTCGTTCATCATATATACGAGTTATTATAAAACTAACAAACTTTGTTAAGGTAATGTTGTTTTAATCACTATATATAAAACTATCCAGTCCTACACAGCATTGCTCGGGAGTGTAATGTTTTCCAAGGGGAAGGAGGCTGTTACATATGACAGGTTGAAAAAAAAGTGAAAACACATAAACCACTTCAACTCAAAATAATTTGTGACTGAAATAGGAAATACAAAAATGTATTTATGGCCACGTAGCAAACAATTAGGAAATAAAATGTAAAAAATTATGTCATTTTTTTTCCAGCAGAAAATTAAAAAGAAAAAAAGAAAACAATGTTATTTTCTGTAAATCTAATGAAAACAATTATTATAAATGTATTTACTCAGCATTGTCCAGGTGGATGGCGTATAGAAAAAGAATTCGAAATATAGCTATGTTTACAATTTTTTGTAAATAGGATTTATAAAAACGTTGTTTTAGTTTTCACTTATTTGATTTTTTATTTCAATAAATATTCGATTCATAGTAAATCAAAATTTTAAAAATGTGTATTTATCAAAGTTACATACAGGTGGGAAACACAGACAAAGGAGATACACAATATTTTGTTTGATAGTTTTAATACAGGGATTAACCTTGGAAACAAAATGTCCGTCTGAAAATTTATTTTGTGTTTTTTTTTTGATAATAAATTTAAGACATAATGTAGAGGGTGGGTGATTGGTTCAGACTACAGTCTGATTTTAATTTTCTTTTTACTCACACCCAGTCTATCCATTAATTTGGACTTATTAATGCTGATAAAGAAGCATGAAACTCTTGTTATCCCCAAAAAGAAGGGGGGGGGGGTAATGCTCGAGGGGATGGTCTCCTGAGACAAAACAGATACTACACTTTTGTCCTAGCTTAATTATCATCAGTTATGAAAGATAGGAGTATGTTGTTATTTTTTGGGGGAGAAGAAGAACATAATGTTGTTTTAATATCAATATCATTAGTCGACTTAGAAACAACAACAAAAAAACGAATTTGATTCCAATTATTTGTTACTAATGGGACCCATGCACGGGTGTTGCCCGGGAAAAATGAAGAACCCAATGAACTCCCGCTCCAACCTCTGAACTCCATACAATCTCTAACTTACAGTGTTCTTCAATTATTAAGTTTATAAATAATAATAAACATTTAAACATTTGCATTATTTAATAACTAAGAAAGAACATTCTCGCAGCAACATATTTATGTAGAGGCAAGTATTTGTGTTTTTAAATTTGGGGATATAAATAATAGTGTCTATACACAAACACTGGAAGCAAGGTACTATAAGAATAAAAGTATTTGTAAGGAAAGTCATTTTTTCTAAGTATTATTTTTAAGAAGATACGTGTTTAATTAGAAGAGTAAGCATGGATTTGAATAATAATAAATAAAATATCAATTTCATTTAAATTAAAATGAAAAATAAATAGAAATTAAACGTATAAATAAAAATGAACATTGAAATGTTCATATTATTTTAGAACTAAAAATCGATATCCTTACATCAACATAGGTTTCTATGGTAACTGACCTGTGTGCTAAACTACTTTCTCATGAGATGCGACGACTACAGGCTTAGATCCGATGACCTCAGACGAAGATTAAATCTGGATAGTATAAAGAGGGGTGTGCAAAACAGGAGACTTCATTGATCTGGTCATATTGAAAGAATAGATGAGAGTTCTTGGGTTAGTAGATATAGAACAGTTGAGGTAGCAGGGTCAGTTGGTAGAGGAAGGCCAAGGAAAAGATGGAAGGAAGTGATAAGAGTGAATTTAAGAGAAAGAGGAATAAATAAAGACTTGCCTAGAGATAGATTAGTTTGGAAGTCAATTTCTAAAAGCCGTCCAACACATGCCAGCATGTAAAGCAGGCATTAAACCGATGATGACGTTCTAAAACATCTCCACAAAATGCATCATATGAGTAGATAGGTATCAATATGACCATTGATGTATGTTAGGGACAACCATTGTAATCTGTTGTAATATGTCCATGTATGACTGAGTAATATGTGTCCTATTTGTATTGTTTTCTTAAGAAGTCTGCTTCCATCATCTTTAGGGATGATGAATAAAAAATGAAGAAACTACACTCGCCTTATGTCCTCATTCCGGAGAAGTTATCGTACATAACTAATGAGCAATTATAAAAACATGAAAAAAAACTTACAAATTCACTTCCTTCCACCGGCTGTTGCTGTCCACACACACCACCATGGCTGTCACAGGAACACATACGACAAAATGAATACTATATCAAAAAAAAAAAAATTTATAAAGAGAAAAAAATCGGATTTAAAGTCCACTTTCCATCGCAATGGCTTTCAGTCAAATTCCAATTAGACTCATTAATTATTAAGTATCAGATTTATTTCACTTTAACCTCTTCCCTTTCACTTTTTTAAAAATTACCTATCCAAAACAAAGCAGTGTTTTTTTTATTTGCTTAATTATGTCTTTTATATTTGATTAAGTGAATTTGAGAATATTTTGATAAAATTATCAATATTTTGGAAGTTATATGGGTTTGAAATTTATCCTGGTATTATCTCGGTGTAGGCATTACACACACACTATATATATATATATATATATATATATATATATATATATATATATATATACAGAATCGAAGGACAAAAATAAAGAAAAATCTAAGCTTATTTGTTTTATTTGTAATTATGCTAAAAACTGTCTCATTTACATTTTTCACAGCATTAGTTTTGAAAAGTGAAATTTTACTTTCAAATATTATTCACATTCAATCCGTTTTGATTTGATATTTTGAAAATAATACAGAAATAAACTAGTGAAAAAGTATTCTTTTATATTTTGAAAATAGTAATTATAACAATTTCTACAAATAAAAAATGTAGAAAATTAGTGACTTGTATTTAGAAATAAATATAAGAAACTAGCGGAACCCGTCGTCCGGCGTTGCACGGGAGAAAGTACTATCTATTGCATGACGTCGAATAAAAAAAAGAAACGGCCTATTGTTCATCTACCGTGTTGGGGAATGTTTTAAATAATTAAAAAAAAGTCGTAGCGAAAAAGAAAAAAAAGTCTTAGCGTAGATTGGGATCGAACGCTGAAACTGCCGATTATGAAGCCTAAGATCTAAACCATTGCCCCAATGTTTCCAGTTTAAAAAGTATGTGTAAATACCCCAATTAAGCTAAGCTTGTTTATCAACCTAATATAAAGTTCAACTATGACAGAGTTTACGGCATTTGGTGATGAAGTAAAGGAGTTGGCCAATATTTCTATAATATACGTCTTGTAGGTGTATGATTTAGAAAATGTAAATATTTCGGGCTCTACTAGTATGTTGGCGCTTATTCAATTAAGTAAGAAGTCGATTCGATCAAGAAATTCTAAAGGCCATCTTGAATGATTAAATCTCGCTAGAACTGTGTTCGTTAATTTCATTCGGTTAATTCTGGAATGAATGTAAATGTAGAAGTTATAGGTAGAATTACAAGTAACGTAATCTGATATTCGTGAATAATCATCGGAGTGTAAGGGAGCGGTTGTTAAGTTTTTGCGTATTGCTTAATATTATGTAGTATAATAATGCCAGACAAATAAGAAATAACAATGGGTGTTTTGTTAAAATTATACTGTGTTTATTAGTTCCCGGTGTCGATGAGTGTAGTCACAGTACATAATTGTTAGGGAGAAAAGTTTTTACTACCACCTATATGGAGTTGGTGTCTCGGAGAGTCGTGGCGGCCGGGCCGAATGTAATATTCAGTGTTTGTTTGGAATAAAGAATAACAGATATACTAAAACACGCTCGAGTGAATAAGTGTAATGTAATGGTGAGTTTAGTAGCCTGTGATGCATGTTGTTATTTTCCTATTCTCCGAGAAGGTACAGGGGAAAAAATGTCTCTACTTTATATATTAGAAAACAGAGCAAGATTTATCATACTGCACAAAGAACTAAAAGTTCTCAAGATTGTTAGAAAACGGAAAATTATTGGCAAATAAAACATCTCGGACTGTAAATTAAGTTTCAGCGATAGAATACAAATACTTGAGATTGTAAATAAATGCTCAGAATGTCTCGCCCGTGAATGTTCGGGATAATTACGAAAAGAGGTTGAATAAATTCATGGCTTGTAAAAAAAAACGAAAAAAACATGAAAATTTAATATGAAGGACTTTGACAAAGATGTTGTTGAACACCTTCAAAATAAGTAGAAAAATCTTATACGAAAGGCACCTCAAAATGATGGTTATATTTTGGATTACTCCGACTACTATTCTCATCAGGGTTATTATTTTTTACATCGTTTCAGCTGATATAACCACCAACTTTCTTCAGGTGCAACTTTTCGAACTTGGGAACATATACAGAATTTTAAATTGAATTCCTTATTTAATCTACAAGCATAGATTGTTTTTGTTCCATCAGCCATGACCAGGTGGACCGGTCGCATAACAGTTAAAGGTGTTGATTAGCAATCACTCCTAAGTGACAGTCTTCTGGATATTGATGGTTTAATAATAAAAACAGGCGATAATAACTAAAAAAAACATGATAATTAACGCTTCTACCTCGTTGTGTCTGATGGAACAAAAATAATCTACCCCTGTGAATTAGAGAAAAGGTTCAGTTTTAAATTCCATGTAGGTTTCTCGAGTTCGACAGATTTCACGATCAAAGGTTACCTGAACCTGAAGCAAGTGGTTTTCACTGTGTCCTTCGAAAGACGCCTGAACACCAATTTGATCCTGGCAATCAGCTTGTCCTTGGTGTTGCACGCAGTACAGTTGGTGTCTTTCTCAACTACGTCCCACACATAATAATCCATGGGGTTGCAATCAGGCAAGTTGAGGGGCCAGATGTTGGGACAATTGAAGTCATGGAAGTTCTCAAACAGCAATTTTTAGGTTTTCTAAGAGGTAGGACATGAAGCTGAATCCTACTGCCACACGTATGGCCTCATCACAGCCATCCTCTCCACCAAGTACTTGACAACAGTGGACAGCAACTAAATATAGCCATCTGAATTGTGTCTGAGTCCCTTTGCAAAGATTTGAGAGCATCATGACTTGTCTTTCACAAGAAACACACTCAAAGACCTCATTCAGCGCTTTCTTTATAGCCACTACTCTGACACCCATCTTTCTTGTCAAGGTCCACATTGCCTTGCCTGGATCTTGCCACGCTTTTTTTGCAGCTTCTCAATGAATTTCGTTGTGCACATAGTCAAAATGCCTGCTATAATCTGTTTCTGTTAACTAATGCTTCCACATTTCCGTCACAATTCTTCAGCTCACATATCATGGCCTTCCAACTATTCAAGGAGCACTGAGCTGGAGCTAAAATTTCTGAATATTTTAATCTGGTGGGAATCATGATGTTGCAGGTCACTCTTCCAATATTCTGGTGCTTTTCAGTTGTTCATGGTCTCCAGCTATTACCCCCCCCCTCCAATAGTATACAGAAACAGCTATTTGTTGCACTTTACCACTATTAAATACTTCAAATAATATAAGACAGATAACTCATATTTTAAATTGAAGAATATAATAGAGTTTACAGCATCCCGGGCAATGCCAGGTAGGTATAGTGAGTTTATACTAACGGACAAAAACAAAAGGAAATGTCATAAATACATTTTATATCTCGCATCTGTAGTTTCCGGATATTTACGTAGACAGCCAAAACGAGGCTGGAAGTTGTGTTTTTTTTACATGTTAAATCTTTTGAATAAAAATATCACTGAACAAGTGTTAAAACGGTGTTAGGGTTAGGGGGTACTTATCCAGATTAGGACCCAAACTAAAATTGACTTGCGTGTGTCCTAATCTGGATAAGTACAGATTAGGGTTAGGGTTATAAAATGTTTTTTCTGCATGAAAAAATTTGTGTTTTCACTAATTATTTTTCTTTGGCTATCAGTTTTTTCCCTGACAAAATTGAATCACTCCTTCGAGAGACTTAATAACTTGTGCTAACTCGTTAAAATTCATTATCGCTTTGATCGATTTTTATTTCTAATTAGTGAATTTTGCAATTCAATCAATTAAAATGTTAACCTGTCGTCTGCTTATTTTCACACATTGGATGAGCGCTTCAAAATTTTCCAGACGTCTACGTAAATATCCGGAAACTACCCCGTTAAGTCGGTTTTGTGCTTGGGTCCTAATCTGCATAAGTACCCAAAATCCTGTGGAAATTCCATAGTTGCTGACCTACCGTCTTCTCTTTCATCTTAATGTAAAAAGATACTTGTCATGGAAATAAAACGAATTTTTTAACCTTTTAACTTATTTATTGTAACCATTTAAATCTTTTAAAAATAAATTGTCTCTTTTTTACCATAAAAAGTTTATTCTTTAAATAGTCTTTAAATAAATAAAGCTCAAGTTACTTTCAAATCGACAATGATTCTATTTATGATGTTGTGTTCGATTTTGAAACAATTCATTTGGAAATGGGTAAAATATTAATTAGTTTACATCCTTGTCAAAAATGATAGGAAAAAAAATGATGTTTCACCTGTGTTTGCATTAATATTCATATTAAATCATAGAATCATGTCAGTAATTTAATATAAATTACTATTATCATTTCTGATGACCTAAGAAAAAACACCTACAATTGAATTTTATTTAGAGTGAGGATTTCTTTCTGAATTCATTTCACATGACAGGGATCATCTGACTTGCTATTTTCTTTCCAATGTAAGTCTTTCTAATGCTTTTTTATTTTATTTCAATGGGATAGAATTGAACTATCGAGAGTTGAAAAAAATGGGAGTCATTTTTGATGACTGATACGAAAAGAAAACACCAATTTTGACTTTGCTTCCTTTTTTTTTTTTCTTCCTTAAATGTTCTCCCTTTGAATTTTGACATTTCATTTTTGCCGAGCAGACGATTTCATTTTTTTTAAATAAGTACATACAAACATATGTAAACGCGTATGATTATACAGATTAGACTAAGACTTTCAAATCTTCAAACAATGTTCCTCTATAATGAATTTACCTACCTGACAGCGAAAACATTTGATTGTGTTAGAATTTGTTTCAGGTAGCATTCCTTCTCCGCATTTTGGATTGGGGCATAGAACACCACCCTCATCCAGTAAGTAATGTTCCGTTGCAAATATCTTGTAGCGTTCATACTGCAAATAGAGAAGAAACAACAGATGGCTTCATTCATGCAATTAAGTATTTAACTAGCAGATATTGAGTATTTAACTAGCAAATATTGAGGCAGTAATTTTTTTAGTTTTTTTTTTATATAGACATATACTGCTGGAAACACTGAACCATTTATTTCTTCTCAATTTATAAGATAAAAAGTTAATTACAAGTGAAAATTGACATAGATGCCAATATGGGTAACAGTAATATTTAATAGATTCATTCTTTGAAATTTTCTAAGTAAAAAAAATGACACCAAATAAATATAAAAGCGATGGGGTTGAGTAGAAATATCTGAGCATCATGATCATCATAATCAGTTTTACTGCGGCGCAAAATGTATATCTCTTCATCTTGTTCTTTCTTTCTTTTTACCTTTTGTTTCTGTCTCGTGAACTAAGTCTACAACATTACATTTATGTGAAGATGCAGACACAGGTTTTGATTGTTACTTAACTACTCTGTGTAGAATTTGTGTATATGCTTGTCGGCAGCGAGCAAACTACTGTCTGTGTACTTGGTTTAGCATAAACTTGTGTGTCATCCTTCTTTCTCCTCTGTCGTTCCACATTCTGTCTCTTTACCCTCTCATCTTTGTCTATGTATTTCACTTTACTGTTTAAATCATCGATTTACACTATATCACATCCGTCACATTAACTCTGATCTGATATCTTTGCGAATATGATTTTTTTTCAAATTTCTAATCAGTTATTCGATCTACTGAAAAACCTGATTTTTTTTAATTGCCCATTGACTTACGTCATAACCCAAATCCTAACACACAATTGCATTTCCAAAATTCCTAATCAAACTGTGTCTTGATAATTCTTTTGACTTTTATTTTTCATTGTTTTGAGCCTTCATCAGTAATTTATGCTAAGTTATCTATTGTTCTAAAAGGGTGTTGAGATGAAATAGAGGAATCACAATGATGAAGATAGAGAGAATTATTTACATGTCAAAATGTGGAGATGTAGAAACAGAAACGATTATGGTGGATTTAATTTTGTAATTAAATTATTTTTTATATAGAATTTTAAAAATTGCACTGCTGATTTCAATAAATATTTGATTAATTGTAAATAAAAGAAAATAATGTGACAGTCACATAGATGTGAGAAACACATTGAATTTTTTATGAGATTTTTTGTTTATAACATTTGTTATGGGTTACCATGACAACCACATATCAAAGTAACAACAATAAAAAAAATAAATAACTTTAACTGATAAACTTTCAATGACGTAATGCAATATCCACTGAACAGTGGACACATAGATTTTTTTTGTTCCAATCCAGTATTCCCCTTTTTGGGGAGCTGGATTTTGCTTATATTAAAAACTGACAGCATGTCTAACGTTGCCCTTGTGAGGAGGCAGATTTATGAAGGTATAAGAGTATGATTTTCTTACCTCTTCAGGCCCAAGAATATGAAAGTGGTGAGTTTCCTGAATATGGGAGTTAAAACAGAGACCTTTAATGAAAAAAAAAAATTTAAATAGATTAAAAGATTCCTGAAAAAATTAACAAATGTCATCATCATCATCATCATCATCATATTCGGTTTAACGTCCTTTTTACATACTGGCATGTGTTGGACGGTTTTAAGCAATTGCCTTGTAACGGTCTTTCCCTCACGTCCATTTTCATCACTTCCTCCTACAGTTTCCTTGGCCTTCCCCTGCGAACTGGATCTGCTACCGTAATTGCTCTACATCTATTGACCCAAGTACTCTCATCCATTCCTTAAACATGGTCATACCATCAAAGTCTCCTGCACAAATCTCCCTATACTGTCCAAATTTAATGTACAACGAAAATGTCATGTGGCCATTTTTTTAAAATTAGCATGCAAGAAAAAAATGGTTTTCAATCAAAGAATCATGGTCATCGAAAAAACCTGTCTTTGGATGTCATTCTTCCAACCAGCCGAAATGCCTGCGTCAATCAGCCGGATGTTATTCTATTGTATATTGTTGCTGCTGATTCAAAGAATCATGACAAACCCGACATGTATAAAAATGTAATGGTATATTTTTATTGCTTGGTTATAATGAATAAGTAGAGTTAGAAAAAGTTGAGAGGGCACAGAGTTGACAGATATTGATCTCTCGAATTCACTAACCAAGCATCCACAACTGCAATACTAATTCCGGGATTTTGTCTATGCACTCAATGTAGCCACGCCCCCTCCCCTTACAGGACATGGCTTCCAGCTTTTTTATTGTTTATTTAGTGACTGATATATTTTTGCACACTGTGTCTGGAGGTTATCTTTGTAGGTGTCTCCGTATCAAATCAGCAGATGTTTATTCTTCCAGCCAGGTAAGTGTCTGCGTCAATCAGCCGGGTGTTATTTATACTGGCCAGCTGTTATGTCCGGTACCCCAGACCCGATATTCAACAATTTTTCCAGCCAGGATGTTATGTAAAAATCAATAAATTTTAATTTATATATTATTTTAAATTATGCTTTATGTTATCTATATTTTTGAACAAGGTCGACTCGGACTTATAATTTATTTAATCTCTATGGATTTTTAAAGTTTTTCAGTACACACTACAATATAACACTACAGTATTGTCACTATTTATAAGATATGCAATTCACGCTGTAAACTGGTATTAATACATAATTTTATACTTATTTTAACTGTGTTCTATGTCAAAACAGGATATGGTACAGCGTGACCATCCATAGAATCGTTAATAAAATTCACAATCCATTCTGCAATCCAACCATATTTTGTAGAAATGAACTTCAATCTATGCCTGACTTGTCCACTAAGTTTCATTTATGAATATCAAACAGTCTTTTTTCCATTGCCGTTTAATGATAAGCATGCAAAGGCTGCATAACGAGGGGTATAATCCTCTTAGTGCTAACAAATAGTTGTCTCCCTTTGATCGTTGGGTTTTGCTGAAGAAAACAACTTAATAAAAATCTAATGGGGGATGATTTATTCTGTTCTCTACAGCCCCTTTCTCTCAGAAGAGACATTGCTAGTCTTTCTCTACTCTATCGTTATTTCTAATCTCTGGTTCTTCCTCATAAGATATTCACAGAAAGAACTTATTTTCTACCACAACTGAAAAGAACTTATTTTCCTCCATGCGCCTAGCATCAGACGGAATTTTCAAGAACTTCCTATCTGTGGAACACATTACCACGGGACTGCTTCCCTGCTAACTACAACATTATCATCTTCAAATCCAATGTCAACAAATACTTGTCATCCCTTATATGTAATCAAATTTGTTCATTCCACTCATTATTTTCAACCCTCTCATAATATTTTACATCATTCAACTGACAATACATTCATTGCATTAACCTTTATCCTAAAGTGGCTTTTGGCCTTTATAAATGGTTACTGATTAATAAAAAAAAAAAAAACAACAAATGAATCACAGTTAAACAGAGTTTGGCTAGTCCCTATTTATTTGCCTCCCCATAACGGCAGAGTCAGACACAAGGGCGGTTTTTAATGTGGGGAAAATCCAGCTTCACTCTGGATTGGTACAAAAATAAAAATTGCTTCAGTCTAGAAGTATTTCTCCTCCACTGACCGAGGACAGAATAGATGAAGTGTAGTATCAAAACAGATACTAAACTTTGCTTGTAGCCAAAAGGCCAATGAATTTGATGGTCGTTTTGTTGTTCTCATCTGTCCTCTTGCTTTTTAAAAAACACCTTAAAAATAAAATGTGAGATTGATTGGCTGCTTCATTAAAACGTGGAAGCTGCCCAGATAATCGGGCAAAGTCTTATACAATGCGTATTAAATGAGGGAAAATGAGATAATGAAGATAACTGATATTTGTGAAAAAAGTACAAAATAAAAATGTTGCATACCTGGACAAGGAAGTGTGTAGCCATATGATTTTGTCTGTTGGAAGCGATTCTCATTCAAGCATATTATGCTGTATTTCTTGAAACAATTTAAACATATTGTATGTTCTTGGTCACAGGGAAAGACAATGACCGGTGTACTGAAAACAATTGCAAACACAATTAAATATTTTTAAAACATATTTTAATAAATTAAAAAAAAAAATCAATGTCCATGATCATAACAACAAACAAGAACTTGGGAAAGAAAAATACAAAACCGAACCTTATTGAATTCATAGGTTAGAAATATTATTTGAATACATAATATACAATTACTTTCTTACTTAAAAAAACAATTTTTTTCATTTTAACGCCAAGAAAACAATATTTTCTGCTAAAATAAGAAAAATGAGAACACGGAATTTAATCAAAGGGCAATAACTCATGCAAGGAAATCACTTGAAAAAAAATATTGCCAATTTAGTTGACATCAAGATTAAGGAATTTTTTTTAATGTTAGATATAAAATTCTAAATCTTATATAAAAATTAGAAAAATTAATTTCCAACTTAAAAACTGATTATAAACTTCATTCTTCTTCATCCGATTTTGGTATTTAGAGTACTGAGAGTGTCCCAGACTTTGGGTTTGATTTGGTTTGTTTTACGGCATATCAACCATCTGTGGGTTATTTAATGCCAAATAAAGTTGTCAAATATAATTCTATAGGTAGGATAATTATTTATATTCCTAGAATACATTACTGTTTGAAGACATTACTCTTTGAGAATAACCACACCTAAGCTTGAAAAAACATCCGATAATCCTACAAGCGACAGACCTATACCACTAGTTTTGTGTTTCAAATATAATTCCATAAGTAGGGTAATTATTTATATTCCTAGAATACATTGGTCTTAGTTAACCAGAATACATTGCTCTTAGATAACCAGAATACATTGCTCTTAGATAACCAGAATACATTGATCTTAGATAACCAGAATACATTGCTCTTAGAAGGGAACTCCACTGAGAAGGGTCAGCATTACTCTCAGAAAACACCATTCCAAGAAAAACATTACTCCCAGACAAAAATTACTTCTTTGGAAATATTTGTCTTTTGCATTAATAATCTTTTTTTCTCAACGTGATTGACCATCAGCCACTGCCTTCTCGTATCTATTTGGAGAGAAAAATAAAAAGGAGAAATAAGGTTTTGATTTTTTGAAGAATCAGATTGAATACTACGGTTGGGAATGAACTTACTACTACTTACTAGGGCATGACGTAACCAGCCGATTGACTGGATCGGGCCTCTCCGACCTTCCGTCTAGCGAAAGTAAGAACCCGAAGTGACCAAGCCACGGATCACTCAGCCACCAGGATTCCGTCCTAAGACATCACGGGTTGCCACCCACGGCCAACAGGTTGACATCAGTCAGATTGCATGCAGTCATATTGCTTCTTACGCACTTGAGCCAGGTCTTCTTCAGTCTATCATGCTCCCTAGTCCCTGGGATATCCAGACATGTTATGAAGTTGATGCAAGAGGTGACATGCTGTACATGGTCAAACCACATGAGACGCTGAGCACGTAAAGCATCCGTAATCCCACCAATACCAAGTTGCTGATGAAGCACAATTTATGGGATCCTTTCTTCCAGTTTGCAGCCACACATCCACCGGATTATGGCATGTTCTTATTTATAAACTTCATGTGATTAAATATGACAGCAACTCAGTATTCATATATTCATATGTGTATTTATTATTTTTTTTCTTTCACTCCAAACAAGACATATTGCCACTGAGACGTAAGGGACTACTGTGATTAGAGGACAGATTTATAAAGGGCATACTAAGTGGGGAGTTGTGCATATATTTGTCTGTACAGGATTCACTCCTAAAGTAATTAATTGATCATTACAAATTTTGGAACACAGCTACTAGGCTTAAGAGTTCATACTGTGAGCAATATTTAGTTCAATTTAGTTTGATTCAAATGGGGATAAAAAGAGAATGGAAGCCTTCCGTGAAAATTCAGATACCTCAGATTTTTGTGAAATTTTAACAGGTGTTAGACATCAATTAATAAATCCCAAAATTTCAGTTTCTTTGAAATATTTTAAGATGTTTTTAGGGATTCGTAATTCAAATATATAAGATTTGCATTAAATTTGATCCAGTCATTAGACACTAATTAAGCAAGATTCCTTGAATTTCAATTTCTTCTTAAGACCCCTTAAGCTTAAGTCTTAAATTTTAGACATTTTCATGTAATAGATTTTGATCTAAATTGGAATAACGATTCTAGACATAAAGGTTAGTATCATTATATATTGATTTTAATCTTCGTGATAGGATATAAACATGGTGCAAAACTGTTCTGTTTGGGGCGAGGGGGGGGGGTATTTTACTTGCCCTGAGACGGGTATTTTTCTAGTATTTTATATAAGTGGTGTCAGAAGTTCATTACAACTTAATTCACTTCAATAATATCAGTAAATATAAATAACGAATAAAGATTTTTGTTTTAATTTCAATCATTTCAAAATAAGTCTTTTAATTTCTGTTTTTATCTTTGGTAAAGATTTCATTGATTTTGTATTATTTGGATTATTCAGACTATTCTCATTTTGGATGTTATTCTTGTTGAAGTTATCAATTTCTTCAGACTGTTAACAGTTATCTCCTTTGGTCCATATTGTACAGGGATCAGATATCTCTTGTTTTGGGAATTAGAGTTATCTGATCTTAAGTTCCCTTTTCGTTGTTATAAATTTCTGTAGGGGCCTCTCTAATGTAAATAAAACGATCGTCTCATGCGTATGTTACATTAAAACATGTCTCTGTCCTATTATAGAATTTATCCTCCAGTCTGAAATTTCATGTCCACACAAAACAAGGTATAGTTTGATTTAATTTAATCGATACTTGAATTCATACATAACTATCAATTCTCACAATTCTTCAGCCAATGTAACCTCTGACCTTCTTCAGGTGCATCCTGTCAAACTCAGAAATCCTTATGTTGAACTCAAGAATCTATACAGAATTTCGAACTGAACCCTTTATTTAATCCACGAGGTTAGATTGCTCCCATTCTGTTAGCCATGACCGGGTAGAAGTAATTTTTTAAATTTTATTCTTAGTTAATATCGCCTGTGATGAGGATTGGACCTTCAACCTCCAGAAGATTTTTAGTTTTAAATACACGTGTAAAAAGAATAAAGTGAAGATTTTATTCTTGGTATATAGATTTTATTCTTAGTATATAGATTTAATTTTATTCTCGGTATATAGATTTTATTCTTGGTATATAGATTTTATTCTTAGTTAATATCGCCTGTGATGAGGGTGTAACCTTCAACATCCAGAAGATTTTTAGTTTTAAATACAGGTGTAAAAAGAATAAAGTGAAGATTTTATTCTTGGTATATAGATTTTATTTTATTCTCGGTATATAGATTTTATTCTTGGTATATAGATTTTATTCTTAGTAAATATCGCCTGTGATGAGGATGTGACCTTCAACATCCAGAAGATTTTTAGTTTTAAATACAGGTGTAAAAAGAATAAAGTGAAGATTTTATTCTTGGTATATAGATTTTATTCTTGGTATATAGATTTGATTTTATTCTCGGTATATAGATTTTATTCTTGGTATATAGATTTTATTCTTAGTTAATATCGCCTGTGATGAGGATGTGACCTTCAACATCCAGAAGATTTTTAGTTTTAAATACAGGTGTAAAAAGAATAAAGTGAAGATTTTATTCTTGGTATATAGATTTTATTCTTGGTATATAGATTTTATTCTTAGTTAATATCGCCTGTGATGAGGATGTGACCTTCAACATCCAGAAGATTTTTAGTTTTAAATACAGGTGTAAAAAGAATAAAGTGAAGATTTTATTCTTGGTATATAGATTTTATTCTTGGTATATAGATTTTATTCTTAGTTAATATCGCCTGTGATGAGGATGTGACCTTCAACATCCAGAAGATTTTTAGTTTTAAATACAGGTGTAAAAAGAATAAAGTGAAGATTTTATTCTTGGTATATAGATTTTATTCTTGGTATATAGATTTTATTCTTAGTTAATATCGCCTGTGATGAGGATGTGACCTTCAACATCCAGAAGATTTTTAGTTTTAAATACAGGTGTAAAAAGAATAAAGTGAAGATTTTATTCTTGGTATATAGATTTTATTCTTGGTATATAGATTTTATTCTTAGTTAATATCGCCTGTGATGAGGATGTGACCTTCAACATCCAGAAGATTTTTAGTTTTAAATACAGGTGTAAAAAGAATAAAGTGAAGATTTTATTCTTGGTATATAGATTTTATTCTTGGTATATAGATTTTATTCTTAGTTAATATCGCCTGTGATGAGGATGTGACCTTCAACATCCAGAAGATTTTTAGTTTTAAATACAGGTGTAAAAAGAATAAAGTGAAGATTTTATTCTTGGTATATAGATTTTATTCTTGGTATATAGATTTGATTTTATTCTTGGTATATAGATTTGATTTTATTCTTGGTATATAGATTTTAGTCTTGGTATATAGATTTTATTCTTAGTTAACATCGCCTGTGATGAGGATGTGACCTTCAACCTCCAGAAGATTTTCACTTAGAACTAATTGTTACTTAACACCTTTATTCGTTGCACCAGATGTTCATATGGAAATGAATTTTGATACAAAAATTAATAAAAAAACTCCTATTCCATACTGCCAATAAAAATGGCATGTTTGCAAATTCAGACTGTCTGAAAGATAAATAATTTTTTTTTTAAATTTAAATTTTAATAGTCATTTAAAACTTGTTTGAAAATCAAAACTAATAAAATTAAATAAAATATGTATTCTATTTGAAATTTGTTCTCCTTCTGTTTGTTGCATATTAATGACAGGTGTCAGTTTAAAGAACGCCACGGTAGTGAAATATGCAGATGACATCAAGCTGTACCTTGAGATAAAAAGGACAGATCCTGAACTCGATAAGTTTTTCCTACAATTAGACATGAATACAATGCAGGATCACAGACTGGCAACTGAAGCTAGCTGTAGACTCCCATGCATTTTGAGAGGGAAAATCCAGTGTACACATGCTCCCTCCACAACAGTAATATAATAGCCAGAAATCTTCTTGTGAATGTTACCATCAGCAGCAATTTGCACTGGACAAAGCGCATCTCTAAAATTGTCAAGACGACCAAATGTGCATTGGCATCACTCAGCAAGAACTTTATTAGCCACTTTACAGCCATCAACTTAAAACTGTATATAGCTGTGTGCAAACACACTTAGAATTTGCATAATTAGTCTGTAATCTCTATCTTGCTAAGAACATTGACTGCTTAAAGCTATTTCCTTCAGTTGCAATGTCTTTCAGCTGGGCATTATATAATATTCTAAAATATAAAGCCAGGTTCTTAAGCTTATATTTATATAATATTCTAAACTATAAAGCAAGGTTCTTCAGCTTATATTAATATAATATTCTAAAATATAAAGCCAGGTTCTTCAGCTGGGCATTATATAATATTCTAAAATATAAAGCCAGGTTCTTCAGCTGGGCATTATATAATATTCTAAAATATAAAGCCAGGTTCTTCAGCTGGGCATTATATAATATTCTAAAATATAAAGCCAGGTTCTTCAGCTGGGCATTATATAATATTCTAAAATATAAAGCCAGGTTCTTCAGCTGGGCATTATATAATATTCTAAAATATAAAGCCAGGTTCTTCAGCTGGGCATTATATAATATTCTAAAATATAAAGCAAGGTTCTTCAGCTAATCATTATATAATATTCTAAAATATAAAGCCAGGTTCTTCAGCTTATATTTTTATAATATTCTAAACTATAAAGCCAGGTTCTTCAGTTGCTATTTATATAATATTCTAAAAGCCAGGTCCCCCAGCTGATCAGTATATAATATCCTAAATGCTAACGTTAGCAGCTTTTTGTTATCCTACAATTCAAAGCAATGACAGCACATAAAAGTTGGTCTGAGATATTTAACATTTATGAATACATTACTTACTGCACTTCTTCACATGTGATACAAATAATGTGTCGGGCATTGTTCCGAATGTGTTTCAATGGCACTGAATCAGCAAGTTGATGCTTTTGTCTACATTGAAAAACGAATTTCTGTAAAAAAAGGAAATAAAGATTATATTAATAATGTGGTATTCTTATAGATGACACACCATGTTTCCGTGAGTTTGCGTCGTCAACGTTCGGGCAGGTCTCAGAAGCGCCCGAGAATTGACAAAACTATTAACCAATCAGGTTGCAGCAGGCATTAGATAATCAGGCTACAGCAAGCAGCCGATAACTTTTTGATAAATTAATTGTGTTCAATAAGAAAAAATGAATTTCTATAATCTCTGTCAGCTTGTTGAATCTCCTGAAGGACTAATTTAGTACTGCCACCAACAGAACCAGTACACAAGAAAACTTTTGGACCAGCTGCAACCTTAACACAGAAACTGTCATAAAAAGGAAAACAAAAAACAAAAAAGAAGATTAGAAAAAAATAAACCATTTGCTTTAAAATAGTTCGTTGTTAAGAAAAAAAAATTGTTTAGAAACAGTTGTTTCGGTGTAACATGAAAAATACACATTGACAAAAAGAACGTAAAAAAACATAACATTGAAAAACATTTTTAAAACAGAAACGTTTGCTTAAAATATCAAACAAAAGCATCTTATATATTTAAAAACATTTCATTAACAATGTTTCCTTTGACAAAAAAATAAATAAATACACATCTAATTAGTAACAGTTGTTTAGCTATGGTTTGTTATTATCGTCTGTCAGTCTTCAATTTAGCGTTTGACAGTTTTCGCCTCGTCAACTCTCGGGCACTTCCGAGACCTGCCCGAACGTTGATGACGCGAAGTCACAGAAACATGGTGCGTCATCTATAAGAGTACCAATAATGTTGTTCTTTTGAAGGAACCAAGATACCCCTTTTTTTACTAATGAGTCACTACTTATCAAGGCCAAAAACCACTCAAAGAAAGGGTTAATGAAATGATGACGAATATTATGAGAGGATTGAAAATGATTAATGTAATGAACAAAGTAATCACTTTATGTCAAACTTTGGACTATGGAATTTTGAACTGAACCCTTTATTTAATCCCCAGAGGTAGATTGTTCTCGTCAGCCATGATTGGGTAGAAGTAATTTTTATTTTATTATTCGTATCACTTATAGTAACGATTGAACTTTCAACCTCCAGAAGACTGTCACTTTGAACTGATTTTTACTTAATATCTCCATCCGTTACGTCGAGATTGACAAGGTGCACCGGAAGAAAGTCGGAGGTTACATCAGCTGAAACACTGTGAGAATAACATCCCAGGTGAGAATAGTAGTTCAAATAATCCGAATAATACAAATTTACAGGAATTTGTTTTGTTGGCTGTTATAGAGTTCAACAAATTCATCTGATGATTCTTTTGATGAGATTTCTATTCTGTGCATTGATCTCCTGGACCCGCATTATTAGTGTAAAATTTTCTTTCTTTTTTTATTTAACATATTAATTCATCTTGTTGGATTTTCAAGGTAAGAACCAAAAAGCAATTTATTTGAGAAATCGCTACTTGATTCAGACTAGCCATTTTAATTTAAAACGTTTATTAAAATTTTAAAATAAATGAAAATGTTTTACTTTGTGACAATTCGAAACTTGATTGTGAATTTGGAAGCTTTTGATACAAAATCATTTCTGATCTCTGTTAATATAAAGTTAGGTATGTATATATGTATATATTTCTTCACTCTTAAACTAATTAACTGATCATTATGACGTTTGGAATACAGCTGCTAGGCATAAGGGGTTATAATGTGGGCTATGTTTAGTTTAATTTAGTTTTATGCAAATGGGGATATAAAGAGGGTGTAAACCCTTCATGAAAATTCAGATACATCAGATTTTTGTGAAATTTTAACAATAGGTATTAGACATCAATCGATAAATATTCACCAAATTTCAGTTTCTTTAGAGTATTTTTAAGGGGTTTTAGAGACATAATATGGGCACAACCTTCCATTTAAAAATAAAAATATATCAAATTTGCATTGAATTTGATACATATTTATTAGACACTAATTAAGCAAGATTCTCTGAATTTTAAGTTCTTCTCAAGACCCAAACCTTCAATTTTAGACATTTTCTAGAATCAAAATCATTTAATAGATTTTGATCAAAATTGGAATAAGGATTCTAGACATAAGGTTTAGTATCATTATATCTTCATTTTAATATACATAAATAGCATAATGGTGGTGCAAAACTGTTTTGCTCAGAAAATTAATTTTATCCGTCCTAGGACGGGTATTCTTCTAGAGATTAAAACATTCACTTAATAACAATACTTTTATAACAATTTGGTCCTATTTATGCTTTAATGAGCTAACAATACCATCTAAATGAATAAATGCAAAAGTTTTTCATTTATCTGAACTATATTTACATCAAAACAACTTAGCTGTACTTAATTCAATTTTACAAGATATTCTCACTTACGCTATATATACTCACAGGAAACCTTACAAAACATACTCAAGGCTATAATTCATTTGCATATTTATTTTTTAAACAGTGTATAATAAATTCATATTCTGTACAATTCATTTATAATTTGATTCTGCTATTTTATTATATACATGCAAAACTTTTCACATTGATATCATTATTATTATTATCAGTAGAAATATTATTTAAAGCAAAGTCTGCATAAAATGCAATAATTAACAAAGCTGCACAAAAGTGCATTGAGATGCATCACAGTGCTGGGTGCATTAGGATCAGTCGTGAAAGCCACGGATGACCAACTCAGAAAGATACTATCCCTCTGCATGAACCCCTTAAGACATCAGACAAAGTATTAGTCAACTTTTATGGAAAATAGGGGAAGATTTTATTGGATAGTTTCACACTAGTCATCATACACTGTTCATTTTTGATGAGTTTTAGCGCACTTGAGCACAGTACACAATGATTTCCTTATCATCATTACCGTTGAAAAAGGGACTTAGATTTACAATTATTTCATCAATCATACTTACAGCTTCTGTACTTTGACAACCAATTGTGCTACAAGAACCTTTCACATTGGAACAAGAAAGTACATCTTCACGACATCTTGGTTCCTGAAATATTACAGAAATAATCAGCATACATTCGAGATGGGAAGTAAAAATTTGAAAGTTTTCATCTCTATATTAATAAAATTTTGTGATTACCTTGTGTGTTTGTGTGTGGTTCTCACTTCTACACGACATACACATTATTATTTTTTCTTACCCTCTTCTTTTTTTTTTACTTTTTGGTGGCAACTAGTCATATCATAGGAAATAATTTATTTTTAGATTATTTGTTTCAAAATGAAAGTGAATAAAAACCTTTTTTATTGGCTAGAACAACACTAAAAAATGCAAGGGTCAAATTACCTAGTAAACCCAGGGAAGCTGCAATATGGACTTCATTTTCCATTAGTTTTTGGTACAAGCAAAAGAAAAATCCAGTCGAAATCTTTAATTTCAACTGGAGTGAATATATGGTCCACAATTCCTTAGTGATACAAGGATGGTCTAAGTCTGACATTTTTTTTTCTTTATGAATTCCAAAAATATTAAATTCCACTATCCAATGAAACAAAAAAATTCTTTTTTATCATTTCCATTTCAAAACAAACAAAAAAATGTTTTATTGTGAATAAAATTCCACAGTTGAAAAAAAAACCTTTTTATCAAAAAAAACCTTTTATAATCAATTGTCTAAAATAAAATCTAAAAATAAATTGAGATAAATTACTCCCTTGATAAGTTAAGTTGCCATCCTAAAGTAAAAAAAAAGGGCCTTTTTATTTACTCGTACCCATATGGGAACACGCTTGAACACTAATAAATGCAAGAGTTCTAACTCCTCAAATACGTCAATGCAATATTTTTTTTGCTATGTGGAAAATTGAGTGAGAATAGAAATTACACAACTGAATTTTGGTGTTGATGAGACTGTTAATTTTCTGTCTAAAACTAATCAAAATGTGTTAGGATATTCAGAATCAACATAATCTATTACCATTTAACCACATTTTAAATCTTATTAAGATCAGAGATAACACAAGTCCAGTGGTGCGTTTCATACTTTCCATCAGGGATCCCTTTATATATAACTAGCAGGGCTACCTGGCATCGCTCGAAATCCTAATTTCCGTAAATTACATCACAGAACAAAAATTTGAATAAAAGTAAACAGTTTGCTTAATATTGTAATTTGAAATGTCTGGTTTCATTTTAAGCCACCACAAGCCACCACAGGCCACCTGTGTGTATGTGTGGAGAGGGTAACGCAAAAAAAAAATCAACTTTTAACAACTTGAATGATGTGCTAGTGATAAGTTGTAAAACACATTTAAAATGTTTTGAAAAAATGTTGAATTAGTGAAATATCAATCTTGGTAAACGAAAACAGGCAAATTTACAAACAAGTTAACCATCAGATTAATTGAGCTGACGGATCAATTTTTCCGATTATTTATTTATTTTGCTTGGTTTTCCTAAACAACTTCAATCAGTTTCAACTAAGAAAATCAAAATTAAGAGAAGGACACTGAGTGTGCATGTGAGGGAAAGGAGACACAAAGTCATTCTTTGATGAAATAAAGGTCATTTAACTTCCTTATGAATCGTTTGAGGTCTTATCATTCACGGCAAAATGAACATTTTCAGTTTTCAAAGAAAACTGTCATAAAAGAGAAAAGGAAGGCAAAGCAAGACGGTGAAAGGAAAAAAGAAGAGAAAAAAACAAGAAAAGAGAAAGAAAGAAAGATAAAGCAAGAGAGAGGAAGAAAGCGAAAGAGAGAAAGAAATAAAATCCAGTCAAATAGTGAACAAAAATAAGGAGGTAAGGCTTTAGTGATTTGGCGGAAATCAGCTTTTTCTTATTCTAAAAAGAAAAAGTGGATTTTAAACAAAAAGTGGAGAACTCACATTCATGGAAGTCTAGCGATTTAAGTGGTTTAAAAAAAAAGTAGAGTTATGATCAACAGAATTCTCATAGATATAAGGTGGTCAGTAGCAATTCCTAAAACGTATATGATGCCTGTCCAAAAAGTATCCAACCTTAGGCTAGAAAAAATATTTCAAATGTCTAACGGGATTGGGACCCTAATCCCCTTCAAAGTAGGCCCCTTGTGCTTGCACACACTTAGCCCATTGATCCATTCACTGCCGGAAACACCTATGGAAGTCTTCTTTTAGAATGGTGTTGATCTCCGCCATCGCGTTCAGCATTATCTCTTCTCTAGTCTCAAAGCGAGAACCTTTCAGTGGTGTCTTCAATTTTCAAAACAACCAGAAGTCGCAAGGAGCCATGTCTGGAGAGTATGGAGGTTGGCGAATGACTGGAACTCCATGTTTGGCCAAGAAATGTTTGATCAATTGGGATAAATGTGCTGGGGCATTGTTGTGATGCAGTTGCCAGTTTTTTGTCTACAATAATACCAAAGAAATCTTGCAATATATTCATTTTTAAATATTCCTAGTATTAGATTTCAGTTTCTTGTACATAAAATGTATTACAATTCAACTTTGAATTCTCTAACTTCTTTTTTTAATGGCTATATGTTTTTTTAATGTATTGCAGCATATTTATGTGCATTTACTGCAGAGTACTTGGAAACTATTAATTTCTGGAGATTTTCAGTGGCATATTCTGATTCCTTGTACAAAAATACACTTATATGGCAAATTTCATTGCTTAATCTTGTGTTTTAACAAAGATATAAGATTTTTTCTGAAAAATTAGTGTAAAAAATGTGACGAAACGCATATGGTCTTAAAGGTAAAATATCCAATCATGCAAGGCACAAAAAATAGTCATAACTTCCTTATTTTTAGCCAGATTTAAAAAATTTAAAAAGATTCTTTCTTAGATCATCAACCTCTTTCTATATATGCCATTATTGAGATATTTTAAGCAATTTAATATTTTCATTTTTTTCATATGTATTGCTAATAGGAGTGGTGCTCATCTCCGTGTAGTAGCTAATGAAAAGTCTTCGGGTCTCCTTTCACTATGGTCGATCCATTTATTATTTATAGTCAGAGGTGACTATTGTTAAGTGGGTAACAACACCGCTGACAAACTGGATGTGCCAAGTTCGAATCCAGTCAGTTCCATAGTACCACTTTCACTTTGGGATATTGGTAACTTTCACGTGGTCGCTCCTGCAAGAATGCCAACAATAGAATCGAGCTGGTCAACAAAGTTGTACTGTGTTGATTCATACGAATTTACTTCATCAAGTAACTTAGAACTGTTATAAAATGATATGAAGAAAATTAGGAAAATAAATAGATAAAGACAGTAATTACATTTCCTCGGTTAATCAGGAAGGAGTTCAATTCGAAACATAGTGAACATTTTGTCCAAAGTTTTGAACCTTGAATACTCTTGCACACCGGGCAGTAAATGAAATAGTCCGATGGAGATATACCTGCAACACCTGAATAAAATAGAAACAAATATTAACCAATGGATAAACTTTTGCTTTAAACATCCAAAAATCTTTTTTTTAATTTGTGACAGTGTTAAATTGAAAACTTGGCTTGAAAAGAACAAAATACTTCAGACTAAAAGTTGTAGTGGGAGTGGTGGCACAGATGACGATGGCTAGTCGTCAAGCGTACCACATCACTCGTCACAAGTGATGGTAAATAGAAGGCACGATGAACGTGATGACCAGAAAAGGGAGACAACACGAGTGTACAATAAATAATAGGAGTGTTTTTATTTCATTAGAAATAAATACGTCTCTAGGAAAGAGCTGTCGGAGTAGATGATGATGATGTTGCTACAGGCAGGATCGGAAACTTTGGCAGTCGTAGTTGGACACAGACGATGATGATGATTTTGTTGTTGCAGGCAGTAATCGGAGACTAATGCTGTTGGTTATAGTGAATAGGAACAGAGTTACTGTAGTAGTAATAGTAGATGATGATGATGATGATGATGATGAGGAGGAGGAGGTGAAGAAGAAACTGTTATGCTACTAGTTCTCAAGGCAGAGGGGGGGGGATAATGTAGTATCTGTTCTATTATCATGAGACCATCTTCCCAGGGACTACCTTTTCCTTTTATTGGAGGATCCTCCCAAGTATTACTTCTTCGCTTTTTTGTTTTATTTTATGGGGGGGGGGGGGGGATTTGTTCTGTTGTCATTATACTATCGTATCAGGCATTACCTCCTCCTTAGGGGACAGTGTAGTATATGTTCGTTTATTTACAATGATACCATCCTCCCAGGCATTACCACCTCGTTCTTTTTAGGGGGGGGGGGGAATCCTGGCTTTACTGCTTCTTTTGGAGGGTGGTGTAGTATAATTTCATTCATGATATATTCCTCCAAGGCACTACCTCATCTTTTTAGGGGGGGGGGGGCAGTATAATATAATATATGTTCGTTCCTCACGATCTCATCCACCAAGGATTACTTCTTTTTTGTAGATGTTGTAATGTAGTATTTGTTCTGTTGTCATGATACCATCTTCCCAGGCATTAACTTATCCTTTTGGGGGTCAGTGTAGTATATGTTCGTTCACCATCTTCCCAGGCAAGGGAGCATATATTTGCTAGTCTTAAATAAAAACGAACTGTTTTCACTAAAACTTTAAATATCGCTTTTCTACATAATAACAAGTTTGTATAATTAAGATAAAAATTAGAATCGTATTACAGATCTTAGCTTGGGTTGTTAACTCAAGAAACGACAAAATGAATACGGAAGAATGTGTCATTTCTGAGTTTACGTCCGAATATGTTATTAACGTTTTCGACATTAGTATCTAACCATCCAAGGAGGAGAAATCCTTTTTGACTGAGGCTCAAATTCTATTTTTGTACCAATCCAGAGTACCCCTCTTGGAGAGCCTCTTGGCTAAGATCAAAGTGTAGTATCTGTTCCGATGGATACTGCACGCCTGTCCTGTGCAGTTCTAGGAGGTCCACCCTCCCAGGCTTTGCCTCCCCTCTTTGGGGAGGAGCAAGTTTATTGCTTACTGTCTGAGGCGCCCCTACCGGGGAATGCCGACGGGGCTGCCCAGGCAATTTTTAAATGGCCAGAGTGCTCACCTCTCGAGCGCTGGCTTTTCAAACCCCACTTTCTCGACCCGATCTTGGGTCACATCTTACTTGTGGGAGTAAGATAAAACTGGCCTTGTGCCTAACTCCTGGGGAGGAGTAAATAAAGCCCCTTTTTGGGAAGACGTGTCTCCCCATACACTAAAAAGCTACCGCGTTGGGAAGCCATTAAATCGGCAGACTCTATTATGTTATTTATTGAAATTCAAAAGCAAAAAAAAAAAAATGGAAAAAGTTTAAACTCCAAACAAGAAAAGTTTTTTAAAAAATAAAAGTTAGGAAAAAATGATTGTATATCTGAAAATAATATAATTCTCAAAAAACTAACGTCATTTTGCTTTGTCAAACTTCTACCTATAAATTTGTGATGTATTTGCATTAATAAAAACATGTAATTGAAAAATTCTAGCAGAAACTATGTATGTTTTTTTCCACCACTAGCCTGGGGATGTTTTTCTTAACATGGAATATTCTGTAGATTATCTGATTCCGATCTAACGGATTTAAAAAAAAAAATCGAAGCAAGTGTTGTACTTACTTGTGAAGGCATCAAGCAAATGTCGGCATTTGCAAGTAACCATGTGTTAGTTAATTCTTATCCCGTTAAAATGGAATATTTACAGAACGTATAAGCAACAGGCATTCAGAACGGACGAATAAATGAAGTTTGGCATTCCTTATTCTGCTGAAGGGAGCGATTGTAATTTAGTGTATTGTGGAGACAAAAGTGAGAAGGAAAAATGAAATAATTATTGGGGGTTGCCGGTCCTGTGCAGTTCTAAGAGGTGCACCCTCCCAGGCTTTGTCTCCCCTCTTTGGGGAGGAGTAAGTTTATTGCTTACTGTCTGAGGCGCCCCTACAGGGGAATGCCGACGGCGCTGCCCAGGCAATTTTTAAATGGCCAGAGTGCTCACCTCTCGAGCGCTGGCTTATCTAATCCCACTTTCCCGACCTTGTGTCACATCTTACCTTGTGGGAGGTAGATAAATAAATAGAGCGATTTAATCGTAAGTATCTCTATTAAGGAAATTCCCTGGTGAATGTGAGGGACGTGGAAGTAGATAATTGTAGGAGCGTTAAAATGCCTGCCACCTTCTTTGTGGAAGACGTAGTTGGGAGAAGCAGTTTATCTAGAATAAATATAAGGTATTTGGAAAGAAGACGAAATGTACACATATTTTATGGAAACACGCATTAGAAAGTGCTCTAAGTAGTTAGTGCAAAAGATTAGCATATGAAGCTTTTGGTTTAAAATCTATAATAGCCAAAGCAGCAGGGGAAAAATCGACTTTACTTTATTATTGTTATGGTGAGGATGGTGATCAGGAGTAGATGGACTCTTCCAGAGACTATGAATAGAGTTACGATGAAGTGTTGTGGCAGTAATAGCCACAGTATCGAATGCAGACTTCCTGTAACATATTATTCTATACTTCTGTAAAATACACTCTTATACATATACAACCGTGTTGGCTTAATTATTATCGGTCCTTCAAGGTCACAACAATTATATACATGATTTATGTATTCATTGCTACATACTGACTTTAGGGTAAAACTGTTCCCTTACACTGTATGTTAATTCATCTACTTTTTGTAGACATTACATGTAAACCGCTTGAAAATCTTGACATTAAAAATAAAATAATAAATTTAAAAAAATTATTTTCGAATTCAGAGTAGGGGGGGAGGATCTGTTTCGGGTTATCCTACTAACGGTGCTTCCACACAGAATGCGATAAATTATGTGTATAAGCATTAGGAATGGTATCAGGTTGTTGTTTTTGTTAAATAATATTAACTGAGGAATCATTTTGAGTTAAAATCCTAGTAGTATTCAGCACGAAAACATGCGAAAAGCATGATTGAAATCTATGAACTATCGAAGAAATTCGTAAATAATCCCAAGTTCGTCCAATATGGCCGCCAAGTGTCACGTTTTAGATCGACCGGAATGTGTTGAACGAAAAACGAATCCTTCACAGAAAGCAATAAGCAATCTCCGAAAAACCTTTTACGTTTACAAGAAGTGTTAATAAAAAAATATTTGCTAACACTAAATTATTTTTATACCAAATTTAAATTTTTGAAATAAAACAATATATATGGCTTTGCTTCATTTCTCCAGGTCAGCAATTCTGTTTTTCTATCGCATCGTCCGACATTTTTTTCCCTCAAAGTGATAAGTCTTTTAACACATCTTCTTTTCTATTTTACTAATTAATAGTACATTGATTTACTCAAAAACCTTCCTACTATTATAATATATAAAAAAAAGTATTCTGTGTGGGAGAACCGTTAGTAGAATAATCCCGTTTCGCATATAAATTTAATGTAAACTGATAACCCATTTCCGGGCCACCAGACGGTAATGATAAAACGCTATCCGGTTAGGAAGTGGGTTAAGAACATATAACCATTTTTATAAGATTGATAAATGTGTTAAACTGAATAAGTTAACATGTATAAAAAAAAATAATTACCTACTCTTCATTTAAAAAAGATACCCCTGGTTCAATAATATCAAAATCTCTAAAAGGTGATGGAAATGTTGGCGTCATTTCCAAAATTCGTCTTTGGTTAACATGAATAAAAAGGTGGGAACCAACAATGAGTCAAAAAAAGAGCAAATAAAGAAACAGACCCAGAAATGTAACTCAATAAAGTTGATTTATAAAACAAAAACTAGCTAGTTCCTGCTTTTGATTTCCAAAGCAAGCAGGGAACCTTGGGATGGAAACAGTAAAAAATATAATAAAATTACAAATAGCTCAATAAAATTAGTCAGATTGAGAACAAAAATATACATAAAAGATTGAAGGAGTCTCTACTCAAGAGACTATTCTTTTAAAGGCCGTTTCAGACGATAACAGGAAATAAGCAAGTTATTCCAGTAAATATTATCGTTACAAATAATAAATTTCATTAATAAGTTGGATTTGTTTCGGCAAAGACGACCAAAAAGTTACAAGCGTGACGTAAGCATGACGTTTGTAAAACGAATTCTACGAAAACGAACGGAACTAGACGAAAGAAGGTACGCTGTTCCGAATATTTCCGCATTCTCCACCCACCCTTAATTTTTTTTTTTCAAAGCAGACGATTTCTTATAAGAATAGAAAGCATTTTTTATTGTATTTCTCTTTTCTTTCTTTTTTTAATATAAGCAATTTAGTTTTTTTTACTGTGTCTGTTTTAGAGTTAGGGAATTTTTGTGTGGGGGGGGACCGAGTTTTAGGGTTAGGGATAGGATTAGTGCTGGAATTAGGGTTAGGATTAGTGCTGGAATTAGGGTTCGCGATTTTTTTGTGGGGGGGGGGTCCGAGTTTTTTTTTTATACGAAGAAACTCCAATCACACGGGGATTGCTCTCGAAATATTAACAGCAGATATCTCGAAAAAAATTCTTCCAATCCGTGTACACCTCCCGTGAAGTAATGAGACACTGACGTCGTATGTCTTTGTAGCTGGCATTTTCGTGAGACCACAAATACAGAAACATGAACTTGCCAAAATAGTGGCGATATTTCCCACTTCTTCGTTATTGATGAAATTAGTTTTTTGGTAATTGTATAGAACCCACAACACTCACCAGTTTTCCTCTAAAAAAAAAAATTAAAATTTTACTTTTTTTGGCAAATTACATGTAACCAGCCTTAAAAAATATTCGCAAAGAAAAAAAAAAGAATTTTTTAAATTATATATTTTAGAGGGGGATCATTTTCCTATATAATTTTAACGTAAATTGAGCACCAATTTCTTGGCTACTTAGAGCTGAATGGCGAGAAAAAATGGGGGGGGAGGGGATATTTTTCTCATCCAATTTTGTTTTATTTTAATTGGGAGGGGTACGTTCTTTTAATCTGATTTTTTTTGTTGTTGTTTTTAAATATTTTAAATGCTTTTTATTGCATGTTTTTTTTCGGGCGTAATATTTTTTGAACAAAAAAAGAAAAACGCTTTCAAATAAGTTAAAACACAAATCAATTTATCCAGGTTAGTAGAACAGTAATTTATCTTGCCTTTTGTAACATTCATTTATTGCCTATTTGTTTGTTTTTTTGTGTGTTTTTTTTTTTTTGCACTTGACGAAACAGCTGAATTTACATGTTTTCAATGTTGAAGTGTGACTGTCAAAACAGCGGCGATGATCCACATTCAAGACAGCACAGGCAATTTATCTAAAAATGGATCTTAATAAAATAATGTTTAAAGATCTTAATCGAGCCCCCCCAAAACGATTGACTTTTTACAGGCGCACAACCTGATTTCTTCCTCAGAGATATGGGCATAAGAAATGAGGTTCACCAAACTAGACAGCAGTTTATTTTATCATTTATGATAATCCGTTCCGTACTTGAAATTTACTGCAGGATAACCCGGAAATCAACGCGGTCGCGAACCCTTCTGGAGAGCCCTCTTTTGTGAATTGAAACTTTGTCATCGTTACTTTGTTTTTGTTGATATCATTTCTACCGATCTTACGTCATGCATTTATTCCCCCTTCAAATATAAGCCTTAAATGACCCTCGTAAATTCATCTCTCTATCTCTCACAATAAATAATTAAATCTATAAACATTATATAAATTTAAAATTCACATTGGCCAAACATTTAATATCTCTTTTTATTTATTTATTTGGTTACTTTTATCTTTTTGTAATTTTATTGATGTGAAAATAAACAAAGAACTAATATTATAGAAAAAAAATTATGTGGCGACAATACGGTGGAACAGAGAGCGAAACATTTAATAATAACTACACATTGCAAACTTTTATCAAGTCAATTAATTACAAATTACAAAAGAGAAACGGAAAAAACATCACATTTGTTACATTGTTCGTTGAAAAAAATGATTCTTTTTTCTTAATAAATTTATTCATTTCTGAAAATCACTTGTTTTTTTGTATTTGAAATTGCGATTGCCCGGTATTTTTTTAGTGCGGGGCATATTACCGGTGAAAATAATATCACGTGAACATGTCATGGATTTGGTAATGTGGTATACAATGGAAAGGCGATATGCACTAGTTCAAAAATCGTATACTAAATTAGTAGCTTTTAGAATTCCCCTAGACTTAATTTTAAACAAATAACGACATAAAGAGAAGGGTAAAATCCTATAGTGGCGGCACGCACGTATGCCGCCTTTTTTCCTGAAAAACAAAACTCGGATTCCTGGAACGGAAAACGAAAAGACAACAATTAAAAAAGTAAAAATAAAACTGTCCGCGTGACTAAAAAAAATAGGTAAAATTGTCGTTTCCCAACAAAAATGGTGGATAATAAATCGTCTGCAGTATTCTGATTTTTTTCCCCCAACCTCATAAGTAAGTAAATCCAAATAAATTGTTTTTGACTAATTTCCCAACAGTATTTCCTTAAAAATAATTTAAGATAAACTTTAAATTAGTGTGGTCGGAAAACTGCAGACGATTTATTGTCCGACATTTTGGTTGGGAAACAACAATTTTACCAAAAAATACAATTCAACAACGTAAATATTTGTTTAGCATACGTTTCGCGTGGATTGGTACATTTGTAGATTAACACCCTTAGCTAAATAACCCCCCTCCCCCCAAAATGAGATTCTACTTTGTTAAGCGATTACGAAATGAAAAACAATTATTTTAGAAATTATAGTGGAAGACCTGTTTCGTATATAAATCTTACGTGAAATTATCCCCATGCCATTCTAACTTTTTAGGGTTGTTAACTAAAAAAAATTAACCACTAATTCTAAGTCCGACTGTCAAGGTCGTAAAACCACACGTAATCGCCTAAAAAAGTAGAACCCCCCCCCCCCAAAAAAAACGCACAGAATATTTTTCAGCTAGCAAAAGAAAAAGAAATTCGGTTAATGTCCTAAAACGCTAAAATAGCACGAAAATGACATGCGAAACTGAACCGTGAATCCAAATTCTAACATTTTCTTTCCTTTCCGTTAAGTTTTTCAGTGTTTACACATAATTGTCTAAAAAAGTAGAATGTCATTTTAATTTATTTTTTAAAACTAAAACTTGGTTTTAAGTAAAAACTAAGTTTATAACATGTAGTTTGCTTGAAGCATTGCGTAAGGCCATCACAATGTAGAAATGGAAATATGTCGGTGTTGAGAAGGAAAACAAAAGTGATGTTTTTTTAATAGTAAATCGTACTTGTTTAGTCGAATAATTTCTGACCAATCATTAAGATATTACTGTTTTATTTGATTTGAAAAACGATTGTGGACAGAACATGATGGTACTGACCGAGATCAGAAATTACTACCAACATTTCTAACCAAGCAACGAATTTTTTTTTTGGGGGGGGGGTCAAAGTATAGTATCTGTTCTATTCTCAGCCATAAGAAGAGATATCCTTCTAGACTGAGACAATTTATTTTTTAGTCTAGAATGCCTCTTTTTAAGGAGCTCGATTCTTCACATTAAAAACCCATGTTGTGTTTCACTTTGCCCCTTCACTTTGACGTAAGTGAATGGGGGAGATTTTTTAGGGTTGGGATCAAAGCGTGGTATCTGTTCTGCCCTCGGTCCAAGAACATATTCTCTTAGACTGAGCTTTTTTATCCCCAATCCAAAATGTTCCTATTAAAAACCGACCTTGTTTAACTTTTCCCTAGTCAGAAGACAAGTAAATAGAGGGCAAATTAAAAATAAGCGGTAAATAAAGATCTTTTTTTGTTTACCTGCCAATGGAAGGGTACTCTCTTTTACTGGCGTTCGGTTTGCCATCCGTGTGATGCAGACGAAACAAGGAGTATTCGCTCCTGTCAAATTATTTTCCTCTTAATATTTTCTTTCTATTAGCCGCTATTTTAGTACAAGCAATGGATGCTGACAGAGAAGGGGAGTAGCGGGTTGCGGTGTAAAAACAAGAAAAGTGAAACTAAATGCACAGACCACATAGTTATGCGTATTGTATGTGTAGACCGTATTATTATTATATCATATTATATCATATTATATTATATTATATTAATAGAGATTCTCTCTATCCGTCAGTCACAATTTTTTTTAAACGTAATAAATATATTGCAAAATTTGTCTCATTTCGAAATATCTCTGTCTAGCTACTTTTAGAAATAGAAAATATTGTATTAATAGTAACTAAAATGTCCACCAAATAAAGCGGACGCCATAACCGGAAATCGAAACCGAAACCTTGAGATCTTCAGTCTGCGGTTTTACCAACACCATTACCGTAACAAAATAATTATTGCTTTGGCGTGACTTCATAGATTTATGATTTACCGCATGTTTCAAAACATGAATTTAAACATAAGCGATAATAAAAAATAAATAAATAATTGAATGGGCAAACATTATCAATAGCATTGGAAATAATTTTAATAGTCCAAAACAATTTATTTCGCTTAACTGGCGTTAAAAACAATTTAATATTTAATATATACTAGAATTTGGTCACGTCGGGCTCATAATTCTCGTTCTCAAAGAAAAATAGAAAAAATGAAACTTCTAAGCACATACGCAAACATCTTAAATGTTAACTTTATTTAGATTCGGTTTTTATCTCTCCACTAGTTTTTTTTATATACACTCCATGCTGCAAACTAACATATCTTTAATTTCCATTATTTAATTTTTCCCTTTCTTTTTTTACTTATGAATCACCACTTATCAAGGTCAAAAGCCATTAGAGGATACTAGATGATAAGGGTTACAGAGATGGTTGGATGGTCAGTTTAATGATGAAGAACATTATAAGAGGGTTGAAAATGATGAATGGAATGAATAAAACTTGAGTATTTATGAGGATGGTATATGACAAGAATTTGAAGACGACTGTATTGTAGTCGTCAGGGAAGGCGTCCCATAGTAATGTGTTCCACAGATGATAAGTTATTGGAAAGAAACTCTGTTCATGGAAATTCTGTGTGATGTTAGGC
Source organism: Sepiola atlantica (assembly GCA_963556195.1). Lineage (NCBI taxonomy): Eukaryota > Metazoa > Mollusca > Cephalopoda > Sepiida > Sepiolidae > Sepiola > Sepiola atlantica. The sequence continues at coordinate 60,119,049 of OY744529.1, read as the reverse complement.
ACACAGAGGAAGAAAAGAAAATTTTTTGCAGTTGTCGTAGGTAGACGAGTTCTTGCTCTGAATGTCTTACAAGGTGGACGCAGAAATTGGAGCTCAGTCAAGCACCTTCCATGGAAATAATGAGTAGAGAAAAACTAGCAACGTCCTTTCCGTGTGAAAATGGCTACCTCAGGAGTCTAGAGAGGTAGAAAGATCCAACTATGTTTCCACAAACCTTAACAATAGACTGGATATAAATCTGCTATTTTGAATCTCGCATGATAGTCCTAATAGCTTATCAAAACAAGGGACTTCCTCAAGAAGACAGCCATTCATCTCAACTAAGGCGGGACAAGGAGCTCGGCATTGGTGATAAAAAGAAAGAAGCTTTGTTTTAGAGGTGTTAAAAGTAACAAACCACTTTTTTTTCTCCTTGCACCACGTGCTGTTATGGCCGTGTCTAACGTCGGGTCATCAATATGGCCGTGCCGAACGTCAAGGGTCATCAATATGGCTGAGGAGGTAATCCCTGGCTTTGGTATTATTATTTTGGGACAATGGAAGCGTCATTTTGGGTTTAGCCAGGAACCACTCCGTCCATTTAATATTTTAAATGAGGAAGGATAAATGTTCTATTATAGCGAAAGAAGAAACATTGGTATAAACAACATGCATGCATATTAAAGGAGGAAATACATGGGAGAGATACATTTAATTACAAACAACAGAGTTTTGTGAATGAAAGTGAGAAGAAGACATTATTATCATAACAAACATTTATATAACTAGTTTTATATGAATTTAAAGATCAGTTCGTGTGAAGAAAGTGTTCATTGAATTGTTCATTTTTGGTTTATGTAACTTGTGGTTTTGGTAAAGAAAGTTCGTTGAGTGTACACGAGTTTTGAGAAATGTCTGTATATATTTCCTAGTGTGAATATGTGTGTGAGAGTACAGAGACAATGTGACACTGTAAGTATGTGTAAGAGAGTGTATATAACTAAGTTATTGTGGCATCATATATGCGTGGCCTACCTTGTTCTGTTAGTGCGTGTGTCTGGTACTGGTTGTTAGCTTGTTTCTTAAATGTGTCGAAAGTCGCACGTGAGCATGGAAGGCTTGTACGTGCGTTTTTCTGAAGGAGTCCTTTCCGCCCTGCCTGCCGAATGGCACGGGTTGATACGTTTCAGGTCTCGCTCCGATGTGCGTATCTTGGATCTGTTCTAGTCTCTGGCATCTGACCATTGAGATTTGCACTTATATTGGGGGTCAAGCACTTGACGCAGACTCGCTATCTGTTTTGGAGTTTAAATCGACCAGGGCTTAATCTTATTGGCCGAAATTCTTATTTAGCCAAAATGTATTAAAAGTTTCTTTGTTTTGGGAAAGTGAGGAGGAGAGCATATCTCAACGAACCCGGGAAAAGAAAGGGTGGCTCTTCAAGCCATTCACTTTTTGGTGTTCATATCTTGGAAGAGAGAGAATCAGCAAGATTTTGATCACCAATGCTCTTCAAAGTACTGCCATAGACAGTTGTGTTGTCTGCATAGATGTTAGCATATGATCTCAAAATATGATTTGAAAGATAATTAATGAATATCAGGAAAAGGGTTGGGTCCAGAATAGATCCTTGAGACACGCCGGCATTGATATTATATGCTTCAGAGTTCTGTCTGTTAACAACTACTTTTATAGACCTATCAGAGAGAAAGGGTTTGATGGTTGAGAAGACATTGCCAGATATTCCATAGCTAGTAAGTGTATGAAGCAACCCTTTGTGCCAAACTCTATCAAAGACCTTTGATATGTCAAGAGTTATTACTTTAGGAACCAATCCCCCATTGAAAGATTCACTGATCCTATGCGATCTTACAGTCAGCACATCAGCAATTGATCTTGCAAAACGAAATCTATATTGCTTGTTACAAAATAGATTGCTTTAATTTTAATCTAAAATTAATTTTAATTTGAAAAGTTTTTTAATTAAATATATTTTTATTTTAATATCTATTTTATATTTTTTAATTCTTCTTTTAATATATTTTTTAGATATTAAACTAAGCACATATTAATTGTGATTTACTCGTCAGTAATATTTAAGATTTGATGCTAAGTTTGTTAAAAAAAAAAAAATATATAATAATAATAACCCTTATGAAAATTTCTCGACTTCTGCCAATCTTTAGATATAGGACATGTTATGTTACATGTAGGGATTTGTTTATTTCCTTATCCTCCCTCTTTTGGTGATTTATGTATACAAAAGAAAAAGAACTACCTACCGTCCATCAGGTATTAATCTAAATAAGTATTCTTTTTAAATGTATAAATTACATTACTTATCTTTAATATAAATCCATCATAATTTTAAAAACTTTTAATTTAAATTATCTTCCATGAAAATTAATGAACATAATATTTTAAGAAAGGTTTTTGTAATTTATCTTTTTTGATTATTAAATCATTTAAATTAATTACTGTTAATATCGACAAAACTATTGCATATATATAGGAAATAGGACAATAACGTTACAAATAAATAACATCAAACATTAATTTATTATAAATTGTTTAAAACTAGTTACGCAAATTAGATATACAAATATTTGTGTTTGGGTCTTTGCTCTCTACTATATATACAGTATTTCAAAGACTATGTTGTATCATTGATTTAAATAACATTGAGCAGTTTTGGTGGTAATATAAGTGTGATAAATGAAAAAAAACTTTTGCATTTATTTATTTTTAATAATCCCCCTTTACTGTCTTGCTGCCTAACTCAATAAATTGGCAGTTGTTGGCATATTGTGACTAATTGCCGATGAAGCCCTATCGCTTGCTGTGTCGGTGACGTCACCAATTTGGCCGTTCTTGAGTTCGGTTGGTCACCCAGTACTGTTCGGGAAAAGTTGCCGCTCTGACGAAGGCCGCAGATGTCGAAAAGCTTGGTCCAGCGATCACCACACTCCCACGTTGTGATTGATTGATCAGTGGGTAATTATCCTGATTGGGTCAGCAACTTAGTACCACTGCGAGGCAAAGGGTCATTTCAAGCAGAACAAGTAAAATAATAGAAAGAAAATAAAGTTTTCAACAACTCGTATGTTGGGTTTTTTTAGAAGAATAATTATTTGGTAACGAAAATAGTAAATAAAAGAAAACTTGTATAATTTCAAGTCAAGATAATTTCTACTCCTGACTCTGTGTTTTTGGACTAACGCTCTAATTGTTAATGGACGGTTTTCAGGTTCTTGGCGAAATTGCCCAAGTCCGATCAGGGGTTCCGTCTCAGAGCGACGTAGATTCGGTGGGTGAGCAAGAACGAGTCTCTTCTAACTCTGTCTCTCAGATTGGCAAAGCCCCAACACCAGGTCTGGAGAGGGGAGTCCGTCTCCCGCTGACGTGGACACCAGTGGCAAGCAAAGGCGAGTCTCTGAAGCCTGTTACACGTGGACTTATATTTAGATTAGTTGGGCGTGGCCCCACTCTTCCCCTAACAAAATTCAGTCAGCGAGCAAAGAAAAGAAATGTCCACCCCCCCTCTTCGTTATTCTTTTTCCTTGGATAATTGGAATTCTTAATCGCTCTCCTCCCCCCCACCCCATTCCTCACTGCTCACTGATAACCGAAAAAATGTAATTCCACGTCCACCGAAACTAACTCGTTGACGAGTAGCTTGGGTGGCCTCTACTAGTTCAAATCACACCTGCGTAATATCCAGCCCCACAACCTGGTGGGAAAATGACATTCTTCCCGATGAAGTCAGACCCAGCAGCGCCGGCTCCACAATATTGGTGTTCGTTTATCAAAAACAACTCTTCGATCAACATCTGTTCCCTGTTGACCGTTTACCTTGATACAACAATGACAATCTAAGCTGAAAACCTCGACAGCCGGACGCCGTCGTCAGCCTCTATCGGGTTTTGGTTTTAATGACGATATCTATGCCTTTCCCAGTTAATTCAAACTAGCACGATACTCTGATTGCTGACCTTCATAGGCCCACTCCTAATTCATACTAGTGAGTATTTTGGCTCCCTCTTCCGTAGGTCCGATCAACATTGTCACACCGATGGCAGGGGCTATTAGTTGAAAATGCGATTTCGTAATTTTTCTTTTTTCATTTCCTTTTTATTTATGTTTCAAATCGGAATATCATGACAGCCTGTGAGATAGTTGTTTGAGTCGGGAGGGGGGCAATTGATTTACTATATAGGATTTCATTTTCTTTTTCTATAAATGTTTAAACCTTTAAATTTGAAGAATCCTTTACATGTCACCTGACTTTTATTTTGTACACTAGATGAGACAACAGCACTCGTAGTCTGACTTGGGTCAAGAAGGAGATGATGGTTGAGCTCCTGTAGAAAATGGAAAATTCCCATCTCTCACATATGTTGTAGGAGCTTCGCCATGTGTGACATGCTACTCCTCACAAGACAAGAAGCTGTGAAATTCTCCAGAGCGGACATGTGATTGAAGCATCTATGTCTCCAACCAGGCAGAAGACAGACCAAAGTTTTTGTGCTCCACATAACCTTATACCTCGACCCAGAATAATTGGAAACTGTTCTCTGCCAGTATGGGGACATCGAAGCTGTCATCCCTGTGTTCTCCAAAATACCATCATGGGGGACTATGCAATACAGATGGGCCTGAACAACACAGAGTTTGACGCAATACCGTCACTGCTCAGATATGAATCCTGTCATCGTAGAAGGATGCCATCTGCATTGCTGGCCCTGCCAAAAGTACCGGGTATATGGTCAAGTTCTGCCCAAAAATGAGCCTACAAACAAGACTCTCTGCTGCTGTTCCAGCTGGGAATGTTACCGCTGTAACACCAGGAGCTGCTCCAATTCTAGATAGAAGGGGGGAAGACAATGATGGTTAGAGTATTGTTATTCCCCAAAACAACAGCAACATCTCCTCCATCTTTGTTTCTCCAAAACCGGGGTCCCTTAAAAGCAACCCCTCATCAAAAGATAAACAGCCCCCTAATGCTTTCACAGCTCCACCTTTTTCTATGAAAACCACACCTGAGAAGCCAGTTGTGAAGGTGATGTAACAGCACTCAGTAGCATTCAGAGGTCTGGTGATGCCCAGAACCAATTCCTTAATTGTATCCTCCAAAGACTCAAGTATAAGTCCTAGTACTGAGAAATACTGAGAAAAGGAGATAGTTTGAATATCATTAAATGCCCTACCTCCATTTTGGATTCCTCTGCCCACCACTGGTTCACACGTAAAAATGCAGCAAATCAGTTTGACTGCGGTCAAATGCAAATATGCGGTTATCTCTTCAGAATCTAGAGATCAGAGAAGAACAGGAGTGGATGCACATGGTTTCTAGATGAAAGTGAAGTAACAAAGAAAAAAGTCTAAAAAAAATGTCAGAAAACTAGGGCTGAGTCCCACTCCTCTCCTGAGACAAAAGACCAGGAAATGATAAAAAACTTTGCTCAGCCAATCTATCCCCAACCTGTGATGCAGACAACACATTCCACTACTACCTTCTTCCCAGCCCCAATTCACTCTCAGTCCTTAAACAATAGGACAGAGTAGCCACAGTAGAATTCTTTAGAAGATGGTGGCAGCCACAAAAAGGGTCTTTGTTATGTAGGTTGCTAAAACTTACCTTCCTCCTAGATGTCAGAGGTGTTCCTTGAGGCGTACAAATTATTCCCAAACTCTTGTAAGGTATCCTGAGACTGACCTGGGGCATCCTCACCCCCAGAGTATTTTAGGTCTGTGTTTGACACTGAGTAGATTCAGTTATTATGTACTTGCACTTGACTTGTCTGAATCAGAACGGAATGAGAGATCAAAGTCTTGTATTTTGCTTTCTCTTATATTTTGACCTACATTTTCTCGCAACAACCAGTTATTGTCGCCCTCACACTCGAATACTTTTTCTGAGCTGGTATCTCCAGCGTTTGTTGATGTGGCGTCGCCAACTTTTGTCCGTCTTTACGGGACACCAATGCTGATGAAATCCACCCTCTTAAAGAAGACTGGTCAAAGCATCTTCATCGACTGGACAGTACCTCCCCTATGTTGTGATTATTTGATCAAGAGATACAGTCCTGGTTTTTTAGGGTGGTTCTCACCAACAAAGGGAGAAATGGTACATGTAAAAAACAAAACAGTAAATGAAACAAGAACACAACAATATTCTTAATTTTGTTTGAATATAAATATATATATATTTCTTTTAAACTTGTATCTATAAGAACTCAAAGTATTTCATAGGTTAAGGAGTTAATTGCCTCTGATTCTGGATGTAGCTTGGAGGTTCCAACTGCGACTATGTAACTTGCTAATAGACAGCTGACGTGAAAGGCTTTTCTTCTCTGGGCTTAGAAAAACAATTCACTCGGAGGGTGTGTGTGTGTGTGTGTGTGAGGGGGGGGGACTGAATCTTATACTCATCAGTTCTAACTTTACTTTCAACTGATAAATTCGTGCTCCATCACACATTATATATGCAGACAAAGCCGAATTCTACTTGCCTCATCCAGCAAGTGATCTGATTGGTTGCCTACTAACATCAGCTCACCTCGGAGGCTGGACCCTCTTTGGCAATCGCTCACCCCCCCCCCTCTCTCTCTCGACATCGCTAACCATAACTTAAGCAATACGTCATCAGGGCATATCTTCTAGCACCACATCGTTCCCACCATGTCTGTTGGCCTAGATTTCCTCTTGTATTCAACTCACTTGACTTTAACATTTGTCAACTTATGACAGCTCCAACAGTCGAGGTGACCCTTACCTCCCTTTGGGTTCACAGCTTCAAAACAACCGACAATTCTAATTAAACTATTGTCTGTCTCACCAGTGCCCAGAAATATAAACAATCTCTGCTAACGGAAACTCACTCTCATAGTTCATGTGAGCATAAATTTAATTCTTTCGGGTTCCCAAATATATACTTGTAGCAGTTGTATGACAGATCTATTTTGTTGGTATGTACATGCAATATCTTGCGTTATGCTGAGTTGTGGTTCAGCTTGGCACATGAGCAATGATGTCTGGACTTATATAAATGTGTAGACGTGAGAACACTTCTGCGCAGATTCAACTCCAATTCTTGCTCAGAGAGTTGACACTAAAAGATGATTCAATTCCTGAGTAGATTTCATCACAGCAAAACGTCCTATCCTGTTCTCGTCTTTTGCCAAAAGCAGCCAGACGAGATGGAACTCCAGGATACCACATTCTGGTTTTGACAGAACTTAGCTTACCAAACAACTCTCTTTATATTCCAGTGTTCCCTTTGAATAATGTTGATTTATATTTTAGTGGAGATGTTGATGTTTTCCATGGAGGATGGTGACCCTTTTCTTATTCAATATTCAATTCCAGTCAAATACGTACAGACACGGCTAATGCTACCAAGTGGCTTTCTTCATCCTGATGTTCTTCCAAACCAATCAACTTAACACACTAAATACAAGTAAATTAATCACCTGAATTCTTCACAGGATCCTGGCACTTTTTTATTTGTGCCTCTTTCTCTTATGTCAAACATAAACATCATTCAGAAACACAGGCAAAACCTTAAAAATATAGAAAACAAAATAATTAATGTCATCAAATAAAATAAAAACAAGGTAATTTTCTCATTTCAAGGCTCAATGTAACTCTCTCTCTCTCTCTCTCTCTCTCTCTCTCTCTCTCTCTCTCTCTTAGAGTGTCAGAGGAATGGTAGCAAAGATGAATACTATGCATGCAATACAAAGTCTATTTTACTATTAAAAAAGGGAGGGCTAGCAACACCCCTTACATTTACTCTTCCATCCTCTGACCCTTCCATCCTTTGACCCTTCCATCCTCTGACCCTTCTCTATGTGTCCAAAGTCAGTTCTTGGTCAGTCTGGCTTTCACAGTAGGCCTCACCGCTTCGGTGACCTCGTCTGTTTTTTCCTTCCCATGTGGGATCTCCACCTTATCCTCGTTTGGAAGTTCGGAGGGCATCCATGCAAGGATCCCAGCTCACACATGCCAGGCTCATCTCGGTGCAGGTAATTACATGGATTTCCTTCTTCACTCAAACACCTATCTATCAAGGTTCTAGGCTTAGCTATTTTTTTTAGCACACATACTGCTGAAACTATCAACATCACCACTATAACTACAGCCAGGCTATCCTAGTTTGGTTTAGTTTGGCCCTTAATTGCTCAAGGTTAATCTTCTCTACCAGCCTTGACAGTTCCGGCATCTTCTCCAACATGATACAGGGAAATTCTTTAACTAGCATCTTCCATAGCTTGGTCCACCCACTCGCATTAGTCTCTACTAATCGGAGGAAGAACTCCTTCATTTCGAACTTCTCATGGACTTGATAGAAAGGGGAAGAGCCCGCTTACACCCCCACTTTAACATTAAAGCTTTCACTAAATGTGCTGTTCATTAAAACATGACTTTGAGCATTTCTGTACATTTGCTTGAACAACTTTCACTAACCACTTGTTTACCCCTAGTTTATGTAATGTCCACCAAACAACGTTACTTGGCACTCTGTCAAAAGCTTTCTACAGATCCACAAAAGCAAAATATATCTTTGCATTTGTCTCAGGATAAATATAGCACCAGTGGTACTATAGCCAGGCATAAAACAAAATTGCATTTCATCTATGCTTATCTGACTTCTAATTTGCTGCTCAATTATTCTCATAATCATTTTCATGACCTGATCCATTAACTTTAAGCCTCTGTAATTACCTCTATCTAGAGCTTCCCCTTACTTTTGTAACAGTTGAAAATTGTGCTAAGTTCCCAATATTTCGGAATTATCTCTTCTATTATGATCTCATTTTTCTCTGATCATCTCAATGCCTGTTTCACCTGCACTTCTCTCCAACAATATCCATATTTATCTTTGCCATCTGTTAAGCTATGCTAAATATTCATTGTTTGGTCATCCTTTCATAGTAATATCAGGAAATTTTGCCAAGACTAGGGCCAATAGGCATCTCTTGTCTTTGCAATAATCATATTTCGTTCTTGTTAGCTCTTAACATCAAGTGGCTTCATGCCTTGTCTGGGGCAATTTCCATTAAAAAAGTTGTATTTAAAATAAAAAACAATAGTACAAAAGATTTCCTGATTTTCTTTCAAAACCAAAGACATTATTTTATCATATTTTCAAAAAAATCAAATCACCTATTTGATTACTTCTTTTTATTCAAAACATGAGGTCTTTAATAGCAGGAACCAAATCTGACCGAACATCGTTTGCTCTGTACTGAGTCGGATATTCTTCTGGTTTGCCAATTTGTTATTGTAAAAGTACTTGTTTAAGCAAGTATTTAAGATAAAAAAAGACATAGACATTTTATTTTGCAAAATAATAAAATTCAATTTGATTTCTCATTTTTGTAAAATAAATTATTTACAAAAAAAGGCTTTACTTTTTTGAATAAATTATTTTTATAATTCCTTACAAGACTTTACTTTGTTTTATTACACATTGTTTACGTTCCAGGTATTTGTATTGCTCATGGAGCCATGATTGTTTTTGTATCGTTCAAGATCAAAAAATGGTGAAAACACCTTGTTTTCTATTACTACGTAATACTAAATTGATTTTAACTCCAAACCGTTCATATAATTTTAAAAAATATATATTATTGCTTATACACTAATTTCTTTTCGTCTTAACTATACTTCGCTCCAAGTTTTATATCAACTAGCTTACAGAAAACTTGCAGACGTCCATCTTTAATTCATGCCATTATGTCGACTTTAAATTAAAGTGTTTTTTTTTCCTGTAATACTAAATTTATTTTAACGCCAATACGTTCAGCATGTCATAGTCTAAAGTACACTTTTTAAACTACTGGATATTATTTTTCTAATGAAATTACATGGGTTGGGAAACTACAAGTTTACCTTAATAACTTTCACCAAACGCATTAAAAATTACTTTTCTACTGACTGAAAACATTTTTAAGTTATGTTTTATTTCAAAATAAGTTTTAATATCTCTAAGCTTTTGGCCAATCATTTTTTTAATGCCGCACGAACATTGAAAACAAATTTTGAAATTAAAAAAACTTAGTTTCAGCACGTCAAGGTATAGTGTCTCCGGGGCACAAGGTGTTAATGATTTATTCTATTTTCTCCCAACATATAATTACAAATGGCAGCAGCAATTATATCATTATAGTGATACAATTGCTGCTGCCATTTTTAATTATTAGTGCTTTTACTGGACACCATTCACATTGATCATTCTTTTTGTTGCTGTAAGTGAGAACGGGCATAATCAGAACTGTTCAACGTCAAAATTTCTTTTTATCATTTAGTACTTCTCGTTTGTGTGCCCCAAATACCACCCAAAATGTGGTTAATGCTGTCCCCATTATTTTAATGAAACTTTATACACTTTCAGAATCAAAGGTGTTTTGTATGATTAGCTAGACTAATATACACCCAAATTCCTTTTCACAGCCTGCATTACAACCGGAGCACAATGGGTTTGTAAATATATAGACTTGTATAGAGCCACATTATCTACATGGCCAGTGTTGCCCTATTTCATCAAGCACTTGTGGGTGTCCGAAGTCACTCCATTTGACACTAGACTACTGATGTAATCTTGTATGACACCTGTTGTGCAATTCTCTGCTGTTTGTTTTGTATATCAAATTAACACTGGTGAACGAAAACCTGCAGTCCCTCTTTTAAATTGCTCATCATTTCATGTGCTAGAATTGTCATGCAGATCAAATCTATACATCAGCTATAGAATTCGTTTTGACAAAGTATTGCCCATTGTGCCCCGGAATCACTTTGATTAAATTTACTGCTATTGGTTGACAGCCCTAAACTCCTTATCACATGGATTACCTGGGCCTATTTCTTTCTAACCTTTGAGGTGATACCCCAAATGTTATTTCTCACTCATTGTATTTTGCATAAAGTCGTTATTGGGAAATTTATACCAAAATTCATGAAAAAATGACTTAAAATTGACCCATTATGCCCCGGGGGACCCTACAGGTCAATCGATAATTAAATTCTAGTGCAATCGGTATAAGTTACCTTTTTGTTTACGATTTCTCGACTGTTAACCATACTGCATGATTACATGATTAGGTTTCTTTTAAATTAGATGAACAATGAAGAAAGCGACTCATAAAATACCTGACCATTTGAATGTCTTTAATTTAAAATAACAATTTCAGAAGTTGACCGAAACTATTGTTTGTTAGGCAGGTATTAACTGTTACAGCAAACATTTTGGATAAAAGAATGAAGTTTTATGACTATTTCCTTGCAAAGTAAAAATATCTGACTTTTTCGATGGATCCGATGAACATTTCCACTTCATAACAAATTAAAAAAATATTTAAAAATAATCCCAGAACATATTTTGTTTTTATTCATTTTTACCGGCCAGTTTTCATGTGATTGAAAAAAGTAGAATCTTATGTTTTTTTTAGAGTGAACATGGTGTACAGCTACAATGCCAATTTTCCTTCTAGAATAGTAGGGCTAAAAAAGCCGAGCCAGGCCTACCCTACTATTTCACCCCTAGAAAGAGATGGATTCATACCTTTCTCAGCGTGATTAGAGCGCTAAAAAAGCCGAGCCAGGCCTACCCTACTATTTCACCCCTAGAAAGAGATGGATTCATACCTTTCTCAGCGTGAGTAGAGAAATTCCACAAAATATTACCTCATACTCTTATAATAACGAATGGCCCAAATTACGTATATATGATGCTGCCAAGTCTGTCGCAAAGGTAGGCCTCCTCTAGCGGACGGGAAAACTTTTCACACCTGTCAGTATCCTATATATATAAAGCCACTATTTGCCGGTACATGGAGCAATTTTGCCACATCTGGGCTGGTGCACCAACCATGAGCTTCTTCCTCTTAGACAGAGTAAAAAAAAAATTCTAACCTAATAGGTCCCACACTGTCTACCAAGCTCCTGTCGTATCACTGTGTTTGTTTTACAAGTACTTCCACAGAACATGTTCCGATGAACTTACTGTCCTTATACACCGACTAACAGCAAAACCCCACCCCTTCACTGTAGAGGTCCCTAGATGCCGGAAGATTTTCTACTGTAATAGCCTGTCTAATTACAATCACAGTAGAGGACTTTCCTTTCTCTCTCTCTCCGTACCAAATACCAAGCACAACTTCCATAAACAAAGTTTCTTTCCTCGAGCGTCTCATCTGTGGAACAAAATACCACGAAGCTGCTTCCCAGCTGACAAGATGGTCATCTTCAAGTCTAATTGAAACAAATATTTGTTGAGCCACCCTCTTGGATAATTAATTCCTTTTAAGAAATTTTCTGCCCATTCCATGGTTGTTTCCAATCCTCGCGTGGTGACACTCAACGTCCAACTGACGATCTCTTTAACCCTTATCCTGGAGTGGCCCCCGGGCCTTGATAAACGGTGACCCATTAGTATAAAAAAATGAAAGCTTCTTTCCTCTGACTGGGTGCTTTTGAAATTCCTTTCCTGTTTCTTCGACCGTACCAACATCCAGAAATTTAAATGTAATGTGAACAAGCATTTTGCTACCCAACTCTCCACCCAGGTTGCCCTCCCTATAAATCTGGTCTTTTTCACAGTAGCCTCTTATGCTTCAGTGGCAATATGTCTTGTTTGGAGGTGAACAAAAATTTTAAAAACAAAAATAGAAAAAAAGTGTTTTTTTTATCTCATTTTAATATTAAACAAACAATGACAATTGAATGGACGTGAACTCTCAATACCATATTCTAGTCTTTTTCACTCGTTATGTTTGCACTACTTTCATTTTCATTCCTTCAACTGCTGGCTTCTTCCTGATACTGACTTTTGCATCTGTTCGTTATTTTCCACCACCGCTTGTTTTCAACTTATTTTAAGGAATAATTTCTTTTCTTTTTCTTGTGTACAATTACCGATCTTTTTGTCAGAAAATTCTGTCTTTTTTTTTTTAATCTTTCAAATATTTTAGATTTTAGGGAGATCACTTTTCTTTTACAAATTTAACGTAAACTGATCACCCACTTTATGACCATCACCAATTTAACCATTTTTTTTCCGTGTACACTTACTGAGTATGTCTCTAGAGATTTCCGTTTTTTTTTGTGTTTTTTTTTGTTGTTTTTCCTCAACAATTTCCGTAAAGTATTGAATTCACTACATAACATTTAAAACATTTTTTTTGTAATTTGGAAACACACGTCCTCTGAATGTATGCCCCTGCATTCGAGCACTGCCAGAAACGATGCCCAAATGAAAACGATGCAACAGAAACTGGTAAACAGTGCATGTCTTAGTGTCACTTATGTAAATCTATATTGTATATTCTAAGCTATACTCCCATTGTCACTGCTGGTTTAGTATTATTAGACTGGACTAATGTTTAGGAAAGATGAAGATAACTTATCAGTTTATTGGACATCCATAGTGATAAAAGTCTAGTTTTTATTATCAGTATAGGTATAAAAATACAAAAAAGGCATAATCCGCAGATTGCTTGAGTAGAGATATTCGTACAATGCATTATATTCTGTTTAACATCCATTTTACATAGTGGCATGTGTTGGATGGCTTTTAGAAATTGGCAATTGCGTAGTATAATTAACGAGGAAAAAGAGGTAAAAAACATAGACAAAAATAACTGTTACCAAACTCAATAAAATTTACTTTTCTACTTATCTGTATAATTTTCATGTGTGCTTACTGATTAAAATTTTTTATTGTCGCCTTTAATCTAAAATTAAAAAAAAAATCACATAAAGGTGTTAACTCCACAATTTACAATCAATGAAATGATTCCCACTCGTTCGAAACTATTCTTAGCAAGCTTGTGTGCCAATTTCTAATAAAAACAGCAACATGACAACTAAGAAACTGGGAGTCCAACAGAGCCAGAAACAGGACATAATGAACATCATATTATGCTCAGCTCTCCAGTCCTTCATGGTCCGAGAAAGCGATTCACTACTTAATTAACGCACACAGAAGTTCACGCATTCATACACTGACAAATGTTGCATATGCACAATGTCTCCTGAACTGCTACAAGTCAGACAATATGGTCTCTGAAAAAAATGAATATTAGACCAGTTGTGGTAGGCACAACTGGTTTAATGAAAAAAATTCTTAAAAAATACTTAGCTGCAATCCCTGAAAGACCAAGCTGTAGTGAAATACAGATTTCTGCCCTAAAAGGGGACAACATCTATCCTTAAAAGAGCTTTCGGATATACATTTAAATCATAATGAAATCAAGTGTTAGCTCCAGGAGGGAGCCCCTTGATCTCTTCGAACTAAGTGAAATAAAATAAAAATAAATAATAAAAAAAGAAGTTGAATGCCTACTAGACACTATCCTCAAGTGTCTTCGGTCTTTCTATACAGGGCAACCTGGCATGAGGATACTTCCATCTACAAGTAAACCCTGACCAAATATTAAAAATAACATAGTATTCGAAGCCCAAATAAGATCTCCTCGGCATGACTACACACTGGCTTATACGAGTAATGGTGCACCTTCCCCTAGTAATGTTGTCTCAAGTAACAGCACTAAGCTGGATACTCCAACAAACCAGATGAATTTTTGTTCTGGAATCAAGCAAGACCAAAAGATGACAAGAAAGATAAACTATAGCATAATTAAGTGGTCAATTGAGAAGAGGAAAATTAATATTTGTTACTGCTTTTTTAACTCAAGCTTTGAAAAGTAGAGGAAAATGTTAAACACTCGGATATCTATGCATGCCATAAAACATCAAGTGTTAGCACCACGAAAGCTGCCCTTTGATTTCTGAGAGCTAACTAGGCTAAAACAAAAAAACGAAAACAGACATACTCACTGCAAACATTTTACAAACGCATACTCACTGCAAACATTCTACAAATGCATACTCACTGCAAACATTTTACAAACACATACTCACTGCAAACATTCTACAAATGCATACTCACTGCAAACATTCTACAAACACATACTCACTGCAAACATTTTACAAATGCATACTCACTGCAAACATTCTACAAATGCATACTCACTGCAAACAATCTACAAACACATACTCACTGCAAACATTTTACAAATGCATACTCACTGCAAACAATCTACAAACGCATACTCACTGCAAACATTTTACAAATGCATACTCACTGCAAACAATCTACAAACGCATACTCACTGCAAACATTTTACAAATGCATACTCACTGCAAACAATCTACAAACACATACTCACTGCAAACATATTACAAATGCATACTCACTGCAAACAATCTACAAACACATACTCACTGCAAACATATTACAAATGCATACTCACTGCAAACATTCTACAAACACATACTCACTGCAAACATTTTACAAATGCATACTCACTGCAAACATTCTACAAATGCATACTCACTGTAAACAATCTACAAACACATACTCACTGCAAACATATTACAAATGCATACTCACTGCAAACAATCTACAAACACATACTCACTGCAAACATTTTAAAAATGCATACTCACTGCAAACAATAAACAAACACATACTCACTGCAAACATTTTACAAATGCATACTCACTGCAAAAAATCTACAAACACATACTCACTGCAAACATTTTACAAATGCATACTAACTGCAAACATTCTACAAACACATACTCACTGCAAACATTTTACAAATGCATACTCACTGCAAACATTCTACAAATGCATACTCACTGCAAACAATCTACAAACACATACTCACTGCAAACATATTACAAATGCATACTCACTGCAAACAATCTACAAACACATACTCACTGCAAACATTTTAAAAATGCATACTCACTGCAAACAATAAACAAACACATACTCACTGCAAACATTTTAAAAATGCATACTCACTGCAAACAATCTACAAACACATACTCACTGCAAACATTTTACAAATGCATACTAACTGCAAACATTCTACAAACACATAGTCACTGCAAACATTTTGCAAATGCATACTAACTGCAAACATTCTACAAACACATACTCACTGCAAACATTTTACAAATGCATACTCACTGCAAACATTCTACAAACACATACTCACTGCAAACATTTTACAAATGCATACTCACTGCAAACAATCTACAAACACATACTCACTGCAAACATATTACAAATGCATACTCACTGCAAACAATCTACAAACACATACTCACTGCAAACAATCTACAGACGAATACTCACTGCAAACATTCTGCAAACGCATACTCACTGCAAACATTCTACAAACGCATACTTACGGTAAATATTCTACAAACATAAGAACTATTAATTTTTCTAACGCACAATTTACTACTCAAAATATCTTTTACACCTAAACCATAAGCTTGTAAATATATAAATGTTTTGTTCATTAACCACGTTTTCTTTCATTCACAACACCAATTTGGTGAATTTAGCATTTGATAAATGGTGACTTTTTCATTCAAAATTAACGTTTTCACACATTTTTAAACGGTCTTATTGTCAGTGTGTGTCTACGTAACTACATAACTGGATCCATGCTATGTAACCACATAACAGGATCCATGCTACGTAACAACATAACAGGATCCATGCTACGTAACCACATAACAGGATACATGCTATGTAACCACATAACAGGACCTATGCTACATAACCACATAACAGGATCCATGCTACGTAACCACATAACAGGATCTATGCTACGTAACCACATAACAGGACCTATGCTACGTAACCACATAACAGGATCCATGCTACGTAACAACATAACAGGATCCATGCTACGTAACCACATAACAGGATCTATGCTATGTGACCACATAACAGGATCTATGCTACGTAACCACATAACAGGATCTATGCTACGTAACCACATAACAGGATCCATGCTACGTAACCACATAACAGGATCCATGCTACGTAACCACATAACAGGATCCATGCTACGTAACCACATAACAGGATCCATGCTACGTAACCATATAACAGGATACATGCTATGTAACCACATAACAGGATCTATGCTACGTAACCACATAACAGGATCCATGCTATGTAACCACATTACAGGATCCATGCTACATAACCACATAACAGGATCCATGCTACGTAACCACATAACAGGATCCATGCTACGTAACCACATAACAGGATCCATGCTACGTAACCATATAACAGGAGGATACATGCTATGTAACCACATAACAGGATCTATGCTACGTAACCACATAACAGGATCCATGCTACGTAACCACATAAAAAGATACATGCTATGTAACCACATAACAGTATCTATGCTATGTAACCACATAACAGGATCCATGCTACGTAACCACATAACAGGATCCATGCTACGTAACCACATAACAGGATCTATGCTACGTAACCACATAACAGGATCTATGCTACGTAACTACATAACAGGATCTATGCTACGTAACCACATAACAGGATACATGCTACGTTACCACATAACAGGATCCATGCTACGTAACCACATAACAGGATATATGCTACGTAACCACATAACAGGATACATGCTACGTAACCACATAACAGGATCTATGCTACATAACCACATAACAGGATCCATGCTACATAACCACATAACAGGATCCATGCTACGTAACTACATAACAGGATCCATGCTATGTAACCACATAACAGGATCCATGCTACGTAACCACATAACAGGATCCACGCTATGTATCCACATAACAGGATCCATGCTACGTAACCACATAACAGGATCCATGCTATGTAACCACATAACAGGATCTATGCTATGTAACCACATAACAGGATACATGCTATGTAACCACATAACAGGATCCATGCTATGTAACCACATAACATGGTGCATGCTACGTAACCACATAACAGGATCCATGCTACGTAACCACATAACAGGATCCATGCTACATAACCACATAACAGGATACATGCTATGTAACCACATAACAGGATCTATGCTACGTAACCACATAACAGGATACATGCTATGTAACCACATAACAGCATCCATGCTACATAACCACATAACAGGATACATGCTATGTAACCACATAACAGGATCTATGCTACGTAACAACATAACAGGATACATGCTATATAACCACATAACAGGATCTATGCTACATAACCACATAACAGGATCTATGCTACGTAACCACATAACAGGATCCATGCTATGTAACCACATAACAGGATCTATGCTACGTAACTACATAACAGGATCTATGCTACGTAACCACATAACAGGATCCATGCTACGTAACCACATAACAGGAATAGTTCTGTCTCTTTATTTCGTCTCCTTTCATTAAGAAAATATCTGGATATGAAAGCAAAATTTTATTACATTAACCCATATCACGTAGCCACATGTGGCATATGACATTTAAACCGACCGCAAATAACATCTCAATGGATAGCTAACCAAGAGGGATTTTTATATCTCCAACGGGAAGGATGATTAAAAAAAGAAAATGTCTAAACTTTAAAATTACTGTTTAAAGTAGAAAGCTTGTTCAACTTTTAAGGTAAATAAATAATTTATTTTAGAGAAAAAAAAACGCATTGTTATTTGACTTACTACATTTCTATATTGCGTTATATCCACATATTTTGCCCCATAAAGCATGAAAAGAAGAGTAGGGGACTTGTTGGCACATGTTCGACTACAATAATAAAAAACTAAGGTGCAATTCGCCAAGAAGCGAACACACATTACCGGATGTAGTCTAGACAGCAAGACACAAGAGATGAGAGATCAGCCCACACAGTTTGTAGAGGGGCTGGGGTGAAGAAGTAGATCAACCAATCAGATTGCAGGAAAACCTGTTGCTATGCAGGAAAGACCCGAGAGAAATAGCGGGGAAACCCTGGGCAAGGAAAAACAAGACAGTCAGATTTCAGGAGCGGACGAGTGAAGTCGTGTCAAGGTTTGGTTTTTACCCAGCACTTCAAATCGAGACAATATATCCCTGCATACAAGGAAAAGTGGAATTCAAAATTTATCGGCTGAGAAAAATACAGGGAGGATCTTACCGCTGTCTATCAGACATCACAAAGAAAAACTCATCCGACAAAGTTTACAAGTTTACTTAGCTCGCCACATTAACAAAACTATCCGTGAAAGGACGGATATCAGGATCTAAAATTCTGTGATAATATCTTTGATTAGCTGACAACTCCACACTAAAAACTATCTGAGAAAAACGGACATCAGAATAAAAAAAACTGAAATAATATCTTCCACTCAGTGTGTCGAAAAAACTTTCTAAAAGGTATATCTTTCCCATATTTGATAAGGAGCTTTACCGATTCCACCATTCCTTTCCAAAGTGCAGTATCTTTTTCCCTTTGTTATCGGTCTATTAACTTGTGCTCCCATTACTGAGTAACAGCGTACAGATCTTGGCCGAATGTACCGAATACATGAAACATGTTCACCCTCTACAATAATATCGGCTCCCATTTTTATAAGATAGAAGACTAATTAAAAACCCTACTTATTCTGTTAGTCTTTGTATATTAGTAACACATACATAAACGGTCTCACCGGGCTACTTCATGATTTCATCCTTCACATACGCAGAAAAAAAAAACTCCCTCCAAAAACGCCATCTTCAACTTCGCCAGAGTTGAATCGTCTTGACTGCATTCAGTTGATTCTCATCGCTTAATTGGAGGTGTAGCACAAAGGCATCGTCTCCCAGGTACAGAGATATGAAAATTGCAACGTCAGGGATCTGCTGCAGCTTTGCGACCAGCTTCACCTTTGCTAACCATGCCATCAAAGCACTGTCAACGTGAAATGGTTTTGACATGTCGCTGTTCAAACGAACGTAAGATAGCAACCTCGTGTACGCGAATATATTTCCGAGCACGTGGTACGCTAAATATGTAAAAGTAAAAATATTCATAGCTTTTCACTTATATATTAATTGGTAAATTTATCGTTTCTTGCACAAAATGGCAGACATTCTGACGTCAATGAATCGTTTGCTTTATCCGATCTCACAAATGAGTGAGTAAACCCAAATAAATTGTTTGGGACTAATTTCAAATTTACCTTAAATTATTTTAAAGGAAATACAGCTGGAAGATTAGTCCCAAACAATTTATTTGGGTTTACTTACTCATTTGTGAGGTCGGAAAAAAAGCAGACGATTCATGGACGTCAGAGTTATCCGCCATTTTGAGAAGAAAACGACAAATTTAACTATTAATTTTAGTACAAGTTAAAATTATTTATTTATTAAAACATAAAAATAATTGTTAAAATACTTTGTCGTATTGGAAAACCAGTCACGTGACTATTATAAATCACGTTGCGGTTAGGATTTAAGATCGATTGTTAGAAATCGCAGTGCTGGTTCTCACATTGTCTGAAAAACTCAGGCCGAGAAAGTTTTATCAATGACTTCACTTGAATGGGGAAAGAGTTAAGGGGAGATAAATCATGCTGAGAAAATTATCAATTATTTCCCTTGAACATAGAAAGATCTACGGGCAGATACATCGTGCCGAGAAAGTTTTATTACCTCCCTTGAATATTCTGCTCTGATTCTTTCTCTCGAAAGAGGGATGTTGATGATTAAACTAAGAGATCGTCAACGAAATTAATTAAGACTGCTGCAAAGGTGGTAGGTTCCCTCTACTGGGTTAGAAAACTTCTCCCACCCACTAGTATCTTATATCTTTATAAAGCCACCAATCGTCCGTGCATAGAGTATTGTTGCCACATCTGGGGTGATGCACCAACCACTAGTCTCTACCTCCTGGACAGGGTGCAAAAAAGAATTTCGAACCTAATAGGTCCACCCTCTGTCGCATTGCCGCAGTGTTGCATCCCTATGCTTGTTTTGCAAGTACTTCCATGGAATGTGCTTTGATGAACTTACTGCACTTGTAACCCCTCACTGTAAATATCCCTGACCCTATCCAACTAGCAGCAAAATCTCACCTCTTCACTGTAGAGGTCCCTAGATGGCGGAAGATTTTCTACTCTAATAACTTCTTTCCTCGAACTGCTCACTTTTGGAATTCCTTCCCTGCTCTCTGTTTCTCCGACGGTACTAACATGCTGAAATTTAAATGTAATGTGAACAAAATCTTGCTGCCGTAACTCCCCACCTATGTTGCCCCTATAAATCTGGCCTCTATCATAGTAGCCTCTTACGCTTCAGTAGCAGGTGACCAAAAGTAAAAAAAACAACAAGAAACAGAGAGAACCCAACTTGATCAAAATTGTTTAATGATGTCAACTTCAGACGAAGTATATATTAATTCTGCATAAAATAAGAACTTAGAAATGTATGTGAAATCGAGACTTCATTTTAAGCACTGGTTTACAATTTCAATTTTACAAAAGAAAAGCAAATCTTATAGTAATGTTGATGTTGATTATTAAGCTCTGGTACTTACAATAAAGTGACAAAGGGAAATGATTAATTTAATATACAATCATAGAAAATCGATTAAAATCTGTTATTTGTATTTTCTTTGTTAATGTGTAGTACTGTAGTAGTAGTAGTAGTAGTAGTAGTAGTAGTAGTAACATCAGGATTTAAAATTGATTTTTTCAAAATTGGAATAAATGCATTCACCCCAATAACATTATGAATATCCAATTTATATAAATTGCGACTGAATTCCTTAAATCTAAGAAGATATTTCTCGTGTCACAAAGTCTTAAATCTCTGCAGAAAGAGATCCATATGGGTCAAATTCTCCAAAAGATCACGCCGAAAAAGAAAGAAAATCTCGCTCGTATTTATCAAAATAGCACTACTATAGTGTGGAAGGAAAAACGCAGTAGGAGATATAATATTCAAACCCACGTCTTCAGAACACTAGTACGTGAGAAGAGGAAAACTGCCATACATATGATACCACATAAATACCGACAAAATGAATGCACGAATATATAGCAACAGTATGAATGAATTTGTGATAATTAAAGATCATTGGACCTAATGAAATACATTCAAGAATATGAAGTGTTTTATCAATGTTGTTTTAATATTTTTTAATAAATGTATACATGATGAAAATATTCAATATATATATATATATATATATATATATATATATATATATATATCGAAAACAACCATTGTAATTTCAATACAGAAAAAGATTTCAGTACATTTACCTGGTAATTATAGACTGGTTTCACTGAGATGCATTTTATGTAAGGTTTTTGATAAATTAATTAGAAATCACATTCTCGAGTGTATCAAAAATGATATAAACCTTGAACAACATGGATATTTCCATTAGAAGTCATCCGTATCAAATCTTTTAGACGATATTGGTATTATAAATGCATATTTATTAATGGAAGATTGTGCAGATATTTTATAATTAGACTTTAGTAAAACCTTTAATAATGTATCTTATCGTTTATTGATAAGGATGAATAAAAATATAGGTATTTCCAGCAATATGATAAATATTATGAAATATTTTTGTCAGCTAAAACAAGGAGAATAAAAGGTAGTAACGATTACTCTCAATAACACAATACGGTCTTCTGTGTTCTTCAGGGTTTCGGTATTGACATCCTGAAAGACAGTGGATGGAAGCCAAAAGTTGACTTTAGTCTGGCGTTCGAACCCAGCAACTGGTGGTATAGCCTTATCTAACCACACAGATGAGGCTTATTAAGACTAAACATATACGTATGTGGATAAATAAATAAAATATTTATTATAAAAATATTTAAGGGCTTCTGTCAAAAGGTAAGGACTATGTAGGGAAAATATTAAAAGCTTCTGAATTAAAGCAATATTCGTCATTCGTCCCCTACCAGGAAGTATGAACATTCTATAATCTTAAATAGGTATATTTCCCTTCCATTTCATAAGGTTATAACAGTGACGTTCGATGGAAGTCAAAAAATGGCTTTAGTCCGGCATTCGAACCTAGCGACTAGTCGTATAGTCTTGTCTAGTCACACTGATGAGGCTTAAGAAAAAAACAGATATGCATGTGGATAAATAAATAAATAATATATATATATATTGAATGAGCATTTATGGCCGGTGTATCTTTCTTTGAAAGTGTTACCAGCCATGCCTATATAGTATTTTTCTGGCTTAGTTTTCTTTGGTTGAAATTGTGGCCTGGTAGACTATTTGGGTTATTTCGCAATTTTGTTGCAGGGGACATTCTGTTTTGTTCAAGCAGTTACAAGTCTTAATTTTTGTTGTTTTTTATCTTTTAATTTAGTATTTTTGTTGCCATTTAAAATTTTATTGTTATGTTTCTTAATTATTTTTTCTAAGTTTTCGCCACAACTGTAGCTTAATTTAAAGGTATTTTTATTAAAGATTTTATGTAGTATGTTACTAGGAGGGAAGTTAAACGAGTATATTTTATTTTTATTCTATATTATATTATTTTTGATTTTCAACGGTCTGACCACGTGACTTTCCAAATTAAAAATTTTCTTTTTTCTTTCCTTTCTTTTCTTTTTCTCCCCCATTTCATTCTTCCCAGATATGATCTGAAGTAAGGATTGGATTTTAATTCTGCCTGATAAGATCTCAGTTTCTAACAGCTGTAGATCGGTCGCAGATTTTGTACATGTCTACATGAATAGAAATAATCATATATATATATATATATATATATATATATATATATATATATATATATATATATATATATATATATATATATGTATCGGAGTTCCATCCGACCACGTCATTGAATACTGCTTATGACAGCCTTCTAGGTATCTCCACTTGTAAAGGCATAAATAGTCCTTAATTCTCTTTCTTTCACCGTTGTTGTTGGGTTGGCCACTTCAGACAGAATCAACATTTGTTAAAATGTTGATTCAGGTTTGAGGTTCGAATCGTGTGACCAGCAGAACAATAATCCTCTACAGTGATGATTCCTGGAAAAGGATGAAACACATTTGTATGTGGATAAAAAAGCAAAAATATTTATCATAATATTATATATATATATATATATATATATATATATATATATATATATATATATATATATATATATATATATATTAATGGATTGAATGACATAATAAAATGAGAAATTAATCAGATTTTATTAAAGTTCAAAAACAAGCAGTGATACTGTGTCCTTAACTCATGAGTTTTCAAAGAAATCCTTCTCCTCAGAGGACCATTACCGCAATGACCTTACTGCAGGTAATAAAAGTTTTTTTTAATATATTTTTTATATATTTTCAAAGCTTAATTTTTATTACCTGCAGTAATGTCATTGCGGTAATGGCCCTCTGAGGAGAAGATTTTCTTTGAAAACTCATGAGTTAAGGACGCAGTATCACTGCTTGTTTTTGAACTTTAATAAAATCTGATTAATTTATTATTTTATTATGTAATTCAATCCATTAATATTATTGCTCTATACACTATATTGAGGTTTATTTTCATCTTTATAGTCTACTGGTGTAAGGTATTATTTAGTATCATCTTACTCTGTCTCTGTCTCTGTCTCTCTCTCTCTCTCTCTCTCTCTCTCTCTCTATATATATATATATAAATATATATATATATATATATATATATATATATATTTGATTAACCTGATAGTGTAAGATCAATAGTAGAATTATTTACTGATGATGTTAAATTTCTTGTTAGACCATTATCACATATAGTAGAAACAAATCAACAGTTTATAAAAATGTGAAGATGCACAGAAATGTAAATATAATACAAAAAGTATAAAGTTTTACATATTGAAAAAAAACACCATAAAATATGAATTAGAATTAAACAACAGGAGAATAAAAAAAGTCAATATGTGATTTGGAGGTACTTGTAATAATAAATTTAAATCTTATAATCATATTTTGTATATTTCAAAGAAAAAGAAAATGATTCTGATTGGATAATTATAAATTTTATTTTAGCAAAATCAAATGTTTTCTTAGAATATTTAAGACTTTAATAATTACACCTCATATAGAATATTGCACTCAATCCTGGACACCAGTAGCTGGGCATGGGAGTTAAGATATAGTAAAATTTGAACGTGTACAAAATGACTAAACTAATAAAGGGTCTCCATTATAAAAATAGGTTAGAATTCTTATATTTAACTATTTTACCAGAGAGAAGAATGAGGAATGACTTAATTGAGATGTTCAAAATAATTGATTGGATTTCTAAATAGGGAACAGTATACGGCATACTCACATTGACACACCGGTTCTCATTATATCACTAAATTAAGTGATGTTGAGCATGGGTGACCATTTGGGAATACCAGGAATCGTATGTGGGAGGGCGGCAAAACCTCCCTGCAAAAAAAAAAAAATACAGCCCTGAAGATAACATCAGTATAACCTTCTTATCCACACATGTATTGACACGATAGAACAAAATAGCTCTAATGTCAATCATTCTAAGAATGAACTGAACAAATGCAGAAATAATGGTAAAAAAATAATTTACGAAGACATTTGGGATGTATAAAGTTATTTCCCTTGAATGAAATATTTTGAGAGTTAGCACCCTTATTTACTCCTATGAAAAAGCTAGTCTTAAGTTTACACCAGTATCTATATGAACCTGTATAACCAACACAATTATACTCAAACCGTGATTATCGTATTTTGAAACCTAATTATCTCCCTTCTCTCCATTATTATTTTTCTTAGTAGTATAAAGGAAAACATCTGTCAGTCCTAATTTTAGAGATTTAGTATACCGGTAAAAAACAAGGGAAAATTATTGGAATCGTGTAAAGAATTTGTGAATAATTGCTGAGTTAATATTTTGTCTATTATATTTTTACTTGTTCAGTTGCTTAAACTGGAATTCTTTTTTATTAAATTTCCTGTTTAGTTTATTGAATTCTTTATTCATTGCATTTTTAATGTATGTTGTGGCTTATTTAATTTATGGTTTTAAAAAATTGAAATAGATGAAAGTTTTACAGTTCTTAAAAGCAAAAAATATAATAATACTCCCATATGGCTGAAGCTCTTTACCGAAGATGACTCAACAGTTACACAGGTTTCGTGTGCAAAACATTAAAGTTCTATTGACAGATGCACCAGAGAAATGCTGGGATCTCACTAAGACACTTAGGTGACATGAGTTTGGGAAGAACTCCAGGAAGATAACTATTAGATCGTTACAAAAATAATGGCCGCCTGAAGCGCTGAGTTTAAAAAAAATCATTTTAACACAGAATTTGTAGTTTATTTCTGATAAATTTTAACATATATAATTAATGTGTTATCAATAATAATTTGTAATTTTTTTTCGGATAGAAAGTATTTTTGAAGCATAGAAGACCCTCAATGATGAACATGCCAAAACATGACCTTTACTTTTTTATGTTGCACGAGTTTAAATTGGGCACAATGCCTCCAAAACTTCTGCCAATATCAATAGAGCATGAGTAGATGGATCCACAAGCGATTGGACAGTACGAAGGTGGTTCCAGAAATTCCATAGTGGAGATGAGAACATTGAAGATGAAGAAGGTAGAGGGCGACCGTGTAATCTTGACAATGAACAATTGCAAACATTTGTTGAGCAAAATCCACGTCAAAGTGTCAAAGAAATGCAACAGTTTCATGCCATTTACAGAGTATTGGAAAGGTGAAAAAAATTTCATGAATAAATGTATGTTTCTGAAATCGGCCATTATTTTTGTAACGACCTAATATGTAAATTGACTACAGCTGAAAGCTGTTCATCTAGCACTTTTATGGTCACTACCTCAGATCAATGGGAAGAGAGTATTTCTCAGGGGGTGGTCATTCCACAGAGAATCAAACACCTTCATTTTTGTCATTTGATGTAGGAAGTCTTCCAATGGGCAGCAGATTAGAACATTTCCCTTTCTGCAGCTCACATTCCAGGAAAGAACGATTGTTATGGCAGACTATCAAGAGGCGAATCAGGAGCTTGGTTGGCAGATTAGAGCTGGAACCCCATGGTAGTAGACTTTATTTTATGGATGTTCAGTTGTTGAAATATATACCTTTTCACTACTCTGGATAACAAATTGAAGGTGGATACTACATATGCATCAGATGCTCTGGGCATAAATTAGACAAAGGGATGTATCCCTATGCATTCTCTCCTCTAATATTGATGAAGGGAACCTTTTATCAAATTTGGTTAAAATACTTTTAATTCTAATCCTTCAGTGAGACCATTTTTCCAAAACTAGGACTTACCTTTTGTTTTAAGGACTCTTGCTAAACATCCCTTTTGACTCTTGTGAAATTGAAGGTTTTTATCCTTGAAAAAAATTTCTCCCTACTGATCTCAGCTTCTATTATGCAAGTAAGCTAAATGGTTTCTAAATACGAGAGGCAACTCTTAGACATAAAGATGCTCGCATTAGATTTCTATCTAAAGAAAATGCTAAAACTGAGCATTTGAAGAAAACTTTGTCACCTGGATTTGTTCCAAACTTTATCAAATTTACAGATAACTCCGAGGACCGTCTTCTATGTTCTTGCTGTTGTTTGATAGCCTACATTACACCACAACATTTTTGTGATATTAATGCATTGCAATTGGCAATTTGATAGGTTGCAGACATGTCAAATCTGTGAGTAACATCAACATAAACGCTGTGATATGCACACTATGGTTTCATCTACATTTGTCAGCTGAAGATGGTTTCTATTTATAGTTGTGAGCTGAATGAATGAAAGTGGCTCAGAAGTATTTGTCTTTATGTTTAGCATACATCATTGTGATTGGGTGGATTATAGATATATTTTATTATTAAATTTGAAAGCTAAACCAGAAGTAAAGCATGGAACCATATGTCTACAAAAGAAGTTTCATCCGATAGTTTTACCTATGGAAGCATTAATTTCCTGATTTACTTGACTCCACCCCTTTTCTTACTAAGGATCGGGGTGGATTGAAAGGCAGGAAGAGTAATACTGTCTTGTGTGAGCCCCCATCTTCACATATTTGTCCACATGGTTCTTGAAGTTGTTGATGGATGTTGCATTCACTGCCTCCTCAGAAAGTCTGTTCCAATGCCTTATGGTAAGTACCATACTAAAAACCTATTTCTGTATTTGCAGCATGTGGTATAAACAGCTTCAACCTATGATCCCTTGTTTGATTAGATCAATGAGGAATAAAAAGATTTCTTCGTATCTACTTCTTCATAACTATGTAGAAGCTTGAATGTTTCAATGGGGTTATCCATTAACCCTCTTTTTTTCCAAAGTAATTAAATTCATCCTTTGTTATATGACAGGTGTCTCTTGGTGACTCATACAATATCTTTCCTTTAATGCTATGTAAGAGGTGCCGACTGAGGAAACAGTCCGTTGGACATTACCAATTATATATTTTATTTGTGATCTTACAGAGATATTAATGTATTTTATTTCTTAATTAAGACAGTTTTTAACAAAGGGAGATAACCTAAAAAAATTAACAAAGGGAGATAACCTAAAGTTTTTGACAAAGGGAGATAACCGACAATTTGATTGAATCTTAGAATTTTCCACATATTTTGTGTGGTAAATTTGACTAAGAGAAAAGAACAGAAAAAGGGGGAAAATTATGCGCATGTAGGGAATAATAAAATAAAGATATTCTTAAGCATTTTAAGTTTTATTGAACGTAATTCATACATGGGTTAAACTTAGACATTTAGGTACACATTTTCATAACAAATTAAATGAAGTAGTCATTGGGGTTATATGCTATTTTAGTGTAAGTAATATATATATTAAAGCTTATGGGAAGTGATTTTATTCCTAATTCTAATTAGTAATTTAATACTAAGTAATGTAAACGATTGAGTTCTATTTTTGCACCGTGCACACTTCACATCACACACATACGAGAATACTCAGTGACCCATTTAAACCACACATGAAAACAAGTAAAAACATATCTTTATATTAATAAAATTGTTACCACTTTCTTTGTGAATAATATATTTTTTATTTACTATTAATGAATTATTTATTGTAATAAAAATGAAATAGTATAAATTACTGAAAAAACTTTTTAAAATCCTATTTTAATAAATAATTTAATTATGAAAATATATCCATCAGAATACATTTCTGTTTCTTTGTAAACAAGACAACCATTTTTATATTTTGTTAATAGCTGAAAAAAAAAAAGAATGAATTACCTTCGAAACTTGAAAGGAATTTAGAAGTATTTAAACTGTCGAATACTAAGTAATTTTTTTTTTAAAAAGATATTTCACCCCAAACAAGGCAGGACGCCACTGTAGACATAAGGGGCTACTGAGAATTAGGGAGTAGGTTTAAGGTGTCATCTTAAGTTGGGAGCTATGCAGCGAGATGTCTGTTTACATTAGTTTTAAACCTCTGCATGTCAGTAACGTCGGGGAAACAGGGAACAGGGAGAGAGTCCCAGAGGCCGGCAGCACGAGGAAAGAAGCTGCTGGAGTAGAAGGCTGTCTGGCAGCTGGGGACCTCCACAGTGAATGGATGGGACCTAGATGATTGTCAGGTGTATTTGCGTCGTGGGGGCACTAGAGCAGCTAGTTCATCGTGAGAGACCTATTAAGTTGGCGACTCTTTTTTGGACCTTGTTAAGAGGGAGAGACTAGTGAATGATGCACCAGCCCAGATTTGACTAATGTACTTAAAGTTTTGACAGCTATTTACATCCAATAATTTTATAAATAGAGATTAAAACAACATTACCGTAACAAAATTAGTTATAGTTTTATAACCATTTAGTTCAATTAATAATGTCGCAAATTTATCTGTTTTCAGATGAATACGACTTGGTAGAAATAACCCGCAAAAAACAAAAGGATAAAATAAAAGGGTGAGGGGGTGAGGAAAGAAATAAGATTAAAAGTGGTCTCGTTTGAAATCAAAAGGAAAAGATTTTATTTTACAAAAAAGTTCTCGAGTGGAGTCAAAAACTTGCAAATATTTCCCTTGCAGGCATTCAGCCTGTAAGGACAAAATGCCTTGTCTCAAAATAAAATAGGAGGAACAGCGTACAAGCTGTCTACTATAAACCAAAATAAACTGCTTTTCAAACAGACAATTGTCGTTTCAATCAACGACGAATGATATTATACAAATAGGAGGAGAGTAAGAACTTGTAAGGTTTAAACAAATAATGAATATAACAGAGTACTTACAATTCTCAAAAGACACAAACAGCCTTCGCTAGTTTAAAGGCTTTAATACTCTGTGAATAAATGTCCTTCCAACGCCAACGCTGCATGAATAAAACGTGTCAAACTCGACAACTTTGCCTTCCAATACCAACGCTGTGTGAACAATCTTGTCAAAGTCGCCAACTTCTTCAGAAAAGGTTGAAAGCTGCAAAATTCTCGAAACTTATGGACGCGTTGAATTTCAATTCAACGCTCCGTGCGGCAACAAACTTCTGTGTTGAATCTCAGTTACAGTCTCAGTGTTCTTGAAGAAAAGAAACGCTTAGGGAATTCACTCTATCAATGAGCTGGAGAACCACGTCCACTCCCAAAGATAGCTGAATTCTAAAAGGAAGCATTTGGCACCAGAATCCCTGATGTCAGTCTCAAAGAGCTGGCCTTAAAATTTATGTAAATTACAAAGTTTCGTACAAAATCAAAAGTACGAAAGCAAATTAATAGAGAGTATAAAATATAGAATATCAAAATATGTAAATATAAAAAAGGATACAAAATATATAAATATAATACAGAATATATAAGGGGTTACATAATTGCTGGTAGAAAATTCCACCATTCTCCCCTAAAGAAAATGGCAATCAACCTGCAGTTAGATAACACCTGTAAATCTTACAACGCAAAGATGTTTCAATACGACACGATGTTCAGTGGAAACACCTTCAAAAAATAAAAAGAAAATAACAAACACTTTCACCTGCCTAATACCACAAAAAATCATTTTCATTGTCGGATTTCCTCCTTACGCGTCTTCGAGGTCTGACACTAGGTTCAGAGTCACACACAACTGGTTCTTCCTGCTCCAAAGACCGATTGGCAGAGGCAACTGCTTCATTAGCGGGTTCATTAGGAGGATTTGTGGCCTGGTGAGAGTGGGTCAGGCTCAACTCCAGAGTGTACAGGTGCTTCAGAGAATGGTTATGAATTCCACCATCCGATCTCCTCAGCCTTACCGATCTAACACAATCATCATCCCTCTTACCAGTTCCAACACTCTACTCAAGTACCAATAAGGCCGTAGTTTAGTTGGATTCTTCATCAAAACCACATCATCAACCTTGATAATATTTCAGAAATTATTGGTACAAGTCTTTGCTCTGCTCCAACAAACTGAGTAGGTATTCCTGGTGCCATACTCTACAAAAGTCCTTTAATAACAGATCTCACGAATCCAGCGCTTTCACAAGGCTATCTCTAGCAGGGGGCTCATTCACAAAAATGTCTTTGTCTGCTCTAAAGAAGACCTCACAGTTATAATTCGGGCAAATAAAACTGTTGGCGGTAATTATTTCCAAACCCGAATCACCAGAACATCTATATCTGAGTGGCCTATAATTGATAGCATTCTGTATGTCCGACATCTCTGTCAACAAATCAAAGTAGTTAACCCTACTTCAATCTATAGATTTGTAAAGGCACAGTTTAACAGTCTTGATCAATCTATCCCAGACGCTGCCAAACCAGGGAGAGTACATGCGTATCGTCAGGTGTTTGATATTGTACTTTCCCAGTCTATGAGCGAACTCATCAAACAGACTACAACCTGCCACAAAGAACCTAGTGTTGTCCGAATATAAGTGTGAAGGAATACCATAAATGATGATAAACCTTATCAGGGCAAGCACAAACGAATGGATACTCATATCATCGATGAGCTCCAAGTTGGTAGCCCGGACATTCAAATAAGTGAGCAATAACAGCAAGACCTTCTTATCTTCCTTGTCTGTCTGCATCCACAAATGACCAGTAAAGTCTACCCCTGTGTGTAGGAAGGGGCGAATAAAACTAACTCTATGCTTAGGCAGGTTAGTTACTTTAGGGTACCTAAAGGAAATAGAGTTGTATTCCTTACACAAACTACATGAGGAAATCACAGTTTTAACCACCCATCTAGCCCTTGATATCCAGAATCAGACAAACGAAGCTTGTTCAGGGTGGCAGAAATACCTGATGGCTATTTAAAACAATAAGTCGAGTAAAGTGTGAATTTCTCGACAACAGTACCAGGTACAAAACCTCATAATCATAAAATTCGGCTTTACCGATCCTTCCTCAGATTCTGATCAAACCATCAGAATCTAAAAA
Organism: Sepiola atlantica; assembly: GCA_963556195.1. Lineage (NCBI taxonomy): Eukaryota > Metazoa > Mollusca > Cephalopoda > Sepiida > Sepiolidae > Sepiola > Sepiola atlantica. The sequence goes on along the minus strand of OY744529.1, from coordinate 60,086,810 downwards.
CAGGTTTAGGTCAGCAACCAAGTGAGGCACCCGACCATCCTGAGGATTCAATAAAAACTGCTTCTTCTTGCAAAAAAAACAACGACTGCACATGCCTCAATAAATGAAACCTTGCACATAGTGCAGGATCCCTGTCGATATTCCTTGACCCATTCACAAATTTAAACAAATAGGTAACCACTCTCATCAGCTTAGCAAGAGAAGAATATCTCTTTAAGCCGAATATGCTGCTTTCGTCAGGAACAGGTCCCACATTTTGGATGGTGTTAGATAAAACGACCATGCGATTGTCGGCACTCAAACAATTCAGCTCACTAAAAGGCCAATTGATGCGATCACCAGTAAACCAAGCATGCCCACAAAGCCAGACTCCAAGCTGAATCTAAAATTTCTCCAGAGAAATATCTCTAGTGATCAAGTCGGCAGGGTTCTCTGAAGTGTGGACATATCTAAATCTGATATCCACAAGGTATTTTTCCCCTATCGCACTCACATTCTGCTTAATGTCTTTCAACCTATTCTTTACAAACTGATTTTTAGTCTTTAAAGTATCAGACAACACCCAAGACAAAACAATGTGAGCATCAACATCTATAGAGATATCAGAGAAAAACATACCAGAGTAGACCTTCAGTAAGTTAGGGAGACATTTTAGCGCCAAATAAACGGACAGCAACTCCAAGGTTGGCAAAGTTCTATTCGCCAAAAGAGCTACTTTTGACTTGCCAAATATGTAAATATAAAATAGGATAAAAAATATATAAATATGATACAGAATATATAAGGGGTTACATAATTGCTTGTAGAAAATTCCAACAATAATTTAATAATCAAACCATACTGTAATAAGTAAATTTAACTTTCAAAATTCTATTAAAAAATAATAATAATTTTGTAAAAAAAAATGGCATGATTGAAAAAAAAGCAAAATAAAAGTAAAAAGACCCCCGGGCAACGCCAGATAAGTACAGCTAGTTATATAATAAACGCAGTAATGTTTACTGATATGAAAACCCAAATAATTAGCATATTATGATTGCTAAAATACTGTTAGAAAAGTTTTAATTTAAATTGCATAGATTTTAAATAATTTGTGTAGAAGGAAAATATATTTTTAAAATCACTAGTTTAAAAAAGTAATGAAGTATAAATGATTGATTGAAACCAACATTATTTCCAAGATTGAACATTATTTACAAAATAAATCATTAAAAATATAATCGATTAACTTATTGGAATTCTTGTTGGGGAAAAACATAAATTGTATTTATATATCTGTTTAAAAAGAGTTGGCTAAATAACAGACAAAAAAGTAATAAAACAGTATTGAAAATTAACAAATACAGTTTTTAAAACTGTGAACTTATTCGAATTTGGAAAATACGAATATATCTGAAACAGGCAATATTTGACCGTTTGTTATCTACATAATAATTTCCAGCTTTTCGTGTTTTTAATATATCATTCATATTTAATATTAATCAACTTCTCAAAATCAGCTCAATATCCTCTCCGATATAGCTTTATCACAATAATAAATGTGGTTTATCTTAAAACTTTACATTTATTCACATTTATTATTTATTGTGGCTTTCTGTAAAAAGAATTGAGCTCTCTAGGCAGTCGGTAATGTCAATGTAAACTATAAAAATATTAGAATTATAAATTCCTTTAATTCATAGCAAACATAATAGCATGTAAGATGTCCCAACTGCTGACCAAACAATCATGTTTCGAATCTCAGTTTGGGACACTCGTTATGTCTAGCCATACTGAAGAACCGTGATACAACGAAACAACTGTCTGTGGATCACACACACACACACACACACACACACATATATATATATATATATATATATATATATATATATATATATATATATATATATACACTAGATAGAAATGTGACCTGTTGGGTCACCTATTTAGATTGTTTTAATCAATAAAAGTGAGTTTGTAAAGCCAGTTAAATATTAAAAAATATAAAAAATAAAAAGATAAAATCGAAAAGTTATATAAAATAAGAATGTGGGTCAAACAACATACAGTGAGAAAATATGAGAGTGATAGATAGAAACTTAGAGTTATTTGCAAATTGTGGCTTATTAGAACAATTAAAATCGAATTCTTTTCAAACATAACTACTGTGAAATAGTTTAGAATATGTTTTGTGACTAAAATTTATAGGAAAAAGCCTTAGAGAAACAAATGTTGATCAACTCAGCTTTAGCATAATAATAGATATTCTAGACTAACCGTGATCCCTAGTATCACAACCACTACTACTGTTTATTCCACTTTGATTTTATTTGAAAATTCATAAACCGTGACATTCTTCTTACATATCTAAAAATGATCAGTAACTTTACTTTTATAGTATTCTTATGAATACTATAAAAGTAAAGAGACTTATTATTTTGCTAATTTACACACGTGTTTATAAATTAGATGGCAAGATGAAGTAATTAAGAAGCAACGGTGAAAAATAGTCACATTTCTCTAAAGCAACATAACATAAATGCTGGTGTACCCCAGGGATCTATCCTTGGACCTTTATTATTCCGGATCTTCATAAACGATCTCCCTGATGACATAGAGTCTGAAATTGGTTTATTTGCTGACGACACCACACTTTACTCTTGTCATGTTGGCAAAACAGTCGCGATCATATCTGAGGCAATAGCTGAATCCTTGGAAAATGACCTCCAGGCTGTAGTCATTTGGGGTCATAAATGGTTGGTAACTTTTAATGCCGCAAAGACAAAGCTCCTTTCCTTCAATAACTACAAGAAACCTCTCCAACCACCGATTGTCATGGCAATTTGCACCCTGCCTGAGAGTTCAACATTCAAACTCCTCGGCCTAACCTTCACAGGTAACATGAATTGGAACAAATACATTGAAGATATTGCCAAAGCTGCAGCAAAGAAGGTGGGCTACCTTTACCGTGGTAGTAAACTCTTCACACCTGACATTATCCTGTATCTCTACGAAGCCACCATTCGCCCATGCATGGAGTATTGTTGCCACATCTGGGCTGGTGCATCATCTACTATTCTCTCCCTCCTTGACAAGGTTCAAAAAGAGTTGCCAACCTAATAGGTCCCTCACTGTCAACCAAGCTCCAGTCCCTGTCCCATCACCGCAATGTAGCATCCTTGTGCTTGTTTTACAAATACTTCAATGGATTATGCTCTGATGAAGTGGCTATTTTGGTGCCCCCTCGACGTAAATTCACTAGACCAACTCGACAATCAGCTAAATCCCATCCATTGTTTGTGCAGGTCCCCAGATGCTGGAGAGCTTTCTACTTCAATAGCTTCTTTCCTCGTGCTGCTGGCTTCTGAAACTCCCTCCCTGCCCCCTGTTTTCTCGACGGTACTGACATGCAGAAATTTAAAACTAATGTAAACAGACATCTCGCTGCGCAGCTCCCAATTTAGGTTGACCCCCCCCCCCCAAACCTTCTCCCTTTTTTCTCAGTAGCCCCTTACGTCTACAGTGGCGTCCTGCCTTGTTTGGGGTGAACTATGTTAAAAAAATTTTTTTTTTTAAATGCTCACAAAGGCATAAACATATTAACAAATGGTTGAATCAATATACAGTGAGAGACGGTAAGAGAAATACATGGATAGCATAGCTAAATATACATAAAATAAATAATAATATAAAAGAAATAAGTGCATTGTAAAATATAATAATAAATGTCTGGAAGAGAAGTTATATATCTTTAACTTCAAATATAGTAAAGCTTGAGTGAATTTGAGAAGTAAACTAATGGCAAATAGTAGGCATAAAAAGAACTTCCTTCTCTTTCACCTTGCACTCAATTAACATGGATCAAGCTCTTTCTACCCCCCCCCTCCAACACTGCCCAATAGGCAGTACCTGCCCTACCTTTTAAAATTGAAACTGACTGAACCTATCCTGCTGTAGTTGGTTTGGAGGTGGGTTGGTTCGGGGATGTCTTTTTTATACTTAAACTAATATGCTGCTTCTTGGACAAAGATTTAAAAACTTCTCTTTTTTTGCTGTTTCTGAATCAAAGGCATGGAATTATAGTAATGCTGCATTTATATATTCCAATGCGTTTATTTTAATCATTGAACATTTAACTGATCTAATCTTTTATATTCTAAGCTTTTATATTACAACTGATCTAGTCTTTTATATTCAACTGATCTAAGTTTTTATATTCAACTGATCTAAGCTTTTATATTCAACTGATCTAATCTTTTATATTCAACTGATCTAACTTTTTATATTCAACTGATCTAAGCTTTTATATTCAACTGATCTAAGCTTTTATATACATACTTTAATAAGAAGAGTAAAATTTATTCAATAAATACATAATTAAATATTTGACAAAATATGAATATTTGATTTAGATTTAAAATTTCATGAAAATATTTTATCAACCACCAAATTTAAAAAGCGTATATTTTGAAACATCAGGAAGTTTCATCAGATTTTCTGCTGGATCGGCAGGCTGAAGGCATTCTCTCTAACAATGAAGATGGAGAGGTTCTCTTAGAGCCAAGTCAATTCATGATGGTCTCAGGTGTGGCAATAGACCAAGGCTGTTAAGGAAGTCTCGCATGGTAGAACCACTTGCTCTACTAATCTTTTCTTTTGTTTACTACCGAGTCACCGTTTATCAAGGCTGAAAGGCCACTTGAGGATAAGAGTTAATGAGTTTGTCAGGTGAACGGTGAGACAACACCTTAAGGACTGGAGACGATGATTGAAACTAGGCAGAATTTGATTATTTAAGGACGGCTCGACAAGCATTTGTTAACATTGAACTTGAAAACGACCATGTTGTCGTCAGCTGGGAAGCAGCCCCATGGTATTGTGTTCTACAGACGGGTAGTTCTTAGAAAGAAACTTTGCTCATGGAAGTTCTGTTTAGTTTTAGGTACAGAGTGGAAGAAAGGAAATTATTTAACATGGTTGTAGCTAGACGAGTTTTTGCTGCGAATGTTTTACAGAGATTGGAGATCAGTCGAGCACCTACTGCGCCTCCATGGCAATCGGTTGGAATACAAATCTGTTGAGAAGACAGGCATAGTTTGATCGCTTGTGGTCTTCTGCTGAAGTTGCTACATGTTCAGCGTTTGTTGCCAATTCTGGGTGCAAAAGTGTAACCACCAGTCGCATCCCATAGTTAGCCCATAACATAGTTAGCCCATAACATAAAAAATGATGGCATACTTCTTTCATTGCTTGTCAGCAGTATGTTTAATGAATGGAACTTGGATACAACAGTTGTGGTCATTTTAGAAACAATACTAATACTTTCAGTTAACTGCTGCTGTTGTTCTTGAACTAATAGAACTTCTGTATAGAGCCAAGGAAAATCGTTCCAGGATTGTCTGGTCTGCATGAAGTCCTCCTCGTTGGCTGTAGTTATTTGTTATACCGGCAACATTGTAAGGTTTATCAACACCCAGATCAGCAAGGCCCAGGAGTTCCATACAACTTCAGGGAAGCTTTGGCCCAGAACATACAAAGGAATCGTGGTTGCATGTGCACAGAAGCAAAATTATCCTCACTTCATGGATTTGTGGTTATGAGCCTGAAACGTCTTTGTTTACCACAAATGCAGAGACAGTGATGACTGGAAGATAATCGGATCTGGATTCCTAGATTTTCACCAGAGCTCTGTTAGTCAGGTTGAAGCTCTTATACTACTGGGTGCCAAACCAGTTGACCATAATAAAGAAGGGTTGAACTTCAGAGGGTGCTGCTGTTGCTTCATATTATATGACTTGGTGAACAGATAGATACACATATCAATGTAAGCAAACATATTTTGCCGCTACACATAATATTTAAATAGAGAATTTATTCTGCTTAAACAAAAACATATCTTTTGTAAACATAATGAAACAAAACCAAACTCTCGTTTCTTCTTAAAATTTTGATTTTTAACAAACCCAAATTTTTATAATTAAATAAACTTGGCAAGAACTGTTGTCGTCCTGACTAATATCACTCAACTAGCTGCTGCTGCTATCATTCGTTCGTTTGTTTAAATGTATACTGAACCAGAAGGACGGGTAAAATTAATTCCTCCAACAGAACAGTTTTGCACCACTTTTATGTCCCCTTATGAAGATTACAATCAAGATATAATATTACTAAACCTTATGTCTAGAATCCTCATTCTAATTTTGATCAAAATACATTACATGATTTTGATTCTAGAAAATGTCTAAGATTTAAGGGGTCTTAAGAAGAAATTGAAATTCAAGGAATCTTGCTTTATTGGTGTTCAATGACTATGGCTTAAATTCAATGCAAACTTGAAATATTTGAATTTTCAAATTGGAGGTTGTGCCGAGATTATTCCCCATAAAACCCATGAAAATACTCCAAAGAAACTGAAATTTGAGAAACATTTATTAATTGATGTCTAATATCTATTATTAAAATTTCACAAAAGTCGGAGGTATCTGAATTTTTTCAAAGAGTTTCCACCCTCTTTTTGCCCACTTTGCATACAACTAAATTAAACTCAATATAGCCCACATTACGATCCCTTATGCCTAGCCGTTGTGTTCTAAAATTTATAATGATCGTTTAATTAGTTTAGAAGTCAATCCTGTAGCACTTCACTCAATACATCTTGGGCTTTACTAATAAAACAACAACTTTTAGGCAAAATTCGACTTTATTCATCAACATAGTCTCCTTCTAGGGTGGCACGCTAACTCCAACGCTTCTTTAACAATTTGATGACTTTTTTGTAGGATGATTTGTCTTTGGCCGCAAAATATCCCTCAACTTCTGATATCACTTCTTCATTGGAGCCAAATCTCTTTCCTTAAATCATTCTTTTGGGGTCTGCAAACAGCCAGTAGTCACTGGGGCCCATATCTGGAGAACAGCGTGGGTGTGGAAGCAATTCAAAGTGCAATTCATGTAGTTTTACTATCGATGCGATTAACTTGTAGATCCATGTTTCATCCATTGTCAGATTGATGCACATTTGTTGTACTGAAACAGTTGCAATCATTGCTCTGAATCGTCGACGTGTTGTTGTTTTTGATCAACTGCTAGTAAACGTGGCATCCACAGCTTTTTCATTGACAAATGTTCATGAAAAATGGTGAATGCACTGCCTTCTGATAACTTTAACTACCCTGCTATCTCATGCAACTTTAATTTACGAATGGCCAAAACAAGTTTGTGAACTCTTTTGATGTTTTCCAGGATAACTGTCGAATTTGGGCAACCTGAGCCATGGCCGTCGTAAAGGAGGCCAGAGTACTGGAAAATGACGTCATTCTGTAAAGTAACAAACGAGATATGTCGAACAATCAGATTATGGGCCTTTTGACCCCTTCCTTCACTTAAAAATTCATAAAATTTCAGAAAAACAACAAATTTTAATGAAATGTTCAGTATTTATTAATTAACGATCACAGAATATAATTAACCATTACTTTATTAGAAATCTTAGTGAAAATGTATTATTTCGTGTAATTTGTGTAGGCTAGACAGCAAACATTACATTAATACTTAATAATAAAATGATGTTGTCATAAAGTTTTTAATTTTTAAAACATGAAAATTTTTCTTCGAAAAATAATTTGTCTGATTTAATATTCATTCTTAAAATAATTTAATTCTTTCTGGATTATTTTTAATGTTTCAGTTGATTGTTATTACAACTTGGTCTATATCGAATGAAAAGACTAATATCAGTTATGCTTCATGGAAATATCTCTTGATTTATAAACACAAGAAGAAGGCAAATTCCTATTCTTGGGCAGTTTTATTCTTTATATGAATATTTCATCATTTTAGCTGAATAATTTGATAAGAGTTGCTCTCATTTCCGAAAAAAATAAATGATATTTCTTCATTTTTTTAACTTAAAAGTAAATCAAACATGAAAAGCAAATCAAACATGAAAGATTACGAATTCAGTAAAGTAACACAAAATCAATAATTCAAAATAATTTATTAATAGAATATTTATTGAAATAAATTAAAATGTGTGTTTTTTTTCTTCTTAGATTTCTTTTGCAAAACGAACAGTTTATTTACTATTTATGTAATAAATTAAAACAGGTATGTTTTTTTTTTTTGGGGGGGGGGGGGCGGCTATTTTTTTTTCCAAACGGAGAGTTTATTTACAATATATTATTATTTGAATATCTCGCTTATTTCGTTAGATTTTCACACACATTTGGGATGAAACTTATTAATTCGTCTAAAATTATATTTTTTTAAACCCAAAATGAAATTCTAATTTATTTTTTTAAGACTTGAAATTGAACTTTAATGCAATGCCTTAATCGTTGGAGGCTATCTTGTAATTTCCTCTGATTTTCTTTTCACACTTGATATCTATAAAAAAAGAAATACGTTTGAAAAAAGAAACAAGTAAACAATAATTTCCAAGTGAATGAATACTCCTAAGGAGGATAGCCGTGTTCTTAGCAGGGAAATAAAGTCACAATAGCAGGAACAAGTTAACTATGATTTCCAAGTGAATTAATAATCCTATGGACGTGAGTCTGCTTGCTCTAATAACTTGGTATGATTACAGATGGACGCATGCACGTTAGCGCCTTCAGGCACTTCCAGTCCTCAATGATAGTGGTTCTTACTCCCACTATCAATGACGTCACCAGAAAATGTCGACTCAGTTAACAGGCCTTATATTACAATGGCCGTGCCTGAGCTTTCAGCATCATTTCTGTCTGTGCAATTGCATTTTAAGTCACAATACCACCTTTTAACTGTTGTTTCCGACACAGAAGAGTCCAAATAATACTTATCAAGCCATTACTTTGTTTTAACAGTATTTTTTTCTCATCAGAAAGCAATGTTTTATCAACACACGCAAATCAGATTTTTTCATTGTGTTTACAATTTGCAACAGTAGCGTCACTTAAATAATTGTAATTTGTAAACTAATAATCTAATTCGTCTCAAATTTTTACACGTGTCATTTGAAGGTTAGTACTTTATAAAAATCATATGGATTTTTTAATTATTGACGCCATCAATATGTCATACCAAGACCATATTGAGTTTTGTGTTATATACAAATATATTAACAAATACAGTTACCTAACTTCATATAGATAGAGATTATCTCCCTCAGTGTTACAAAATAAAGTAGATATTTATCGAAACATGTATTATTATATTAGCGATAATATATTTAGGCAGCAAGTACTTGTTGATAGAAATCTGATTGAAAACCACCAAATATTTTCATTTAATTATTTTTACATTTATTTTTCTTACTTTTGAACAAGTCTTTACTACAATAACCTACCCACCCCAAATAAATAAAACACCCTTTCCTAAGCAGCAATAATAAAAACAACATATAACAAACCTACCACAACAAACTCCAACAATGAATAAAGAATTGGCTGTATGTGCTAGGAAGAAGAATATCGAGCAAATATATCTACTTGACTCAAACACAAAAAGACATGTTTGGATGCAAAACAAAGAAATTTTAAAATAACGAAACTGAAATATCTAAACTGCTATGGGCAGACATGTCAAATTCCTGGCATGTGGACCACTTCCGGTCTGTGCAGCAAATTCATCTGGTCTGCAGGAACATTTTGATATCAGCATAAAATTGGCCCAAATGGTGGCATCAGCAAATGGAGTACTTTGCTTCCATAAGAAGCACCCATGCCTTCAGGCTACAACTACACATACATAATGTGTAGCTAAAGCAGGCCATTACATTATTTATAGCACTGACTAAACTACCTTTTGTAATAAGGATTTCATAAAAAAGATTGCTCTTTGTTTGGAAGCATGTATGCGTGCAAGCAGCTGTTCTCTGCGATGAAGATGAATAAAACGTCATATGGGAGTTGTCTCAGAGATGAACACCTGAAATTCATCCCAAGAGTTTCAACAAAACAGAATCAAAACATCATTGAACTCGTTGCCATTAAAAGATGTTAAGTATCAAGCTTGGACAAAATTGTATTAAGAATATTGAAAGCTTTGATTTATTATTTCTATGTTGAAAAATGTTAAGTATCAAGCTTGGAAAAAATTGTATAAAGAATATTGAAAGCTTTGATTTATTATTTTCAGGTTGAAAGATGTTAAGTGTCAAGCTTGGACAAAATTGTATAAATAATATTGAAAGCTTTGATTTATTATTTTCAGGTTGAAAAATGTTAAGTATCAAGCTTGGACAAAATTGTATAAAGAATATTGAAAGCTTTGATTTATTATTTTCAGGTTGAAAAATGTTAAGTATCAAGCTTGGACAAAATTGTATAAAGAATATTGAAAGCTTTGATTTATTATTTTCAGGTTGAAAGATGTTAAGTATCAAGCTTGGACAAAATTGTATAAAGAATATTGAAAGCTTTGATTTATTATTTCTATGTTGAAAGATGTTAAGCATCAAGCTTGGAAAACATTGTATAAAGAATATTGAAAGCTTTGATTTATTATTTTCAGGTTGAAAGATGTTAAGTATCAAGCTTGGACAAAATTGTATAAAGAATATTGAAAGCTTTGATTTATTATTTTCAGGTTGAAAAATGTTAAGTATCAAGCTTGGACAAAATTGTATAAAGAATATTGAAAGCTTTGATTTATTATTTTCAGGTTGAAAAATGTTAAGTATCAAGCTTGGACAAAATTGTATAAAGAATATTGAAAGCTTTGATTTATTATTTTCAGGTTGAAAAATGTTAAGTATCAAGCTTGGACAAAATTGTATAAAGAATATTGAAAGCTTTGATTTATTATTTCTATGTTGAAAGATGTTAAGCATCAAGCTTGGACAAAATTGTATAAAGAATATTGAAAGCTTTGATTTATTATTTCTATGTTAAAAGATGTTAAGTATCAAGCTTGGACAAACTTGTATAAAGAATATTGAAAGCTTTGATTTATTATTTTCAGGTTGAAAGATGTTAAGTATCAAGCTTGGACAAAATTGTATAAAGAATATTGAAAGCTTTAATTTATTATAACCATGTAAAAAGATGTTAAGTATCAAGCTTGGACAAAATTGTATAAAGAATATTGAAAGCTTTGATTTATTATTTCTATGTTAAAAGATGTTAAGTATCAAGTTTGGACAAAATTGTATTAAGAATATTGAAAGCTTTGATTTATTATTTCCATGTTAAAAGATGTTAAGTATCAAGCTTGGACAAAATTGTATAAAGAATATTGAAAGCTTTGATGTATTATTTTCAGATTGAAAAATGTTAAGTATCAAGCTTGGACAAAATTGTATAAAGAATATTGAAAGCTTTGATTTATTATTTTCAGGTTGAAAGATGTTAAGTATCAAGCTTTGACAAAATTGTATAAAGAATATTGAAAGCTTTGATTTATTATTTCTATGTTGAAAGATGTTAAGTATCAAGCTTGGACAAAATTGTATTAAGAATATTGAAAGCTTTGATTTATTATTTCTATGTTAAAAGATGTTAAGTATCAAGCTTGGACAAAATTGTATAAAGAATATTGAAAGCTTTGATTTATTATTTCCATGTTAAAAGATGTAAAGTATCAAGCTTGGACAAAATTGTATAAAGAATATATAAAGCTTTGATTTATTATTTTCAGGTTAAAAAATGTTAAGTATCAAGCTTGGACAAAATTGTATAAAGAATATTGAAAGCTTTGATTTATTATTTTCAGGTTGAAAGATGTTAAGTATCAAGCTTGGACAAAATTGTTTAAAGAATATTGAAAGCTTTGATTTATTATTTTCAGGTTGAAAGATGTTAAGTATCAAGCTTGGACAAAATTGTATAAAGAATATTGAAAGCTTTGATTTATTATTTTTAGGTTGAAAAATGTTAAGTATCAAGCTTGGACAAAATTGTTTAAAGAATATTGAAAGCTTTGATTTATTATTTTCAGGTTGAAAGATGTTAAGTATCAAGCTTGGACAAAATTGTATAAAGAATATTGAAAGCTTTGATTTATTATTTCTATGTTGAAAGATGTTAAGTATCAAGCTTGGACAAAATTGTATAAAGAATATTAAAAGCTTTGATTTATTATTTCTATGTTAAAAGATGTTAAGTATCAAGCTTGGACAAAATTATATAAAGAATATTGAAAGCTTTGATTTATTATTTCTATGTTAAACGATGTTAAATATCAAGCTTGGACAAAATTGTATAAAGAATATTGAAAGCTTTGATTTATTATTTCCATGTTGAAAGATGTTAAGTATCAAGCTTGGACAAAATTGTATAAAGAATATTGAAAGCTTTGATTTATTATTTCTATGTTGAAAGATGTTAAGTATCAAGCTTAGACAAAATTGTATAAAGAATATGGAAAGCTTTGATTTATTATTTCTATGTTGAAAGATGTTAAGTATCAAGCTTGGACAAAATTGTATAAAGAATATTGAAAGCTTTGATTTATTATTTCTATGTTAAAAGATGTTAAGTATCAAGCTTGGACAAAATTGTATAAAGAATATTGAAAGCTTTGATTTATTATTTCTATGTTGAAAGATGTTAAGTATCAAGCTTGGACAAAATTGTATAAAGAATATTGAAAGCTTTGATTTATTATTTCCATGTTAAAAGATGTTAAGTATCAAGCTTGGACAAAATTGTATAAAGAATATTGAAAGCTTTGATTTATTATTTTCAGGTTGAAAAATGTTAAGTATCAAGCTTGGACAAAATTGTATAAAGAATATTGAAAGCTTTGATTTATTATTTATATGTTAAAAGATGTTAAGTATCAAGCTTGGACAAAATTGTATAAAGAATATTGAAAGCTTTGATTTATTATTTTCAGGTTGAAAGATGTTAAGTATCAAGCTTGGACAAAATTGTATAAAGAATATTGAAAGCTTTGATTTATTATTTTCAGGTTGAAAGATGTTAAGTATCAAGCTTGGACAAAATTGTATAAAGAATATTGAAAGCTTTTATTTATTATTTCTATGTTGAAAGATTTATTATTTTACTTTTCACTAAAAAGTACATTTTTAAAATTATATTTTCTATTTATAATTTTGATAATTTTTATATGGGATAGTTTTATACAGAACAAAATATTTTAAGTAATTTAAGTTAAAGCTAATTTATTGTTCTATTTATTTTTCATTATATTTCTTAATAACAAACATGTTTTATCATTGAAATTACCATACAATGACTGGTTTTCTTCTATTTAAATGTTTTTCTTTAATTTTTAATGTTTGATAGCGTATTCATAAAAAAATCAGGAAGTTTTCATTCGGCATCTGATGACTGTTTATATAATTTGCCAGAATATGCCGACTTCAGCACAGTCTGTAAACTGCAGAAGTATCATAAAATTATATACCATCTGTTTGAATGCATGTTCATGTTCAAAAGGTTTTAATCTGTTAAAAAATGTTTATTCTAGTCATCGAAGGGTCTTAATTCAACCATACCAATACAATTCCTGCTGTGTGGCAGGGTACATTGCCTTACTGTCACAGGCCACTGCCATTTTCAAATACTATTATTATGAAGAACTGTACCAGGACTTAACATAAGACAGGGTGCTCCCTTCCTCCAACACACCAGAAAATGTCCCCCATAGAATTGTTAATAAAATTCACAACCCTTCCCGCAATCGAACTATATATGATACAAATAAGCTTCAATCTATGCCCGACTTGTCCACCAAGTTTCAGTCATGAATGTCCAACAGTCTTTGTTTTATCACCGTTCAATGATAAGCATAACTGGATACGAGATGAAAAATTGTCAATAATTTTAACACACTGTGATGACTCTCTTCAACTCAAGAATAGCCTGGAGATTGTTTTGATAGATATTATCTGTGAGATAAAAATTGGGGGGGGGGGTGTTATGGTCTTGTTAGTATGAAGCCCCTTCAGAATTATACTTCTTACTCATCAGAAGCTCACTAAAGTGTCCCTGCATATCATTGAATGGTGATAAACTAAAAAAGACTGTTAGACGTTCATGACAGAAACTTGGTGGACAAGTCAGACAGAGAGTGAAGTTTATTTGTATCAAATAAGGTTGGATTGCAGGAAGGATTGTGAATATTATTAACGACTGGGTGGCATTTTTTAGGGGAAGAGATCACTCTGTATTTATGATGATGAAAAACAACAAAGAATGGAGATGTTAGAAGCCTCAGAAAATAAGGTTTCGGCAGTGTTGTGGAGGTCTCCTTAGTGTTATTTTTTGTCCCCTTATCTAACTCATAATTAGAAAAATTATATAGAGTTGTTTTAATAGTAAAATCATCATCATCATCATCATCATCATCATCATCATCATCATCATCATCATCATCATCATCATCATCATCATCGGTTTAACGTCCGTTTTACCTGCTGGCATGTGTTGGACGGCTTTTCGAAATCGACTTCAAACTTAAACAGGTTATACCTCACCATATTCTTTCCTTCTTCTTCATCTGTTTCTATCTCCCACTGTTATCCTTAGTGGAGGGGGGAGATTCCTCTTCCCTCGAAACTTATTCATAGAAAAAAATGTATTTTCATTAATTATATTAACGATAAAGACGGGGAAATGTCATTCAGCAGACACTCCACCTCCCCATCACTCCACACGGCCATGCCAGACCCGGCGATGTATGAGATCCTAGTAAAAACAATTTAATTGTTATTTCTTGCAAAAGTTTGATTTCATGGGCGCATGTTATTTCGACATGTCAATGTCCATTCAATGCCGAGAATGTAAACAGTTCTACCATATTCGTGACACAGTGATCATCATTTTTTACCCTGGCCTCTCCATATCTCAAATCTTGAGGCAAAGCAAACACCCGTTTCCTTATCTTATCAATGTTTGCTCGTCTTTTCTCGTGCCAAAACACTTTTTAAAATTCCTTTTTCGTTTTCATAACTTAAGAAAACAAGGCCATTTTCATTTTAATCTCTTTCAATCCGACAATATTGTCACAATTGAACATTATCTCGGCAAACAAAACCCTATTGTCTTGTGACATACAAGAACCAGGTGGCTCATGACGAATGTCATCGCTTCATTTGGGGATTTCCAATCTCCCAAAATATCAAGAAAAGAAAACAACTCTTTTTTCTCTTATCAACTTTGTTATTCCCTTGGTGCAAAATAAGCTGAACGCATTCTTAAGAAAAATCCAGGGTCCGGTTTCGAATCAAATCTTTTCCGTTCGATAATATTGTCACACTAAGATGCAAATGAAAAGCAGTAGATTCAGTACAGCACATTGATGTACTCCTACTTTAACATTAAAGCTGTCATTAAACATGTTCTTAATTCTAACATGACTGATCATTTCTGTACATTGTTTAAACAACCTTCACTAACCACTCGCTAACCAGCAGTACTTTGCCCAGTCATAAAACTAAACTGCATTTTGTCTATGCTGATCTAACTTCTTATTTTCTGCTCAATTAATTTTTATTTTAAGCCTCTGTAATTACCTCTATTTAGAGCTCCTCATTTACCCTCATTTAACAGCTCACAATTGTACAAAGATCCCAGTCTTTCGTGACAACCTCTTCTTTTATGATCTGATTTATCAAGTTTGTTACCATCTCAATTAGATATCTCAAAGGTATCATCTTTATTCACTAAATCTTTTCTCCACTCATTCCATCGCTTCCGCTCTTCTTTGACACACTTCTTCATTCCAACACCTTATCGCCCAATGCCTTGTGGTCCTTTTGTCCACCCACAAGTCTGGTCTGTTATCTCCAACAGTGTATCCTTCAACTTACTTCTTCCACTGTTCTTCCACACTTCTTGAAATGGATCTGGTAACCGAACGCTCCATCACTTGGTCTCTAAACTCATGTTTCACGTGTTCTTCATTCAACCTCCACACCACCATCATCATCATCATCATCATCATCATCATCATCATCATCATCATCATCATCATCATCATCATCATCATCATCATCATCATCATCATCACTTACGTCTTTCCTCTTATCCTTTACCGATTGGCTGTACTATCTCTGCATCAGCTCTTCTCACTTTTGTTGCAGGGTAAGAAGCCATTAGTCTGTAGCAAGGTCTGTACTCAACGTCCGAATGAGGGGAGGGGATGCCCGAGTTGGCAAATCATTGTCATGCTGAGAGACTGTCATTCCTGAGCCGAACCTTGATAGTGCAGTGTGCGTGGGGCCTTGATGTTGAGAAGGCTTTCCCAGCCTCATCCCTGACTACTTGGTTGAAGGCCGACATAGACCAAAGGGCAATCTCAGTTCTTCAACGGATGCCGAGCTGTACTCGGATCACTGTCAGGGTCCAGTGATCTTGCACAATCTAGAAAGATGCTATATCGGGAGTTAGTCGCGGGGACTGCTTTGGATTTGCTTGAGAAGTGGCTGGGATGTGTGGAGGAGAAGATCCGCTTTCAGGGCATCAGACCAGAGTCATCCTAATAACTCTGAGTTTTCTCTGACCTGGCGATTGGTTCAAGGTGCACTGTCCCTCAATGACAAACTCTTCAAAGCTAAGACTAGCTGCGCTGTACAGAGGTTGAGGAAGAAATGGCCGAGCGCAGCTTCTTCAATTGCAGCAAGCTGCATGAGCTTTGGAAGTATGTCAACAAGGTGATTCCTGCTCCCCTTCTTTTTTCCACTTAGAAATTGTCTTGCTTGTTTTCGGCTCTTGAAACAACCCGGAAAACAGTGAGCAGTTCATACCTAGATAGATTTGGGAGGGTCCTACTAACCACCACACCTAGCAATTTATTTTTCAGAAATCTGTGTTGTTTTTTAGCACCCTCACCCCCAACCGATGAATTTGTACATACATTTTTTGTAAATAAAAAAAACGTCAAGCCACTTGGGATAATGTTAAGTGTGGTATTTTGGTGATTGAAACTAGTTTAGAGAATAGACCAAGAGGACGACAGCCTACCTACACCCCATCCAACTCAATATCGGCTTCTGCTACATCTTATGTTATAAAGAAAATTTACTCTACTGTTAACTTTTTTGTAAAATTTTAAAGATAAATAAAAATCATCATCATCATCATCATCATCATCATCATCATCGGTTTAACGTTCATTTTACATGTTGGCTTTTAGAAATTGACTTCCAAACTAACCTATCTCTTCCCAGGTCTTTATTTTTCTTTCTTTTTCTCAATTCCATCTTTATCACTTCCTCAGATGTTTTCCTTTGCCTTCCTCTGTGAACTGACCCTGCTACCTCAATTGTTTTACATCTACTAACTCAAGAATCATCATCCATTCTTTCAACGTGGCCATACCATCAAAGTCTCCTGTTTTGCACACATCTCCCTATACTGTCCAGATTTAATCTTCCTCTTAGCTTATCAGATCTGAGCCTATCTTTAAGACTCACATTTCACATCCATCGTATCATTTTCATATCATTTCTCTCCATGCAATGGATTTCCTAAACCCTCACTGGCCAGGTTTCATTTCCATACATCATCACACTGCGTACACATGCCTGATAGACACTTTCCTTGATCAACAGTGGTAATGCTCTGCTGGTTAGTAATGGCAAAAATTCCCTGAACTTACTCCATCCACTCAAAATGTTAGCTATCACACTAGCACCTGCTCTATCCTGTGCCCAAATGATATCAGCAAGGTAACAACATTTCTGAGTAACCTCAATAACTTCACCATCCACACATATTTTCTGACTATCTAAGTTTGCATTCATCTCTGTTGTCTTACACTTCATGCACACAAACTGATTGTTCTCTCTCAACCTACCGGTAACTCGACTGCACTTCTTGTGTATCCAATACTTACAAGTACAATAGAAAATTGAGTTGCATCTGACTCTTTTACCATAAACTGAGTATGGGAATTTTCCTCTTTCCGGAGGATTTCCAACACTACAACTACTGATCAACACTTTTGCTTTAGTGACAATCATTCACAGGCCTTTATATTCCATAGCATTCCTCCAAGTTTTGAACTCGACAAGAAAGTATTCCATTGTTTCACAGGTAAGTACTAAGTCATCATCATACAGCATCTCTTCTAGACAACGCGTGCGGAACTCCCTGGACAATGCCTCCAAGACACAGATGAAAAGCAACGGACTCAATACACAGCTTTGATGCACTCCCATTTTAATATTAAAGCTTTCACTAAATGTGCTCTTCATTCTAATACGTCTTTGAGCATTTTTGTACATTGCTTGAACAACCTTCACTAACCACTGTTTTGCCCCTAGTTTACGCAATTCTCACCAAATAACATACAGGTTCTTCTTCTTACTAAGGAATTTCTCTTTCTTTCTCCTGGGGATAAACTTTTTCTTTACCCCATGAGCTTTCTTCAGCATAAAATCGAAAGTAACCGGTTTGTTCATGTGTCACAATTTCTTTATCAGGTATTACTTTCACATTACTCAAGAGCTTTATGTCGTTTGATAATGTACTTGATTTTGCTGGACCAGGTTCGTACATAACGAGATGGCTTTCCTTTTTCTTGAAAAGAGAGTTTGCAACCAACATGTCTATGGCAACACTAAATTAAAAAATTCTTTCTCCTTCCCTATTCCTATCACATATCCATTTCCTCCATGCACACCCTCAAAATCACTAGAGATCTTTCCAACATGACCATTTAAATATCCTGTCACAGCAAAAACTTCCTTCTCATCAATCTTACTAGTTACTTTAATAAGCCTCTCATAAAATTCACTCAAGTCACATTGTGGTGCATAAACAGATATAGTTGTAACAATTTTCTTACCATCAACTTCATCAGTATGATTTACTCACTTAGATGATTAGCTTCAATCACTTTATCTACCCATCTCTCTGCAATAAAATACCAACACCATCTGTTTCCTTTGCATTTCCAATCCAATGCAGCTTATATCTTGCATTCTTTCCTACATTATGCACAACCAGTATACTCACACCAAATACAGTTTTCACTGACTACTAGTTTCAGATTTAGTACCCAAAACCAATATTTAGTAAGATGAAGCAATGATGAAGCCTTTCGTTTCTTTGGTACGATTGACTCTCATCCACCACCTTCTAGCATTTAAAGTTACAGGAGGATGGATGTCTGATCGAAGAAAGATCAAATTTAATAGTACAATCAGGATTAACTTTTATTTTTAGTCACTTGGTCAGATCGGGCCTCTCCGACCTCATGTCTAGCCCAACTAAGGGCTAAAGTCGAGTGTTGAAAATTACGTGACTGCTCAGCTACCAGGATTATGTCCTTAGACATAATGGGTTTCTGCCTACGGCCAACAGATGGCTCTGTGGGGGGGGGGGGGGTATCTGTTTACCTTGACAAATGATAAATATTTAAAACATATGCATTAATTTGATCCGAACTAAAATTCCATTAAACTTCAACTCTTTTGAAAAACGATATGATATTAAACTTGAACGCTTGTATTCCTTATAAAATAATTAATTTAGTGAATAAATGCTGAAAATGTCTCTGTTTTTTGGACACAAAGTTCAAGTCGATTGCATAAATGTTTATTATTGATTTTCAGAAATGAATACGGGTGCAACATCGATTTCCAGCAACTGATTCTTCGGCACTCCTTTTAATCCAGACAAAAATCACGAGAGAGAACATGGTAATCCCGCTGCTGCCAGAGTAGTTTACTGGGCGGCCAACCGATGGTGCTGTGTGTAGCATGCCATCAAGTTTTCTATTTATACTGCACATGCTGGTGGTAGTCTTCCTTTATTTTGAGATCATATCTTATTTTGTCTAATTTTAACCATAGTTATCACTTCACAGGAAAATTCAAGATGGAGCCATGATATTAAACATAAACATCGGTCTATTCTTATCAATTTCTTATTTATATACACTTAGCTTTCCATCTGTAGAACACATTATCATGGGAATGCTTCCCTGCAAACTACAACATCGTCGTCTTCAAATCCAATGTAAACTTGCCATTAACCGTTCTCATAAGAATTCCCATTTTTTCCATTCCATTCATCATTTTTAATCCTCTCATAATATTCTTTATCATTCAACTGACAATTCATCCATCTCATTAACCCTTATCCTCGAGTGGCTTTTGACTTTTATAAGGAGTCATCCTTAATAAAAAATGATGTGTGTTTCAATTTCTAGCAATCCTTGGTTTAGAGACATGATAGTTGTATAATTAGGGGATTAGGTGTGCATTGATGAATTATTATTAAGGTTGAATCGGATAAGCCAGCAAAATGGTTAATCCGGTAAGGCTTTGAAGTCAAGGGTGTCGGAAAATCGGAGTTGGACCTGTATTGATTAGTGTAGATAGTCAAATTAGCTTTTGGTTGCACAGTTTCATACTATGCACCATAATGTCTTCCTTCTTTCCACTGAATTAACATCATCTGCAATATGTGCAAATGTTGGTCTTTTGTTCGGTTATTCATGGTAGGAAAGCCGCTATTCACTTCATCAATCAATAAATCCTGGTTTTTCAATGCTTTGTATATAGTTAATGATTTTACCTTTTTCGGCCGACTGCCAAGACGAATTCGCTGGGCTTAAACACTTAACAGGCAGTGCCATTTTAAAAATAGCAAGAACAGTTTTTCTTAAGATATGTCCATTTAATCTGCGCGTTTAGTGATAAAAATGCTATTTCAAACTTAAGTGTGACAGACCGACCGACTGACAGAGCCTCTTATAGAGATGCATGGACGCATTTAATAAAAATGCTCTTACCTCATCGATGAACTATTAAATTTGGCAGTCATCAAAGTCACTAGAATCGTTCTTCATTTCCCAAATTGCAACATCCAAAATGAAATACTTGGGCTTAATCTACCCATTTATGTATCAATTACTCTGAATCGTCTTTATATCACATTGAAACACCGGTTCTTATCAGATCACTGAAGTTAAGCAACGTTTAGCTTTGTCAATACTTGGGTGATCATTTCAGAAAAAAACAAATGTCACATAGTTGGAATTGGAAGTGACTGTAAAAAATAATTTTCTCTAATTTCTCTCTCTGTCCCATGGCTAGTGGTGACGGTAGGGTAGACGAAACTCCCAAGCCTTAGTAGAGTGACTAGTCTAGGCTGAGGAAATCACAGAAATAACACCAGCTATTGGCAATGGTACTGTAGCAGTGATATTTCTTTCTGTGGAGAGTTATTATACTGAGTACATGCGGCATAATCATGTTGACACACCAGTTCCCGTTAGATCACCGAACTTAATCAGCGTTGAGCCTGGTCCGTATTAAATGGGAATACCAGGTTCTGTATGTAGAAGGGCTTTCTGCTTATCCTGACATTGTTTCTAATCATCTTGCTCTTCTACCTTGCCACTGGATTCAAACAATGCCAATTCAGGAGAGGTGTGGTTGGTCATTGCGCAACACTTGCTTCACAATAGAATCTCCGTGCAGACACCCTTACAGGGGTTATCTATTTTCTCGAGACTAAATGGAGGTCTATAAATGCCCTTTATTATACTGAGCTGACTTTGGTCATGTATTTCCCAATCATGCGACTCAGCATAGTAATTCTCTGACAAACTTTTTACAACCCTTTTGTCAACAGCAAGAAGAGCACAGATGTCCAATTGCCAGCGATGAGACAACAGTTTCCTTCTTTCACTTCCTGTCGTCAGACCAGGAAAGACCGCCATCATACAGTGTCACCCACACAGTGCAAAGAGAAACTTCCATTATACCGTGTACACACAGACATTCTCACATAAAAACTAACTTTTCTCCTTTTTACGAAAGAACAATTTAAGCCCTAGACATTTATGTATGTAATATGAACTTTCAAATATTTCTTAATACATACGAGCCAATGGCACGTTCAAATACTAAAGAATTGATATAAGACCAGTAGCAGCCATTAATAACTTGTGGCCAACAATAACAGCAAAAAAAGACTAAAGAAAATTAAACAATTACCTTTAAAAGACATGATTTTCTCAAGTTTCCATTTTTAACGGGTCAACCGTTATGTAATCAACCAATGAAAGTAAACATACAGAGAGTAAAATGTGTATGTAAAAATAAATAACTGTGTGTTTGACTGAGTTTATATTTGAATGAAGTGTGTGTATATGAGGACATCTAGTTTCTATCTATATAAAGTTAGGTATGTTTATGTTTCTATATTTTTATGTACAGAATTCACTCCTAAACTAATTAACCGATCATTATGAATTTTCGAACACAGCTGCTAGATGTAAGGGGTCAAAATGTGGGCAACATTTAGTTTAATTTAGTTTAATTTAGTTTAATTTAGTTTCATGCAAACGGAGTAAAAAGTGAGTGGAAGCTCTTAGCGGAAATTCAGAAACCTCCGATTTTTTTTTAAAGTTCAACAATAGATATTAGACATCAATCAATAAATATTCACCAAATTTTAGTTTCTTTGGAATATTATGATATGGGCAAAACTTCAGATATATCAGATTTGCATTGAATTTGGTCCATCGTCATTAGACACCAATTAAGCAAGATTCCCTGAATTTCAATTTTTTCTTAAGTCTTCTTAATCTTAAGCTTTAAATCTGAGACAATTTTTATAATCAAAATTATGTAATGGATTTTGATCAGAATTGGAAGTCGTAAATAAAAGACACAGTTGTAAACACACGAAGACTAACCACGCCTGATGATGATTTGATGAATCAAATCAAAAGTACTTGTGAAAAAAAGAAAGAAAAATGGAAGAAGAAACGCACACAAGTTATATAGATCAATTTGACCGAAATACTAAATGGAGTATTCGAAAAATTGAAAAAAAATGAAAATAATTCTCATAAAAAGAAAACACTCCATATTATTAAATAACATTTGCCTGAACATATATATATATATATATATATATATATATATATATATATAGCTCGCAAAAGCCGTCAGAAATACACCAAGACCTTCCATTCCAGAAAACTGGAAGAATGGGCCAACCAACAACGTGCTAAGTATTTCCTAGGTGAATTATCCCAGGAATATATAGATAAGGAAGGCTCTGTAGACTGGCTGAAAAGAGGATCTCTCCACTATGATCAGGAGAGAATGATAATGGCTGCTCAAGATCAAGGCTTGATGACCAATGCCTTTAAAAAGATGAGTGGTCTCAGCAACAATAACAAGTGCAGGTTCTGCCACACAGAAGTAGAGAGTGTGAGCCACCTGACATCCAGTTGTAAGGTTCTCCCGGGGGATGGCTATTATACAATGCGACACAACGGAGTGTGTAAATATCTTCACTGGACTATTTGTAAAAAGTTGAATATCCAGTGTAGCAGCAAGTCCTGGGAGCATATACCAGAAAGAACAGTTGGAAATAATTTATACATCATCCACTATGACTATGCAATCCCTACAACTATATATCTAGAAAACGGAGCTGTTAAATCTGACATTGTAATATGGGACAAAAGGGAGAAAGTAGCAACCCTAGTTGAAGTCAGTGTCCCTAATGATGCAGGATTGAACAGAGCAGAAAGGGAAAAGATTACAAAATACCAAGGTCTTATGTACGACATGAAAAGAAACTGGAATCTTAGGAAAATCACCATCATACCAGTAATTAGATTACCAACAGGACTAATGAAGAAGAATTTAAAGAGCTATCTGGCGAGTATACCCGGTGAACCGAGTGCAAGAGAAATACAAACAACTGCACTTCCAGGGACGGTTAGAATCTTAAAACGATCTCTAGGCTGGAGTGTCTGAAATAGCCGGTGAATGTCTGGCATCCGGTAGGATGCCCCATCTCCAGCAAAAACAGAAAGATAAGAAAAATAAAAAAAGTGAGATATAGGGGAGTTTGAATTACCTACTGGGGAGTCTGAATTATCTACTAGACACTATTCTCGAGTGTCTTCGGTCTCTCTGTACAAGGGTTTGCCAGTATCGCCTGACACAAGGATACTTCACCCTACAAGTAAACCCTGACCAAATATTCAAAATAACATAGTATTCAAAGCCCAAATAAGATCCCCTCGACACGGCTATATACTGGCTCATACAGGGAATCGTGCGTCTTCTCCAAGTCATGTTACCTCAAGTGACAGCACTTAGCTGAATACTTCACCAGACTAGATAGATTCTTGTCCTGGAATCCGGTAAGACCAAAAGACCACAAGAAAGATATACTATAACATAATTAACTGGTCAATTGGGTAGAGGGAAATTATTGTTCTTAACTTTTTTACTAACTCAACGTTTTGACAGGTAAAGAAGAACTTTAATGAAATATCTATGTATCTCATATAGATATTAAGTGTAAGTCCCAGGAAGGGGCCCCTTGATTTCTGAGAACTTCGACTGAAATAAAATGAAACAAAATAGGATATATATATATATATATATATATATATATATATATATATATATATATATATATATATATATCTCTTAGGGAGAATAAAAATTAATGTTCTTAACTTCTTTACTAACTCAACGTTTTACAGGTAAAGGAGAATTTAATGGAATATTCAAATAACTATGTATCCCATATAGAGATCAAGTGTTAGTCCCAGGAAGGGGCTCCTATATTTCTGATAACTTCAACTGAAGTAAAATAAAACAATATATATATATATATATATATATATATATATATATATATATTGAATGTCTTTATGTTTACACTTGCCGCTTTCAGTGTTAAATATAACTTAATTCCTCCGTTATCACGTGACAGTCTCCGGTGGCATATGGGACTAAGTGAACGCTTACAGATTCAAGGTGTCTCTGTGAACCGGATACGCGCCTGGTGACTGTCTGAGATTGTTATCTCCCTGCACTGATGAGAGCCGTAAGCTTGAAACGACGTCATACCTAGATAAAATATTGAAAATATAATTTACTATTATTATATATATATATATATATATATATATATATATGATAAAAAAAGGAAAAAAGTGTTCCAACGTAATGGAAATTGAAAAATGAAAAATGAAAACCAAAAAATATTATTTATGTATTCATCAACGTTTCGTCTTTATAAGACTTCCCCAGGATTATTGTCTGAAGAAAACAACACACAAGTACAAAATGTTTTAAATTTATAGGTGGCGGCTGCCGGCTCAAAACCTGCGGGTACTTAAGAAAAATCAAAATATGAGATACAAATAAATGGTGGCAGTGAAAAACGGCGGTTGGAGTATAAAATCATTCGGAAGTGGGAGAGATATTATAATAAATGCGGAGGGAGTAGGGGGCGAACGTTGGTAGCGGCTCGAATTAATCTAAATTATGAATGGGGGAGGGATCCGAGATATGTTTATTGAATCTTTTTTAGTTTAGCCTTAAGATGAGAAAAGTGGGATGTTAAGATATCAGAGTCGTGTAATAGGACGGTGTAGGAGGTGATGGGGAGGGCGGGGTAGAGGGCTAGTAACAAGAAGGAAAGAATTCCATATATATATATATATGATAAGTCAATGAAAATAATTAGACCTGCAAAGGGAAGCAAATCAAAATTTTCGGTTGTTCAAAACAAGGACGTTTAGTGAATAACAATATTAATTTTTCTTCTCTTTCATTCCTTAAGCCAGTCTTTTCAAAGATTAAAATCTTATCATCAGAGGAAGTTAATGATGGATAAGTTGACAGATGAAGACAGCCAATATTCGAAATTTGAAAAACTTTTAAGGTATTTTCCAGTGTATAGGAGTATCACGAATACGGAAACCCAAGTAGTATGGGGTTCAGATGTATTGGTAAATCCAAAAGAATCCGTGTAAAGATCCAGCAACGGTGATTCCACCCAAGTCTGTAGTCTATGGAGGGAAGATCAGATAAAATTGGCCATGTTGAGAAAACGTAACTCTTCCTGTTTTCTATGAAACGGATTCAAAGGCAAAAGCAACAACAAGTTTTCAATAAACCTTAGGACGAACTGTTGTATTGGATAATGATTATATAGAATTGTGGGATAGGAGAAAAAAGAAAGAAAAAGCACGGAAGAGAATGGAAAGACAGAAGAGAGGGGTAGGATCCAAGGAAGAAAAGAAGGGAGAGCAAAAAGGAAAGGGAAGCAGACAGGTGTGGGGGGGGGGGGGTAATGGAGGTCAGTTCAAAATGATATTTAGTCAGAAAAGAGAAAAGAAAAAGAAAATCTGGAAGGGCCGAATCATAAAATATTTAGTTAAATGCCCAAATTTCTGGTCAGCAAGGTAAAAGTGATATTCTAGTGGATTCCCGTAGGGTTTAAAAGTTTAGATTGATTACAGATAAGGATCTGGGCTAGTTCTCAGGGTAAATCTGGCTAAGATAATTAAATTATTGGGAGGAAAGCAAACATACATGGCGGTCGGGCGAGGGAGAGGGAGATGATATGATAGATAATAAGCGGGGAATAAACTGGGGACTAAACTTGGGTGGGTGAAAAGGGACGGGAGTGTTATGGGGGTGTAAGAGATGACGGAAGATAGCTGGTGTCGCTAGTTAAGTTAATCCAACAAGTCAGGGGATGTGTCTGTGCTATTATGATGACTTTGAAAACTTTTAGGTCTCAATAAATTTCTTTGCACAGAAGAAAGGGATTTTCAACTAAATGACAGTCTATAAATAAATCGACAATCTGAGTAGTCAAAATGAAAGAAAGTGGGAGGAGTGTTTAAGCAAATACAGAGCTAATTAATAAAAAAAACAAAAAAAAAAACATAAAAATAAAAATAAATAAAGATTAACAAAATGAGAATAAATAGGTATATAGTTGTATTGCTGCCCCCACCAGCCCGCGGTAGTAACCCATCCTTACACCTCTGGGACGTCCACATCAAACCCCATGTGACGACTTCTCAAGCTGCTCGGCCACCAGTGACGTCATTCCAGCCTTTCCTGCTTTCAGTGACATCACCCCTGTGATTTTCACTTTTCCTTCTCAACCATTATTACCTTTATGGTAAATAAACCTCTTTATTTTTTAACTGTTCATCTGCGTTTGTCCTCTCTTTTTTGCCATTGTCGTGATTTGCCTGTGTCTACTTTCTTAGTTGTAGGACTGATTGCTCTGCTGATCGAACCGTCTGCAACAGCTTAAAGAGAATGTCAGCAGTCCACTTGCAATAAACTGTAAGCTCTATATAAAAAAAAATCTTTCTTGTTTTCGACTTCTTCATTTTCCCTGTAACACCTTTTTGATTTGAGTCCCAGAACACAGAGATTACATTACATGTATAAGGATTACTTTTATTCCCGGACAACGTCGTGTGCCTCTGCTAATCTCAATATACAAGGTAAAAATCTGTGTGTATGTATGTATCGCTAAACCTTGAAAAATACACAACAAACACCCACAAAGTAGGTATTATTTTAACCGGCATAACCCCGTGAAATAATATCGAAAAGTTACAAACAGAAGATTCATTTTTGGGGGGTCAAATGTCCATTTTTCGTTTAATGTTACCACAATTTTTAATGTTATCTTGCGCACATGACGTCATAGTCATTGTTACACAACGTCATGGTGAGAGGTTTGGATAATATTTTTATGCCATCGTCACATTATTATTGTTTATTTTTATTATTATTATTTCTTTTCAAACTATTGTCCTAATCAAAGGGAAGGGGGAATCAGTAAGTGATTTTAGTAAAGCTCTAGAGGTATCCTTGATTTTATCAGACTATTGTCCTCATCAAAAAGAGAGGGGGATCAGAAAGATTGATTTTAGTGAAGCTCTGGAAGCCTCCTGGTTTTATATTTATAGAAACAAGTAGAGAGAAGTTAAGCAACGCATATCTTGGCCAGTACTAAATGGGTAACGATTTGGAGAGGACCCGATGATGTACAATGAAAGTTAAGCTCAATCCCCGGCCGCACTTCTGTAGTGAGGCAAGGGTTAATCAATCTTCAGCCGCACCTGTTCTGAACAAGAGTGTGTAGTGAGGCTAAGGTTGATCAATCCTATCTGCACTTCTTCTGCACAAAACTCTATAATGAGTCAAGGATTGCTCAATCCTAAACGAACCTCTATTGAACAGGAGTCTGTCGTGAGGCAAGGGTTGCTCAATCTACAACCGCCCGTCTTACCTATTCTGAACAAGAGTGTGTAGTTTTTTTAATTATTTTTATTCAATTTTCATTCGTTAATTTTTTTCATTCATTTTTCATTCATTTTTTAGTCAATTTTTTTTTAATTCTTTTTTTTCTTCAATATTTTTCCTTCAAGTTTTTTCCGTCATATTTTTTCATTCCTTTTTTATTCAGTTTTTTCATTCACTTATTTTCATTTACTTTTTTCATTCATTGTTTTATGCTACACTTTTTTTAAAATTCTTTTTTTCTTCAATTTTTTTCCTTCAATTTTTTTCCTTAATTTTTTTTTCATTCCTTTTTTCATTCAGTTTTTTCATTCCCGGACAACGTCGTGTGCCTCATTTTCATTTACTTTTTTCATTCATTTTTTTAGTCAATTTAAAAAAAATTTTTTTTTTTCTTCAATTTTTTTCCTTCAAATTTTTTCCTTCATTTTTTCATTCCTTTTTTCATTCAGTTTTTTCATTCAATTATTTTCATTTACTTTTTTCATTCATTGTTTTAGTCAATTTAAAAAAAAAAAAAATTTTCTTCAATTTTTTCCTTTAAATTTATTCTTTCATTTTTTTCATTCCTTTTTTCATTCACTTATTTTCATTTACTTTTTTCATTCATTTGTTTATGCTACACCTTTTCCCCAGGGCAACGCCGGGTATCCCTGCTAGTATATTATAAAGTAAGAAAACAAGCAGCCATACTAATAGACAGGAATAACCTTAAATGCTCGTAATTAAGTTTTTTTGATAACATTTTTATTTATCTATATCAGAAGACTTAATCTCAGGTGAAAAGTTTATCTAAGGTCACTGCTCAATTTGTGGCGGTTCATTTGATTAAACTAATGCAATAGATAAGCAAATCACTTAGAGTTAAGTATGTCAATTCTTTAGAAACGGATTTAGTAAAGAGAGCAGTGCCAACCAAAAGTCTGTAGAGAAAGTAATGAGATAAATATCTCAAAGGGAAGAAATATTTAATAGGATTTTTTCACAAATGACGTATATACTCGATGCTTAATGAGTGTTTTGGTGCAAGTCGATGGCACTTGGTACTGCCAAATTTATAAGAATCAAAGTGGATACAAGAAGAAAATAATGTATACTTTGTTTTCATTGAAATCAAAACTTCACTATTCAACTTTTAAGTTAATACATAGACATAAGTTATAGAAACTAGCAAATATATGTTCCCTCAGGTCAAATATTTTTGCTAGCTTGGGAGGACGGTATTATGAAGAACGAACATATATCTCACTGTCCCCCTCAAAAGGAAGTAATGCCTTGGAGGATGGTATCATGACAACACAACAGATATTACATTACTTTCCAAAGGAGGATGTAATGCCTGTGAGGATGGTCTCATGACAGCAGAACAGATAATAAACTACCCCATTCTCCTCAAAAGAAGGAAGTAATGCCTGTGAGGATGATATCATGACGAACGAACATATACTACATTATCCCCACTTCCTAGAGGAGGTAATGCTTGGGAGAATGCTCATGACAACAGAACAGATACTACCCTCCCAAAGAAAGAATATATATATATATATAAAATTAGCAGCCGACTCGCTATTTACAAAGTTAAATTCCTCCTTAATTATTAACTAATTCCCTATGACCGAGGAGTTAATGCTCTTAACTGCGAATCAGTGGCGATTTGTGATCGGAGTTCGGGCCCGCCGACCGTTGAGAATTAACTTCCTGTACTGAAGATTGCGTTAGCATGAAACATCGATGTCTGTAGGTAATAAATAATTAATATTTATTTATAAATATTATATATATATGAGGATTAAATGCACGATATATCATAAAATGAAATGCTGTGAAGACAGGATGTGTGAAAAAGACAAAAGGAAAACAAATCAAATACAGGGAAAAATCATAAAAAAACGAGAGATTTAACCGGTTTCGTTCGAATCAACTATTATTAATAAATGAATTGTAATGCAAAGCGATGTATATGTTTCTTTATTTGTATGCGTAATACTTTTCTATGCAATCATTATAATTCAATCGATAAAGATGGGCAAATTGCCAGTCTTTGAATCTATAACTGTTCTGGTACTTTAAGAAAGAGTGACGATTGGTAATTTGCTCGATGGAGTCTTTTAATGGCTTAGTACAGAGTTTGGCAATCTCTTGAAAAAGAACTATATTTCAATTTTAGGGAAAGTCAACTCACGTGGTCACCAGTAGACGAAAAAATGATTTTATATACGTGGTTCGATCAATAGCATCTAAGATTCGATTATCAAAAATGTTCAAACAAACTTTGATGTGACTAATACTCAATACTAGTAGAGAAATATGTTACAAAAGTATTTTTCTTCATTTGCTACAAAAGCTTCTTCGAACGTTTCACGAAATCATCAAACGCAGCCAGGAAATTGACACCCCAAGAGAAGATAAATAATTCAGAACAAATTCATTCAAATCATCTGCAATTGAAAAAGGATGACCCCCTCGAATGTTTCTTCATAGAATTATAGAAATAAAAATCGCTTGGAACAATATCATAGCTGTAATGATGATGCTGATGGCTGGTGAAGCCATATTTTACAATTATTGCGAAATACAAGCGCAATGGATTGGTGCATTATTAATCAAAAGCCAAGATGGTATGTTCGAATAGAAAGTTATTTGTGGCTTTAAAATTCTTAGCAAATCCTTGAAATATTGAAAGATTGAAAGCTATTCACGTCCAATAATTTTATAGAGATGAACACAGTACAGTATCAAAATTAGTTTTATAGCAATTTGGTTTAATCAATTTAATAGCCAAACGATATCGTAATAATTGAATTTAACTTTTAAAATCCTATTAAAAATAATTTGGTAGAAATAACAAACAACATATTTAAAAAGAAACAAAAAAGCGAAACAAATGAAAGTAAAAATGCCCCCGGACAACGTCTGATAGGCGCAGCTAGTATAAAAATGAAAATGAATGTGTGTTTTGTTTCTTCTTGACTGTTGATTTATTCTCATGACATTCAGTTGATCGTTTACACTCAGCGACAAATTGGATGAAATATTCGGCATTAATCGTTGTTCCCTTTTCACAGAAATTGTAAGTTAATATTTTTCTGCATTAATAAATGGAGAACAAAAATTCTCGTTTATGAATGGTTTTATTGAAGGCTTTTCATCAACCAGACACGATTCCAATGACCCTCTCTTTATTTTAGAGAGTTTAAAAAAAAATTAATTAATTTTTTATTTTACTATTAAGATCACCACTGATCAAAGCCAATAACCACTTGAGGAAAAGGGTTAATGAGACAGGAATGATTGTCAGCTGAAAAATAAGGAACACTATGAGAGTACTAATATTGACTGTTTATATACCGCTCCGGTCCATGACAACAATTTGTTAACATTGAATTTGAAGACGACCAAGTTGTAATCAGTAGGGAAGCAGCCCCATGGTAATGTGTTTCACAGACGAGAAGCTCTTGCAAAGAAGCTCTGTCCATGGAAGTTCCACCTGGCGCAAGGCAAATGAAGTGAGAAAGAAAAGACGTTTTTCGTTGTGGAGAAAAAAAAAATACTGGAGCTCGGTCGTGCACCTTCCTTGGAAATAACAATAGAGTAGAGAGAGACTAGCAACGTTTCTTCTGTGAGAAAAAGGTTGTAGGGAAGAGAAGAGATCACTCTCCACTAGATTTTGAAGTCGATTTAGTACTCTGTCAAAGCAGAAAAGAGTGCGCTGTGCGGCACCTCTCTAGATGTGGCAGCAGTATTTCATCTTTGGACGTAACTGACTCTTAGATAGGTAGACGATTGCATTTGGAGTTAGGCACTTTCTGGAGTGGTAGAACAATCCACTCACTTTTCCAGCGACTATAGGAACAGACTGGACATATGACTTCTATTTTAGATCTAAGGTGAAAGGTATTGAGACGGTGTAGTTTTGTCATGTGTAACAATACAATTTTAAAACGGCGTACGAAACGCATCTAGGATAGCCAGATTTAATTGTGCAGGTGGAAATGACTTTCTTTTATCTCCAGGGACATTAACGTCAGTACGAATTTACTGCAGAATTTTCTATGTCACCTTTAAGATATCAGAGAATAAGCAGAGCCATAGCTTATT
Organism: Sepiola atlantica; assembly: GCA_963556195.1. Lineage (NCBI taxonomy): Eukaryota > Metazoa > Mollusca > Cephalopoda > Sepiida > Sepiolidae > Sepiola > Sepiola atlantica. Next base: position 60,054,724 of record OY744529.1, on the reverse strand, counting down.
TTCAAAATATCAGCCAAATCACGTTTCTGTCATTTTTAATTGTCTGGTCGTATTTAATCTTCTTTACATCTGAAATTTCTGATGCCCTTCCACTCGTTGTATTATTATCATTAACCAATACCGTTTTTGAATTCTATCAGGACGGCTTCTTCTTTTTCATTTATCACACCTACATTACCATCAAAACAGCTCACACAACTAGGTGTATGCCTAATTTGCATAACTATTTTTTAAACAGTTTATAATAAATTAATGTTTGGTGTTATTCATTTGTAATTCTATTGTCCTATTTTTTATATATATAGGCAATAGTTTTGTTTATATTTATAGTAATTTATTAAAATGATTTAATAAAAAAGAAAGAATAAATTATCAAAACCGTTCTTAAAATATTATGTTCATCAATTTTCAAGGGAGGTAATTTAAATGAAAAGTATTAGTTTAAAAAATTACAACAGATTTATATAAAAGATATGTAATGTAATTTATACATCTAAAAATAATATATATAGAGTTAGATAAATAGTCACTGCTTGTAATTCAATAATACAACATGGCTTTAGATGAGGACATCTCCTTGTACATCGTTTTTATGCCTGTCATCATTTTATCTGCACTTTTTCGAAGCAAATGATAGGATTTTATCACACAGGGATCCTCCATGTGATCCAGTTTTCAAAATGGTGCTAACTAAAGTTAACAAAAATGAAACATTAAAACAAATGCGTTTTTCTGTATTAATATTGAAGATTGTTTAAAATAAAATTTGTTTGAACATTATAAATTCATTTATTCTTATCAAGTGTTAGAGATTATTGATCAGACGACGTATGTGAATATACAGACATAATTTGTTTGTTTTTCATTTAGAATGAAGTAATAAACAGTCGGTGTGATCAAGGCATGCGTTGAAGGAATGGTTGCAGGGTGAAGAAAAAGTAGTAAACCAAAGAAAAGATGCCATGATCAACTGTTATGGTGGAAGGGTGCAGAAAAAGTAGTAAACCATAAAGAAGGTGGCATGATAACGTATCTTCCTAGACTTTCAGATCAATCATTGAGCTAAACAAAGTAGTGCGAGACAAGAGACCTTGGAGAGAGGTAAGACGTGATAGATTGTATTCTACGGTATGTAGAGAAAACATTTGATGTTGAAACAAGTGTTTATTTTCATTGCCAGTGCACATGCATCTTTCACATCACAATTCCTTCTATCCAGTTATATTAGATGACTACTACCAATCCATGCATGACGTTGAATCTTTTTATCATCAGGATTTTATTTTATTTTTCAAGCATCAGCTTAAAGTTAAAATTAGATATGATAGAATAAGATTACGTCTCATGGAATTCATCAAAAAGTGGGTACAATTTGCAACCTTATGCATACGAATGGGAGTCAAATATGAGTAAGTGTTCCATGCCAGAGCATAGCACATGTGGTTCTGGGTTATTTTGAGAGACAAGAAGCCTTGGAGAGTGTTAGAACATGATAGATCGTATTGTGCAGTATGTGAAGAAACCGTTTGCTGCTGCTGATTGTTTGTTTGTTTGTCGGTTAGGCGAACTCGCCTAACCGACAAACAAACAAACAATCAGCAGGGAACTTACGAAGATCGTGCCTCAGGATTGTCTGGTCTGCATGAAGTCCCCCTTGTTAGATCACAACTATTCGTTAACCTGCGGGTGTTCACCTCCGACACTGAGAACAACAAGGCTCAGTGGTTGCATGCGAAGTCGAGGAAGGTTTGGATGCAAAGTCATGGAAGGTTTGTCATGGCAAACCAACATGAATCATCCTAACAGACCAGATTATAACAACAGCATAAACTTCATGCATGCACACATAATGGCTAGGTCAGCGAAACGCACTAATTATATTTGACTTTTTAAGAAAAGTCAGGTAATATAATAAAACTTGAAGAATACCCATTACAGGACGGGTAAAATTAATCCCCCGTTCAGAACAGTTTGCACCACTTTTATGTCTCCTTACAAAGATTAAAATTAAAATATAATGATACTAAGCCTTATGTCTAGAATCCTTATTCAAATGTTGATAAAATCAATTACATGATTTTAATTTTAGAAAATATTTAAAATTTAAGGCTTCAACTTCAGGGATCTTCAGAAGAAATTGAAATTCAGAGAATCCTGCTTAATTGGATAAAATTTAATGCAAATTTGAAAATTTGAATTTTAAAATGAGAGGTTGTTCCTATATTCTGCCCCTTAAAACCCTTTAAAATATTCCAAAGAAACTGAAATTTTGGGAAGATTTATTAATTGATATCTAATATCTATGGTTAAAATTTCACCAAAATCTGAGGTATCTGAATTTTTATGAAGGCCGAGTATCTGTGTTCCAAAATTCATAATGATCGGTTAATTAGTTTAGGAGTTAATCGTGTACATACAAATATATAAACATATACACATATCTAACTTTATATTGATATAAATAGAGATATCATAACAGTGGAAACAATGTGGTTCCCCATCACCGAAGAAGTTAAAGCAGTCAACGTCTGTTGATAAGGTGATGGCTTCTGTTTTTTCTTTTTTTTTAATTTTGAATGCGTAGTCATGATAGAATAGAGGAGGGAGAAAGTCGAAATGTAGATGAAAGTTGAGGGCAAGTGTGTTTTTACTCAAGGATAGTACGTCCATTCACAGTGTCATGGTTGCAATAGATGAAGTAGCCAACAGTTGCTATGAATTTCTACCTAACATTCCTTACTCACTAGCCTAAGAACCATCTGACTTCTTTCTGATTCCTAAACACAAATCCTATGTACATAGTGGCTATTTTGGAAACAATGATTAGATCATATGTGCTGCGGCAGTTATTGAAGGACCTGGATACCATCTTTTTCCGTGATGGCAGTGTAATACTTGAGTATCGTTGGAAAGGGTGAGTTTATTGAAAAATAGTGAAAAAATGACTTTTTTCTGGTTGAGGTTAGATCTTTTTGAAATTACCCATAAACACACATATATCGAAATACATTTTTTTTATATAAAACATTAAAATCACATGCTTTACAGCATGTAACATTATTTTTTTGAAACTGTTGTGAAGTTTTAAATTAACCTAGTCAATTGCTAGTGTACTTTCACTGCTAGCTATACTTAAGGAGAGACTTATATAGTAATCTATTTCTACTTATGCTAATTATGCATATCAATTAGCCAGTATCACCACATCTCCCTGAAACGTATAGGTTTTATGCCTCTAGTGCATCTTGCACTTCTTCTAATGATCGTTTCATTTTCGACATTACTTTACTCTTCTCTCTCTCCCTTATTTCTTTCTCTGGGAAATCTCGACCTATCTCGCACTAAATTGTAACCAGGGTCATCCCCTTTCATACTTTGATCCGAATCCGACTCCGAATCCTCATTTTGACCTGCTTGATCTTGCATTGTTACATCTTCTGACGATTCATTTTGTACAGGTTGTTCTAATAACTCAATAACGGAAGGAGTTATAGCGATTTGTTTATTTTGCTCTTCGTATTCACACTGGGACCTTATTTGATCTGTATGGGCCAACACACTGTTTCCGTTTTCTCTATTTATTATAACTGCAATGTGGCCTTTTTGCACGATAAATTTTGTCCTTTCTGGATTTGATTCTTTGTTCTTTTTGTACCAATTTATTAAATTTGTAGAATACAACATAGTTAACGGAGCTCTAATTTGTCTTGCCATTAAAGCTGATGGGCTTTCTGATCTTCTCGTGTGTGGTATTGTTCGATAGCTTAAAAGCAGCCTTGGTAGAAAAACTTCTATTTTTTCCTTTAGCTGAGAACATGCTTTTACGATCTTTCCACCAACCCATTCAATTGAGGGTGATATGGTGGTGTCTTATACGGTTTACATCCTATTTTTTCCAACCATAAATTAAAACCTTCATCACAAAACTCTGGAGTATTGTCAGATACCAGGGTTTTTGGGATACCCATTCTAGAGAATATGACCCCTAGTATCTGTTTTATGGTAGAACTTTTCTTGTCTGGCACACGGACTACTTCAGGCCAAGCTCTACTTCTCTAGACCATGAATGTAAAGTATTCTGTGTAAAATTTCTTAATTCTCTACATTTTTTGCATCTTTTTATATATTCTTCGATATCTCGTGAATATCTCGGCCACCATGCTTTTTTTTGTGTGGCCGCTACTCCACAGTGCATATCATCCAGTACACTTTTTGTCACCAAATTTCTTTATTTTTCTCGGGGGAATTACCAGATCTCCATTACAAATCACTCCATCTATCGTTAATTTATGCATTATTTCTTTGTAAGGTCTTTCTACATTGGAACAATTTCCCCATATATTTTTTCTTATTCTCGATGTTATCCTACTTAGTACTGGATCATGTCTAGTTTCCATAGCCATTCTATCTAAAGATAAAACATCAGTCTCTACCCAATGTAAGAATGTATTTTCAAATTCTTTTTTTTTTATCTTTTGACTACTTGTAAAATCGCAATCATGATAATGCATCTATGTGTGGAATTGAATTTCCTTTGACATATTCTATATCAAAGTCAAATGCCATTCACTTTATTGCCCACCTTAATATTCTCGATGTCGTAACTTTGGCTAATTCTTTTCTTGGATTGAATACAAATTCCAATGATCTATCATCACTTCTTAAGAGAATTTTTTTTCCAATTAGAAATTGTCTAGCCGTGGTGGTGCACCATATAATGGTCAATGCTTCTTTCTCTATATTTGAATAATTTAATTCAGTATTCGTTAGTCTTCTTGATAAATACATTATCGGATATCCTTCTTGTGATAATATACCAGATATCGAATGTTCATTTGCATCTGTGGTTAATGTAATGTTCTTTTTGGGATCAACATTTTTACTACTGGTTTCTTTGCGATAACCAATTTCAATCTCAGAAAAGCTTTTTGTTGTTTTTCTGACCAAATAAATTCAACATTATTTTTTCTTAAATTTGCAAACAGTTCAGTCAGGTCTGTATATTTTGGGAAATATCAGCTGTAGAAACTGACCAATAGCCCAAAAGATTCAAGTTCTTTTTTGTTTGTAGGTATATATATTTTTAATACTTTTTCTATGAAAGCTTGATCTGGTGATATACCTTCTTTTGAAATGGAATACTCTAAAAATGATATATAACTACTATTGTTTACGCATTTTTAAAAATTTATAGTCATTCCCGCATTTCTTAATTTGTTCAAGACGGTTTTCTTTTTTACTTCAATTTCATTATTTGCTCCTATGCAAATATCGTCTTGGTAACAGACCATATTTTTTATATCTTCTCCTAAAACCTGTTCGATGGCCTTTTGAAATATGGCGCTTGCCGTTTTTATTCCATATGTCATTCTTTTCCATTTAAACAACCTTATTGGCGTATTTATCGTTGTTATTTCTTTGAAATTATCATCTATTGTAATTTGGTAGTATGCAGTTTTCAAATCTATTTTTGTAAAAACGATCATTCCTGTCAGCGCATGAAATGCAACCTCTAAATTAGGTATAGGATACAAATCCGAGTAAACTTTGTGGTTTGCGCCTATTTTATAATCTCCACATATACGTATGTCTCCGTCTGACTTTCTCAAACCTACAATGAGTGATGCCCACTTGCTACTCCCTGGTGAAACATGTTCAATAAGGTCCTGTTCAATTAATTTTCGTAGTTTTGCTACAACTAATGGCAACAAATATACTGGTAATTTTCGTGCTTCATAATAAGAGAGGGTAACATTTTCTTATAATTTAAAACTAGCTTTGTAGTTTTTTAATTTTCCGGTTTTTTCTATTTTTATCTCATTAATTAGTTTAGTAGAATTTATTTTAAGCACATCGTTTCCGAGGAGTTAGTGGTTCTTTTTACAATTTGTGACTATTATCGGTATTACCTCGAATTTGTCTTTTAACTCTAAAGAACCTTCAAAGTATCCTGAAGTTTTTATGACCGATCCATCAAATTGGCGGAGTGGTACACTGCTCCTCTTTTCAATGCGTTCCCAGAAATTTTTTGGCATAAGTGTTACCTCACTGCCGGTATCCATTTGTATATCCAAATCGACATTATTAATTTTGACTTTTAATATATCTTTTTTCTTTTGTTCAATTTTTTCGATATTCTTATTTGTGTTTTTTAATGTAAACAATTTGCCTATTGGTTTAATTTTCTTCAACTCTTTCGACGTTTTTCTTTTTTTTACTGCTTGAAAATGGTTAATTCTTTCGCAATTTGTACAAGTTTTTCCAAATGCTGGGCATTTTCTCTTTTAACTTTTTAGTCCTTGCACTCACAGCGAAGCATCTTATCCATGTGTCTAGAAAGTCAGAGTCCTCGAGAAACAATTGGGATCCTATCAGCGACACCATTGTTGTGAAGTTGTAAATTAATCTAGTCAATTGCTAGTGTACTTTCACTGCTAGCTATACTTAAGGAGAGACTTATATAGTAATCTATTTCTACTTATGCTAATTATGCATATCAATTAGCCAGTATCACCACAAAAACTTTTAAACAAAATATTATTTCACTGTTTAAAATAAAATACATTTTAAAAACCGAGAGAAAATAAAAATAATATTAAGTCTGCATATATACAAACTTTTATGGCATTAAATGACCTGAAAATTAGATCTGCCATATGAAATGTGACTTGAGAAGCTTAACCTTTTCTTTCTTGGGTGCTGATGTTTACACAGTGATTTCATTTTGGCCTACAATCTCCTCAATGGCCATTATAATCTCCCTCAGGACCTACTATTCACCTTTGCACTAGAAAGAAGTCTGTGCAGGAATTACTAGAAACTGTTTCACTGCCGATTTAGATTTAACTGAAGGAGGACCTCTCTGTAGATCAGGGTCTTTGGACCTTGGAATAGACTTCCAGGAGATGTAGTAAATGCACCAATGATGCAGCAATTCAAGGCGAAATTGGACAGGTTTTGGATCACTGTATCCTCTTCTGTGTAATTTATTACCCTCCCCTCTACTGAAGCATGCTTGTTTTATTTTTGTTAAATTTATTGAATTTTATTAAACGTTTTCTCCACTAGCTGCAAAATATGCACTAACACTGCTGAGTGTCCTCCAAGCCTTACGATCTTGAGTCAAGGTGTTTGCATCCATTCACAAACGTTGTCTATCCATCTTTTCTTTTGTTTACGTTTTCACTGGCTTTCCTGTATTATGCCTTCAATGCATATTTTTCATTGCCCACACTGGAACGCTTAATGTGGCCAAATAATCTCAAGACTTTACATTTGATGACAGAGACCAGTGAGTTTTCGCAACTCTGCGATACTGATGTGATCAGATAGTTTATGATCAGTAATGAAGTGTATGATGGGCTTTGGAAAGTTTTTATTTCTGACGTAATTTTACAGTCCAGTTGACACATTCAGGTCCATATAAGACTACAGGAAGTACATATGTGTTATAGAATTTCGCTTTCATTTTGTATGGTATGCATTTAGAAGTTAGGGTGGTTTTGTTTCTTGTGAAGGAAACCCAACGTAAACCAATTCTGTCATAGATGAAAACAACTTGTGCCCAAAGTAAACAAACTCTGTAACTCGTTCAATTTGTTGGCCGTTGATGTTGATGCTAAGAAGAGTTGAGCGTGTTTATAGAAAGTTCAACTTCTTTCGAGTATCCAACATTTTAGATTATCCAGAAAGAACTGCAAAGAGCTGGAGTTACTAGTTGCAGCTATGTTATCCGCATAGCTCAGATTAGACAAAAAATGGCCACCAATTAAAAACCAGAGCTACAATGTTGTTCTGTTTTCCAACTAACGGATACCATAATGATTCAGAAAAGAAGTGCTGAAAGGACATCACCTTGCTTTGGGATTTAATGCAGCAGTCGAATTAGCATAGGCCATTTTCAAGAGGTGTATATACTGTTTATTCAAATTTTTTTCTTCCAAAAGATTCCAAAGAGATTGAATCTGAATGCTATCAAACAGTTTAGTAAAATCAATAAAGGCAATTAACACAGGATTATTAAATTCTATGGACTTCTCTATTATCTGCTCTAAGGCAGTAATTTGCTCTATAGTACCTCTCTATGCAGCTTGAGAAGTTGGGAATGATGCATACATACCTCTTTTGATACGTTCTACCACTACTGTGACAAACAAGTTGTAAAAAAATACTTAAAAGACTTATTTATTGAATTAAATTGAATTAAAACGGGTGATATGCCGTAAAACAAATAAATCAAGCCCAAACAAACCGATTCTTAGGGAATTTTGAACATGAATAAGATGTATATCGACAGGAAACATAGGCGTAATATATTTATGTTCGCTTTTTTTCATAAAAATGTGCCATCAGAGGTTATAAATCCCCACTACTAAAATGATTTCCTCTTTCGAATGTTCTAAAGACTTTTTAATTAGGGGTGATCCCTTTCTAGTGGTCTCATTCTTTTTATGGGACGCTTTTACAGTAGAAACACTTTCATGTTAGCGTAACACATGGCCAAACTTATGTCAACATTTAGAGAATGATTTCCTTTTACGAATTGTATGATAATTCCAAAATTAGGGGGCGAATTAGGGGCCAACATTTTAACTCATATATAACCGTTACAATTCTTATGCTCTATTAAATTATTGAAACGTTGTGGAATTTTAATATTATAAACCGTTTTTCGTAACCATATGAATTTGAAATTCTACATCAAGCTTGTTATAGTTAAAAACATTTATTGTGTGAAATGGTATACTTTTTGTAAAATTTACTTATTATTTGAAATGTACTCATTTTGTGAATTATACTTTTGTGAAATGTATTCATGGTGTGAATTGTACTTTTTGTGAGATTTACTCATTGCGTGAATTGTAATTTTTGTGAAATGCATTTATTGTGTGAATTGTACCTTTTGTGAAATGTACTTATTGTATGAATTTTAATTTTTATGAAATTTACTTATTATGTGAATTGTACTTTTTGTGAAATTTAGTTATTGTGTGAATTGTAACTTTTAAGCCACATATAGGGTCAGGATATACCGAAACTACAATGTTTATTCTTAAAATCTACTTGATTTTCAAAGATAATTGCATTTTAGACCTGTTTTCTGCTTGTTCATTATCATACATACGAAACATGAATTTGCAACACAAATTGACGTCAAAATGATACTCACATTTTGATAATAAATTTATTACATATAAATACAGTAAATAAAGACCCATAATTAGAATGATATCCTTGTTTCCATACATAATTTCTACTATCAAAGAATGTAATATTGTGGGATCTGGAGAAGAGTTTAGTTTGAATTGCTGGTATCAAATCACATGCATGTTAATATGACATAAAATGGACAATATGCCATAAAACAAATGAACCAAACCAAAACAGTGGTTGTAGTCGACTTCTCTAGCCTTTCAGTGTATTTATATGTTGGTTTCTCTGCTTTCTATCACTTTAAATGACAAACGAAAGTCATGTATAAGTCCTATATGTGTTTCTTTTTAAAATAGGTGCATATAAAATTTCCAGTTATTAGCTTAAACTAGTTTGTGGTGTAAGGAAATCAGAGCTATATGAAAAATAACATAAAAATACAGATAGATCACATGACCAAATCACCATTTAACGAAATACATAGAAACCTCTGCCACCAATTCAAGCATGCCCCCTTTGAAGTCAACCTATATACATAAAAAAAATGCCAGTGATGCTTAGTAGGAAATAGAAATCAACATAGCAATATGTGAAAGTAACCAGTTATCATCTAGGTCGAGCTGCTCCCATCGAAATTGTTCATCACACACACTGAGTGTGTGTGATGAACAATTAATATTTACCTCGTTAACTCTACATATATTAACTGCTACTTCACAAATCTATTCACATCCAAACTAATATACAATACTCCTCTCCTCGCAAAGGTAACAGAAATTAACCAAGACTTCAAAAACTCACTCCGCTTACCAGCTAATATATAATGCTCTCACAACTCTACACATATTTGCTGAGACTAAAGATTTTTTACTAGTATTCAGCTGATATGCATAACTTTTTTTTCTCACAAAGCTCTACTTAAAATGATTTATTTGCACGACACTTTGTAACTCATAGTGAGGGCATTAAAAAGCAGCTTTGTATATTCCCAGAATAAATGGTATTATTATTCTTGTTTATAATACAGTCTTTTTTTTATGGAAATCGCTCCAGAAAAGGCATGAAGCTACTTGATGTAAGGAGTTAAAATAAAAATAAAAACTACTTCAAGGTCAAAAACTAGCCAACGATAAATGTTAGATGGATAGATTCTTACCCAGAAAACAACAATTCTCCCTCTTTTTGTCAGAAACATCGCTCATAGAATGTGAGGATTTTTTTTATTGTGGGGTTAGCATATATAGAATCACGATTAAAAAAAATTAAAATAGGTATTAGGCATCAATTTATAAATCTTCCCCAAATTTAAGTTTCTTGTGAGTATTTTAAAGAGTTTTTAGGGAACATACTATGGGCGCAACCTTCCATTTGAAAATTCAAATATTTCACATTTGCATTAAATTTGACCCATAGTAATAGGACTCCAATTAAGCAAGACTCCTTGAATTTCTTCATAAGACCCCTTAAGCTTAAGTCTTAAATTTTAGACATGGGTATTTTTCTAGTTGTAATATAGATGTTTTCTTATTTTTGAAAATGCTTTATTTATTTTTTGGAAAAATGTAACATTTCTCTCCGCCATTTTGTACTCTAGTGTGTACAATAATCATGACGAAAATGCAGCGTTGAAAATGAATATCGATTATTGCAAATGTAAAGACACCAACAAAATGATCTTGGGAAAAAACAATTGGATATTGAATTAATAATTATGTAAATGAGATGTAGGAGGTGTTAAAAAATTGTGTAGACAGGAAGAATTTGTTAAAAAAGAGAGAGAAAAAGAGAAAAAGAAGGAGGAGATGAGATGGAGGAAGAGGTGGGGGGAATATAGAGAAGAAGAAATGCAAAAAAAACGGAGTAGAAGAAGAAATACAGAAAACGGAGTAGAAAAAAAAGAAAAAAAAGAAGAAATGCAAAAAAACGGAGAAGAAGCAATGCAATGGATGTTAACAATTAAAATTAAAATAAATATTTCATATATATTACGAAAAAGGCCCCTAAATTCCGTGTTAATAAAATCACTATAACTAGAAAAAATAATTTCTTGAATTAGCAATGTTATCATTGAATAAACCGTTATTTAATTAATATTTTCACCAAAAAATAATATAATTGCAAAAGATATTTTATGTGATTTTAATGATTAGAGTTTCTGGGAAAATTTAAAATGCGATATAATTATATTCTCCTTTCACACATAAACGTGTCATCATCAGTGTCATAAATTCTTTTTTAAATCTTGAAAATAAAAAAAAAAATTGAAAAATGAGGATCAGGATCATTACGAAAAAGAGAATTTAAAAATTAGATTATTTCTACTAACGATTGACTTTGATAGGTATGGTGGCCCTGTTCTGTAATAAACAGGTGAGATTTGCCCTCACTCCCATACCGCCCTCAACATTTTATTTTTAGAGATTCAACAATTTCGTTAATTTCACAATTTATCGTCAATTATTTGGAAAGATAAAACATAAGTTTGTATTTGTTTTGTCATTTTTTCATTAATAAATATTTAAAAAGTTAAAAACAATTATTTATTAATAGAATTAAAATATAACATTTTCTTTCAAAATTGAATTCTATTTATTTATTAATAAATAATTGTTTTAACTTTTTTTTTCAATGGATACATTTTCATTGTAGTCATTGACTTTAATTTACCTTTTCACACTTAAAATAAAAAAATTCACCTTTAGCTTTATTTAAAAAAAGTTAATCTAATTTATCGTTACGCCACATTAATAATAAATCGAGTAACTAAAGTTTTTAATCATTATGTAAAAAAATTGATAAAATTGACGCGGTTCGTAACGTAAAAGTAATTTTTGACAACATTTTAAAAAGTTTTATTTAAAATTCTAAGGAAAAACATTGGTAAACAGACGTCATCAATAATTTCAGAGTATTATTGAATTAAAAACTAATACAAAGTTAAATATAAATCTTTTTAGATAAAACTAAATAAAATCTTAATTGCATACATTCACAAATATTTTAATTAAATAAGCATTTCCTTTTTATTATAATAAAATAAGGGTACTTAAATTAATTAAATTTCTTTATAACCTTAAGAAAAAATAAAGAAATTAATGGATAATAATTTTTCAATTACTATAAACTATTGCAAAACCATTTTTACATATAAAGTTAAAAATTATAAATTATTACATTTTTGTCTTCCATATATTCTGCATAGTGATAGTCAATCGGTAAACAAAGTCATTTACCGTTGACTAAATGCCAGATCTTACTAAACTATGACATTTGGGGGTGATAATTTTGCTAATTTTTAGTAAAACGTAGGAAATGTTTGTTTTAATTCAGTATCTTATAACTTTAATTTAATAATTATCTTTGAAATAGTTCCAGAAACTTTATATTTATCTTTCAAGGGATTTTTACAAGAAATTTCTTCAAAGTTCAAAATTCACAGAATTTTTGTTTTTTTAGCCGTCGTGATAACATTTTTCATCATAATTTTTTTCACACGTAAATGTACATGTTTTTCCATTTAGAGATTAAGTTTAGGCTTTGATCTTTTAAACACAATCAAAGTTTACACGAAAACTAATTGAACCATTAATTATAAGCGCTTTTTAATAATAATGGTCCATATAAGACACACCCATTTTTGCACGCACCTACACAGAGAAGAAGAGGAAATGCAGAAAACGGAGTAGAAAAAGAAATGCAGAAAACGGAGTAGAAGAAAAAGAAAAATTTAAAAAATGGAGAAGAAATGCAAAAAGCGGAGAAGAAGAAATGCAGGAAACGGAGTAGGAAAAGAAATGCAGAAAACGGAGTAGAAAAAGAAAAAATCAAAAAATGGAGAAGAAGAAGAAATGCAAAAAGCGGAGAGGAAGAAATGCAGGAAACGGGGTAGAAAAAAGAAGAAAAAGATAAAATGCAGAAAACAGAGTAGAAGAAAAAGAACGAAAAAGAAGAAACAAGTAAACAGAGCGAATAAGGACAGATGAACACAGAATACGAAACCATTTCTATTGATTTGTGTTCATGAAGATGCATTGATGAGACATGCAAAGAAATGAAAAGATTAATCAATAAATAATTTGATAATAAATATCTTTTCTCCAATTTGGCAAAGTTGTTTAAGATTACCTTTTATATACAATGCTATTTTGACATTTTAAATTCTTCATTTCGCCCACCAATACTTTTACATTCAGAAACTAAACCTTTCTTCTTCTTCTTTTTTTTAATATACAGATTGATCAACATCAACCACACCCCGTGATATGCTGGGTCCAATAGTTAGTTTAATTTAGGCGTTTTCTATCTGCTACTCCCATCACCTCTTTAAGAGACGAACATCTCCTTATATTAATGTTCACCAGCTCATACTCCTATATGGCATAATCACATTGATACACCGGTTCCCATTAGATCACCAAAGTTAAGTCTGGCCAGTATAAAATGGACGACCATTTGGAAATACTAGGTGCAATATGTCATCTCTCCTAACCGAGATATGCATGCTGACTGGGGACTTCATGTGAATTTGTGTTCCCCATAAACTTCCACTTTCAGTGAAAGGTGGAATGCTCAAAACTGGGTGAATACCACGAAAAGCAGTATTACCGGTTATTCAATTCTCCTATTGAACATATTTGCTCTTGACAGATATTTTAAACGCTTGACGATAAGTCATGAAGCTTGAAACTGCAGTTTCATTTTTATTCGGATCTGTAGTTTCTATATTGAGCATTTTTAATAATCACACGACCTAGGACTAAATCGACCTTTTTAGGTTTGTCATCCTCACTTTCTTTATTAAGTATGAATATTGTAAAAAAGAAGTTTGTCATCTTCAATGCATCCCAGTGCAGATACCAGCCACGAAGACGAAATCCAAGATGGCAACATGATCTATAACACATAGTGAGTCCAAATAAAGCCTCTAAGAAACGAATATACAATCATTCTCTTCACTCGTATGTATTCATTAGTTCATATGTATAGTTCTTAACAGAATTACGCAAAAATCATTGAATCGATTTTGACAAAATCTGCTTAAATCTTGATGTTAATTTCTTTGCTTGTTTAGCATATAGAACTTCTTTAAAGAGTCTACGAAAATCGTGCTTCGGGATTGTCTGGTCTGCATGAAGCCCTCCTCGTTGGTCATAGTAATTCATTAAACCTGCAAGATTGCAAGTTCACCCTTGACACCAAGACCAGCAAAGTCCAGCAGTTGCATAGGAAGTCGTGGACATATGTGCAATATGTCGAAGCAACGTTTTTATCCTTACTTAATTGATTTGCAGTTCCATGCCTGATACATCCTTGCTTGCCACATGCATATGCAGAGACGACCAGAGGACGATGAATCCTGATGCTGACTCCTCCCGGATTTTAACATGTTTCCTATTAGCCAGGTTACGGCACTAATACTTTACAAATTGATGTCTACTGCTACGGTTAAATTTCATAGAAATCGGAGATATCAAGATTTTGAATAAAATTAAATTAAACTGAATATATTTATCATATTTTATTTTATTTCATTAATTTAGTAATTTTTATTTTTGTTGTTGAATCTTGGAGAATGTATACACTGCAGACCTGAAATGAAAGACTTGCATCCAATCTGTTGCTAAGGTTGCTGTAAAAATGGTTGGATCATTCTACTGCTCCAGAAAGTACCTCACTTATGACGCAATCCTCTACCTGTATAAGAGCCAGATATGTCCTATGATGGAGTACTGCTGTCATATCTGGGGAGGTGCCACTCAGGGCATTCTTTCTTGTTTCGACAGTGTACAAAATCGACTTTGCAATCTAGTGAGGATGATCTTTTCTCTTCTCTACAGTCTCTTTCACACAGAAGAGATATTGTTAGTCTCTCTCTACTGTATCGTTATGTTTATGCTAGGTGCTCGACTGAACTCCAATCTCTGGTTCTCCCCTATAAGGCATCCACAGCAAGAACACGTCTAGCTACAACCACAGCAAGGAACTTTTATTTCTCTCTCTCTCTCTCTCTCTCTCTCTCTCTCTCTCTCTCTCTCTCTCTCTCTCTCTCTGTGTCAACAATCAAACAAAACTTCCATGAACAAAGTTTCTTTCCACGAACATCCCATCTGTGGAACAAAATACCACGAGACTGCTTCCCAACCGACTACAGCCTAGCCGTCTTCAAGTTTAACGCAAACAAATATTTGATGAACCGCCCTCTTGGATAATCAATTCCTCTCAAGTAATCTTCTGCCAATCACACATATTGTTTCTGGTCCTCTCGTGATTGCAATCATTATTCTACTGACAATCTCTTTAACCCTTATCCTCAAGTGCCCCCGGGCCTTGATAAGCGGTAAGCTATTAGTAAAAAGAAAAGAAAAAATACCAGGTGTATTTCTCTCGTATTTCAAAGTGTAATCGTCATGACGGCCTGATGGTAAGAAGCCGGGGTTCATAATACTTGAATCCGGGGTTCAAATCGTCCGACCAGCAGTACGGTTATGTAATTCCATACTGACGAGTGTATAAAAAAGATATAAATAAACCGATTGTATGGAAGGCACGATATTTGTCAATTAAGTAGATTATAAACTTAATCCACAAATGAATATAAAATGGAAGACCTACATCCAATCTGTTGCTAAGGTTGCTGTAAAAATGGTTGGATCATTCTACTGCTCCAGAAAGTACCTCACTTATGACGCAATCCTCTACCTGCATAAGAGCCAGATATGTCCTATGATGGAGTACTGCTGTCATATCTGGGGAGGTGCCACTCAGGGCATTCTTTCTTGTTTCGACAGTGTACAAAATCGACTTTGCAATCTAGTGGGGATGATCTCTTCTCTCCCATACAGCCTCTTTCACACAGAAGAGATATTGTTAGTCTCTCTCTACTGTATCGTTATGTTTATTATGCTCGACTGAGCTCCAATCCTCCCCCCCCCCTCTGTAAAACATTCACAGCAAGAACTCGCCTAGCGACAACTACAGCCAAGAACATTTCTTTCTCTCTCTCTGTACCAAAAACCAAATGGAACTTCCATGAACAAAATTTATTTCCTAGAACATAAGAACATACCATCTGTGAAACAAAATACCATGAGGCTGCTTCCCAACCGACTACAACGTGGTTGTCTTCAAGATTAATGTAAACAAATACTTGTTGAACCGTCCACTTAAGTAATCTTCTGACCATTCCACCCATTGTTTCTAATCCTCTTGTGGTGGAGATTATCGTCCAACTGACAATCTCCTTAACTCTTATTCTTGAGTGCCCTCCGGACCTGGATAAGTGGTGACTCATTAGTAAAAAAAGAAGTTATAAGTGTAGAATGATGTCATATACGAAAAGTTATTCAGATATGAGTGACAATGGTTGACTCATGAGCTACTTTAGTTAACTTCAAAAGTAAAACGTGAGCATTGTAATGCTGTGATGCACCAAATTATTTAGTTAACTGGACAAGCAGCTCAGAAGCAATCTCTCTCTCTCTTTCTCTCTCACTCTCTCACCCTTTCTCTCTCTTCATTTTGCATCAATTTTTCCTTGTCCAGGGTCTCAACGTTTTTTTTATATTTCGCAAGCTCTGTTCTCACGGTTCAGCGGATCAACTGTCTCAAAGTTCACTTGGTACAGTCTCACCCAATCACTTGCTTTCAAGTCTGCTCGGTAGACCATAATTCCTGCGATTCAAGACTTCTATGCTTCTACAACAGCACAACCGATTTGTCCTGTACTTTGCTACTTTAGTTGACTGAACTAGTAGAATGGTGTGCAAGGTAACAATGAAAAAGCCTGAACTGCTTAATAAACCGTACAGACAGTTTTAAATGGATCTACTGGTGAAAATACCAAAATGAACTAAAAGTAATAAGGCCATAAATCCTTAATGGTGACGATGGTATGTCTTATACCACATCTCACATTCATGTTCTAGTGTGATTACAAGAGTTAGGAGTAGATGGAGTAAGTTCAGGAAACTTCTGCCATTACTAACCAGCAGAGCATTACGATTGTCAACGACAGGAAGAGTCTATCAGGTATGTTTACACAGTGTGATGATGTATGGAAGTGAAACCTGGTGAATGGAGGCTAGAGAGAAATGATATGAGAATGATATGATGGATGTGTAATGTGAGTCTTAAAGACAGGCTTAGATCTGATGAACTCAGAGGGAGATTAAATATGGACAGTATAGTGAGATGTGTGCAGAACAGGAAACTTCGGTAGTATAGAAACATTGAAAGAATAGATAAGAGTTCTTGGCTTAGTAGATATAGAAAAGTTTAGATAGCAAGGTCAGTTCACAGGGGAAGGGAAAGGAAAAAATAGAAGGAAGTGATAAGGATGGACTTGAGAGAAAGAGGGATAAATAAAAACTTGGCTAGAGACAGGTTAGTTTGGAAGTCAATTTCTAAAAGCCGTCCAATACACGTCAGCGTGTAAAACGGACGTTAAACCGGGTATGATGAAATTACGAGCCACCATATATTCTAGAGTGCTTTTGGCCTAATTGTTATATTTAAACATGGCTGAGGCAACCCTAACCACCCAACTGACCCAGACACTGTCTCTTCCTTTATTTTTTTCTTGCACTCCATTGCATAGCTAGCAGTATACAACAGGTATGTCAAACTCAGGGACCATCGTTGTTATTAGGGTCGCACATGCTTACTTAAAATCAATTAATAAAAATTAACGCAGAATATTTTTGTTACTTAAACATACCAAATGCACACAAATGATTAAACTACATTCATGAATGCAAAGTAGTTTCACAAAAATAAAAAAATGACGAAATTTCGAACGGCCAGTTGTAACAAATACATTTGCAAATCGATAAAAAGTGATATATCGTTTCTAAGTGTAAAGTAAGGTTCGGAATAAAGAAAAGCACGCTATTTTTAATGAACGACACACGTTTATCCAGCTTAAATTATAAAAATTACAATTTTGACCATTAAATGATGAAATACAGTATCTTTTATATGGGCTGCGAGTGTGCTTACAAAGAGCTGCATGCGGCCCGTGGGCTGCATGTTTGACTTGCCTGTTATACAAGTTTCCAATTTATAATTGCTATGTAATGTTATTTAAATTGGTTAGCTGTCTCATCCATCCCTCAATTCAGTCACTTCCTGTCGCGAGTTATTTGTCGTTCTTTAACGCCCTTCGTCTCCCTGTCAACAAGAAAATTGGTGAAAGCGACTAACAAGACAGATTTGACATTTTGTTTCCATTTTTACAGTTGAAGTGCCCACAAATCAATCATGGCGTCTCTGATGGTAGTTTCGTCCCCCTCTCTTCCAGAATAAATGTTTGCAGACAAATGGAATTTGTTTTTTAACTAATTGAATAAACTTTATTCTTTTAAAATTGTTTCTCGTCTTTTCTGCCGCAGGAAAATTATCGATACTTCATATTTAAAGAAGAGCTGAAAATTGTACAAAACAGATTATTGAAAATAATTATTGCTAATCAATTTTTTATTAGAAAAAAAATGAAATGAATGATTGATTTTCTTGCTATTTTAATATTTATTCAATCACCTTTCCATTCAAGTAATTCGTGCTACATTTTCTATTCTAGAAAATGTCTCAAATTTAAGGCTCAAGCTTAAAGAGTCTTAAGAAGAAATTGAAATTCAGTGAATCTTGCTTAATTGGTGTTTGATGACTATGGATCAAATTCAATGCAAATCTGATATATTTTACTTTTCAAATGGAAGGTTGTGCCCATATTATGCTCCCTAAAAAAAGCTTCAAGAAACTGAAATTAAGGGAATATTTATTAATTGATGTCTAATATCTGTTGTTAAAATTTCACAAAAATCAGAGGTATTCGAATTTTCACTAAAGGCCATTACCACATTTTTACCCCCTTTTGCATAAAACTAAATTAAACTAAATATAGCACACATTCGGACCCATTATGCCTCACAGATGTGTTCCAAAATTTATAATGATTGAGTAATTAGTTTAGGAGAGAATCCTGTACATACAAATATATAAACATACATATATATATATATATATATATATATATATATATATATATATATATATATATATAATTACTCTATTTAACTTTTCCTATGCCACTGCTGATTGTCTATTTTCCAGTGTAGACCGGATCAAGATTTACTTTTCTTTGAACATATGCATCTTGCGCGTTTTGATAAGGTCTTTTTCAGCCCTTGAAAATTCAAATTGATTAATTGAAGTTGAGTTTCTTCTCTGTAGTTTGGACGCCTGCTTTAAGACTTCTCTCTTTTCTGAAACAGGAAGGCTTTCCAGGATATTCGCCATTTCCTCTTTGATTCAATGGTATGTGTTTTTGAAGCTCCTTTCTGAGCAACAACAAAATGCTCATATTTGTCATTTGCAATGGTTGAGCATCCAATCAAATAGTACAGGCATAAACTGGAGCCCATATTGAAAAATAAAGCAAGAAGACTGGAAGTGATAATAGTGTACAAAAATGAAAAAAGCTACCAAACAGTTGATTTTTCTGTCCCAGCAGATGACAGGGTGAAGAGCAAGAAGGCAGAAGAACTAAGCAAATATATGTAGGATTAGACCTCTTCAAAATTGACCTTTTTCTTCAAACATATGGTAACTGATATTATTCCCATTCCTCAAGGTCTAAATTAGCTAAATATACCAGTTATTGTGATCTTGGACCTTGGCTATGCCTGCCTCAAGAGCCATGTAATTTTATTGTTGACGTTTTTCAAAAACGCTGCAAAATTTGGGATATTATGTCCTTATTTTCATTGTAGCTTTCCAGAGGTTGATGCTATAGCATTGAAAGTGGTACCAAATGAAAGCTAATAAAATTTTCTTGCATATGGTAATAAACACATGAACACCTGTGTTAATTTTAATTAATTTTAATGCACAAACATATATATTTTTTATGCTTGGAAAGGATGCCATCATATAATACATAACTTTATCTCAAAAATGTTACTCTTAATGCATGTATATAATTTATTATCACTAAGTATGTTTTATCTCTTCATTTCAGATTGTAAGTTAAAGCTGATTTGTTAAGATTTGTGAACTGCTGACAACATGGCATCTGGAAGACAACTATGCTGTGGGAAAGTGGTCATCGATACAAGTGAACGGGATGAACCAACTGAAAAGAGAAGAAAGGTGGCAACTCCTGCCACAAGGTCATTCAGTGATGTGTATCTCATTGGGCAACCAAGCTCCAGCATCAGGGGCTCTCAACTTCCTACTAATCGCCAGGTGTTCCAGTATTTCCTGCATTTGAGGAATGATAATCCCAACAGTGACAATAGGTCTTTAGCTCATGATACAGTGGATGTCGTTTTGCCATTCTGGAATATGGCAAGGATTAAAACACTAACTAGACCAAATGCAGTCAACCGTTTCATGATCCTCCATGAAAAGTACAGGAAAATTGTTAAAAACAAGGGAAGAAATAACAAACCAGAGGAAGAGAAACGAGCTAACTTTCTGAAGGACTTAGACAAGTTATTTGATATTGGAGCAAAGGATGTTGTGGAGGAGATAAGAAGCAACAGGCTGCTCACAAAGGAGACCAAGGAAGAGGACGTCAATTTCTACTTGGACCAACAGACAACTCGCCTGGCACGCATGTCAGGTCATGATAAGGTGTTTGAGAAGAAGTCTAGAGAGAAAAGCTTCCGAGAAGAAAGAGAAGAGAGAATGTTATCATCAGTGACTGCTGCAGCAGCAGAAGTTGGGAAAATTTCAAGTGATGAAGACCCAGAGAACAGTCAAGGCTCTGGTACTAGTTAGGGTTCAGAATACACTGAGACAACACCAAGCTGTTCATCAAAACCAAGTACGATAACCTTACACTTTCCACACTCAGTTATGACCAGTGAAGAGATTTGTAGCACTGCAGATCGGTTGTCACTCTCTGACAACCAGACTACAGCCATGGTGTCTGCAGTGTTGAAGGCAGGAGGCGCAGATCTTGATGACTTTGTTATATCAGCCTCTACTACAAGACGAAATAGGATAAACACTCGTCATAACTTGTGCCAAAGTTACATGAATAACTTCAAGGAAAGTCTGCCAGATTACTGCACACTACACTGGGATGGAAAACTTCTACGGGATGTTCTTGGTGAAAGATACCCAGTGGAAAGTCTTGCAGTGCTCGTCTCTGGTACTCCACAGTATGAAGAAGGGAAGCTGCTTGGTGTGCCCTTCATAGAAAGTTCCACAGGAATCCAACAGTGTAATGCTACATTGGAACTGATAGAAGCATGGGGTCTCACAGACAACATTGTAGGCTTGGTATTTGATACCACAGCAAGCAACAGTGGCATCAACAAGGGTGCAGCGAAGCTTATTGAAGAAAAACTAGGCAAAAAGGTATTCTACTTCGCTTGTCGCCATCACATATCAGAGGTAATAATTGGAAGTGTATGGGAGGCTGTGTTCAGCAAGGTCAAGAGTCCTGACAACCCAATGTTCAGCAATGTGAAAGAGAAGTGGGACAAGTTGGTTAAGGACTGCCCAAGAGTTCTGGGCCTAGTTGAACAAGACTTGAAACAGAAGAAGACAAGCACAATTGCAGTCTTAAGCAATTTCCTTGAGGAAGCAAGTCCGAGGGCAGATTACAGAGAGGTGGCAGAGCTGTGCCTGATCCTGCTTGGTGAGGAACCTCCTCGAGGTATCCACTGGGCCAAGCCAGGTGCCATTCACCAAGCCCGCTGGATGGCCAGGAACATTTACTGTATGAAGATGCTCATGTTTTCCAAGGAACTAAAATACAACACGGACACTATCTTCAAGCTGGAGAGGATGAACAAGTTCCTGACCTTATTCTACACCAGCCACTGGGTGACCACCACATCTACAGCTGATGCACCTATCCATGACCTCCAGCTTATGAAGAACATGCTGCAATACAAGCAGTATGACTATGAACTGGCAACCTCTGTTCTCAAGAAAATGAACAACCACCGCTGGTATCTGACCCAGGAACTAGTGCCATTCACCTTGTTCAGTTCACATGCCAGCATGACCAAGTCTGCAAAAGAGAAGCTCGCAGTCAAGCTGTCAGAAACAGAGAAACCTGAGAGTTACAGGAAAGGCAAGCCAGTGTTTCCTGTCATCAATGCAGCTACAGTTCTCACAGACCTGGTAGGGCCAGAGTCTCACTTTCTGTTTGATACTCTTCGAGTGAAATGTGACTGGCTCACTACTCCTGCTGACACCTGGGAAGACAATGACAGCTACAGGAATGCACAGAAGTTTGTGAGGTCAGTGAAAGTGACCAATGATATGGCTGAGAGAGGTGTGAAACTAATGAGTGACTTTGCAACTCAGATCACAAGTGACCCAGAGCAAAGAAGCTGCTTACTACAAGTTGTGGAGTACCACAGGAAAAAATTTGACAGTTTCAAAAAAGCCACATTGAACAAGTGATAATACATGTATTAGTAACATCCTATCTGACAGTTTCTTATGCAATATATGTGTCAGTGCAGTGCTATCATACTACCAAACTGATTTTTTGTAGTGTCCCAGCTGTTTGTGCATTAAAATTAGTTAAAATTTACACAGGTGTTCATGTGTTTTATTGTGCTTACTACCATATGCAAGAAAATTTTATTAGCTTTCATTTGGTACCACTTTCAATGCTATAGCATCAACCTCTGGAAAGCTACAATGAAAATAAGGACATAATATCCCAAATTTTGCAGCGTTTTTGAAAAACGTCAACAATAAAATTACATGGCTCTTGAGGCAGGCATAGCCAAGGTCCAAGATCACAATAACTGGTATATTTAGCTAATTTAGACCTTGAAGAATGGGAATAATATCAGTTACCATATGTTTGAAGAAAAAGGTCAATTTTGAATAGGTCTAATGTAGTATACTACCTACTGTCATACACCGGTGTTTTTTTTCTGTTTTAATCCAGGTTGTTTACAATGCACGTGCTGCGATACTCGGCTGTTTCTTGGCTGTTGATAGGAAACCACGTGGACGCTGGTTTTGTTTTAAAAGTTTTATTTAAACAGAACAGAGACGGAAAACTGAAATGCGCATGTAAGAAAGAGAGAGATAGAATGGGAGAGATACCAATATCAGATACATAGACATACGTCCCCCCCCCCATGGAAACGACGACGCTCGCGTCCATTCAATTGAGTTGTCAACAGATAAAAAGAATGAGACATTCTCCAACGGAAGTAACTTGATTTCTCGACTTCCACTATTAGGGTGCCACTCCAGCCCCTCCACCCCTTCGCTATCTACCATATACAGAGCTTGACAGAGAGCTGAAAATAATAGGGAACATGAAGATAATGGTAAACAGATGTTGCAACAACATAGAATGATTTGCAATGGTTATCGAAAGAAGCAGAGATAAACTGGGGAGACTTGTCACTCAAATTCCAGGCAGCATCACCTGTTATTTCCAGTGAGCGATCATTGATAACGAATCGTGTGAGAGCTCCTAGTGAGTAAATAATAATAATAATAATAATAATAATAAAGTGTGCATTGCTAGAGATTAAAAAAGGAAAGTTGGAGACGACTGAGGGCATGGAACTACCCGACCAAGAGCAGATGAGGGCGCTAGATGAACAAGAGAGCTATAAATATTTGGGAGTTTTGGAAGCAGACACAATCAAATCAACAGAAATGAAAGAGAAGATTGGAAAAGAATACCTGAGAAGAACAAGAAAACTCTTAGAAACAAAATTATATAGCAGAAACCTAATCAAAGGAATAAATACCTGGGCAGTATCACTAATAAGATATTCTGGACCATTCATAAACTGGACTAAAGAAGAACTCAGGCACCTTGATCAGAGGACTAGAAAATTAATGACTATGCACAATGCACTACATCCAAAAGACGATACAGACAGACTCTACGTGAAGAGAAACGAAGTGGGAAGAGGACTGGTAAGTATAGAAGACTGTGTGGACGACACTAAAAAAGAGCTGGAGAAATACATAAACCAGAACACAGAAAGGCTGATCACCGCAGCAAGAGATACTGTCCCAACGAATAACGCAGGAAGCATCGAAACTGGACACAAACAGACAAGAAAAGAAAAATGGGAAGAAAAGCAACTACATGGACGCTTCATAAGACTCCCAAGAGAAGAAACCAACGCAAATAGCTGGACATGGCTAAGAAAAGGAAACTTGACCAAAGAAACGGAATCTTTACTGATGGCTGCACAGAACAATGCCATTAGGACAAACTACATTAAAGCTAAAATAGATAAAACCCAGGAAAACAATAAATGCAGACTGTGTGGACAAAGAGACGAAACAGTAAATCATATAATAAGTGAATGTAGCAAACTTGCTCAAAAAGAATACAAAAACAGACATGACTGTGTTGGGAAAGTAATACACAGGGAACTTTGCAAACAATTGAATTTCGAATATGCAAACAAATGGTAAACGAAAAACACAAAATCCTCTGGGATATGGATATACAAACAGATAAACTCATACAAGCAAGGAGACCTGATGTTATTATAATAGACAAAAAGGAAAAATCTTGTAAAATCGTAGACTTCGCCGTTCGAGCAGTCCACAGAGTGAAGATCAAAGACACGGAAAAACGAAGTAAATACACAGAACTAGCCAGAGAACTGAAAGGAATATGGAGCATGAAGAAAGTTAGTATAATACCAATAATCGTAGGAGCACTAGGAACAATCCCCAAAAACCTGGAGAAAAGACTGGGAGAAATTGGAATCAAAGTGACTATCGAAACCGTGCAAAGGACGGCAATGATCAAAACAGCTGCAATCTTAAGGAAAATCCTCGAATGCGGAAACTAACACACATAAGTTACAAAGGCTAACCAGTCACAAGGAATTTACAATGGAGAAAACAAAACCACACAAAGAACACCATAATAAGAGCCAAGGAACACAAAACTGCAAGAAACAGCACTTCATAATCCCCCCCCCCCCCCGCTGAATAAATTACACCGGCCTCAGCTATCACTACACAAAAATGAACCAAAGAAACAGAAACTACAAGAAACACTATAAGCTCCTCCCTCTCCTCCCCCACCTCCCCCCAAAAATTAAAAAGAATTAAAAATTATCATTTTTTTTAATAAGGAAAGAGAAAAGGAAAAAAAATAAGGAATTGAAAGGAAAACATTTAAAAATTAAAAAAAAATTAAACTTTTTTAAACATTTTTTTTTTTTTAAATTAATTTAAAGAAATATTATTTCATTTATTTATTTATTTATTTTTATAACTGGTGCCGGCCTAGGCTGACACCAGACAACATATTTGTAGAGGGTCGAGGAGGATGAGAAGACCGAGGAGGGACAGCACAAACTAGACCTCCCCTGGAAAAGTGCAGAGAATGCTGAGACCTTGGGGAGGCTTATTGCCACCCAAATCCCAGAGAAGACCAATTTTCCTTACCAGCGAGAAATCAATGGTAAGAGGCTGTTGCGATACCGCAACATTATCGAAAAGAGGTGAAGAATACTGGAAGTCTGGGGAAACTTGTTGTCACTCAGACTCCAGGAAATACCACTGGTTGTTGTCGGTGAGCAATCACTGACGATGATCTGTGTGAGAACTCCTAGTGAGTACAAATAATAATAATAATAATAATAACTAGCGGGACCCGTGTAAATTACACAAATGATGTTTTCAATACTAATTATCTTGTTCTTAACCTATAAATGTTTGAATAAAATATGATAAGATTTGACTTGTATATTTATTTTAAAAAATGAACAATACATGAAACAATTTACAAAACTTCTTTATATACAATATTTCTAGTGAAGGTAATATTTCGACGACTAAACCTTACTTTGTAACGGCTTTAGATTAAATTAAATTTGGCTCCAATTCATGAGAGCATACAAAGATTCGGAAGGTCGTATCTTTTGATGTAAGCATGACACACAAAATAACATCATATAAATATGTGACTTCCCGGTCGTCCATTCCCTACTTCCTCCCCCTTCGATGTAGAAAAAAAAACATTAGAGGTTGGTTGGGATCGAACTATAGACCAGTTGGGCCGACGTCATAAACCAACGTCAAAATCTTAGGTCACTAACCGTTGCACCTAAGGGAAATACTTGAAAATATTACGAAAATTAGGTGACTTGAATGCTTTTCCAAATCTAGATGCGACACGCATGCGCAGGGCTTTTGATGTAACCGTGACACATGAACACACACGCTATCGTATTAATACATAGATAATAATAATAATAATAATAATAATAATAATAATAATAATAATAATAATAATAATAATAATAATAATAATGAACTAAAAGAAATATGCAACATGAAGAAAGTCAATATAATATCAATAATATTAAGAGCACTGGGAACAGTCTCGAAAATCTGAAAAAAAGACTAGGAAAAATTGGAATCAAAGAGAATACTGAGACTATACAACGGATGGCAATGATGAAAACAGCTCAAATCGTAAGGAAATTCCTCGAATGTAGAAACCAACGCATATAAACTACGAACACCAATTAGTCACATGGAAGTTGCAACAAAACTAAAACAAAAACATGGAAGGAACACCACATGAACTCGAGGGAGCTGAGACTGCAAAAAATCTTATAAACTGTCTCCCCCCCCCCCTCAAGAAGCGATGGCATCAGTCTCGGCTAATACCATACAAAATAGTCGTGAAAGGTCAAGAAGGATAGAAAGACAGAGGATGGAGAGAGCACTAACCAGACATCCACTGGAAGGGTGCAGAAAGTACTAGGACCTTGGGGAGGCTTATTGCCACCAAAATTTCAAAGAAGACCAATGGTCGCTGCCAATGAGAAATCAATGATAAGTGACTTTTGCGATAATGCAATATCATTTGCAATAGTTACTGAGAGATGTGGATAGTACTGGAAGTCTGGGGAGACTTGTTCTCACTCAGACTCCAGGGAACACTACTGAGCAATCACTGATGATGACCTGTAGTAGAACTCCTAGTGAGTACATAATATTAATAATAATAATAATAATAATAATAAGGAAAATCCTCGAATGCTGAAACCAACCCACATAAGCTACAAACGGTATCCAGTCACATAGAAGTTACAATAGGAAAAAAACAAAACCATAGGAAGAACACCATCACACGAACCAAGGAACAGAAACTGCAAGAAATCTCATAAACTGCCCCCCCCCCCAAAAAAAAAGTGATGGCACTAGCCTCGGCTGATACTACAACAAATAGTCGTGAAGGGTCAAGGAGGATTGGACGACCGAAGAGGGAAAGCACTAACCAGACGTTCACTGGAAGAGTGCAGAGAGTGCTAGGACTTTGGGGAGGCTTATTGCCACCCAAATCCCAGAGGAGACCAATGGTCGTTGCCAGCAAGAAATCAATGGTAGGCGGCTGTTGCAATACCGCAAGGTGATTTGCGGTGATTCTTGAAAAGAGGTAGAGAGTCCTGGCAATCTGGGGAGGCTTGTTGTCACTCAGACTCCAGGGAACACCACCGGTTGTTGTCGGTGAGCAATCACTGACGATGACTTGTGTGATAACTCCTAGTGAACACAAATAATAATATTTTTAAAATTTGACTTAAAATCTTTAAGTAGTCGCTCAGAAGAGAATTAGAAATATCTTTGTAATTGCCTTCTTGTTTTCCGGTGGATAGTATTCTTTTAGAGAATTATAGCTGGTAGAATTTCATCCTGTGATAAATTGATGGCATTTATTGTTTTAGAGATGTTATAACTGTCAGTAGATTGAACATTATTGTGCAGGGCATATTGTATGACATAATGATTAGGGAACGAAGCTTGCAAATCATATCTAGTGAGTTATTTTATAACTAGCGGGACCCGTGGAAATTCAACAGTTGTAACCTTCTGTAATGTAGTTTCAAAATATATCTGCGTCTATCTCCAAAACCCTTGTAGCAGTTTGTGACATATTTCCATTCTATTGACGTCTGACCCACGATATTAGTATAACACCTTTGTTGAAGATGAAACATACTTATCTAAGTACTCTAGTTAATGTAGTTTCAGAATATATTTGGTTATGGAGTTCTATTCCCAAAACCCTTGTAGCAGTTTGTGACATATTTCCTTTCTATGGACGTCCGGTGGAAATGCAGACAGGACAGATACTACAGTTTGAATTATTTATTTGCACAAAATATAAAAATATACATTCAATACAAATCAGGCACAAGGCCATCAAAAGTATGGGAAAATGGGTGTCGTTGGTTAAATGAAAATGGGTGTCTATAGTGATAAAAGTGTCTATCCTACTCTTAACTAGAATCATCTCAGTCACCACAATACCACATTTACACTAAAAGCCGTCTTACTTAAGATATCCCCAATTGATTTGAAAGAATTTATTTTCCATAAATATGTACATAAATATGGTCATATTTCATTGGAATAAAACAGAGTGGAGAAAGAACAAAAAGCAAAAAATTTGTTATTAAGACCCTTCCCAACCTTTTTTAAATAAATAACCACCCTCTGTTTTCCTGTTTGTTCAGAACCGAAAACAAGCAGGTCAATCTCTAAATGTGAGTGGAATCTAAGTGGGAGAAGAAATGGAGTTTGGAGAGTGGGTGGTGTCCTTCCAAGATAAATGCAATTTGGGAGAGGCTGAGGACAAAAAATTGAAAGTGGGGAGTGGGCATCTTGGAGGATTTCTATTACCAGGGAGGGTAACTCATTCACTTGATTAGGTAAGAGGTTAAACTACCCGAACGGCTGGGGTCCGACCAGACCAGGAACCGCATGTGCCATGCTCAGACAGGAAACACATACTCATATTTGACTCCTTTTCTTACACACAAACTCACTACTTGTATCCACCTTTTATCAAAATCTGAGGAATATAATCTTTTTCTATCACATCTGATCTTGACCATCAGCTGGGGCTTAAAGAAAGTGATCAGATCCTGATCGACAAAAGATTCAACCACCTGGTCATCTCTCAGATGCGACGCCCACACCACCATTTGCGCTATGCCCAGGATCACCAGAAACATCATTCGTCTCCCCGTCTTACGGCGACTAGATGTTGTCGATTACATAGGATAGGTTTATGGCAATGGCTGCTCGGGATCGATACAAGCCGTCACTTGTAATGTCTAAGTGCCTCTGTCACCCTCTCGATGTCTTATCTTTAGAAGTGGATGTAGCTGCAATCCAGGAGACATACTTCATTTCGTCTAGGGATTGTCAGGTGATGACCAGAGACATCGACAGCTTTTCAGCATATGGGAATCCACGGGGGAAGGGCGTCTCTTTGCTTGTGAAATGTACCCTCTCTGTAATGTTCGAAGTTGTCCATAGGAATGTAAGTGGGCAGGCTGGTATCAGCCAATATTGCCATTAAACATTTCGTGTTTTGGGTCGTTGCAGTTCATGCACCCAGCACCACTCGAGAGAGAGTCTCCTTTTTTCGGGATATGGACTTAGTTACAGTTGCATGGACAATTTAGAAAAGATTGTAAAACACAATAAAAACAATAAAATTAATAAATACTTAGGAAGGGATAAAATGATTTAT
Source organism: Sepiola atlantica (assembly GCA_963556195.1). Lineage (NCBI taxonomy): Eukaryota > Metazoa > Mollusca > Cephalopoda > Sepiida > Sepiolidae > Sepiola > Sepiola atlantica. The sequence goes on along the minus strand of OY744529.1, from coordinate 60,025,044 downwards.
TATCAAAAAACAATCCATGCCTTAAAAAAAAATGTTTAACATAATGTACCATGTCAGACTACCATAACTTCCACTGATAAACCTAACATTTGAACTAGAAAAAGTGGATAGACCAAAGCAATACAATCAAATTGACCCCTGTGGCGATATTTTGAATATTCCGTTTTTATTATAAGAGAAGACGTTAAGGAGGGATTTCATCTTATTTTTAAATTTACAAAGTGACATGTGAGAAGAAAATACAAAAAAGTGAGAGAAAAAAGGAGAAAAGAGCAAAAAATCGTATGCATTGGCATGGATGTCACAGATGTTTGCTGTGTCACCTTGTAAATTTGAAAATAACATGAACTTTTCCCACTTTCATTCTTTTCTGTTCTCTGTCTATCCTTTACGCCTTCTTATCTTTCATGTGATTTGAATCATAAAGACGAAATATTATAAATATCACAGTATATTTGATTGTATTGTTTTGGTCTATCAATCTTTTCCGTGTATATTTATATTTTATCCAAGAGTCGTCTTCACAACTGACACCATGGGTCATCTCCCATCAATAATACCTAATACTCCGATGCACCTACTAATCATATTCACGTTTAACTTTAAAATTATAGTAATTGTTTTATACAAACAAAATGGATTTTCCGAACTATACAAGCGTAAAACCCTACGAAAAAAACGTGTTCATGTTTCGAATTTTTTTAGATAAGGATTGATAATTTGTATTATTTAGATTATTTGGACTACTGTTCTCAACTTGGTTGTTATTTATGTATTAGTGCACACCCTTCATAAAAAAAATGATGGGGAAAAAATGATGCTTCGCTAACGTTCACACTAACATTCATATAAAATCATAGAATTATGTCAGTAATTTTTCATATATAAATTATCATCATCATTTCTGATGATCTAAAGAAAAAACATACCTACTGTTGACTAAGCATTTCTTTTTGAATTAATTTCAGACGGTGAGGGTGATCTGACTTGGTATTTGCTTTCTAATGTAAGTCTTTCTAATGTTTTTTTATTTCAATAGGATAGGACTGAACTATCATGAGTTAAAAAAGAAATGTGAGTCATTTCTGATGGCGAAATTAAAAAAGTCTTCCTTTGATTATAAACATTTAAAACAAATGACACTGAATGTGAGGTAAGGGGAAGGTTCGGGCCACTGCAAATGACGCCGGAGGTTAAAAACATCAAGGACGTTAGAAATGAAAGAAAACAATCTTCACTCACACAATGAAATAAGATAGAAAGAAAACTCGAAAGTTTAAAAAAAGAAACAAAAAATCGGTATGTGTTCTCACTGATTCGCCGAGAAGTTTTTTTTATTCATTAACTTTTGTGCGACGGGATGGATATATATTTGCAAATAAATACACATTGTCTTTCTTATGGAATGGAGGATAGGCTTCTGAGTGCAACAGAACAATTTCCAAGTTCGAAAAGATATATCTGAAGAAGATCGGAGGTTACATCGCCCGAAACGTTGTGAAAATTACAACCAAGATGTGAATAATAGTCCTAATAATCCAAATAATACACATGTGTTCATTGTTATCATTTTGGGGATGAAATTGGTTGAGCTTTTCATTCAGTTTGAGTGACGATGACATTTTCTTTTTTTGGCGTGATCAGTAATTAACTCAGAAGGTTTAAAGTGCTCAAGTGCTTTTTTCTAATCCCCTTTTTGTTTGACCCCCCCCTCCCCGCTGTAAATGTGTGCTTAACGTTTGAATTGCTATTTATACTTAAGGGCAGTTTATGTTTATGTTAATCATGTGAACCCGCCCTCACACAATAATACCAAACGCTCAAAACGAAAAGTTCAGAGAAGATAATAAGAGGAATTTGTCAAAGAGCGCTCGACCTTTTGCGGGTGGAATAAGTAGCTGAAATTATGAGAGAAAAATAATGACATAATTAGGAAAATTAGGTTGATCTCGATGAATGGAAATTGTTTAGGACTTTCAAACGTGCGCACACACACACACACACACACACACAAATGTGTGTTCCCACGCCCATGCACACACACGTCGATAGACATGTGCAAACATCCAAATACAAAGATACACAAATCCACACGCTCATAAAAACATACACACTTAAAAAAAACAACTTTTATTCACTCAAAACAAGGCACATTGCCACTAAGACATAACAGACTATTGAAAATAAGGGGCCAGATTTATGAGGGCATCCTAAGCGGGGAGTTGTGCAGTGAGATGTTTGTTCACTTTACATTTGAATTTCTGCATGTGAAACAGGGAGCAGGAAGTGAATTCCAAATTCCAGCTGTTTGAGAAAAGAAGCTATTAGAGTAGAAAGCTTTCTTGCATCTGTAGATCTCTACAGTGAAGGGGTGGGATTTTGCTGATTGTTGTATTCTTCAGGGGTATTTACATTGAGGGGGCACAATTCAGCAAGTTCATTGGAGCGCATTCCATTGAAGTATTTGTAAAACCAAATATGCTTCAGTTTCTAATATCATTTCTTCATTGAGCTTTTTTTTGTTAGGTCTACAAACGCCAGTCGTTCCTAAAAGCCAGATCTGGAGAATAGGGTGGGTGCAGAAGCAATTTAAGTGCAATTCATATAATCTCACCATCATTGCGATTGACTTGTGACACGGTGCATTGTCTTGTTAAAAAAGGCCCCTTTTCTTCTCCATTTGTGGCTGTTTTGTTTCTTCAATTTCTTCCTTCAAACACACCAACAATAATGCGATATAATATTCGCTATTGATGCTTCTTCATTTCTACAGGTAATTGATGAACAAAACACTTTGCATATCCCCAAAAAATGGAGGCAAAACCGTACCTGCACACGTTTGCATACTTGTTCGCTTTGGACGGCTTTAACCTTTTGCTGTCCACTCAACTGACTGCTTATTTTATTCCGAAGTGATGGATCCATGTTTCATCCATTATCATATATTGATGCAAAAACTCATTTTTGCTCTGTTGAAACTGTTGCAAACAACACTCTGAACTGTTGACACATGTTTGTTTTTGACTGACTGTGAACAAATGCGGCACCCACTTTGAACACAGCTTTCCCATTGACAAATGTTCATGATAAATGCTAAATAGACTGCCTTCTATATCGTCAACTCCTCTGCTATCATATGCAGCTTTAATTTACGATTGAGGAAAACGAGTTTGTGAACTTTTTCATTTTTTCAGGACAACTGCAAATTTGGGTGGCCTGAGTGTTCAGTATTATTTGTGTCTGTACGACGCATATAAAGTCAGCAAACCACGTCTTAAGCATTCTTTCTTACAAAGCAGAGTCCGAATAACTCTTATTAACACATCACTTTGCTTGAATAGTATTTTTTCCATCAGAAAGCAATGTTTTATCAACACACGCAAATCAGATTTTTTCATTGTGTTTACAATTTGCAACAGTAGCTTCACTTAAATAACTGTAATTTGTAAACTAATAATGCGATTGGGCTCAAATTTTCACACGTGCCATTTTAAGGTTAGTACTTTATAAAAATCATATGGATTTTTTTTATTAGTGGTGCCATCTATATGTCAGGCCCGGAACGTATTAAGTGATGTGTTAGATTCAGTTTTAGCATAATTGTAGGTACATTTAGTGGTATAAAAAACATAGTAGTATAAAAAGTATAATATAAGTATATACAGAAAATAGTAATACATACATACACACTTATCTATATAAAGATAGGTATGTGTATATGTTTATATATTTGTATGCACAGGATTTACTCGTAAACTCATTAACCGATCATTATGAATTTTGGAACACAGCTGTGAGGTGTAAGCGGTCCAAATGTGGGCTATATTTAGTTTAATTTAGTTTCATGCGAAGGTAGTAAAAAGGGGGCTGAAGCCCTAGGTGAAAATTCATACATCCTCAGATTTTTGCGAAAGTTTAACGATAGGCATCAGACATCAATTAATAATTATTCTCCAAATTTCAGTTTCTTTTGAGTCTTTTCAAGGGTTTCTAGCACTCATAATATGTGCACAACCTCCAATTTGAAAATTTAAATATTTCCGATTTAATTTTAGACATTTTCTATAAATCAGAATCATGTAATGGATTTTGGTTAAAATTGGAATAAGGATTCTTGACATAAGGTCTTTATGCTTCAATTACTCAATATTCAATAGATTCTATTTTGTATACAAATGGTTTGAAGGTTAATGTTTTGTTGGCATACGTTTTGTAAAAAGTCTCTAATTAATACATTCTATTTAATCCATAGATATGTCATAGGATGTCATAAGGGTTGGTAAGTAGTTTAGATAGAAAAAAGTAAAAAGCACTGGGAAAGATGGATTTAGGTGGTGGAGCGGAGTATGTACGAACACATTACCCAAGGTTTCCAAGGCAGATTAGTGTCATGCCCAGGATAAATTCTATTAAACCCATTTTACCCTGTGGTTTTCGAAATTAGTTTTATTATTATTATTATTATTATTATTATTATTATTATTATTATTATTATTATTATTATTATTATTATTATTATTATTATTGTTGTTGTTGTTGTTGTTGTTGTTGTTGTTGCAAATAGTAGTAATAGTGTTGTGATGTCTTTTCTCTGGTGTGTATAACGGGATTATAATCCCGTTATACACACCGGTCTTCTCTCTCTCTCTCACACACACGCACACACACACACACACACATACACACACAGGATACCTCATTTAATGGCGGTTAATTACAGAGAACAAGGATATACTTTTGTGTTAGAGAGAGAGAGAGAGAGAAAGAGAGAGAGAGAGAGAGAGAGAGAAAGAGAGAGAGAGAGAGAGGGAGAGAGAGAGAGGTGGAGAGATAGATAGACGGTTAGGGTCACCACGTTATGCTAGTTCACACTGTACACTCGTTCCACCTCCACTGCAGTTCCTGGGGGTGAACAGATGTCCTTTTCAGGTGTCTGCTAGGAAAAGGGTCAGAATTCCCTTTCTCCAGAAATCACATGATACCCTTAACTTCCGCTTACTCGTTGAGGGCATTTTTTTATCCTGCTCCTCAATCATTCTCTCCACCCAAGCTGCTGGGCTTTCTTTATGTAACATTAGTATGTTAATATTGACACCCCTATGACACACACGGTAATTTCAAATTTTGTTTTCCTGGAAGAATATACTAACATGAAACCGTTTTGCAAGATCGCAGGACACACACACACACACATACATATATATGTACACATGTGTGTGTGAGAGAGAAAGAGAAAGAGAGAGAGAGAGAGAGAGAGAGTAAGAGAGATAGAGAAAAAAAGTTATTATGAAAAGCATTTTTTCTAAATTCTAGTATGCCATGAAAGATTTTATTTTATGTTGTCGGTATGACTTTAAAGTATCATTTTTTTTTTTAGTTATTTAGGATTTATTTAGATTACCTACCTGAAGTCTATGCAAATTTACCTTTGCAACTAAATGTTTAACTTAGATAAATAAAATATCCCAAAACTGAATAACATCAGGAACAATTATTATAATTTTATATAGAAAACAGAGCCAATCTATTAATATTAACATTTTTTACATTAATAGCTTTTTAATACAAGGTACATACATAAATCTGTTTTCCTAGTTATTTATGGTATATATCGGTCCATGTTCATAAAAAAGAAATTGTATTTCCGATCGATTTAATATTTAACCCTGATCAATATTTTATTTGAGATTAGTCCATTATATAAAGGAAAGTTATGTGTGTGTAGATGTGTGGTGTGTGTGTATGTGTGGTGTGTAGTGTGTTTGTGTATGTGTGTGTCCATCTGAAAGGCAAAACATTACACAAGACAAACCTACAAATATAATATATTCTTTTTTAGCATTGCCTCGGACAAGATAAAGACACATTCTTTGTGTAATATCCATTCTTCTTTTGGTCAACAGGAACAGAATTAGTCAGGGTAAGGGCCTACATTTTGAACAATTTTTTGATGTTATTATGTAGTAATTTGCTACTTTATAGAAGGAAATTGCCAAGCCTTGAAAAACTTCTCGGTGGGTTTTTTTAGAGTTTCTCAATGCTGTGAAATTTCTTTCAGTCAAGTAACGAATTGCTACATGATAACATTCACTTCGGACTATTGTCCTCATCAAACTTATTTCTCTTGAGACTATTGTGAGAGAATGAGAAGATGGGGGAGGAAGAATAGGGGAGGGAAAAGAGGGGTAAATAGAGAAAGTGTAATAATCCAGTATTAAATTTAGTAAGTGGTTTATGCTGAATCTAAAAGTGCTCAATATCATAAAGCGAGGGAGAAGGGCATTAAAGATAGAGAGATGGATAGAGATAAGTAGAGAGGGAAGTTTTTAAAAAAACGTTACACACACTTTTTAACTCTTCTATTGTGTTGTCCATGCCTCCCTCGGACAACGCCGGTAGCCATGCTAGTCATAAATAAAGGAACGGGAACAACCGAAATCCCCTCCTTGCCATTCATGAAAACCGGGAACAAATTTAATAACAGACATTTTTTTTTAGATTAACCTGTTGTAAATAGTATTTCAATCTCTTTATTGGCTAATAGTCCCCTTCCCTTCCTTTTTTTTATAAGCGATTTACCAACGGAGTGGGAGGTAAAAATAAATGGTTGGCCTTTTTTACTTTTTTTAAAATTGATTGTTTATTTTAATAAATCGGTAAGTTTGGTTTAATTTTATATATTGCAATTTTAACTTGATTAATTTAATTAATTTTACGAATTTAACTTGGAATTCGAACAGTTTTTTTGTGTGTTCGTATACGATTTAAATAATTAGGGTATCTTTTATAATAATCAGTACGCTGAAAATGCTCAAAAAAACAAATATACAACAAATAAAAGTAACTGTAGTCGATAAAAGTTAATTTAAAACAGACCTGTGATATTTGTTTGTATTTATAACCCGTGTCAATTGCTATTTATTAGGAATCAATATTTTCGTCATAGAATCATTAGCCACGAAGAAAATGGCGACCGTCTTTCTGAGAAAGCGAGGCTGGATCGGCGGCCATTTTGTCTGGTGCAAAAAATGAACAAGAATTTTTTTTTTACATCTATTACAAACCCATTTATAGTACGTAAAAACACAAACAAATTTCACAGGTAGTTAGGAAATTATCTATTCTCGACGTAGTTTGAAGTCACTTGTTGCATATTTATTTTTATAACCCCGTTCTCGTTCGTTTTTTGGACCCCGTCCTCGACTGTACTGATCATTATAAAAGATACCCAATAATTATATTGACGTAGCGAAATGTAAACAACTGCTGCCCAACTTTCCCCGACGGGGAGACAAATAAATTAACACACCCTGACAGGATAAAAAATGACAAAAATTTATTTCCATCTAACTGCCCCTGCCCGGTGTTGCACGGGAGTCTGATTACTTTGATTTTTATTTCTAGCTAGAAAGAAAGATATACTGAGCGGAATATTATTAATAGAGAGCATAGGGAAAGTGGAAGGTGACAGATAACTCAGCCTCTTCCTCTTTCTCTATCTGTCTATTGAAAAAATACCTATTTATTTTCAAGTTAAATTTAAATATTTAGGTATTAAAATATTAATTATCTCTTTTGATATATATATATATATATATATATATATATATATGAAAATACTTTTAAAAAAACATGGCGCATGCTCCGTGCTCCTCCTTAATGATTCTAATAACTCCAACTGCTACCAATCCCCCTCCACACCTTCCACAGTTAACTAAATTTCTCCCACTGCTACCATCTATTTGAGCTCATAATTACTCCCACTGCTATCATCTGTTTGAACTCATAATTTATCTTTTCATAAACGACCTTTTGTGCTAAATTCCTCCTACTGCTACTTTAGGTCACAAACGAACCGAACCTTTAAAAATATTTGTACTTGTGCATGATTTCTTCAAATCAATCATTCCAAGGAAGTCTTGAAATAAAGACAAAACGTTGATGAATACATAAATAATATGTTTGGTTTTCCTTTTTTCATTTTACACACACACACACACACACACACACACATATATATATATATATATATATATATACATATAATGAAGAAAAAACTATTTAAAAGTTAAATTCAATTATTATTATAATTATTAAATTAAATATTTCGTTATTAAAATATTAATTGTCTCTCTTGATATATATATATATATATATATATATACATATATATATATATATATATATATATATATATATATATATATATATATATATATATATATATATATATATGCAAGATAAAAATGAAATTAAGGATAAGCGAATCAACAAACTAACAAAAATATAAACTCAAACACATATAAAAGCTCTACCAAGATATTTCAGTTGCTAGAAAGCAACCATCATCGGTTGGAAGTAAGAACTTTAATGAACAGAAATTCAAATAGTACAGGACGCATCGTAAAAAAACGTAAACAAACAAGTCAGGAACAGTAGAAACAAAGAAAAAAAGAAAGAAAGAAAGAAAGAAAGAAAGGATATACATCAGCATTTGATGTAAATGTCAAAAGCAGGCAAAAACACAAGTTTTAAATGCAAGGAAGGAAGGAAAGAAGGAGGAATAAACGTGAACATAATAGGCAAGCAAAAACAAATTAAGGCGTGCGTAGAAAACATTGGTGGGAGAAGAGGAGGAGGGAAAGGTGGAGGAGGAAGTCAAAGGAATGGCTTATTAACCATCGTCGTATCGAGCTAAGTTCTGTTTAAATAAAATGTCTTTGCAATGAACGTATCAATGTTAAAGAACCCGGGTCTCTGAACAATTCCATTCTTGTGTCGCTGGATGATACAAGACTCTATAAGACGACAGAGTTTAACATCGTGTATATATTTTATTGAACTGGCCAAACACGGGTTGAAATGATGACTGTAGGAAATCATGTGGGCACACAACACGTTCGAAGTATCACCGTTTTTTATTGCACGGTTATGTTCATAAATTCTTTTATTTAAAGGACACTGAGTTTCACCAAAATATATTTTCCCACAATCAGCACATGGTATGGTATATATTCCTGCTTGAGTAGTGGAATCTTTATTTTTGTTTTTATGCCTTTTTAAAATGTTTTTTTATAGTGAGTGAGGTAGCTTAGATGGTTCTGAAACCATGTTGGGGAAGAGAAGAGAAAAGATGTTTGTTGCATGAATGAAATAAAACATTTTTATTATGGGTGGTGTAGTATTAGGAGATGTTTTCGTATTTTTTAAATGTATTTGGGTATATATATATATATAAAATATAGAAAGAAAACATTCACACACACATTGTAGCTGTGAGCACTATAATTTATTTCGACCTCCTGGCCTCTTCAGAATGCTAACGGGACAACTACATATTGGAAATGACGGAAAAAGAAATATTCAAAAAAGAAATAGCATAGGCAGATAGAGGGGGGGACAAAAAAGGGGGAAGAACAAAATACTTCAGTTAAAATTATCAAAAAGGAAGGGGAGGGAAATATAAAGAGGTCAGATAATATGTATCTTAAGTTAGAACGATAAAGTAAAATTAAAACCTTTTTATAAAAATACGTCGATGATTACCTAAAAAATCATATCTCTCGTGATATGATGACACGAAGCTAAACTTTCGGAAGGCCTCGCGGATGGGAGAAAGGTGGTAATGATTTTAAATTTTTTTATGGAAAGCAAGGTTTTTCGTAGAATAAAGTGACTGGGGTGAATTGGGTCACCCTGCATTTTTACATTTTTATCGAATCTAGCAGGAGAGTGTTATACAACTTCAAAGCTGCATAATGATTCTCATTCCCAACCAAATTTCTGCGAATGCAGATTTTTGGTTGTTGTTTTGAAATATTCCAGGTGTGACTGTGTCTAAACATTGTATCAGTTCATTTTATGTTTTGTTTTTCACATTTGTGACATTATGATATGAGTTGGTTGATATGACATATGTGACTAGTATGTGTGCCCTGTGTGTTACCAAGTGATACTAATCTTTAACAGGACTTTTACTGCAAAAAAGATGTATGCAAGAGTAAAGTAAGTTCATCTAATAAACATGTCTTGATTAAAAAATACTTAATTCGCTTTTTTTTTATGGTGGTTTTTAAACTCTTAATATAGGCGGCCCTATTCAACCCGGTATTTTTTTTTCAAGATGCATAAAATACCTCATAAAACCTGGTATATTTTAATAGTATAGGAAACATTACCATGCATTATCTTTATTTGACTGAATGCTGAGAGCCCATTTGCTACCCTGTACACATTTCCCACTTCATGCATGCAGTTTGGGGGAAGTTATCAGATGTCAAAGAAAGAAACCGCAAAAAAGTAGCCCATTTCACCCCAGTTTACCCTATATCATTAAACTTTAAATACATGTATTATTTTAAGAGATATATTAGAATTAACTATAAATTATACCAATAAATGGGAGGTGGTGGTGGTGGTCGTCGTTAAATGATTAATGACATGGATTGACGACTTGAGTGTGCTAACTTTGAATCCCGTCGGTTCCATAGCATCACTTTCACTTATGGATGTTGGCAACCTTCAGCAGATTCCTCCTGTAAGCACCAGATTCTAAAACAAAAAAAAATCAGTGAAACCAATGCCAACAACAAGATCAAACCGGTCAAACATGCGGATCAATGCAAATTTATTTTCATACAGGTAGATAAAGAAAGCAACCGTGGAATTTCCATGGGGTCCCGCTAGTATCTTTACAAATTCTTTAAGAATATTGACAGATATAAGCAGAAAAATAAAGGGGAATTTATTTTTATAGAAATATATCATGCATTGCTTGAGAGTACCAGTGTCCAGGTGGTTTTACAACACAGTCATGCAGAAACGCTGGTTTGAAGGAATATTACAATTTACAGTTCGTTAAGTGAAAACTGAGTGAAAAGTATAAAATGGCAGGAAAAGTATCTGCAGAGTTTTCAGAGAAATACTCTCGTTCATTTGGTTTGTTCATTTTCTCTCATGGCATATTAACCCTTTTCGAGTCATTTTGGTAAGAGTCTTATGCTTCAAGTTCTCACTATCTTCAAATATTTTCATACCAGCTTAAAATCGTGGTCTCCGTAGGCACCCACAAACGATGTACCACCGTCGCTTTCGGCTCAATAGAAGAAAGGCAGCATTCTCTGTCCGTGTTTCTTCTCCGCGGAACAACCTGCAAGAGGTGGTCATGACGATAACTCCCATATCCAAGTTTAAAGCGCCTTAGACAAAAATTCAGATTGTGTGGATGTAAATAGCTTCCACCTGTCTCTTTACATGGCTTGTTGCACTTTGCAATTCTTTTCCAGATAAATTTGAATTTGTATTGAAAAAAAATGTATTTATTTTGACTTGTTATTCATGATGTAAATGTATGTGCATATCTTTGGATGCAGTTTCATGTAATACCCGGGACCGATTCTATTTGGAATCTGACAGGTACTACCACTCAGTATCAGAGTGAATCTGGGAGTAAGAGATACCAAACAGTTGACTTCACTCTCATCAATGCTCCCAATTTGGGGCGTCACTACCGAATAGAGTTTCATGTCAAACTCAAAACGAATTCTATTTAACTCAAATATGGGGCCGTACACGTACTACTATTCTGGGTCATAGTGAACTAGCAAGTAAAGTAACAAAGGAATTATTTCACCCTCACCCCTAAGCTCCCAAAATGGGGCCTCACAATCAGATGCGGTGTAATGCTCACGCATTTGCAACATGAATAATGCTAATTGTTTCTTTTCTCTTTGTTCAGGTGATTATGCAAAAAAAAATAACGAATTGTATTTTTCACACATTTCTGGGTTTTAATGTATTTTTTGAATTCAATATACATGAGTGGGTGTGGAGTATTTGATGACAATATTTGATTATTTAATAAAGCAACTATCATTATGTAAGCGAAATATGTTTTCATAATAATGTGTACACGTTCTTAAATAGTTTCATTACAGATGTATTTCATGTAACCATATTCAACATCAATATTTTCAATCCGGGATTAGAAGTGTCAGTCCAATTAAAAAATGAAATTAAAGATTGATGTTTATGCTTTGTGTAGTGCTTCTGCAACACAGAAGCACTACTACACTGTCTTGAAGAAATTTTGAAAGTAAAGTTGTAAAAGAAAATTGCACAGAGATTAAAGCAATCTTCCGACCAAGATGAAACGGAACTTCTTTGAAACCATTGTTACATCAGTTCTCATATATGGAAGCAGCATCTTGACACTTACGAAAAGATTGGAGAAAAAAATTGATGGTGTGTACACAAGAATGCTAAAAGCTACTCTTCACATTTCCTGGAGGCAGCACCCCACAAGAGAGCAACTCTACGGACACCTTCCTCGGCTCTCAGCCTTTATCAGAGACAGAAGAACCAGATTTTCTTCTCACTGCTGGAGGGTTAAGGATGAAATTGTTAGCGATGTTCTTTTGTGGATGCCGAAACAAGGATGTAGTTCAGTGGAGAAACCACACACAACTTATGTCAAGCATTTACCTGAAGACTCACAATGCACCTATGAAGACCTATCTGGTGTGATGGAGGTTAGAGCAAGATGGTGTGAAAGAGTCATAAAGATCCGTGACACTACCACAACTAGATGATGATGGTTTGTGTAATATGCCATTTTGAACTAAAATATGTTAGATACATCCACAATTAACCACGATGATATCCTAAAAACTGAAAACCTATCTGAAAGTGTTAATATTTTGTTACTAAGTCACGATAATTACTGACATTCTGGCTGTGCCTAGGCCTTCTATAAAAAAAGACTGCATTGGCTTATTTATTCCAATGTTAGCATTTATGCTTTTAATGACCATGTGTTTCGATATCTTTCCAGGACACGCATTCACCATTTTTTTGTTGTGTTCTCTTGGGTACAAGAAAAAGAATGCATCGTTCTGAATTCCATCGTGGGCGGAATTAGATTTTTGATTTCTCGTACAAGAGAGTGCATAATTTGTACAGTATGATTCAGGGGAGATAACTTAGATACAATCCAAGGAAGATCACTCTGATACTTCTGAAGCCAACAATCACCCCCTCTAGAACGTTTGTCCAAACTGTATCAAATAAGAGATGAAAAAAGGGAACAACACATGTATTTTTAAATTATGAAGAGAAATATTTTTGTAATTGATTAAAGAAAAATTGAAGAAACTTTTAAAAGATTTTCTTTTAGTAAAATTGATTAAAACTTGAAATCGTGTGATTTAGAAATATTATACACCAATATTTTCAGTTTACCTTCAGCGCAAACTTTTGCTAATAATAGCTTAATGTGGTAAATACATAATTCGTATGTTTAAAATTAGCATTTTCGTAAATTATATGCCATTTTGGTAAATAAAACCGCCTGAAAATAAAAGATTAAACCAACAGAGAACATGTTGGAAATTTATCCCTTTTCAGATAAATTCGATTGATTGCGATTTAAGAGCTAGCATTGCTTCATGTGTCCTTTGCGCCTTTTCGTATTGAGATACAAAACAATGGCTCTCAATCAGAAATTAATTCAAAAGAAATACACAGAAAGTAAAATATTCAATTTGTTGCACACAATTTTAACAAATACATTTTCAACAAATTGAAAGAAAAAAGCTTTTGTGCAAAAGTGTAGTTTCAAAAGATGAATTATGTTATCAGCTGAAACGAACGGGTTTGGCATTGCACCTTATGTGACGTCACTCAAAGTAAACAAAATACGTATTTTAAAATCGAATAAATTTTCCATTAGAAAATAAAAACAATGAATATTTACTTCTTACAAAATGTATATATTTGTATTTAATTCTTTAAACAAAATAATTAGGTATTTTTAATTTGAAGTATTTTATTAACACACGAATAATTATTTTTATACAAAATTATTAAAAAGAAAAATGTAGACATATGTCTTAGAATACAAGTAATTTTTTCCATTGAGAAAATAAGGATTTTTTTCAAAGGTAATATTTAAAAACTAATACAACTTGGTGAGTGCTTTTAGCATTTTATCATCGGAAATAAATTTATTGATTGGAAAATGTGAAAATCGTATAGATTTTGTTTACTTATTTTTGGTAAATTAATTTGCATATACTTAAAAATAAATTCTGACAGTTACTTTTGTAACGTTGCCCCCTTATTCTTTGCTGGTCCCAAATGCAAAAGGTCTTGCAGCAGAAATGAAGAATCACAACAAGAAAGGCATTTTTTAATATATAGCTTACAATTTATTGCATTAGAATGTCGATATTCGTTTGATACACAATTATCTTACAGATGCAGTCAATTCCCCAACCCCAGCTTGGGGGAATCAAAATGCGAAACTTCCATTCCCTTCACCTGCAAATCTCTTCTTGCCGATCTTCCCTCGATCGCTGACGTTCGTTTGCAATTGTTTTTAATACATTGCCCAGTCGGCATAATTCTTCAAAATAAAAACAATACAATGTTTACAATTTCAATTTTAGTCTCAACCTTGCAATTATAAGTCGCATTCCAAACACGATGTCTACCCTGCAAACCTCTGAGCTACATTTCGTTACAATCTTGGTTTTCATTCTTATTTACTATCCTGCCTTTTCCGATCACCCCGAGTAATCTTATTACACTTTACCCAAGATATTCTTTTAATAAAAATAAATATTTATACAATGTGTTATATTCCACAGAAGTGCATCTTTTGCAATACCCGTTCCTTCGGGGGACCCGGTAGCAGCAAACAAAACACAACGATAGAGACAAGGACGTGCTCGAGAAACTGTGTTTCTTTATTCTTCGCCACCAGCTGGTGTAAGTTGAGTATACACATATATATATATGATTAAATATTTCTTTGTTAGCAAAAGTCCTTTGGCATTATTGTTCTTTCCCTTGTCTTACGAAGAAACCTCTTTCTTTACCTTGACGGCGGTTGATTTTCGACTCTACCCAACGTAGGTTATTTTCACGAAAACCAGGCAGAGTGATTTACATTGCAATCTAGAGGGAAACACGACCATACGTTCTGTAGCAGTCTTCTCCCGGAATTTAGGGAAGGCTTGTGATCCCCACGCTAGTTGTTTACGACAGTTCGGCCGTGGTGGGGGTACCTCTCTTTGGGGCTGACCCACGACAAGTTTTTCTCTATATCCTCCCAACTCGATCTCTGCTACGTAAGCGCTCCTTCTTCCCTCGTTTAAAACCACCGTTTTAATTTCTGACTTTGCACTCCGGGTGTCTTCTTCTTCTGGCCTCGTGCACCTAACTCTTTTAAAGGTTACCGAGTCGTTTGCTTTTTACGACGTCATACTCCGAAATGAACTCGTCGACCTCACACACCTGGGCTCGTTCAAAGGTCAGCAATTAATTTCCGTTGTTCTTTTAGCCGAATTGACAATCTATCTAGTCTTTGGCTTTTCTTCGCTATTGCGGGGTCATACTCTTAGCCTCCCCATGACGTCTTATGCATTATTACTCAACATGTCTGCATCATTATTTTACACATCTATGTGATATAAGGGGAACATAAGTTAACAATAATTTATTTATTCATGTACAAGTCCGATGTTGTAAGTTGAGTACCTTGTTCTAGTTTCTTTGCTACCAGAACCAATGGTGTTGTACTATGGTGTAAGTTTCTTAAATGGCAGTCGCCCTGTCACTTAGAATTTTCACCAGTCAAAGAGACAGAACTATTTCAATAAGGGGTTATACCTTTGTTAGGTTTGAACTTAATATCTCCTTGTTTTACGTCTTGGATGTACTGCATATACTTAAGATTAACTTGGAGGTGTCTAACCCAGTACAATTGAGTTTTTGTCCATACCTGCAAGCTATCTCTTTATAATCGTTTAGAGGTGACGGAGATGGCAATTCAAAAGTGTCTATCAGTAAATCAAAATGAATAATTGTTGCGTCTGTTTATGTACAGCATTCCAAAGTATTGTTGAAGACAACACAAATTATTAATTATCTGTTTGGTCAAGTTTGTGATAGTGGTTTGAGACGAAGGATACATACCTAATTAAGTGGAATATTCAGTGTTAGATGGATAAATACTCCATCTATAATATTTCTGTTTAAAGGGACATAACTTTTTTGTACCCTAAAATTAAGTTCCTTTGGCAAAGACATTTTAGAAGAAATTTTGAAGCAGGATTTATCAAAATGGAGGATGCTAGCGATCACGGCTTATCTACAAACAATTACTCCCTCATCATTGTAGTAATTCCTTCAGTTGTAAAATTGTTAAATAAATCATTTATATTGTTGATATCGATAAAATTGTTTCGTTTATTAATTTCATATTTGTGACTCACCCTTCACAATATACAGAATGCTCAGCTACTAAATGGAATCAAATCCCAACAACTTGTGGCTAAAGTGTGAGGCACCGTTTTGTTCTTACTCATAATGGTAGATGGACGCAATCTTTGGACGCACTTTGCGCCACATGTCTTGATGATGTTAGTGAAGGTTTTCTTATGGTTTTTCATATTTTCTGCAATATAAGGGCTATATAAGAGACAGTGTAAATTTGTAGTCGAATCGGATGACCATTCAGTTGTACTGTTACATATTTTCGGTTCAACTACCAGACTGTTTGTGCACGATTTCCTGTGTTTTCTTTTGTATTTGTTTCGTGGATGATATGTGTTATGTGTTAGTTTTTGACATTTTGGGATGCAGAATGCCTCAGTTGTATTCACGACAGTGATGCTGTTTAAACAGACAAAATTGAACCAAATGTCAACTGCCGTAATTCCAGAAAGTAGGTGGTGGTTTGACCATTAACCCGACCACCTTTACATCGTCCAACCTATTCGTGGATGAATAGATCTGGCAGCCCTCTTTTGATGTAAGAATCTTTTACAACGGGGTTAGGTTGGTTTCGGCGACCATCCAATGAGAGTACCAACTTGCGCTGTGTTCTCTGTTAACAGCCGTAGTGTTCACAAAGCCGTGGTAACAATTCTGTTCACTTTGTCAAGTGGAGACCACAATAAGAGTGGACTGAAAACAGAAGATTCAATGACTGACAAAATACTATTGATAACTTTAGCAACAGTTTATTAGAAATAATTCAGGTGTCGTAAAGTTAAAAATGTTTATGGAATTCCGAATCGCGTCGTATCGTTTTCGTTTAACAAAAACAACCAGTTGTTTTTTTCTAAGGGGAAAAATGTCTAAGACGGGAAACTGGACGCATAAGTTCAGAGCAAATTCCCAGCTAATTGTGAAACGAGATGTGCGTTCAACCCAAAATTTATTCACTTTCTGCCTTAGTTGGCTCTAATTTGACATCTCGAATTCGGTTCATCTCTTCCCCGTCTCATTCCTGTCAACCACTTGACTTTATTAGGGGATCTTCCCGTATTTTCAACATTATACTTATGGTTCGATGCAATCGGACATCGCCAAATTATCAGCTTTGCCGAATGTTTTATACCAGAGCTCACCCATCACTGGAGGGTATAAAACAGATGCGAAGCAAAAAGAAACAATTCCTCGTTTTGGAGAATTCTTTATCCAATCTAAAATTAAGATATCACTGACGATTTTTTTCTTTTCATTTAAATCGTTTTTTGTTGCTATCTCTCAGCTATTATTTTCTTTCTACATGCCTCGACTCGTACTTCTATCTAAGCATGTAATAACGTCGATTTTAGGCAATTCCATTGTCACAGTGGTTTCTTGTCTTTCGAAACAGTTGGTATAAGGCTGTGATGTCTCGGCATTGTGATGACTGCTACTGAAAACATCAACTTCTGTATTATCGTCTAATCATGTTTTGCATATTAATATAAAGAATTTTGTTTAATGTTGGATAAAATACTCGTGCGAATGTCCGCCTCATAATGCGAACATTAAGCATTAAAATTGTGTTAGTGATTGGGGTGATTCGTTCACATTTTAATTTCCGTATATATTGAAAAATCGACTAACTCACATTTTGTGATGTTCAGAATAGACTCACACAGACGCAGTGCGAGATTTGAAATCAGGGATTGGTCTTTTTTTGACTTAGGCTTGAGGTTGGGTGGCCGTGTTTCACCCTAGTTTTACGTTCTGACATGCTTTTCACGTTTATGGTCAGATGTCTTATTTAAGGTTGTAACTATCGTTCACAAATAGATATTCAACCATGGTCCTTTTAACCATTTAAACATAACCCATTTTCTACTGGTCGCAGAATTTGTATCTAGAATAGTTCCCATAAAATACAAAGTAAGTATATAATGTGTTTACCCGGGCAGTTCATGTTTATTTCAATTGTATGTAGAAACTTTTAACGTGGACTCTTTAGTTGATTATTACGACTGTAATTTTCATCCCTTTTTATTTATTATACATTATTATATCACTTTTACGTTTGTTTTTGACAAAGCTTCTCTGCGAGAAATAAATGTATGTACATGTATAAAACTCAAGCGTTTCTTTATTATTACCGTTTCTTTATCATTCTCTATTTTTCCGTTTACTTCCGACCTTCACGTGTTCACACGAAAACACATATTCAATAAAGCGGTCATATTGTGAAGAAGAGGCTCCAACTCGTAAACGCTATAAAATGTATAAAATGGAATACGAAATATTCTTATTTTATATTGTTACTTTCGGCTCCTTACCATAGTCAAACTGTTGAAAATACACTTGTTCCAAAATGAGATATCATTTTTTTCAATACAGGATGGTATAAAAAAGATGTATCTATTTTATTATCGCTATAATTTCTATGAAGCCAGACTTCTATGCTTCAGGTGAAATGGAACAGGTAACAAGATATTCCGTGCAGAAGAGGATCAAGATTGTAATGATCTACTTCGCGACAAAATCGGTTGTCCAAACTCAACGACAATTTCGGAATGACTTACCAGAGAGAAACGCTCGAATCAGACTAACAATAAAGCGATTCTTTAAAAAATTCAGGGAAACAGAAAGTGTACAGGATAACACTGTGAATTGCAGTGGTCGGCCATGGTCAGCCAGGACAAAAAATAATATCGTGACTGTGAGACAAGGTTTGGGGGGTCATTACAAGTTTCAATGTGCGAGTAGCCACAGTAATTCAGCGCCAAGGAGCTTAGATTGAACACATTATAAACTATTGAGTCGTGCTCATAAAATCTTGGTTTACGGGGAAAAACTTGTACCACACTAAACTTACATGTCAGTTCCATGAAAACAATTGTAAAGTTTTAAGTTCAATAATAATTGCTACTTCATCACAAATGACCACGCTGTATTATCAAATCTGGTTACTCATCTTTTTAATTTACCATATAAAGCTCGAAAAATACATTTCTGCAATTCGAATATAAAAGTTTTCAAGGTAAATTATAATGGAATCGTATCAATGTAATTTTATTATTTTAATTTCTACTTTATCTTTAATGTCTTTCTAAACTTCAACCGATTTGGCTTTCAGCAAAATAAAAATCGATTTACTTTATTGTTAAATGACAGATGAACGGATATTACCATTAAAATTTCATATCATTGGTTTTTATTAAGAAAAGGAGATTATTTATTGCGTTTCAAATAATCCATGGCGATACGAACTTTATTTATCAAATGTCGCACTAATTATTCTATTTTTTAGAATTATTTATATTTATAGTCTAACTAGAAGAATACTCGTCCGTGGACAGATACAATTAATTCTACGAACAGAATAGTTTTGCATCACTTTTATATGCCCATACGAATATTACAATCCAGATATAATGCAACTAAATCTAGAATACTTATTTCAATTTTGATCAAAATCAATTACATGATTTTGATTCTCGAAGGTATCTAAGATTTAAGTCGGCTTAAGACGAAATTGAAATGCAGGGAATCTTGCCTTATTGAAGACTAATGATTATAGATCAAATTTAATGTAAATCTGAAATATTTGAATTTTCAAATGAGAGTTTGTATCCATATTATGGCCCCTAGAAACCCTTTAAAATACTAAAAAACTGAAATTTGGGAAATATTTATTAATTAATGTCTAATACTAAGTACGTGCAAAACTGGCCGTGTCATATACTTACTTAGATTATTAAAAATCCCTTATCATTATTTTTAAAATTATTTTTCGTGTAAACTTTGATTGTGTTTAAAAGATCAAAGCCTAAACTTAATCTCTAAAAGGAATAAAATGTATATCTACGAATGAAAAAAAAATATGATGAAAAATGTTATCATGACGGCTAAAAAAAAAATTCAGTGAATTTTGAACATTGAAGAAATTACTTGTAAAAATTCATTGAAAGATAAATATAAGTTTTCTGTAACTATTTCAAAGATAACTATTAAATTAAAGTCATAAGATACTGAATTAAAACAAACATTTCCCACATTTTACTAAAAATTAGCAAAATTATCCCCCAAAAGTCAAATCGGTAAACGACTTTGTTTACCGATTGACTATCGCCATGCAGAATATATGGAAGACAAAAATGTAATCATTTATAATTTTTAACTTCATATATAAAAATGGTTTATTAAATAGTTTATAGAAATTGAAAAATTATTATCCATTCATTTCTTTATTCTTTTTAAGGTTATAAAGAAATTTAATTAATTTAAGTACCCTTATTTTGTTGTAGTAAAAAAGGAAACGCTTATTTAATTAAAATGTTTTTGAATGTACGCAATTAAGATTTTATCTATTTTTATCTAAAAAAATATATTTAACTTGGTAATAGTTTTTAATTCAGTCATACTCTGAAATTATTGATGACGTCTGTTTACCAATGTTCCTTAGAATTTGAAATACAACTTTTTAAAATGTTGTTAAAATTACTTTTACGTTACAAACTGCGCCAATTTTATCATATTTTTTACATAATGATTAAAAACTTTAGTTACTCGATTTATTATTAACGTGTCGTAACGATAAATTAAATTAATTCTTTCTAAAATAAAGTTAAAAGTGTATTTTTATTTGAAGTGTGAAAAAGTAAATTAAAGTCAATTACACTGACATTTATTCATTGAAAAAAAGTTAAAACAATTATTTATTAATAAATGAATAAATAGAATTCAATTATTGAAAGAAAATATATTTGAATTCTATTTATTTATTAATAAATAATTGTTTTTAACTTTTTAAATATTTATTAATTAGAAAATGACAAAACAAATACAAACTTACGTTTTATCTTTCCAAATAATTGACGATAGATTGTGAAATTAACGAAATTGTTAAATCTATAAAGATAAAACTTTATGGGCGGTGAGAGGGTGAGTTGTGGTTGGAGGGCTAATCCCACCTGTTTATTACCTATCCAAGTCAATCGTTAGTAGAAATTATCCAATTTTTTAAATTCTTTTCTTTTTCGTAATGATCCTTATCTTCATCCTCATTTTCCTTCAATTTTTTGTTTATTTTCAAGATTATAAAAAGAATTTCTTAAGCTGATGATGACACGTTCATGTGCGAAAGGGAAATATAATTATATCGCATTTTAAATTTTCCCAGAAACTCTAATCATTAAAATCACATAAAATATTTTTTTGCAATTATATTATTTTTTTGGTGAAAATATCAATTAAACAATGCTTTATTCAATGATAACATCGATAATTTAAGAAATTAATTTTTCTTCGCGTTATTAACACAGAATTTAGGGGCTTTTTTCGTAATATATATGAAATATTATTTTTTTTAATTGTTAACATCTACAGTGCTTTATTTTCATTAAAAAATTTTAAATTCACGCATTTTTTAAAATTAATACTTAAAAATATAACTTTAGTAAAGGTGTATTTTGTTTTCAACAAATAATACATTATCACTAAGATTTAAAGAAAAATAGTGGTTTCATTATATTCCGTGATCGTCAATTAATAAATTCTGAAAGATTCATTAAAATTGGTTTGTTTCCTGAATTTTGGTGAATTTTTAAGTGAAGGGAGGGTCAAAATGTTTTTACATTTTGGCCATTGATTTTGCACGTACTTATCTAATGCCTATTGTTAAAATTTCAAAAACATCGGAAGTATCCGAATTTTAACTAAGGGCTCCCACGTCACTTTGCACTATTTGCATAAACTAAATAAAACTAAATATAACCCACAGTACGACCCTTTACGCTTAACAGATGTGTTCCAAACTTCATAATAATCGGTTAATAAGTTTAGGAGTGAATCCCGTACATCCAAATATATAAACATATATGTTGGATAATGGCCCTGTGAGGCCTGACGCATTTTGAAGTGGGCGTATGTGAGAGATCGTTTGGTTTGGCTTGCGCGATTTAGTGCGGGTGGACCCGTACAGTCGAGTGCAAAATAAACTGGTTCTCACAGTCGGCACTCACAGACGTTGACAGGGCCACCACGTTGACAAGACTTCAGATCAAGGGTCAACGTGCACCTGCGCATGGGGGCTCTGTGATGTCACGGGCTTTTGTGTGGGAAACTGAGTTTTGCGAGTCTGGGTTTTGGAAGCGAGCCGAACAGACGATTTCTCTATGTAGTCTTCAAATGAAAAATGGGAATTTATTTCCCTAAGTGAATACAGGCATGAGATTCCTTCTCCGAATGGCTAAGGACTTAAGCTAGGAATTAACTACGATAGAGTAGCAATTTGGTCTCTCCCTTAGCGTTGGTGAAACATCTCCAAGATCGACACGGTAGACTGAAGCCTGAAATAAACCAATCAAAGTTTAAAATATTGTTTGTCTTGTGAATCGCGAAATGAAGCTTTTTGTTGTAGCGGCGATGTTCACGGCAGTACAGAAGAGAAGAAAGAAGACAACCACTAGACGACACCCCTCCACACGACGAGGAAAGAGAGAAGGTACGAGATATTAAAAGGTATGCAACATATGCCTTTTTGATGTTATAAATAAGCAGTTGTTTAAGCGAAAACTACCACGGCCCATTCCGGGACGGCTATGCAACATATATACATACCTAATTTTATATATAATAGGGATATATATATATATGTTATATTTTCGTTACTGATAAATGACTTAAAACCGGTATCATAGCCATCTGACTTGTTTACGAATCACCCGAAATGCATTCTAGTGGATTTAATTTTCTAAGATTTCATTTTATTTTACGCTATTGAGGATTTACGTATTTTATCTTATTGCCGTTTTTGGTACGAATCCCGAAACACAGACGTTTAGTTCTTCAGTCTAACCCAACGCTTAGCTATTCAGGTAGGCGATAGTAAAAGTATCAAATCAATGTTAATCAAGGGAGGTGCAATAGCGCTCTATCCCTTGATAGACTTCAAAAACGACCTATGCTAGAAATCTAATTTCTTTGATCAGTCATAACTCAAAAACCAATAAACCAAATTAGTTAAAACTTTGCACAACATTTTCATTTGATAGGTTCTATAAGTGTGTAGAATTTCAGCATCATTAGTCAAGGCAACTCAGAGATCCAGAAAGGTCAGGAGTGATTTTGTGTTATCCGTGTGTACGTACGTACGTGTGTGCCACCCTGTATCTCATCAACTATTTGATGGATTAAGCTGATTTTGGGCAGAGATAGAGGTTCTAGGGTCTAGTTGATGGCATTTTAATTTCAGTTTACCATATACCTTAGTTTTCCAGAAAATTCAAAAAAACCTTAAAAATTGCCATTATCTTGAGGCATAGCCTTTACAAAAGTAGTGACATTCCATGATAAATGCCAGTATACTGAAATCATATGCCCTTAACAGGGTTAAGATGAAAATTCATATACACTAAATGCACAAAAGCATGGAAATTCCCAAATTTTTACACTTTTATTGTCATTAAGGGTATGACTACATATCAACCAAACCATTTCATTATCACATCACTACAGTATTAATCTCTATGCATGAGTGGATGAAGTGTGTGAGGTGCGTTGAAGAAAAATTCCTACCAGTAAAATAGATAGCCCTGTTGTGCTCGCATACCCTTAATGACAATAAAAGTGTAAAAATTTGGGAATTTCCATGCTTTTGTGCATTTAGTGTATATGAATTTTCATCTTAACCCTATTAAGGGCATATTTTTTAACCTTTATAGAAAGAGATCGTTGAATAGAATTTTTCTTGTATCTGGCTCAAGCGGAAGTTGAAAATAAATAAATAAAGACAATTGCCTGGTGTGTGTAAGGTAGGGAAGCTGCCTTTAACTTATAATTGAAATGACGGAAAGATACGTTTAAACACAAATACTAAGCATTAAATTAGTGAACCTTACTACTTAAATCGCATAAACGTAAGCAGTATATAAGAAAGATTGTGTTAAGTTAAATTAACTTGAAATAGGCGTTTTAATATCACTGTGAGTACGGGAAATGGTCCAACTTTCATACAACTAATGAATTTAGAGTAATGCCCCCTGATCAGGTGTTGTATGTCAGCACGTATTCTGAAATTATTAAGGATATTTTAAAGCATGTGTAAAATAAGAATTTGGAAAGCTACCACCAGGCTATATATTTTTTCTTATATAGTGACCTATTTATGAAAACGGAAATGGTAATGAAAAATATATAGTGTATCTGCAGCAGCGTTGTAGTGTTTAATTTTGGTGAACAAACAGTAATGAATGGCTTGATAAGATGCTTAGTTCTATTATTTTACTGCTGAATAATCGATGCATAGGAAAATATGTATCTTACTAAATATTTGAACCCGGTGATTCTGGTGACGGATCCCTCTATGACACCAGTAATCAAAACAAAAACTGTAGATAGGATTAAATATAAAAAGATAAAAATTTAATGGAAACAAAAATCTTTTTTAGAACAAGAACTAATATTTGCCATATCTTACTAACTGAACCGATTTTTTTTAGTTAGAAAACTATTCCGGCCAACGGTACAGGGGAAATCTCACTATACTATATATCTAATAGTTACAAATATTTTGTCACTGTTAAAAGCGACTCTACATAAGTTTTCCGACAATATTTTGAGTAAGTTGACAAAAAATAAAACTAAGGAGGTCACGAGACTGCTGAAATCACTTCTTTTGGGGCTTCATAGCAGTTTTACCACCAACTTGGAGGTTCAGATCTAGGTACCGTTGACTCTGAATTATTTTATGTTCCTTGTAATTTTTCTGTTGAACTTATTTGTCTTTGTTTGTTTAATACGTATATCGTGAGTGGCGTTTTTGGCGCTTAGAAAGTGTGTGGTGGAGGACAGTTGATGGTCGAGGTTCAATGTGTGGTAAGGAAATGTAAGGCATGAGACGAGGAAGTTTTATTTTATACTACGTTGATATACACTATTTAAAGTTAATTATTTTTTTAATATAGTACTTTTCTAAATTGAATAAAATAATCAAATAAGGAATAGGCAGCATACGCATTACTAAGACAGTAGATTTTACGATGTCAATACCCGAGTTCGAATCTAACGTAAGTCTAAAAGATTTTTTAAAACTGGATAAATGTATTTTAAATTTAAAGAAATTAACACAACATCATAATATAAAACACATTACATAAATATTTTTGTTTTAGACTAAGTGACCTTTTTTATAATCGAAAAAAAAAAAGGTAGACATAAAAGATATTCGGCACTAATTCAAAGTAAATTATTTTTGCTTAAAAGATAATTCCTAATGTTTTTTTACCAATAAAAATAATACGTAAATACATTCACGTAGTTTCTTACTCTCTCATGTAAATACTAAGTAGCATATTTTTTCCACGAAATTTCACAAATATTTTTATTCGTGCTAGCTATAAAGTAGTGGAAGCTAGATAAAGATGGAAATTGACATACTCAGGTACTATACCAACACCGCTCAAGGAGCAAGTATAAACTACTACTACTACTACTACTACTACTACTAATAATAATAATAATAACAACAACAACTAGCAGAACCAATGGAAATTCCACGCTGCTTTCTACATCAATTTGTATAATTTATTGTTAATAATAATATTCCAGTTGAAATAATAAATGTTTGTCAGGTAAAAAAAAGGTAACGGTCGCATAGACTGGACGCGCACGAGTGTCGTTGCCGACATCGCACACTGCCCATGGCCGTAGCGGCGGTGATTTGTTAAGGGCACAGCATATGGAAGGTGGAGCCCATCCTTCTCCTTCCGCTGCCTTAAACCTTCCCTGAGTTTTAGTCAGGTACCCATTTACTGCTGGGTGGACAGAGGGAGTTTTCAGACCCGAAAATTCGCATGCCGTGAGTGGGATCGAACCCGGGTCGTCCAGCCCAAAGACAAGTGCTATAACCACTCATCCATAGGCTATCCCCATTATACTAAATTAAACTAAAAAAAAAAAATGACTCTTTCTTCTTCCGCAAAAATGATTGTCATTGCCAACAAAATATTCTTTAAATAAATAAAATTCTTCTCTTCTTTCTTTATTTCTTTATTTATTAATAAATATTCATTGTCTTCTTACCCTAAAAATAATTGTCAACTAAATATTCTTCAACTCAATAAAACGAATATAACATTTTGAAATCTATTCATTTAAAATGATATTGTTTTAGTCGACGGGACGGCATAATTTGATTTTAGAACAATTCGTTTTAAAATGGATAAATATGGATTTTGTACCTTAGCAACATCAGATTGATCACCAATCACCATCTCGCTAATCGGATGATCTCATTTTGTTAATGTGTGTTTCTTTAGTGTATTATTATATGAACTTGCTGGACCTTGTGGAAATTCCACAACTGTCATCTTTATCTATTTGTATAATTTACTTTTAATAATAATAATATTTCTCTTGAAATAATAAATGTTGTTTAATAATATATAAAAACATTTATTCTTCTGTAAAAATAATTTTCGTTGAATACTTTTAATTAAATGGATTGAAACTTTTAACATTTGAATTTATTTATTGTAACAATGTAGACATTTTTAAAATAAATAGTTAATTCCTTCTTGCTGTAAAAGTAGTTTTCAGATAAATAAATAAAACGAATTTCTTAATTTATTTAAAATTGTAACATTAATTAGATGTTTATTAAAATGACATTAAAATCAAAATAATGCAAAAAAATCCTTTCTCTCTGATAGGTTCATAAAAGTAGTGGTCGATGGGCAGAAGTCCGAAGCTCATAGTATCAAAGCTGGCATGCCTCATGGATCCATTCTGGGCTCAACCCTTTTCCTGATCTTCATCAATGATCTCCCCAATCACATTCTTAGATCATTCGTCGACATTTATGTAGACGACACAGCCATCCATGGCAACACTTCGGAGAGCAGCAATGACTAAGATCTTTCTGATTCTCTTTCTTCCGACTTTGAGCACGTGGTGCAATGGAGAAAAATGGTGACTGGTTACTTTTAATGCGTTTAAAACCAAGCTTCTCTCTTTTCACCACCAACGCTCTGATCCCCACTTGGCCCCAATCGAAATGAATAGCTCCGTCTTTGGGAAGCACCCTGCTTTTACAAGTTTCTGTCACTGATCTTCACTCCAGACCTGAAATGGAAGACTTACATCAAATCCGTTGTTACAGTCGCTGGAAAAATGGTTGAATCACTCTACCGCTCCACAAGGTATCTGACTCCTGACGTAATCCTCTACCTGTATAAGAGTCAAATACATCCTAAGATGGAGTACTGTTGCCACATCTACGGAGGTGCTGCTCAGAGCACCCCCGCCTTGACGGGGTACAAAATCGACTTCAAAATCTAGTGGGCGATGTTCTTTTCTTCTCCTTACCACAACCTCTTTCTCACAGAAGAGACGTTGTTAGTCTTTCTCTACTTTATCACTATTTTCATGGCAGGTGCTCGACTGAGTTTCAATCTATGGTGCCCCCCCCCCTGTAAAACATTCACAATAGAACCTCGTCTAGCTACAACTACTGTTAATAATTTCCCCTTTTCTCTATGTGCCTAAAACTAAACGAAACTTCCATGAGCAAAGTTTCTTTCCTAGAACTACCCGTCTATGGAACACAATACAGCGGGGCTGCTTCCTGGCTGACTACAACATGGTCGATTTCAAGTTTAATGTAAACAAGTTATTGTAGAGCCGTCCTTTTAGATAATGAAATTCTGCCCAATTTCCACCATCATTACCAATCATCACGGTGTTGTCTCACTGGTCACCTCACACTCATTAACCCTTATCCTCGAGTAGCCTTTTTGGGCCTTGATAAGTGGTGACCATTTAGTAATAAAAAAGTAGGTTTTAAAAACTGGTTAAATCGACAGGACGAGAGCATTCGATTTGGGAACAACTCATTTTAAAATGGCTAAAGTCGAAATCTTTGTACCTTAGATAATTTTTAATTGCATCGTCTTTGACGATCGGACGATCTCATTTTTTATATCGGACGATCTCATTTTATAATGGGTGTGGAAGGTGATAAACGTGCATACGAACACAAAATGCCGTAGCGTATTATTATGTAGAGCAATGGTTACGACAATGGTCGTTTTATGAATTTAGTATTCAGAAATTTGTTTGGTTCAATTATTTTTTAAAAGAGTCAAACAAAAATGTATCATTTTGTTTCATTTAGTTTTATCGTTGTTTTTCCCTCTTTTTTCGCTTTTTGCATTGCTTTTGTTACAGAACAGCATATATTTACAGCATAGATTTTTCCTCTAACTTCACCCGCACATTAAAGAGTATAAAGGTGTGTGTAGTTGTGTGAAAACGACCGACCAAGGGACCTGCTACCCCCCCCCCCCCCGCCTAAAATTGCTACTGTATATCGTCTGCAAGAATGTGCGCCCGTGCATGTCATGATAAGTAGGAAAGAGACGTGAAGTCAAGCTGGTCAAATGCTTCACGCAAAGAAATTTAGAGGGACTGTCTGTCATCTTGTCGAGGTTATTGAGGGCTTGCATTAGCTTTCTTTGGTCGGTGAAACCGGTTTCAGGTTGTTAGCGTTGAACTAAATTCGTGTCTTATCAATGGCTATAAAGCTTTCAAGTTCACGAATCCAAACTAAGAACTGGAGAGAGAGAGAGAGAGAGAGAGAGAGAGAGAGAGAGAGGGAGAGAGAGAGAGGTGCTTTGTTGACCTCATGCAGTCGCCAACGTTATTCGCCAAGAAACTGATAATCCTCAAACAAAATTTCCTTCAATATATTAAAAGAATCAGTTTAGCCGTTTTGACAACATTGTGGGTTATTGAGTGCCGACGCCTTAATTTTTTGTCATTAATCTTTATTATTACCAGCCAAAAAGCCGCCAAGAGTGCGATTTTTATTCTAGCACCTGCAGAGATATGTTGGGGCTTTATTTTATGCACACAATTAATATTGTTAATTGTATTTAATAATACATCTGGCATCCCAAGGGAGTTTTATGACAAATTTGGTGCAATATTTATGATAGTTTTGGAGCTTATAATCTTTTTATTATTCTGTAGCAGTTACATATTTTTATGTATTACTTTTCTTTGTTGTAAATGGACAGGTTTACCGCGGAGGTCTTGGCGTAGTAACACAGGAATTTGTTAGACTTCTTACATAACCCACGCAATCTGTTTTTACCGCTTAATCAGTTGGAGTTAAGACATCATACGAGCAAGATGTATGTCGTTGAATTTCCCAACTCGCCAGCGACATGATAAACTTACCAAGTCATGTGGCGCCCTTTATAAAGGTTGGTTCCTAGCTGTTTTTAATTCTCTTTCAGCCCCAAAATAAAAAGTTATTTCTATGCAACCTTTGATGTCGTCTGTTGTTGTCTATTTATTCATCTCTGGAGTCAGATGGACTTTCTATCACAGACAACTTTAATTATAATGGAGAACGGATACCAGTCAAACATCTCTCCGTTATAATTCTAATAATAATTATTATTAGTCTTAGTATTTTAAGTGTGACACATTTACTGCAATTCTGTCTTAGAAGCTGTAAGTTGATTGGTTGTTTTGTTTTATGGCATATCGACCCGTTTAGTGTTATTCAATGCCGAGTCCAATCATTTTGGTAAAACGTATTATGCTTCGAGTCTTTTATATTTCCAAATAGTTAACAGATTCTTTTTTGTACACCAATTGTTTGAAGATTAATGTTTTGTACACCTATATTTTATAAATAGATTGTAATTAATATATTCTATTTAACCGAACTCTGACAGGTACTACCATTTCAGATCGGAGTGGACCCGGGAATAATAGTAACTAAGGGGTGACTCCACACAACGTAGCGGAATTGGAGTCTAACCAGCAGTTGTACTTTAAGGGCATACCCAGGACCGAAAATCGGTACAGTCTGTAAGTTTTTATTAGAAGCAGCAGTAGTAGTGTTATTAGTAGTAGTAGTAGAAGGAGTAGAAGTAAAAGGGGGGGGGGCAGGAGGAAGAAGAGGAGGAGGAAGATGATTTTGAACGCTAGCCCGATGACATATCCGGCATGCCATGTCGAATTGGGTGCAATTCTGATAACCCATCCCCACTCCTTTCTTCTTCCAGAGGAAGTAGAAGTGACCTCTCTTCTTCAGATCATTTCTAAATGTTTGGCTTTTATTTAAAAAAACTTTTTCTTTCTCTTGTATCATAAAATATTTATTATGCTTTCTTTTTATTGGATTATAATCTCATAACTTGAAGTGGCTCTTATTTGAGACATATTCGTGTACGGGGCACTAATTCACAGGTCATAACATTAATACTAAGTTACTTAATTTGAGGCAAACGTCAATTTAATTGTTTCAAAACGCTTAACATCAGTAATTTTCGAGTGTGTTTATTCAGGACTTCTATAATAACTGATGCGGCAGATTTGCATTTGAATGCTATTTTTATTACCCTGGTCTGCAACGTCCACAACGCTATTGAGGTATTTTGATGTCTGCACAGAGGGGGAGAGGGCGCAACAAAACAATGGCCCCGAGCATCCAAATTGGGTGCATCAAATCATATATTCATAATATTTCCCAGTACTAGGACTTATACTTGTGTCTTTGGGACAGACAATCAAGGAGTTGACCCCGAGCATCACCAGAGCAACACCAGACCTCTACATACCACTGATTTAAACCCATGTTCACCCGACATTAACGGTCTATTTACACTGGGTGTGCAGTAATATTAGTAAACCACAGATAAAACATTCGCCTTATGATTAATATAACTTAGAAAAAAGGTGGAGAGAGCTCATCAGTGCAGTACACTTATGACCTTATGGGTTCGAGACTAGTAGTAATAGTAACCAGTGGCATATAGAGTTACTGGATAGGGATTGACTGGTAAAAATCCAACCTGTTTTCTGAGATAAATCATCCTTTGAACATAGTGCATTAAAAGTACAACAATGGTACAGGCTGTTCAAGTTCTCCTTCTGAATGGGATGTCTTCGAACTGTATAGAATTGGATGAGCACTTCTTGACAATAGCCATAACATGTCTGTATTTTTATATTGCTTCTTATCTTCATTTATTTTATAAAGTTAGGTATGCGCACATGTTTATATATTTGTAAGTGCAAGATTAACTTCTAAAGTCATTAACCTATCATTATGAATTTGGGAACACAGCTGCTAGGCGTAAGGGGGCATAATATAGGTTATATTTAGTTTAATTTAGTTTAATGCAAAAGGAGAAAAGGGGGTTGGGTGGAACCTTTCATGAACATTCAGATACCTACAATTTTTATGAAATTCTAACAATAGGGATTAGACATCAATTAATAAATATTGCGAAGATTTCAGTTTCTTTGGTTCTTAGGGACAGAATATGGGCACAACCTCCTTTTTGACAATCAAAATATTTTAGATTTTAATTAATTTTGATCCATAGTCATTAGACAAACAAGATTCCCTGAATTTTAATTTATTCTTAAGACCCCTAAAACTTAAGCCTTCAATTTTAGACATTTTCTAGAATCAAAATCATGTAATGGATTTTGATCAAAATTGGAATAAGCATTCTAAACATAAGGTTTAGTATCGTTATATCTTGATTTTAATCTTCACAAGGGGACATAAAAATTGTGCAAAAGAGTTCTTTTCTGGAAATTAACTTTACCCGCCCTGGGACGGGTATTCTTCTAGTTCATTATAAATAAATATGAGGCAACTTTGTAATCGTTTGGAAAATTAGGACTTTTTGCCGCTTTGAAATAAGGATGTAACTTTTGATATGGAAGATCAAGAAAAGTTTTCATTTTTTATATGACACCAGTCTCTAGTAAACATGGCTAAACTGGTATGTTCTGTGGTCTATGTTAGAAGAATATGCTGACTATAAGGTTGCTTCCCCATTGTCGTCAATCGTATATATTAATACTTTTTCTAATGGCTTGGAATGGGAATTGCAGTAGGCGATTGTTTAATACCATGCTTAGGTTCTTGCAGTGACAGATAACTTCCGGATAGCTTGTACTTAAACTTATATGACTGAATTATCTTATCAACGTTCTATTTTGCATTTTTCATGTATTCATTCTCCTATCATCATATGTAACAGTGCTTTTATGGTTCCGCAATACACAGTGTAGTACATTATTTGCGATAAAGTTTGTGTCCTAAGATTCTACTTATGTGATTGATTATTTATTTCTAATTCTTCATTATGGAGGCTAGTATATTCAATGCATTTGGGATCTGCATTGTATAATAAACTGAAAGAACTTATATAAATATCAAGTTTTTACTTTTAGTCGAAGAGAGTGTGTATTGTGGTGAGCATCACAAAATATATCGCTGAGACCCAAATCCATCGTCTGGAATTCTTATCTCAATAGAATGCTACATTAGGTAGCATGATTGCCTCTTCTAATGATATCTGCTATATCTTCTGTTTCAATGTTAGCAAAAACAAACATGACTGGTCGGTTATCTTCTGTAAGCTTCCAAAGTAAACAGAAGACATTAGTTTTAGTTCCTTGTTACTCACTTTGATCTCTTTACTATATATATATATATATATATATATATATATATATGGTGCTACGGTACGAAACGGGTACCCAAATTTTTCGTCTGCAAACAGGAAGTCGCGTCATATTAAAGGCACCGCATTTTTGTCACCTTCCCCCAAAATACCGGGCGGAAAACTTTTGAAAGAATCTTTTTTTCATGAAACAAGTAATTTATTTAAAAAATAAACAAAATAGAAGAAATCTTTTTTTTATAAGAAACAAGTGATATATTTTGAGGAACGTGGAATGTATTTTTTTTCCCTTTTGAGAATAATAATAAATAAGTAATATATTAAAAAAATAAACAATGTTTTTGAGCAACGAAATGTGATTTTTTACTTTTTAAGAATTTTTTTTCATTTTTTTCGGCTTTTCTGTCCGGCACATACCTCAAACACCCAATTTTGGAGACAGTGTCGATACCTCAAAAAATCCATCTTTGTGGTATCATGCGCCCTCAGTGGTATTTCCTTTTTGCAATGACAGTTTTATCGATCTCAACAATGACGCCACTGCCTTCTAATTTCATTGGGTTTTCTATTAATTGCTTGGAGCAAATGTCTCGAAAATATGCGTACCATAATATGGCTGTCTTCTCATTTAGATTAGTTATCTGAGCACATTTAATTACTGGGGTCTTAGACGACCAAAAAATACAAAAGTTGGATGAAAGTCTGAAGTGACAGCTTCACCCTTTCCAAAAAGCTCCCACTTTTTATGGATATGTGCTTGTCTTTATGTGAAGGGCATCTCCAAACAAATGTTCCATTTTCTTTGGACCTTCTCACATCTGTCATCTGTCTGCTGCAGAACACAGCGGACTTTCGGTTTTAAGTATATTTTTGTCCCTTAAAAAGCTTTTGCTTCATTATGGGTTCCCCAAATCTTAGTCATGGTTGATATGTCCATGTTGCAAAATAAGTTACTAAATCAATGTGTTCTCCTGCCCCCCCCCCCAACAGGTAGAGTAAGTCGGGAGGAATTTTTTTATTCATTAATTTTTGTTTATTTGTTATTTACTTAAAGAAACCAATAAAATACAAAAAAAACGAAAGTACAAGAAAAAATCGGGGGGGGGGGGGTTCAAAATACCGCTTTTGCGACATTCCGGTATATGGGCTTGGGGGGGGGGGGGCTTCAACATACCAATTCTGCGACGTTCTCAGTTGACCGGAACGTTTTTAGGAAGGGGACAAAAAAGCGGTGCCTTTAATATGACGCGACTTCCTGTTTGCAGACGAAAAATCTGGGTACCCGTTTCGTATCGTAGCACCGTATATATATATATATATATATATATATATATATATATATATATATATATATATATATTGTAAACTGGTCTGTAACCTAACTGAGATGTGTATACGTAATCTATCAAATCTCAAATTTAATATCACAAGCTATACAAAAGGTGCATGCACTTTAAAGTCCAACCCTTTCTCACCGTTGTGACAATCTGGTAGTGCCAGAGCTACCCGACTAACAGGGCTCTTGTGAAAATCCAAGAGGAGTCAGCATCAGGATCCATCGTCCTCTGGTCGTCTCTGCCTCTGCATATGGCAAGCAAAGGCATATCTGGCGCGGAACCGCAAATCAATGAAGTGAAAATGGCAACGTTACTTCTGCGTGATTCGTTTATATGTTCTGAGCCAAACCTAACCTGACTTTGCATGCCACTGCAAAGTCTTGCTGTTCTAAGTGTTGGTGGTAAACATATGCAATCCACTTTTTATCATGCGCAAAAAGTATTTGTGCTATCTGATTGCAGTTTCCGTTTGTATCTCAATAAATAGCCAAAAAATACACATTACATGGCACAATAGAGTGAAACCAAAAACATTTGAGCCTGACAAGTACAAACGTGCAGATCCTTGTTTTGTTGCAGTTGAAAGTAATGAGTCTCAACTTGAGGAAGCCCTTTGTTTTGATAAGCTCCTATGGCTGACTTTCACTGCAGATCTAAAATGCAATCTGTTACTAAAGTTGCCGAAAAATGATTAGATCATTCTACTTTTCCAGAAAATGCCATAACACTTCTGATGCAATCCTCTTTCTACATAAGAGTCAGATATGCCATAAGAAGGAATACTGTTGCCATATCTTGGGAGGTGCCACTCAGAAGAACACTTTTATGCCTTGACAGAGTTCAAAATCGATTCAATCTATTGGCGAATGATCTTTGCTCTTCTCTACCTAACCCTTTTCTCACAAAAGAGATGTTAGCAAAGTGTTTAACTGAGCTTCAATCTCTAGTTTCTCCTTAGAAAACATTCACAGCAAGAATTTGTCCTTCTTCCACAACCGCAAATAATTTACATTTCTTTCTCTGTGTGCCTAACATCGAACAGAACACATTGTTTTTTTCAAGAACTTCCTATCTGTGGAACACATTTCTATGAGATTGCTTCCCAGCTAGCTACAACAGGGTCATTTAGAAATTGAATGTCGTAAACCGTCCTCATACGTCATCAAGTTTCATTAATTCAGTTCATTATTTTCAATCCTCTCATAAAGTGTTTCATTCTTCAACTTAGAATCCACCTATCTCATTAACTTTTATCCTGGCTTTTAGCGTTAATAGTGTTACTTATTAATAAATAACAAATTCAAAGAAAACGTCATATTGTAAATATAATGTCACTTTCAAAATTTAGTTAGCTCTAAAAGTTTCACTTATACTTCTATTAAATCTGAGAAATCGATATTTGATTCTGATGAGCCATTTTGTTTCTTTCTTTTTCCTTCTGTAAGTGCCATCCATGTATTAAGTCAGTTTGTTCTGTCTAGCCTAGAATACGTTCCTTTAGATTTATCTCCCTTTATCGGCCATCCTTCTTGTAAGGGATTTTTTAGCCTCGACACCGGGCGAGCGGCTTTCTGGTATTCTGCCCCCCTATCTCCTAGCTGCTTAGTCTCAGACCTACATGGAGGAATTTCTATCCACTTAAATATCCCGATATTGTAGGCATCTCCGGTAAGAAACGATACCTTTCTTTTCCTTCAAAATAGAATTAAATAGCATGAGTATTATTTTCTTTGTACATTTCTTTTATTTAAGCGAACTTTACTCACTCTTTTTCACCATGTGTGAATCTCCATTTTAACCGCTGGTAACTTCTAATATTTTTTATTCTGAAATCGATTAACTCACAGCTTTAGATTTAGCAAACTCCTCGTTTCCTGCTTCGTCGTCATTTTTGTATTCACATTTTGATGAGACAATGTTTTTTAAAAATTCTTTTCAGTTTTTAACTTTTTCGACGAATAATAAAATCTGGGTTTAAACTTCACTATGAAAAACTTGTTTGTCGATAAGAGTTTAGGCTACTTGTCCGACGGTTACAAGCAGCCCTAATACAGCATAGTAAAAACGGAGATGCCTCCCAATGGTCGGACTCCATCACAGTAAAAACGGAGAGCCTCCCAACGGTCGGATTATGGGATAATGATAACGGAGATTCCTCCCAATGGTCGGATTCCAGTATAGAAAAAACGGAGATACCCCCCAATTGTAGGACTCCAGCATAGTAAAAACGAAGAACCTCTCAACGGTCGAATTGTCGGATAATGATAACGGAGATTCCTCCCAATGATCGGACTCCAGCATAATAGAAACAGAGGACCTCCTAATGATCGGAATACACGTTCTACACCAACCGTTAGAAGTGCAGACTTACGGTCATTTCATGAAGACAAGCAAAAAAAAGAATCCATCTGAACTATGGACGCTACTTCAACAACAGTAGTGTCCATACAGTTCGTCCTTTTTCAGCTTCAGTCTCACAACTAGTCAGCCCTATTTTTATCCTTTCGACGATGATTCACAACATGTCTAACCGGCCAAGGCCTCATGCAACTCTTTCTCCTCGAGCAGCACGTCTACGAGTGCTGCTGCTATCGCCCGAGCAAAGGCTGAGGCGGTCAAGACACGTTTAGCCTTTGTTGACAGGGAACTGGAAATAAAGGGGAAGTTGGAGAGGTTACAGCTCGAAAGGGAGGTTGCCGTGGCTTAAGCAAAGGTTTTGAGGGAAGCCGCCAACAAGTACAACAAACGGTCCAGCCATAGCCACTCAACAAAACTCGGCTATATACCAGCTAAACTGGCAAGTCAACCCCAATGAGAGACGACTGGATCCCCACTAGCTCGAACAGTAGACGCGAGATCCTCCCCCAAGTACGGCGGGGAGGGTGACCTCCTAACAGCAACTGAAGTGGTTTCACAGCATACACTGGTCTGTGACGGCAACCCCTCACAAAACGTGCTCCAACACACCGAGGAGGAGGACGACAAGGCAGCACATCCCATCGAAGATATCGCTTTCCCGAGCATCATGGAACTGGGAGCTAAGAAAGACATAAACAACAGTTGGATCGCTCCACTACCTTCCAGATCTACCCGATGCCACCTCCCACGAACAGGAAAATCCAGGGTAGTCTTTGACTCCAGTACCAAACGCGACGGAGCATCCCTGAAGTGTCAATAAATGGACCCGACCTAAACAACACTCAGGTCGGAGTTCTCACCTGTTTCCTCAAAGAAGTCGCCACCATTACCGTGAACACCGAACGGACGTTATACCGTTTCCCCATGAAAGACGAACTTTCTGATATTCATTTGGTACCTCGACGATGACCCCACCAAAGTCATTGCTGCAGTAGCATACCTCAAAATCACCGACAACGAAGCAAATTGTCAAATCAGCTTCATCACGGGGCAAGCAAAACTTACCCCATGACCCTAACATTCCGTCCCTAGACTGGAGCTTTGTGGTGCCCTCCTGGCAAGCGAACCAATCTCTTCTGAGATGGAATGGAGGTCCACTCCAC
Organism: Sepiola atlantica; assembly: GCA_963556195.1. Taxonomy (NCBI): domain Eukaryota; kingdom Metazoa; phylum Mollusca; class Cephalopoda; order Sepiida; family Sepiolidae; genus Sepiola; species Sepiola atlantica. The sequence goes on along the minus strand of OY744529.1, from coordinate 59,987,433 downwards.
TACCATGTACACGGACAGTAAGGTAGTCTTAGGGTACATCCAAATCGAAACAAGACGTTTCTACATGTACTTCAGCAATCGTGTGTTGCATGTACGTAGACCTTCTCATCCTAAACAGTTGAAATACGTACACACCGATCAAAACCATGCTCACCTTGGCACCCACTCTGTACCTGCATCCCATCTCCAGAGAACCACTTGGTTTAACGGTCCTGTATTTCCCTTACCGGGATGCGAGGGCCACTCAAAGACAGTCAGTTGCGACTTGATCAACCTCAGCACAGACACGAAGGTCTATCTGCAAGTGTCTACATTAACCACATCTTCGAACATGTCGCTTGGATCCCTACATTTTGAGAAGCTCTCCACTTGGTATTCAATAACAAGGGTCTCACCCAACTTCATACATATCACTGACATTTTTTGATATGTTCAAGCCACCAAAGCAGCTCCTCCACCCGGATCTCCCTACGGATTTACTCCTTTTTCTAAATCATCTGAATCACCTGCTACAAATAGTTGTCCTTTCAACCAATCTTTAAATTCTCCCATCTTGACAAGTACACCACTGCAAAACTTGAGCAACAATTTAGAAATGAGATTCCAAAATATGCGGCAAAAGTAAAATCTGTTATTACTCCTACAACCCAAGAAACTTGTGACACAACAAAAAACTCAACCCTCATCAATGGTATCTACTAAGTCAAAAATTGTGGATGAAGACTTACCATCCTCTTCTGCCTCACCTGCTAAATTAAGCATCTCTAAGATTACATCTGATACATCTTCACCTCAAGCCACATGTTCGTTCGGTCAAAAACAAACACCACTTTAAAAAATGACTTACCAGACAGGTTAGCCTTATCAAGGATGACCGCAACTACGAGCACAGCTAAAGACGACAGATTCCCTACGATGTTCATTCCCAATTAGCTGTGAAGTTCTTACTTCATCTTCATCTTCTATCGTTTCTTTCTTAATTGTAACATTTAGAAGACAGTATTGTTTGATACACACGTTACTCATGTGGCAGTAAAATACTTTTGCATCACGTAATGAGTTGAAAATTTAGTAACGCCATTTTGGATTTTAGCAGCTGCCCATATTTTATCTGTACTATTTTCAGTACTTAACAATCAACCATCCCATTCATCTCTATTTATATAAAGTAGGTATGTGTATACACTTATATATGTGTATGTACGTGATTCGCTCCTAAACTAATTAACCGATCATTATAGAATTTGGAACAGCCACTAGGTTGGTAAGTTAGGCTATATTTAGTTTAATTTAGTTTTATTCAAAGAAAGCAAAGAGGGGTAGAATCCTTTTGTGAAAATTCAGATACCTCCGATTTTGATGAAATTTTAACAATAGGTATTAGACATCAGTTAATAAATATTGCTATATTTTCAGTTTCTGTGGAGTATTTAAAAGGGTTTTAGGGGGCATAATATGAAAATTAAAATATTTCAGATTTACATTAAATTTGATCCATACTCATTAGTCTCAAATTAAACAAGATTTCCAGAATTTCAATTTTTTCTTAAGATTCCTTAAGCCTTAAATTTTAAACATTTTTTAGAATCAAAATCATGTAATGGATTTTGATCAAAATTGGAATAATAATTCTAGACAAAAGCTTTAATAACATTATATGTTGATTTTAATCTTTGTACGGCGACATAAAAATGGTGCAAAACTGTTCCTTTTATGAAATTACCCGTTCTGGGATGGGTATTCTTCTAATTACATATAATACACATTTATCTTAAATCCGATTTTAAATCTCATACGTCTTTTTGCCAATTTTATGATATCCATATCTCCTTATACAAAAAATTTCCTAAACCGTTTTTAAAAGTTTAATTGTTTCTGTAGAAATATAATTGGGATTGTTTGGTATACGAGAGACAATTTTTGTATCCGAAATGCTAATGATTTTTCTTTAACGACACAAAGATTATTATGACAGAATTTATATTTTAATTGTAGGCATTTTAATAAAACGAATGAGTAGAAAATCCACTTATTACCTCTGCCGAGGCAGAGGTTATGTTTTCGGTTGAGTTTGTCATGATGTTTATTTGTGTACAGCCTAGTGCCTACATTTAACTTGTCATTGTCATTAAACTTGGTCAAAATATCGATCATGGTCTAAGTTAGAACTAATTAAATTCTGGGATATCTAGGTCAAAGGTAACGGTCACGGTTGCGGAAAAAGTGAAAGTCAGTCTTTTAGAAATAACTTTGATTCTGTTCATCGTAGAGACTCGCTACTTGGCCCATATTTGATGTATGGACCTGACGCTCTTTAATAATAGTAACTATCATGCTTAATTTCAGTTATTAAGTTATCAACGTTTCCATGGCATAACTTTAGGAATACTTCATACAATATGGAGAAGTAAGGCCCAAATAAGACTTTAGCTCCTCCTTACCTTGTCAAGCGGACGTATGCAGTCTCACGACTGACTTATGTTCTTATTTTTTCTTTCCATTGGATCTAGCAATTGTATTCTTTTCTCCTATTATTCATGTTTCTTCCAGCAAGTGTGAAAATCAACCGATACTTTCTAAATGGTGACTGGTGCCGATTTCTGTGCTTTAGACAGAATGGCAACAGTTATCTAGTTACAATGGCAACTCACACTTTCCAAGTGTCTCAATGCTAATTTTATGACCCATACATTAGTGCCTTGTACACATATATATTTCTTGAATAAAGAACTGGTTCAAAACGTTTTTCCAAAGCCATACAATTATCTATCTAATAATATACTAAGCTGCTTCATGTTGGTTATCACCTTTCACACACATTAAAAATAAAATGAACATCGTCCGATTAGCAACGGAGGTGATTAATCTAATGTTGCTATGGTAGAACATTTCAACTTTACCCATTTTAAAATGAATTGTTCTAAAATCAAATTATGTAGTCTCGTTGACTAAAACAGTACAATTTTAAATAAATGCATTTCGAAAAGTGACATTCATTTTATTGATTCGAAGAATATTTAACAGACAATTATTTTTATGTTAAGAAGACAGAATATTTTTTTTAAAGAATTAGATGACTACAATTATAAATAAATAAAGAAAGAAGGAACATATCCATTTTATTTATTTAACGAATATTTAGCTGACAATGATAATTATTTTTATGGAAGAAGAGTATTTTTTTCTTAATAGTATTGACCCTGACAGACATTTATTATTTCAAAAGGAATATAATTATTGAGAGTAAATTATACAGATTGATGTAGAAAGTACCGTAGAATTGCCATGGGTCCTGCTAATAATATATAAATACAATATAATAAGGACGTGCCACCCGGAACACTCTTTTTATGCCTTGACAGAGAACAAAATCTATTTTGCAATCTCATAAGGGATTGCCTCTTCTCTTCTCATTAGTCCATTTCTCATAGAAGAGACGTTGATAGTCTTTCTCTACTCTATCGTTATTTACATGGAAAGTGATCGAATGAACTTCAATCTCTGGTTCTTCCCTTTAAGACATTTACAGCAAGAACTCGCCTTCTTATCATAACTGCAAAGGGCTTTCCTTTCTTCCACTGTGTCCCTAACATGAAACAGAATTTCCACCAACAGAGTTTCTTTCCAAGTACTTCCCATATGTGAAACACATTACACAGGACTGCTTCCCTGCAAGCTACAACATGGTCGTTTTTAAATCCAATGTCAACAAATATTTGTCAATAACCGTTTTCATAAGTAATCAAATTTTATTTATTCCATTCATCATTTTCAATCCTCTAATCATATGCTTCATCATTCAACTGGCAATCTATCCTAATCCTTATCACCGAATAGCTTTTAGCCTTGATAAGTGGTGACTCATTAGTAAAGAGAAAGAGTTTTAAAAAATATTCAAACCGTAAAAACATAAGCTGAAAAAGACAGGTCACCCTAACCTCATCTAGAAGAAGAGGGGAGTTAGGTAGAGAGAAAGAGGAGGGAACAAACGAAAAATATAATTATTTGAGAAAAAATGAACGAAAATTAACAACTTGAGGTGGAAGGTCAGAGGAAAGTTGGATGACTCAAGAAAATCTGAATGCAGACCATCAGTAAGGATCTTAGACAGTGGAATTTGAACGGAATTAATACTCAAGACTGCCAAGCTTGGAGGCTGAGATTGCAGGCTGTTAGAAAATGTCAGATCCCTTCCAAAGGGAATTATGACAATAAAACTGATTATTATTATTATTATTATTATTATTATTATTATTATTATTATTATTATTATTATTATTATTATTATTATTATTATTATTATTATTATTATTTGTACTCACTAGGAGTTCTCACACAGTTCATCATCAGTGATTGCTCACTGATAATCACCGGTGGTGGTCCCTGGAGTCTGAGTGACAACAAGTTTCCAGTACTCTCCACTTCTTTCGATAACTATTGCAAATGACTTTGCGTTATCACAACAGACACTTACCATCGATTTCTCGCTGGCAACAACTATTGGTCTTCTTTGGGATTTGGATGGCAATAAGCCTCCACAAGATCCCAGTTTTCTCCACACTCTTCTAGTGGAGGTCTGGTTAGTGCTCTTCCTTGACTCTTCACAACTATTTTGTGTGGTATCAGCCGAGGCTGGTTCTATCAATTTTTGGGGGTGGGGTGGGGGCGTATTTTATGAGATTTCTTGCATTTTCTGTTCCTTGGCTTCATGTGGTGGTGTTCTTTCTGTGTTTTTGTTTTCTTCCTATTGCAACTTCCATGTGACTGGTTTGCATTCGTAGCATATGTGAGTTGGTTTCCGCATTCAAGGATTTTCCTTAAGATTTCAGATGTATTCATAATTGCCATCCGTTGTATGGTCTCACTCTTCCCTTTGATTCCAATTTTTCCAGGGTTTTCAGGATTGTTCCTAGTGCTCCTACGATTATTGGTATTATATATGACTATCTTTAGACTCCACATCCCTTTCAATTCTCTCGCGAGTTCCGTGTATTTGCTTCGTTTTTCTGTCACCTTGATCTTCACCCTATGGTCTGCTGGTACACCAAAATCTACGATTTGGCAGGATTTTTTCTTTCTTGTCGATTATTATGACATACGGTCTCCTTGCTTGTATGAGTTTATTTGCTTGCACCTCCATATCCAGAGGATTTTGTACCATTTGTCTGCGTGTTTGAAATGCAGTCGTTTGCATAGTTCCCAGTGTACTGCTTTTCCCACACAATCATGTCTGTTCTTGTATTCTTTTTGGGCTAGTTTGCTGCATTCACTTATTATGTGATTTAGTGTTTCGTCTCTTTGTCTACACAGTCTGCATTTACTGTTTTTTGGGGTTTTATCTATTTTAGCTTTAATGTAGTTAGTCCTAATCGCATTGTTCTGTGCAGCCACCAGTAAAGATTTTATTTCTCTGTTCAACTGTCCTTTTCTTAATTGACTTTCCAAACTAACCTATTTCTGGCCAGGGTTTATTTATCTCTCTTTCTCTCAAGTCCATTCTCATCATTTCCTCCCATGTTTTCCTTGGACTTCCCCAACTAAACCTACTACCGCAACTGTTCTGCAACTCATCCATTCTTTCAACGTGGCCCTACCATCAAAATCTCCTGTTCTGCACACACCCTCTTTAAACAACTGAGCGCATTTGTAAACATTGACATTGGCTAACACATGTTTTTTGTACACATCACACATTCTTCTGTAAATTTCATGTCGTTTGCAATTCCCAACCACTGAAGATTTGATGACTGACCCCTGTTCAAGCCTGCAACACTGTTTGATTTGTCACCATTTTAAATAGCTCCAAAATAAATATTTCTCCAAGATTAACATTTTTTGTAAATATAAACTAATTGCAAACAATGCAGAGTTTAGATTTATGGGAGACAATTCTAAAATAAGATGATTTTGCGATTTTCCAAAAAGGGAGGAGAAAGTGTTAGTGTGATTGCAAGAGTTAGGAGTGGATGGAGTAAGTTCAGGAACTTCTGCCATTACTAACCAGCAGAGCATTACCACTGTCGACCAAGGGAAGAGTGTATCAGGCATGTGTATGCAGTGTGATTATATATAGAAGTGAAACCTGGCCAGTGAGCATTGAGGGCATGCGTTGTATGGAGAGAAATGATATGCAAATGCTACAATGGATGTGTAATGTGAGTCTTAAAGAGGCTTAGATCTGTAGACCTTAAATCTGAACAGCATAAGGTGATGTGTTCAGAACAAGTAAGCTGTAAATATCAAAATAAAGAACTGTGCGATTTATCAGAGGATACACTTTCTTTTTCTTCTTCACTGCCCCACTGCAATCTTTCTTATTTTCTCCATCAAACTTTCCTTTTCACCCATTCTTCTTTCTTCTTTCTCCTTCTCCATCCTTTCTCTTCCCGTTTCTTCATTTGTAAAAAAAAGGAAAGAGTGGTACTTATAGATTGTGGGTTCAGCATTTGGGGGTGGGGGATGTGGCCAACATGAGCAAAGATGAGCGAATAGTATTTATGGTCAGGAGTGAGGGTAAGAAGATGGTAGGAGATTGTTATATATGCATATATTATATATATTATATATTTACGTTCTGCCATTTTTTTAGTGCGTTCTTTTTTGTTACAGTAGAGACCAGACAGTTGGATTTTACTCCTTCAAAGAAATTCATTCTTTTCATTGTTACTTATTGTTACCAGACGCGGTTGGGGTGGGTCGCTAAAAGAGCATTTCTTTTTTAAAACCCCAGCTGCTGCCTTCTCTCTTCTGGGTACCGCCCTTTAGTTCATTTTTAAAGACATTATTGCTTTGACCTCGTCCACGTGGACGGCACCAATCAGTGGCTCATTGTGTAAACCCACCTCTGCACCTCTGTTAGTTATAATGGAAGCAGCATCATGTCCATGGACAATTCAGCATCATGTCCATGGACAATTCAGCATCATGTCCATGGACAATTCAGCATCATGTCCATGGACAATTCATATTCATTCACCAACTCCCTGAACGCACTAATCACCTTCTAATGAGCATTTCGCTTGTTGCCTTAGTATTTACCTTCTTTTATCTGACATAATCTGAACTAATCATGTTTCCTCTTTATTATTACTCATCTACAATTGGCTATTCATTCCCACAGGGTTCAAATTTTACTTTTAAACATCTGATAATTGAATTAACCTAGTCTGACACAAGACAATTCGATATTTGACATATACTTAGTACTTTAAATATATTATTGCTTTACGTATTTCATTATTTGTGATATTTTTCTATTGACTTCTTTTTTTCTGGATTCTCAATTTTTATGGTGGAATTTTGTCCGTTTTTCAACTTTTAAGGTGATTTTTTGTTCGTAAATTTCATGCCTAGTCAAGTTTTAAGTGTCTCTATTAATACAACGTCTATATTGCAGGTATCTACAAAATAAAATTATCTAAAATATAAAGCTATCTTGTTGGATTATCAAAGTCCGAACTAAATAGCAATCCGTCTGTCCTATCGATACTTGATTCGAACTAGCTTATTTTTCATCTTTTCCTTACACTATGCGATTGGCACAAATATATTTAATTTCGCCTCATTTAAAAAAAATACTTATTCCAGACATTTTCTCTTGCTCAACGAAACAGATTAAAGGGAAATTATCATGTGCAATTATACTGAGTTATTTTTCTTAAGTTGTTCACAGATGAATATGTATATTAATGAACTTGAAAAAAATTCCTGTTTCACAAAATAATTTGATTACGAAATTAAAGTCACCAAAATTAATTTCCGTTTCTTCGTAAAAAGTTAGTCATTTTTATTATACTCCTTTATATATGCTGGGTAGGTATGTTATATATACCTCTCCTCTCAGGTGAGGCATAATGTCTCACAAGTCACAATTTATTAAAATACATGAACGTTCATAACATACCTTGCTGGCTGTTCGTTCCGGCACACATCCCCCATGTGATCTTGCCCAACTGAGGAAAGGCTGTCTGCAAGCAAGTTCGTTCATAGCCCGAAAATAAGAATCAAGAAGAGACAACAGTTGAAGACAAGAAAAAGTTTATTTGTCTGGGATCGTCTGCTCCTGGCTCACTGACCAGTGGGGCGGGGGGAGAGACAGAAAGAGGTCGATAATTACTGTCTTATCCTTCTAAAAGCATGTGTTCGCACCTCAAGGCTTCCAAGCGAACTGACGATAACTCTCCCTCACTCTCTCTATCTCTCTGAGCCATGTGACGTCACATCCGCATACAGGAGGTCGAGCTGACACACAAATACACTAATTTAGATTTGATTTTACTTTAAAAAATTACAATAATTTGCATCTAAATGAATTGCATCTTCCTCTTTCACCCTACGTAGTGGAGGCCTCAAAAACAGTGTACACTCACTTTATTGTCAAACTCTCAAGAGGCTGGTACTCTCTAGCTTTTCTCCCACATACTTCCTCCCATGACACAAGTTCCTGTACACTTCAGCCTAACTTCTAACTTGACCTCTAATGGAAAATTCCATTTTCTTGCTTAACTAACCTTGCATAGAATTTTCCATTTTTTACCTTATTTTTAGACAACTAACATCTAATCTTGTTACGTAATGAGAGGAGTGTGTAGTGCTCCTCATCACTAGGCTGATACTGGGGAAATCGCCCCCAGATGATCTAAGGGTGACCACATGTCCTTGTAATGTAGACCAACCCATAATATGTGCAAAGTTACATTGGCCGAAGAATAAACGAAAAATAAAATCTGTTTTCTGAAGGTCTGAAAACAAGAGTAATTATAAAAGATCATTGATATATTAAGACCAGCAACTTCTGTGTAAGCACGAAAGTACACCGATCAGCTGGGAGGTTGTGTTTTAAGGTAATGTAGAGGATAAGGAAATATCAAATGAAAGAATGACAAAGTCTATACATATAAAATATTTCATTTTTATTGACAACCTTGTTGAGACAATGAAAAATGAAGAGTTTGTGAAGTTTCAAAGGGCCCAAGAACGTTCTGGTGAAAGAAAAATGTTTGTTTGTAGGAAGAAATTGAGTACACATGTTTGTTTTGGCTAGCAGATGTGTAAATGAAATGGTTGCGTGTGTGTATATTAGCCTGCTTGTTTTGCGAGTGAGAGAGTGTATATATATACTCAATGAGCAACGTGTGTGTTTGCAATCTCTAAGTTTAGCATTTCGAGAAAATATCTCATTATGCATATGCTGCTCATTAAGGAACCTTTTGCAGGATTATGTCGTGCACAAGTCTGTTGTCTCTGGAAGAAAGGAAGAAAAAGAGAAAGAAATCTGCATGTTTGGGTTTTTATAGTATGCGTAAGATTTAGGTACTGAATATTTCTTGCACTGTGATTTTTCGAAAGCAACTGCTGATTTGAGCTTTGTCCAATCGAATCGATATATAAAAACAGCATTAACCGACACTGCTACTTCGAACAGTAGAATCAGATGTTGAAAGACAGACCAGAGATACTATCTAAGAAATATACCTCCACATCGCCACTTTCCTAATAATAAACAGAAATAAATCTGGAGGATAACTTAGAAAAACAGTCGATGTTCTTATGGTGCATGCCTTCCAGTCTGTGTTGCAGTCATCACTTTATTAATTACCCATAAGCCCTGTTCACCCGGCAGTTTCGAATGACCAAATATACAACATGGCGTTTTGTGATAATCTATCAGTAAAGACTAACGAGTGGGGGAGTTGGGATCATACAATAGGTTTCATTTCCGCAATTTAATAAAAAACAAATCGCCATAATAAGTTCCATGATAAAACGTTTTATGACCATTGCTTTAGAATGACATTTAATAATCAAATCTAACTGAACATTTCATAAACAGGCTTCTATGTCAGAGTTGGTTGGCTAAGTCTACTAAACATTTATTTAACACAAGCAAAGAAATGATTCACTTTTTATTGTATTTAATATTTCATTTGAAAGGTCAAATAATATGTCGCAGTTGTAGTGGAAAAAAGCAATATCAAACAGTAATGACAAAGTCTATCCACACGTAATATTTCAACTTTATTTGCGTCTTGTTGAACAACCAAAATTAAAGAGTTAAGAAGACAAGTGTGAAAATGTGCGAAGGGTCTAGACGAACAAAGTGTTGTTTTTGTCCGTATGTGTGTGGACTTGTTGTGAGTGAGTTCCTGAGACTGTCTAAGCTATCGCTATATTTTAGTAGTTCATAACTGTGACTTCTATTCTTTGCTGAGATGTCAGTAGTCAAAGAGGCTACGTCCAGGGTTCGTTTGCCTCCGAGAAGTCTGTGTAATCGTGTTATGACTGACAACGGTTCCCGTGGCATGTTAAATCTCTCACTGATGACAGCGTTTGGGTTCTCGCTTATATAGTAAATACGAACAGGTGCTCGGCTCACAGATGGGACTCTTTGAGATTTGTTGAAGTCCGGTATAGGCAACCAATCGAGGTTGAGTATTTTGATAGAATTAACCAATCACTATTTAGTATTTCACAGAGATCGTTTCTCTGGCACTGTTGTTATTGCTATTGTTGTTACTGCTGGAACAGTATCCATGTTGATTATAATAGTTCTTGTTTACTTGCCTCCCCACGAGGGCAGAATTAGACATACGGTCGATTTTTAATGTGGAGAAAATCCAGCTAGCCAAAAAGGGGCCCTCTAGATTGGAACACAAATTTTAATTGCCTCAGTCTAGAAGGATTTCTCCTTCACTGACCGAGGACAGAAAATATCAAATGTAGTATCAGAACAGATACTACTCTTTGTTCCTCTTGTGTTTTCTTTAAACAAACATTCAAATTCGCTCGTTTCTTTTGTATACCATTTAAAAAGTAGGTAAAAAAAGATATTTTCTATTTCAACTTTAGAAAGAGATTTGTGACGATAAAGATACTCAGCTGACACTGCGTTTCTAGCTCTCAGGGAATGTGCAAGTGTGTGTGTGTGTGTGTGTGTGTGTGTGTGTGTGTGTGTGTGTGGAGGATGCGTTCAACTTGTAACATATGTGATGAGAATGTTTGGTTTTTATGCTTCACTAGAAGAATACCCATCCCAGGACGAGTAAAATTAATCTCCTGAAGTTTTGCACCTGACAAAGATGCAGTCAAAATATAATGATACTAAATTTTATGTCTAGAATCCTTATTCCAATTTTGATCAAAATCCATTACATGATTTTGATTCTAGAAAATGTCTAAAATTTAAGGCTTCAGAAGTCTTAAAAAGAAATTGAAATTCAGGAAATCTTGCTTAATTAGTGTACTATGGTACTATTAGTGACCATGGATCCAATTCAATCCCAATCTGAAATATTTGAATTTTCAAATCGGAGGTTGTACCCATATTATGCCCCCATAAAACTTTTTAAAATACTCCAAAGGAACTGAAATTTGGATAATATTTATTAATTGTTGTCTCATACCTATTGTTAAAAATTCACAAAAAACCCTAGAGATATCTGAATTTTCACGAAGGGCTTCAACCATCGTTTTACATCTTTTGCATAAAACTAAATTAAACTAAATATAGCCCATATTACAACCTCTTACATCTTGCAGCAGCGTTCCAAAATTCATAATAATCCGTTAATTATGTTAGCAGTGAATCCTGTACATACAAATATAAAAACTTATACTCATACCTAACTTTATATAAATAGAGATATACACAGGTTAAATGAATGATTTAAAAAATACAATAGTTTTCTAAATTGAATAAAATACTACAAAGTCAACCAATTTTCACATAATTGTACAAACTTGCGAGTTGAAAATAATCTTGATGATTAAACTGTCGCCTAAAAATGAAGATTCAGTTTTTGACAATGTTTTTCAGACATTTGAGTTAAAATTATGTTCGCAATTAAGCAAGTTCTCGTTTTAATAGTATACCATTGTCATTGAGATTATTTTTCAAATCCGTTGCATGTCAGGTCAACACATCCTGTTTCGTGTGTTCGCCATTAGTGAACTCCCGAGTGCAAAAATTCATATTTTTTACCAGTAACAAGACATTTTGTGAAGTAATCTTGATCGTGAGAGATAAAGAGTGGGGAAAGTTAAGTTGGATCTTACTGTTCTTAAGTGCGATGAGAACATAGCTGAAATGCGAACCAACAGATGATTTTTGTTTCTGCGTGTTTAACTCCATGTATCTCCATTGTTTGGCGGCACGCCATTGATAATGAGGCTTGTTTTCACCGAGTGATACACAAATACAACTGTATGTAGAAATATGTTCGGTTTGACAAAATAAAAATAAAAATAATGTACAGGTTGTCCAATAAGTAAGTTTCGATTTAACATGTATTTAACATGATGTATGTATATACATCACTCAATAATAACTGACATATAGATGGCACCACTAATAAAAATTCATACGATTTTATAAAGTACTAACCTTCAAATTACACGTGTCAACATTTGAGCCCAATAAGATTATTAATTTACAAATAACAGTTAATTAAGTGAAGCTACCGTTGTAAATTTTCAAAACAATGGAAAAATCTGAATTTCGTTTGCTGATAAAGTATTGCTTTCTGATGGGGAAAATACGGTTCAAGCAAAGCAATGGTTTGATAAGTGTTAGTCGGGCTCTGCTTCGTAGGAAAAAGAACGTTAAGATGTGGTGTGCTAACTTTAAACGCGATCGTACAGACACAAACAATGCTGAATGCTCAGGTCGCCCAAATTCGGCAGTTGTCCGAGAAAAGCATAAAAAAAGTCCACAAATCGATCATAAATTGAAGTTGCAGGAGATAGTAGAAGAGTTAAAGATATCAAAAGGCAGTGTATTTACAATTTATCATAGACATTTGTCAATGAGAAAGCTGTGTTCAAAGTGGGTGCCGCGTTTGCTTACAGTCGATCACAACAATGCAACAGTGGTTAGGAGTGTTATTTGCAACTGCTTCAATGCAACAAAAAGTTTATTTTGCATCAATATGCGACAATGGATGAAACATGGACCCATCACTTCATTCCAGAGTCAAATCGGCAGTCAGTTGAGTGGACAGCCACGGGTGAAAGCAGTCCAAAGTGACCAAAGATGCAAACATCAGCAATCAAGGTTTTGGCCTCCGTATTTTAGGATGTGCAAGATATTTTTTCATCGATTACCTTGAGGTAGGAAGAAACATTAATGGCGAATATTATATCGCATTATTGGTGCATTTGAAGAAAGAAAAAAGTACTCTTTCACCAAGACAATGCATCATGTCACAAGTCAATCACAATGATGGCAAAACTACATGAATTGCACTTCGAATTATTTCTGCACCCACCCTATTCTCCCGATCTGGCCCCATTGACTACTGGCTGTTTGAAGACCTCAAAAGAATGCTGCAGGAAAATATATTTTGTTCCAATAAAGAAGTGATATCAAAAACTGAGGCATATTTTGAGGCCAAAGATAAATCGTTCTACGAAAATAGGCATCGAATTGTTAGAAAAACGTTAGAATCAGTGTATACCCTTATAAGGAGACTATGTTGATTAATAAAGTCGAATTTTGTCTAAAAGTTGTTTTATGAGTTAGGCCTGTGACTTATTGGGTAATGTTATATATATATATATATATATATATATATATATATATATATATATATATAAATTCCGTTAAAAAATGTTTCTTTTGTACAAAAAGAATGTTCAAGTTTTATTTTATTTGTGAAAAGATTTTTGTGTGTAATAAAATTCTAAATGTTTGGTGCTCAGAGAAAGAAAGACAATGGCCGCCAGCGATTTAAACATTTAATTAAAGTTACATTCTTAACACTTTAAAAATATTTTTATTTCTGGACAACAAATATTATTAAAACCAAGTGAAATGGACAATAAAATAACTTTTTAAAGTTTTATAACACTTTAAAAATTCATTATTTAATCAGTTTTTAATGATCGTTTGTTTCCATTTTTAATCTTATTAATCGTTTGTTTTTAATTTGTTCATCTATTTAATTGCTGTTTATATGTTCCCTAAATTCATAATTGCAGTATTTGATTATATTCTGCATAAAAAACACACACGTGATTTCACACATTGTGACCACAAATATTTTCTACACAACAAATAGGTTAATATTGTAACTTAAAATATTTTCTACACAACAAATAGGTTAATATTGTCACTTAAAATCCATAAAACAACGTGCTGTTTATTTACTTTGCACAACTTAACTATTCATTTTGAATTAATTCTTGTTTTTTTTTAATTAATGTTAAATAAAGTTCAGTTTGAGTATGTATCGGATCATGTTTCTTTCTTTTCTTTTTTAATGCATTTTAAAAAGTTTTCTAATACTTTAAAAAAGGTTACTTGTCATTATTGTCGAGAAAATCTCGAAACCTAAAAGAAAATAAAGAATGGTCAGGTCGAGGGAAGAAGCAATAGCACTTACTTTTTAAGTTATGAAATAAATTGGCTTTTCGCAACGTAGTTGACCGTCTGAAAACCTTTACAATGTGACTTGTCATGTGACTTCATTAACCGCACCATAACTTTCCAGGCACTGGGAACAAATATGGCTTGCAGATTACTCGAGTTAACAGATACACGTCCAGCGAAAGAAACCCGTAGAAGAAGAAAGAAAAAGAAAGAAGCATTACCCTTCTCTTAGAACGACAGCCAGTGATCACAACTCCAGTAACGGTAAACACAAAAACAATAACACATTTGGTTAATTAAGAATCCAACAACACAGTCAATTCTCCACATTATTGACAGCCTGACTTTTCGGCATATCTCTCTTGCACCAAAGTGTATGACATCACGTTCGATCGTACAGACCTTACTTTATGAAGGCGACAGTAATGGTAAAGATTGTGGACCGATTAAAAACGGAAATTGAAATTTGCAGTGTCCGTCTTAAAGGGTTCAGTGACCGATTTTCATTTCTTCTGAACTTGAATTCAGTAGTAATTGATGATGAACAAGAAAGAGAGAAATTTAAAAAAAAGGGATGTTTAGACTTTGCAAATTATTATGATAATGATGTGGCAGACATTCACTTATATGACGAAATTATTGATTTTGTGATGGTCATTCGAGATGAAGGGAATAGAGTTCGTCCTGATCTTCATAATGCTCTGGAGTCTTGACCGCAGTATAGGAGGGATGTCTTTTTGATGCTGTATGTTTCAAGGTGTGACCGGTCATTTTCAAAGCTGAAGTTAATAAAACATATCTAAGGTATTTAATGTCTCAGAAGCGACTGACCAAGCACTAGAAAATCATTTCTCACAGTTGATGTAAAAATTGAAATAGTTCAAGTGTTTTCTGACATTTGGGGAAAAGAACTTAATAATATTCATTCATATATATTTCAATCAAATGAAGTATTTTTTTTTTTATCTTTAATCTGTGTTTACATATTCAAACTATCTTCCTTACTCTTGATATTTCTCATGATTAGAACTTATACATGAGTCTTTGGAGCATACAATCAAAACGTTGGCCCTGTGCATCACCAGATCTCTACATGCCATTGGTGGAACCACATAAAAGGCGCACCCACCCTTTGAAAATTCAAATATCTCCAATTTGCATGACATTTGAACCAGAGAGACGTTAGAGAATCAAGCAAAGTTCTCAAATATTCAGTTTCTTCAAATAATTTTCAGGTACACTAGAGTATAGGGCGCTTAAGCTCAAGATTTTGACGCACTCCATCTGAAAATTCAGGTATTTTCGATTTGAATAAAATAACTACATAATAATACATAGTATCACCAATTTTTAATCGAATATTTATTTATTCTAAAAAAATATGTTATTTAGAATGATAGATAGATAGGTAGGTAGGTACAGAGATAGATAGATAGATAGATAGAGAGAGAGAGAGAGAGAGAGAGAGAGATTGTTTCACATGTACTATTATAAGGTCGGTTTTTAATGTGGGCAAAATACAGCTCTTTTAAATGGGGAAATCTTGATTGGAAGAACATACCTTCTCTCCCCAAGTCGTTACTCCATCCCACCCCCAAATGAGGGAGTTCAGACTACAGGCAATACACCCATCTAACAGCAGATTTATGTTTTAAGGTAGTTAGGAGGCAGAACGACCCCCCCCCCCCGAAAATAAATCTACCCACATAATAATCAAAAACTACTAGACAGATTGTTATGAAATTTTGAAAATAGATAGAAGACATTATAGGGAGTGTAATAAGCTATGTTTGATCTACTTTTAGGGTAGCAAAAGGGGCAGACCAACCCCCCCCCTAACTTCAAAATGAATGCACCCATGATTTTAAAAACTATTGGATACATTTTTTTTTATTTGGAACATAGATAGTATACATTAAAGGAAGTGCAATGAGTTGTGTTTGATTTATTTTTGAGGGAATAAAGAAAGCATAGCCTACCCTTTAAAAATAAATATACCCATAAATGTTACTCTTTAGTCCTTACTATATTGTTGCATGTGCTATTATGCCACATTCAAACTCGAGCAACGCCTCGTAACCCTGTTAGTCTTTTACAAACTACCAAGCTCATTCTCTTTAGCTTATTGTTTTATTTCTCTTGCTTTGGAGATATTATCCTGAATTGGAAAATGCACTTAATAGAATGCTATTATGCTTGTGGCAAAAGTCCAATTGAAGCAATTCGTGATTACAAGAAACTTCATGACCTTGTCGATAATGCATACACTCCACAAGCTCTTACAAAATCAATAAAAAGTTTCACACAAACTACACTTTATATGATATATACCAAACTCTGGGAGAACTGAATTCAACAACGAAGAAAGAATCAGTAGTGGAGACAATTTACAATGACATTCGGCAGAACATTCCGGAAAATTTAGTTCTTTGAGACACACAATCATCATCATTATCATCATCTCATAAGCAGATGAGAGACAGTGATGGTAAAGTTGATACCGGCATTTAACAACTCACTAATAACTTTCCGGACGGCCCAATAATAACAAATGCCAGTTTAAAAAATGAATAACTAAACGGAAGTCATTAAAAATGTAGCAGTGATACAGCAGAAACTGTAGTATAATTTATAAAACTAAAAATTTGGTGGACTGTTTCTTCCTAATAATAATAATTTTTACCTTTATTTTAATATTTGTTGTCTTATAAATTATATACAATGTGTAAAATTGATCAACATTGAAAATATAAAAAACAATAGCTTTACATAATTTATTCCATGGGCATATTTTGCATTTTCAGAGTTTGAAGATTACGGACTGTGTCATCAGTAAGATTATAATTATTATTACCAGTTTCCTTTACTGATCATGCAACATCAGAGCTTTTTGCTGAGTAAACCTCATTTTTGCTGATCGGACGAATGATGACAATCCAAGTTATTGATCTAGTAAAACCTTTACCTGACTATTTTCTATATGTGAACAGAAGATATAACAACTATTGAATTTATTAGTCAGTTCTGAGCTGTCGGACCAGTTGAGTTAGAACTGAATAAATTGAGATCAGAAGCCAGAGAGTTAGTATATAAGCAGGCAGGGATTCTCCATTTTGGGGGTTCTGATTGGTTGCTAGTCCATGAGTAGATACTCCCTTATATAAATATTGCTTAATTCAAGCAAAAGTTTTACTGTCAACTGGACGGCAGTTTGAGCTCTTATGCCGGTAAGCGTCAATTTCATTCTACAACGACATTGATAGTTAAATGATATTACAGAAACGAATCCAGTTAAAAAGTTGCACTAAAAGAAACCACATGAAAAAGAAACAGGAAAATGGTAACACTGTGTCTACATCTAATAGAAAGGTTAATTCTCGAATTTTCACTTTCACAGAGATTGCCGGCAGCAATAGAGCATCAGCAGCAGCTGTTGTTCCAATGGGCTTAGTAATGTCGACAGGCATAAACAGTAAAACGGATTTTTTTATCCAATATCCTGAAAAATCAATGCCTATTTGTGAAAATAATTTCTACAAAACTGGAAACATGGCTAACTATAATTGAACTTTTTGACACTTAGGTGCATAAAGAGAGAATATCTATGTGAATATATAATCCAAATAAACTTTCTGCTTGATGCCTCTTGGAGACTCTCTGACCTCAGTCATATAAATCAACTTGCTGAGTGCTGTGTTTTGTTGGACATTGAGTTGAATCGAATTTCCATTGATTATCATTTATCCGATTTGTGGCAGACAAAAAGTGTCCAAATTGCATTTATTCTTAGTTTTATCAAGTTTGCCCAATTTAAAAATGTGTTTACTGTCGCCTGCGTTCAAGTGATTTTGCATCAGCAGCAGTTTTATTCTAAAACAAAACATTGATCATGCAAATAAAAAAGAAATGCCAAGCATAATTGTTAAGGTTTTATGTTGGGGGATTAAGAGAAAAGACTGTCAGACTAAAAATGAAGTATTGATCATTCCCTAATGACTACAATTCTTCAGGTTGATTTGGTTTATGTATATTTAGTTCATTAGTTTAGTTATTTATGCCTTCATGCTACATTAAATATCTAGGTAGAAAGTGAAAGTATCAGCACCATTAATTCTGCTTGTATATTTAACCAATGAATAAAGTTTTGTCTTCTGAAATGACTAGCTGTAATGAATAAACCTGTAGAAAAAAACAAGATTGTAACTATAGAACCTTTGTTCAACTATCTATTTAGCATATATAGTATATAACTGCCCCTCTTCTTTATAATTTAAGTGAAATTGTATATGTAAAAATGTTTTCTCTCAAATAAATCTCTGATTTCGAACCTTGTCTTGACTTAATTCGTCCTCAGCTATATGCACAACAAAGTTATTCAAACAGAGGCTAGCTACACCGATAACGAGAAGATACGTAGTAGCAGAGACGATCCGGCCAAGGAAAAAGAAATGTCCGACCCAGAAACTAGACGACAAAGAGAAAGAAATCTGTGTAGTGTGATCCATATTAAACAACGAAGAGAAAGAAAGGGAAAGAAAGGTACACACGCATGTTTAAATATTAAGGACGCACGCAGCACTTGTCGATTACGAGTAAAAAAAGGAAAAGAAGTAAAAAACTAATGAACAACTCAAATAGATCACAATTTTGCAATTTTAAGTAAAATAAATGTAACACAATGATGAAGACAGCTGAAATCCTAAGGAAAATCATCGAATGCAGAAACCAATCTACATAAACTACGAACGCTAACCAGAAGGTACAATAGAAATTTAAAAAAAACATAGAAAGAGAACCACAACATCAACACAAGAGAACTGAAACTGCAAGACATTTCATAAACTGTCTCCTCCCCCCCCCAAAAAAAAAGAACACACACACACACACACTGTGATGGCACCAGACTCGGCTGATACAACACAAAATAGTCGTGAAGGGTCAAGGAGGATGCAAAAACCAAAAAAAGACCCATGGTCATTGTCAGCGAGAAATCAATGGTAAGCGATAATGCAAAATTATTTGCAATGCTAAGGTGGAGAGTACTGGAAATCTGGGAAGACTTGTTGTCACTCAGACTCCAAGGAACACCACGAGTTATTGTCAGTGACCAATCACTGATGATGATCTGCGTGAGAACTCCTAGTGAGTAAATAATAATAATAATAATAATAATCACAATAATAATATTAATAATTCTTGAATGTGGAAACTAACCAACATAACCAACAAACACGAATCTACCACAGACAATTTTAGATGAAACAAGTGCCAAACATATAGAAAAAACGTCACATAAAGCCAAGGGAAGTTAAAACTGCTAGAAATCCATTAAACTTATATCCCCCCCCATCCTCAAAAAAATAATAAAAATTCAGTCATACACACATGCATTTGATGACATCAGCTTCGGCTGTACTACACAAACCTGTCATGAAGGGTCAAAGAGGATGAAAAGACTGAAAAGGGAGAGCATTGACCAGACCTCCACTGGAAGGGTACAGACAGTACTTAAATCTTAGGGAGTCTTAACGATACTAAAATTCCAGAGAAGACAAACAGTTGCTGCTAATGATAAATCATTGGTAAACGGCGGTTAAGATAATGTAAAGTGATTTGCATTGGTTTTTGAAAAGAGGTGGAGAGTGCTGGAACCTGAGGAAACTTTTGAGGACTCTAGGGAACACTACTAATTATTGTCAGTGAGCAATCACTGATACTGACTTGTGTGAAACCTCGTAGTGAGATGATGATGATGATAATTGTTGTGAAGTTGTTCCACAGTAAATAATAAATAAAGGAAGTCAAGTCGAGGGTTGGTTTAACAAGTGTATTAACAAAGTAAGAAAGTGACTAGCTCTTGGCTAGACAGTTACAAGGTGGTGCTTTGTCTTCTGGTGACTCGCACTATTTATAGTGACAACCGGTGTAGTTTCTCCTGTGTAAGAACGGCCGATGTAATAATAATAATAATAATAATAATAATAATAATAATGAGGCTGGACTAAAGAAGAACTCAGGCACCTTTGTAGCAGTCACAAACATAGACCTATTTTCTCCCTCTGAAAAATGTCCCCATTGAGTGAGCGGGTCACACACTGACCAATCAGCCTGCAGGGTGCATTGATTCCTTCTGTCAGCTAAAGAACTACTTCAGCCCCTTTGGGAATCACAGGCAGTCCCCAAAGAGACCCCGGCAAGCAACGAGGAAACACTTCTTTGACTCTCTCTCCTGCCCCTGTCCACTGTACGCTCACAGCAAATACTATCTTCGCCTGAAGATAGTTGCTGACAGACCTCAGGCAGCTCTAAGAACTCTTAATTTCCTTTGCCTCTCTCGAACACTGTCCGAGTTTCTTTCTACCTATACCAAACGGCATAGGCAACCTTTGTGAATAAACCCTTTTCGTTGTTGTTATAAAGAGGTTTTGTTGATTCATTTCGTTTCTTGAAACCTAAGAGAGGGACAACGTCCCCCTTCTTTACACCTTGACCAGAGGACTAGAAAATTAATGACCATGAAAAATGCACTGCACCCAAAAGACGATACGGACAAACTCTACATGAAAAGAAACGAAGGGAGAAGAGGACTGATAAGTATAGAAGATTGTGTGGAAGACTCAAAATATATGCTGGATAAATACATAACTCAGAACACAGAAATCCTTATCAATGCAGCAAGAGACACTGTTCCAACGAGCAACTCGAGAAGCACCGAAACCAGAAACAAAACGACAAGAAAAGAAAAGTGGAAATAAAAACAACTACATGGATGCTTCAGAAGACTGACAAGAGAAGAAACCAACACAAATAGCTGGCCATGGCTAAGAAAAAGACACTTCAACAGAGAAACGGAATCTTTACTGATGGCTGTACAGACAAATGCGATTAGGACACACTACATTAAAGCTAAAATAGATAAAACCCAGGAAAACAGTAAATGCAAACTGTGTGGAGAACGAGACGAAACAATAAATCATGTAATAAGTGAATGTAGCAAACTAGCCCCAAAAGAATACAAGAACAGACATGACTGTGTGGGGAAAGCAGTACACTGGGAACTGTGCAAACAATTAAATTTCGAATATGCAGGCAAATGGTAAAAACATAAATCAGAAACAGTACTGGAAAATGAAAAACACAAAATCCTTTGGGATATGGATATACAAGCAGACAAACTTATACAAGTAAGGAGACCAGATGTCATAATAATCGACAAGAAGGAAAAATCTTGTAAAATCATGAACTACGCCGTTCCAGCAGACCACAGAGTGAAGATGAAAGAGACAGAAAAACGAAGCAAATACACGGAACTAGCCAGAGAACTGAAAGGAATATGGAGCATGAAGAAAGTCAATAATCGTAGGAGCACTAGGAACAATCCCAATAAACCTGGAAAATAGACTGGGAGAAATTGGAATCAAAGGGATCAGTGAAAGCATACAAAGGACAGCAATGATCAAAACAGCTGCAATCTTAAGGAAAATCCTCAAATGCGGAAACTAACCCGCATAAGCTATGAAGGGTAACCAGTCACATTGAATTTACAATAGGAAGAAAACAAAACCACAGGAAGAACACCACATAACAAACCAATGAACAGAAACTGCAAGAAACATCACTTCATAAGCTCCCCCCCCCCAATAAATTACACCGGCCTCAGCTGACACCACACAAAAATTAACTAATGAACAGAAATTGCAAGAAACACCATAAGCTCTCCTTCCTTGCTATTCATTTCCTTTCCCCTCCCACTTCCTTTTCCCCTCCCCTTTCCCTTTCCCTTTCACTTCCCTCCTTTCCCCCTCCCCCCCCGAAACAAAAATGGTGCTGGCCAAGGCTGACAGCACACAAAATATTTGTAGAGGGTCAAGGAAGATTAGAAGACAGAGGAGGGACAGCACAAACCAGACCTCCAATGGAAGTGCGGAGAGTGCTGGAACCTTTGGGAGGCTTATTGCCACCCAAATCCCAGAGAAGACCAATGGTCCTTACCAGCGAGAAATCAATGGTAAGCGGCTGTTGCAATACTGCAAGGTTATTTGTGTTGGATTTCAAAAGTAGGTGGAGAATACTGTAAATCTGGGAAGACTTGTCGTCACTCAAACTCCATGTAATACCACCGGTTGTTGTCGGTGTGCAATCACTGATGGTGACCTGTGTGAGAACTCCTTGTGAGTACAAATAATAATAATAATAATAATAATAATAATAATAATAATAATAATAATAAGAAGAAGAAGAAGAAGAAGAAGAAGAAGAAGAAGAAGAAAAAGAAATCACGACCGTGTCGGTGCATGACGTTTCTTTTGGTAGCTATACAAATTTTATTTGTTCTGGATTTTATTTTTAACTAATAACTCTAGCTAAGGAGATTTCTTTTCAGGGGGGATATATTACTTTAGTTTTTCTTTGAGTTGAAATTGAAAAAAATTAATTAGTCACATGAGAGAAAAATGTTGTTGTTAGTTATTAGTTAAGGAGTCGATGAACATTTAAAATCACGACCGTGCTGGTGCAAGATGCATCTGATAACTAGGCGTCAATTTATCAGACAAACATGGGAGGAGAATCCATCATCTTTTTTCTTTTTTATTTAAGAGTAGCCTAGAAAACTTATACCAAGTAGTTAGGTAACTTATATATATATATATATATATATATATATATATATATATATATATATATATATATATATATATATATATATGATTATTTTTATTTACACAGACATGTACAAAATCTGCGACACTGGCATGTCGATGTTATCGATCAACAGTTATTATAAACTGAGATCTGATCAGGCAGAGTTAGAATCCGATCTTAACATTAGATCATATTTGGAAAGAATGAAATGGGGAGAAAAAGAAGAAGAAAAGAAATTTCAAATTTCAAAATTTGAGAAGTCACCTGGTTGAGACCGTTAAGAATCAAAATGTTAAAATCAGAATCAATACCCAAATATAAAATATAGAATAAAATAAAACAAAATGAAATAAAATAAAATAAAATAAAATAAAATAAAGTGGAAAGAGATATAATAAATAGGGTAGAAAAAAGATAGATAGATAGGTAAATAGAAAGATAGATAGGTAGATAGATAGAACAAATTATGTTTTACCTGGATTATTATATATATATATATATATATATATATATATATATATATATATATATATATATATATATAAATTCTTTCTTTTTTGACTATCGTAAATGCCGCTTCATGTATGTGTGATAGTGCACCTTGTCCTTCATGAAAATGAGAAACACTATCTCTGTGGCAGGATAACAAACAAATTAAACCTGGGCCTGATGTTGCCACATGCACAAAAATGTGAATAATGCAACATAATAATAATACAAGCCGTGGGACATAGAAGAAAGATCTAAGTGTCATGATGGGAAGGTGCTCCCTCGAGATGGGGGACCCGGTCCGCATTTTTCGAATGTTGGCTCCTTTAATTTCAGGAACAAGATTAAGAACAAAAACAGGTAAATAACCTCTCTAATTCCAGGTATGACAAGGAGACACGGACCAAACCTAAGAAAACAGGAATGAAAAGAACACACCAAAAAGTCATAGAAAGAAATCAACCACAAAAGAGAACAGACTGGTAATGGAATGCAAAAGCCGCTAACCCACAGAAAAAGACTACCGGAAACGAATGAAAGATTTATGGGAGATTTCTACTGACTACCATACAGAGAAACAAAGGATAGCAGATCAAGTAAGACAGATCCTCAAGAGATAAATGGCATGACAGATCCAGAAACGCCACTTGACGAAAACTCACACAAAGAAAACAGGCAAAACACTGAAACTGAAGAGGGTGAAGAATATGAAACCACAGAACTCACTGAAGAGGTAGCAAAAAAAGTGGAAAACATCAAACAGTACATGTCCAAGGTCAAAACAAAACTTCCACCCCCAAGGAACGAAGATTAGAAGGAGTTAAAAGTAGAAACACAGAAAGTAAACATACTCCCCGCATACATCTCAATAGACACTATCACAGACCTAAACAACTTGATATATGCAGGGGCAAAATCAATAAGTATGAAATTAAAAAGAGAAAAAAAAAGACATGGGAAATCAGACTGGAAACCCATATTATCAAACTTTGAAAAAAGGCTAAAACCGTAAACAAGATGAATAAGAAAAAGAAATGATTGAAGAGCAGAAATCTGAATCACAAAGTAAAACTAAATAAGAAGCATGACAAACTAAAATAAAAGATAGCAGCAGACAGAAACACAGAACAAATACACGGAACTTGCAAGAGAACTGAAAGGAATATGGAGCATGAAGAAAGTCAATATAATACCAATAATCGTAGGAGGCCTACGAACAGTCCCCAAAAACCTGGAGAAAAAACTGAGAGAAATTGGAATCAAAGGGATCAGTGAAGCCATACAAAGGACTATGAATCAATGATCAAAACAGCTGCAATCTTAAGGAAAATCCTCGAATGCGGAAACCAACCCACATAAGCTACGAATGGTAACCAGTCACATGGAAGTTACAACAGGAAGAAAACAAAAACCATAGGAAGAACACCACCACTCAAACCAATGAACAGAAACTGCAACAAACATCATAAGTTGCCCCCCCCCCCAAAAAAAATGACACTGGCCTCAGCTGACACCACACAAAATAGTCGTAGAGGGTCAAGAAAGAAAGGAAGACTGAGGAGGGACAGCACTTACCAGAACTCCACTGGAAGAGTGTGGAGTGCTGGGGCGTTGAGGAGGCTTATTGCCACCCAAATTCCAGGGGAGACCAATGGTCGTTGCCAGTAAGAAATCAATGGTAGGCGGCTGTTGCGATACTGCAAGGTCATTTGCGGTGGTGATCGAAAAGAGGTGGAAAGTACTAGAACTCTGGAGAGGCTTGTTGTCACTCAGACTATTGGAAACACAACTGGTTGTTGTCAGTGAGCAATCACTGACGATAACTTGTATGAGAACTCCTAGTGAGTACAAATAAAAATAATAATAAATACCTAGACACTATCCTTAGTAAGATACTCTTGGCCCTTCATTAGTTAGACAAAAGAAGAACTCAGAGCCTAGACCAAAGAACAAGGTTACATGACCATGCATGATGCACTATGCCCAAAGGATGACATCAACTATGTCCATGTAAAAAGGAAAGAAGAGGCAAGAGCACTGCATAGATGATGGGATAAAAACTAGAAAAATACATAACCCAAAATACAGAAAGATTGATTACTGCTGCAAAAGGCACCTACAAAATGAACAATATAAAAGAAAAATAGAAAGAGAAACAGCTACATATACAATTCATAAGGCTGATCAAAAAATTGGCTCATAAAAACACAAGGACATGGCTACAAACAGGACACTTGAACAGAGAAACAGAATCACTCCCGACAGCCGCACATAACAATGCGATCAGAACAAACTATATAAAAGCCAAGATAAACAAAAACCCAGCAACACCGTAACTGTAGACTCTGTAAACAAAGAGACGAAACAGTGAAATGCATATGTGAATGCAGCAAACTAGTCCCAAAAGAATACAAAAACAGATACGACTGCATAGGAAAAGGAGTCCCCTGGGAGCTATGCAAACGTCTGCACTTTGTACATGCACACAAGTGGTACAGACACAAACTGGAGAAAGTAATGGAAAATGAAAATCATAAAATTTTCTTCCACATGGAAGTACAAACACACAAATCCATCCAAGCAAAGAGACCGGATGTGATAATAATCAACAAGAGGGCAAAAAACCTGTCAAATCGTAGATTTTGTCATCTTATCAGATCACAGGGTGAAGATCAAGGCAGCAAAAAAAAACTAAGTAAATGCATGGAACTTGCCAAGAAACTCAAAGAATGTTGAACATGAAGAAAATTACTGTAATACCAATAATTGTAGGAACACTAAGAACAGTTCCAAAAAAACCTTTAACAATAGACTAGGAGAAATTGGAATCAAAAGGAGGATTAACACCATACAACACACAACACTGATCAATAAAATCAGAATATTAAGAAAAATTCTTGTGTGCAGAAACCAACTCACATACCCAGAAAATGCCGATCAACAACAGCTAAGTTGAAATAGAAATAGAACAAAAAATATATTTTAAAAAAATCCTAAAGAACTGAAACTGACAGAAATCTCATAATTTGACCCCCAATACCCAAGAACACACACTCACATACATATGGTTGTACCAGCTTCGGCTAATATCACACAAAATGGCGATGAAGTGTCAGGGGGATGAAAAGACTGAGGAGGGAAAGCACAAACGAAACCTCTACTGGAAGGGTGTGGAGAGTACTAGAATCTTGGGGAGGCTTATTGTCACTCAGATTCCAGAGAAAGCCAATAGTCATTTCCAGAGAGAAGTCTATGGTAAACGGCTATTGTGATAATGCAAAATGATATGCACGGGTTATCGAGAGGCCGAGCGCACTGGAAATTTTGGGAGACTTGTTGTCACTTAGACTCCAAGGATCACCACCTGTTGTTACCAATGAGAAATCTCTGATAATGACTTGTGTGAGAATTCCTAGTAAGTAAATAATAACAATTAGACAGAGCGAAAAAATTAGTCACTTCACGTATATGGAAGATTTTAAATTACTAGCAAAAATCAAAAAGAGCGATAGAAATACTAAGGAAAACTATAATATTTAGTCAAGATATACGAATAGACTTTGGGATGGAAATAAGTGCACTGCTTGAGATAAAGAAGGGGAAATTGGAAAAAACAAAGGAACTACCCAATCGAGAAATGGTAAGAGCATTTATGAACACGATAATTATAAGTAGCTGAACATTCTGTTAGTGGATATCATCAAATCAGCAGAGATGCAAGAAATGATAAAAGGAGAATAGCTGAGAAGAACAATAAAACTGTTTGAAGCTAAGTTATAAAAAAGAAACCTAATAAAAAGAATTAATATGTAGGCAGTATTCCTGGTAAGATAGTATACACCCTTCATAGACTGGACAGAGAAAGAACTCAGAAACTTGAATCAAAGGACAAAGAAAGTATGACTATACACAAAGCAATATACCTGAAGAATAATGTTGATTAACGCTTCTAAAAAATCAATATTTCATTCTAAATGGCCAGTTCTTCATGTGTATCTTGCCAGCATGTCCTTCAAAAGAGTAAACTGTAATTCAGTTTAATTACTTTCATAAAATACTTTATCCCACGAGGAATACTTTTCAGATGGACACCATCTTTATCAGCAGCAAATACAAATAAAAATGGACGCCATCTTTTTATCAGCAGCAAATTTATCTAATAATGGTAAATACAAATACTAATACATTTATTCATTTATCTGTATATTTATAAAGTTGTTGCAATGAGAGTGATATTAAAAGGTCACCTGTTTATTCACAATAGAAGAAAAATAGCTTTCTAATATCGTCAGTCCTGTCTATATGATCGACTTTTGAAGGTTAACTAATTTGCATATTGCTTTGCAAAACGAACTCTCATTAATTAACTATTCATTTTTTCCCTTATTCGATGATTGTTTACATTTTACTATTACTCACAGTTCCATTTACAAATATTTTCTATATTGTGCTTAAATACTTATCACTTTGGGTGAAAAAAGTCTTTCAAGTCAATTTACTTCTGGGAGTGATGATTTTTAGCAAAAAGTGTTATCTATTGAAGATTGAGTAAGCAACGTAATTAAAAGACTAGAGAAATATATATCACAAAATACAGAGATTGATTACCACCACCAAAATCAGTGCTAAAGTGAACAATATGGAGAACAGTGAAACGGGAAAAAAGAAGCAACAAAAAAGAAAAATAGAAAGAGGAACACTTACATTACTTTTTAAAAGAAATTGTGCACTAGATAACATGGACATACCTGCGAAAAAACTCTTGAAATGATAAACGAAATTGCTACTGACAGCTAAACAAAACAAAGCAATCAGAACATAAATCAGAAAATAAAACTACATAAACTTGAAATACATATAGGATAGACATAACTCAGGAAAACAGCAAATGTAGACTCTGTGGGTTAAGAAATGAAATGGAAGCCAGATCATAACTGAATGCAGCAAGCTAGTCCAAATGAAATATAGAAATAGACATGACTGAGTTGGGAAGATAGTCCAGTGAGAACTGTGCAATCAACTACATTTTAGATATACAGACAAATGGTACAAACATAAAACCGAGCCAGTACTGGCAATTGAAACGCATAAAATACTCCCGGACATTGAAATATAAAAAGTGAAACTAACTAAAGTAAGAAGACCAGACAACATGGAAGTGAAATCCTGTCAAATGGTAGATTTTACAATCACAGCAGATCACAGAGTGAATCTGAAGGAGGCAGAAAAACCAAGAGGAGGGTTTGACACCATAACAACTCCGGCACTGATGAAGACAAATGGCATATTAAGAAAAATGACCAACCACAGATGATCATCATATTTGATTAAACGTCTTTTTTATATGCTGGCATATGTTTGACGGCTTTTAGAAATTGATGTTCAAACTATCCTATCTCTGGCCAGGTTTTTATTTATACCTCTTGCTATCAAGTTCATCCTTATCACTTCCTCTCATGTTTTCCTTGATTTTCCCCTATTGAACTGGTTTTGCTACCGCAATTGTTCTACATCTACTTACCCGAGGACTCTCATCAATTCTTTCAACATGGTGATACCATCAAACTCTCTTGTTTTGCACACATCTCTCTATACTTTCCAGATTTAATATTTCTCTGACGTAATCAGATCTACACCTGACTCACGTTACACATCCATCGTATCATTCTAATATAATTTCTTTCCATGCAACGCATGTTCTCAACTCTCACTGGCCAGGTTTCACTTCCAGACATTGTTGCACTGTATGTACAAGCCTGATAGTCTCCTCCTTGGTCAACAGTGGTAACGCTCTGCTGGTTAGTAATGGCCGAAGTTTCCTGAACTTACTCCATCCATTCCTAACTAGTACCTGCATTTTTCTGTGCTCCAATGGTATCATCAAGGTAACAAAACTTCGAACAACCTCCATAGCTTCACCATTCAAATATACTTTCTCTGCATAAATGAAGAAAGTATATACAAACAAAGGGTACAAACATAAAACCTTGTCAATATTGAGTTGAACATAAATAAAATAGCAGTGGGTCTAAACACAACACTAAGTGGCAGGATATAAAGATAAGCTAAACGGGGATCTTAAATATTGGTAAAATGCATTGGTTTCCACATCAGTTGTACCACGAAAAGAGGCTGTAAAGTGTATGGGCGGATGGTTAGGACCTCCACTGAAAATGAATGGAAAGTACAGAAATATTGAGTAGGTTTATTGTCACTCAAATTCTAGGGAAAACCACTGGCCATTATCAGCAAGGAATCACTGATGCGAGGACACAGAATGAACTTGAATGAAATGGAATGGAGAGTACTTTTTTTGTTTGTTAGGTGAGTCAAATTTCTTCATAGAGTTCACAAATATTGTGCCTCAGGATTGTCTGGTCTGCATGAAGTCCTTCTCGTTGGTCACACCTATTCGTGAAACCTGCAAGATTGCAGGTTTTATCATCGACACTGAGAGTAACAAGGTTCAGTAATTGTATGCGAAGTCGGGGCAGGTTTATCCTGGAACACACAGAGAAATGGCATAGAAGCAACGTTTCTACTTTTACTCCATGCATTTGCGGTTCTGCACCTGACACGTCTTTGCTTGTTACACATCACAGAGGCAAAGACGACCAAAGGACGATGGATGGTGATGCTGATACCTCTTGGATTTTAACCAGACCCTGATAGCCAGGTTGCGGCCCTAATACCACTTGATGCCAAACCTGTTCACCATAGGTGGCCCTGCTATCACGTTGCCACCGCCCCTACCACGGTGAGGAAGGATTGAACTTTCAAGAGGAATGGAGAGTACTGGCAATCTGGTGAGAATTGCCACAATGAAAAAAGATACCCAATCTTAACAGCTATAATTATTCCATGAGAGTTGACCGGATGACACGGTGTCACATATCAGGAAGGAAAGTATCAGATTATAACAATTGGCTGTCCCCAAAAAGTTGTTACTTGACCAAATTAATAAAAGGCATCTGTGTGCTCTAATTGTTTTGCTCTTGACTACATTAACTGTCACTGCGAACTTATTTTACACCTTATTTATTAAACTTTCATTAAGATATAAGATTTCAGAGAATTGTTGAGAACATTCGGTTTTACAAAAGTGTCAATCGTTGAATAATACATTAACTTTAGATTTCATGGCATCTTGGTATGTTATTACTATTAGACCAATGGTTGCCAATCTTTTGACCTTCATTGATCACTAACTGTAAAATTTTATATTTGGTGGATCACAAATATGAATTTAGAAAAATATGGCAAAATACATTTATATAATAACGAGTAGAATACCCGTCTCATGATGGGAATAAGCAATAAATATAGCATTACTTTTGAATTTTAATGTTTTTTCTTTCTTTGGGGAGTATGGTATGGTTTCGGTGGCACCCTCTAAATTGTAAAGTTTACAAAAAAAACAAATAATGTGCCCAGGTTACTGACCCTGTTGCTTAGAATATATATCCCATAATTCATAATGATAAGTTAAATAGTTTAGAATGTCACCCAGCATTGATCCTTTTAAAAATGTATTTATTAATATAACTCAAAATTTGATGTAGAGCAATTCTTTTCTCGATTAAATTTTTTGTATCTAACTTATTTTTAAAGACTTTTTGGGCGCATGCGAGTTTATGTATGCACATCACGTAAATGGTAAAGTTTACAAAAAAATAATGTGTCCATGTTACTCACCGTGTTGCCTACAATATATATTTTAAAATTCATAATGATCTGTTCATTAGTTTATGAAATTACCCTGTATATATGTGTATATATATACATATATTTATACGTTTGATTGAACAGGAGTGCTATCTTCTGTTTATTAATTTTCTAATCCATTTTTTCCAGTCGTCGAACGACCGATTTGATGTTGTAAGAAATCCCCATATTGTGTGGAGTGTAAGAAATCCCCATATTTTTGGCGAACATTTTCGACTGACATCGGTTGTCTTCAGGCGGATGAATGAGTAAGCAAGATAAAACTGGTGAATCCACTAAGAAGACGTTCTTTTAAACATTTCAGCAACATTTCAACATACCTTCGCCCCCTCATAACGAGAATGGTTGATGCTAGGTTTATTTATGCGAAGGAACAACGCTTCCATTATGGGGAGGCGAATACTACAATATGAAACCGCAAGAATGGCTGTGTTGCCAGTTACATATAAATATATATATATATACTTCCTGCACTGCTGAGGACGTAAGTCCGAAACCACGCTGTCCGTACGTAAATACACTTTAGTATTTAATTAAAAAATATTCATAGTAATGGCCCCCATTTAAGATAAATAAATCTTAACTGTCAAGCACTGTCTGAAATTATACAAATCTGAGGTCGTTAAGCTATGAAAGCAAAGCTTACATGCCCGTGTGATTAAGCACTCTTTGATCTCGGAACGTTTGAACCCTGCCTCTGGCTTTAAATGTATCTTAATTTCAGTAATGTCTGTGGTGATTTCCGTTGGCCTAATAGATTACCGCGTAGAATTGTGATTCTTTTCTGAATCTACGAACTGCGTACGACCTTGTTTGACCGCCTGAAATCACCACTTCCTGCACTGATGAGGACGTCAGTCCGAAACAACGTTGTCTATAGGTAAATACAATTTAATATTCAATAAAAAATATTTATATATATATATATATATATATATATATATATATATATATATATATAACAAAAAATAGAAAAGAAACTATTCCAATCACGCATGTGTTAAAATAAGGTTACCTGTTGACTCAACACATTCACAAAAGGGATGCACCATACCCATACTAAATAAAAAAATGATGTCAAGTAAAGGTCAGCCGGACCTTTGTTTGAGAGAAGGTCAGCTATTGGCTAATGAAAACATTAACCGTAGGAGAGAATAACAACGAATCTGATTGGTGAGCTAGCTAGACTAAACACCAAGTGGATACATAAAAACAATCAATAACACGAATTCCATGTGCTTAGCCTGACGATTCCCTACGGGGATGAAACACGGACGCCTCTGTGTAGCTTAATTGCCATAAATATCTGTTAATACCTTACTACCCAGCTCTACTCACTGTTGAAGTAAATACTGAAAATCTATTCATAATATATTATATCTCCTAATAATATATGTATATACATGAACATTCTCAAATCCGTTGAATTTTGGAGAAATCAAACCATTAAAGGCTCAAATAACTCGGTTAAATGAGGTTGCAATGTAAATTCAACAGATTTTAGAATTTTTAGACGTCAATCTTTCCTGGATTACCACTTTTGAACCTGCTGCTACAATTTTCATGGCGCCTTCAACAGTGAATTTTCATTTATTTTCAACCTCTTCTTTTTGCATTGGACATTTTCTACAGTTTTTATACATGTATTTATCATATGTTATATTCATATCTTTTCAATTTATGACTTTTGGTGATTCTATTACCAACTTATCTCTCTGTATTCCTCTGATGATAAGATTCCATTCTTTGAAAAGCCATGACTTAAGGAAGGGAAAATTTTTATTTGAAAACACTTTGTTTTGAACAACTGAAGATGTAATTCACACAGTGTGTTGCAGCAAAATCCGATACTTGACCAAAAATAAACAAAATACCAGGAGGTGCTGAGGAGTGTGGTGAAGCCCTGGTGGACTCTCCTATGTCTTCCAGCAGGACTCCATCTCTGCACACAAGGCTAAGACGATCTAGATGTGGCTGCTCAACAATGTTCCTCACTACTAGTTGCCAGACTTGTGGCCGCTCTCCTCACAGGACTGCAACCCCCTTGACTATTTCTTCTAGGATGTGATTGAGGCCAAAACCAACAAGTACGCCCACAACACAATAAACTCTCTGAAGGCCGCCATATAGACAAGGATATGGTCGCCAAAGCCTGTGACTCATTTTACGTCCGCCTTGAGATGGTCGTCTCTGCCAGCGGCGATTACACTGAAAAATAATGGAGCATATAACTCTTGCTAAATAAACTGTCGGGTCTCTGCATATACAACTTTTGTTTTTATTGCCTATTTCATATTCTTTTTGTCAAGTGTCAGATTTTGCTGCAACACCCTGTATATACTCGTAGAATACCTGTCCCAGGATGGGTAAAATTAATTCCCGAAGAAAAAAGTTTTGCACCACTTTAATGTCTCCTTACAAAGATTAAAATCAAAATATACTCATATACTCAAATCTATATACCAATCTATATACTAATTTTGATCCAAATTTATTACATGATTTTGATTCTAGACAATGTCTAAAATTTAAGGCTCTTGGTAATCTCAAGGGCTAAAAACCAGAGAAAACGACAAAAAAAGCCACCATTTCAGAGAACATTCTATAACAATCCCTTCGCATTCACAAAACAACTTTTCTCAAAGAAACGTCTGACAAGACAAACTAGGACAGCACTCGAATACAACATATTTGGATGAGCTACAAGATGTCTCAATCCCTATAATGGAAGACATCCCATTACATTTAACATTACCGACATCAAACTGAGCAAGGCACGTGCAGGTATAAATCGGATACCATGTAAACTTTATTAACACCGTCCATGTGTCTTAAAAAAACTTATCATCCTACTCCAGTGGGCTTGGATGGTGGTATTAGGATACTTAAGATGATGAATGCAGAAATAATTAAACATTTCTGCCCCATAAATATATCTGTACAAAAAACTGGTATTCCTGGCTCCCTGGAACATTTGCCAATGATTTGGATCCGAACTGAAAAACACCAGAAAACAGATTTCCACGTGATATGGCTTGACCTAGCCAATGTCTATGGTTCGCTTCCCCACTCGATCATTCGGATAGCCATCAATTTCTTTTATTTTCCCAGTAAGATTGATCAATTTATAAATAAATGTTTTGGGTAAATTTTCATGTGGTTCACATGCAAAAATTACACTACGATGTGGCAATCTCTCAAGATCGGTATAATGATGGGATGCGTTCTTCCCCTCTACTTTTCATATTACTTATGCAGAGCAGCAGATACCACTCAAGGAGAAATAACTAACAAACAACTGCTTTTTCTTCCATCCATAATGTCACTATTCTAGTCCTGTCCAAAGTTGATGCCAATGGATTATTACGACAATATCACAGCCTTTTCATATGGTCGAGAATGAAAGTTAAACCTGAGAAGAGCTGAAGCCTATCAATATGTAAGTGTATCGTCAAAAACGTACATTTTCGAATTGAGGTTACTGTAATCCCTACTGTCAAAGAAAATCAGTAAAAAACTTTGCCGACTTTATGAAATTCTGTTGACTGATCAGCATCAAGGAACAAAAGTACAGAAAATTGCACAGAAAGGACTTAGGACGATTGATGAGACTTTCTGCCCAGGTAAACTTAAACCCTGATGTTACCAATATAGTTTACTTCCTTGTCCTTTGTGGCCATTGCAGGTATATGAGATGGTTCTCTCACAAATAGAGCGAATTCAGAAACTCATTAATAACTATCTACATAAGTGGCTTGGAGTTCCTCCATGGTTCTCACCGTTGGACTCTACACTAATGCCGCAAACGTGCAAATCCCTTTTTCCTCTCGAGTAGAGGAATTCAAGATAAGAAAGGCACATCTTCAAATGATGCTCAGAGATTCACCTGATGAATTTATTCACAAAGTTCAGCACGAAAGTAAAACTGGCACGAAGAGGTCTG
This sequence comes from Sepiola atlantica, assembly GCA_963556195.1. NCBI lineage: Eukaryota > Metazoa > Mollusca > Cephalopoda > Sepiida > Sepiolidae > Sepiola > Sepiola atlantica. Next base: position 59,952,265 of record OY744529.1, on the reverse strand, counting down.
CCATAGAGACAGTAGAAGGAGCAGAATCCAGTCTCCGAACCAAGGAGATAATAGGAATAATCCAGGAATAAGCTGCTCTGCAAAGTTCGACGCATACTTTCTGCTCTAAAGAAGTAAAAGGGATATGGTAATCGCAGAAATAAGAACTTGCGAAGAGGAGAGGAGAACGGCTGTTGCTCAAGTGAAACACTGAATTCAATTGAACCGTTTAGGATTACATGGAATGCTTTGATATCTATGGAACCTCTAGCGATCTTATTTCTCCTGTGATCTACTTACGATCTATTGCAAAGTGCAAGTAAGTTCTGGGGATAAAGCGATTCTGATATTTGTAGCTCATGCTAAATCGATCAAGGGACCTTGCATCCTGTACTCTCTGTGTTACAATTCTCTACAGATGTACACCTCTCGCTACAATCAAGTATTGAAAGTCGTCGCAGACATTATAGTAACTAGCCAATGCGAAACTGCTCATAAGCTATCTTTAGTGACCCAGAACGTGTTTATCTGTTTTTGCAAAAAGAAGTAATCTTCACCCAGGAAAACATTAATATGAAGTTGTTGAATGGAGCAAGTGACTGGAGAATGTCAGTAGATCTGTCCACATCCCCTCATTTTCCAGTGCACATCTGTCAAACCAATCAATACTCTGACATTGTGGTGTTGTTTGACTCCACAAAATGTATTCTTCTAGTGGAGTTAACTGTCCCCTGTGAGGAAAACACTGAAGAGGTACATGAGCATTAGGCGAATTGATATGAATCTTTTCGAAAAATGGAACATGTCAAGTGCAATATATCGAAGTTGGATTCCATAGCTTCATTGGACGGTTAACCACTTGCTTCCTATCCAGAATAGGCATGACTGGCCGGTCGCTAAATGCATCCATCAAAAAGATTCACTGTCTTACTCAGCAGGCATCCAGTTGGATCTGGTCAAAGACATTTCCATAGAATAAATAAAATATTATAAAATGTTGTGAATACTCTCGGGTGAAGGTGACGGCATGCGAACGAGATGATCACCATAAAACGCTCTAAAAACAAATGCTATATCAACAGAAAAAACAAAGCGGAAACAAATAATATCCTGCCTGTGGTGCCAAGGGTGGCAGTACCGCCATAGTCACCAAAACTGTGTTAGCACCTCTGGTTGGCGGCTGATAAGATCAGGATATATAGCATGTGCAATCGCACGTTATATGAAGGAAATTAATATATATATATATATATATATATATATATATACTACAAGAATCCTCGTTTCAAGGACGTGTAAAATAAATTCCCCGAACAGAACAGTTTGGCACCACTTTTACAAAGATTAAAATCAAGATATAATGATAAACCTGATCCCTAGAATCTTTATTCTGATTTTTATCAAAATCCATTACATGACTTTCTAAAATTTAAGGCTTAAGCTTAAGGGGTCTTAAAAAGAAATTGACAATCAGGGAATCTTACTTAATATGTGTCTAATGACTATGGATCAAATTCAATACAAATCTTAAATGTTTGAATTTTTAAATGGGATATTGTGTTCATAATATGACCCCCTAAAAACATTTAAAATACTCCAAATAAACTTCCACCTCTTTGTCCCCTTTGCATAAAACTAAATTAAACTAATTCTTATAAGAGTCCAATGGAATACAGCAGCTCAAGAGACATTGTGTATTCCAAAAACTTTTACTTCTAATTTTCCAGCTAAAGATCGTATCACTTAAAGTATTTTGTGCTGAGTTTCTCTGTAGAAGGTGATGAAAGGAACGTAATCATAATCCACGTCTTCCTAAATTTGATGGATGCTGTATCAATACTAAATCACACTTGTCAATAATGTTGTATTGAATGTAATCTTTGAACGCGGATATATCCACTTCTATTAGAGTGTTCTCATCTGTCATATTAAGAAGTTAAAGTTCCATCACGAACAATAATGATCTTTTGTTTCTTAGACAAGTAGGCGCTAAGATAATCTCTGGAAATCCTTGAAATAAAGTTGACAGACTTGTATATTTCCAAGTAAGCACTTAGAATGATATATTGATTTTTAGAATAGACTAGAATGAACAACACAACTGGTAATAACATCTTAGGAAGTCACGTCTTTGTTTTTCTTATGAAAGAAATATATCCACTATTATTTCCATCTTTATAAAATTAAGTACATTTATATGTTTATATATTTGTATGTACAGGATTCACTCTTAAACTAATTAACTGATCATTATCAATTTCGGAACACAGCTGATAGGCATAAGGGGTTCAGACGTGGGTTATATTTAGTTTTCTGCAAAGGGGATAAAAATTCAGATACCATCAATTTTTGTGAAATTTTAACAATAGGTATTAGACATCAATTAATAAATGTTCCCCAAATTTCAGTTTCTTTTGAGTATTTTAAAGGGATTTTAGGAGCCATAATATGGGTATAACCTCCGATTTGAGAATTCAAATATACCAGATATCCATTGAATTTGATCCATAGTCATTAAACATCAATTAAGGAAGATTCCCTGGATTACAATTTCTTCTTAAGACTCCTTAAATTTTATACATTTTCTAGAATCGAAATCATGTAATGGGGATCAAAATTAAAATAAGGATTTTCGACATAATTTAGTATCATTATATGTTGATTTTTATCTTCGTAAGGAGACATAAAAGTGGTGCAAAACTGTTCTTTTCGGTTATTCGTCTAGTTTTAAGATAATAAAGCTAAGGTATACCCTGGCATTCCTCATCTAAAATACATTTTAACATTTTTTTTGAAAATGTTTTTGATTATTAAAAGTTAAGAACTAAACTAGAAGATTATAAAGAAAAAATTCTAAAGATTTTTTTCTGACTTCCTGTTCACCCTGGAAATGTCTTGTAAATTGGACCCTAAGTTTCGAGTGGTGTTTATTAAAAAACAAGAACACTATTAAACATTGACCAAAATGTTAAAATAGTTTTATTAAAATAAAATGAAATAGGGTTTTGCTTGATTTATATAAAAAGTATAAATGAACCTTGAAATTAAAGTATCTTTTATATTTTTGGAATGCTTCTTAATATTTTTCAAAAGTGGATGTCCGCTAAACTTCATTCAGAATCCATTTTATAAGACATTTATATGACTAAAAGTCTTTCTAAGTAGAAGAAAAATCATATTCTTTTTTATAATCTTGTAGAAATTTTGAAAGAAGTCTCAAAAATATAAATCTGAGAGTAAGATGGAGGATGCCACAATATAACTTGGTCTATAATAGATATTGGAAACATCTTTTATTAATGTTCTTACGATATATTAATCAAATCTATGCATAACTAATTTATGAGAATTACTAGAAGAATCCCCGTCTCAGGATGGGTAGAATTAATTCCCTGAACAAAACAGTTTTACACCATTTTTATATCCACTTATGAAGATTAAAAGCAAGATATAATGAGACTAAACCTTATGTCGAGAATCCTTATTCTAATTTTTATCAAAATCCATTACATGATTTTGATTCTAGAAAATGTCAAAAATTTAAAGCTCAAGCTTAAGGGGTCTTAAGAAGAAATTGAAATTCAGGGAGTTTTGCTTAATTGGTGTAAAATGAATATGGATCAAATTCAATACAAATCTGATTCATTCGAAATTCCAAATGAAAGGTTGTGTCAATATAACGCCTTCTAAAAACCCTTTAAAATATTCCAAAGAAACTGAAATTGAAGAATATTTATTAATTGATCTCTAATCTCTATTGTTAAAATTTCACAAAAATCGGTAGTATCTGAATTTTTATGTATGATTTCAACCCCTTATACCTAGCAGCAATGTTCCGAGATTCATAATAAATGTTATACATAAAAAATATATAAACATATACACAGCTAATTTTATATAGATAGAGATTACACAATTACGTACAAACATGCAAATAAATTTAAATATCTCATGATAATCTATTGGTAATGACCAAATTTTGGAGATTTAAGAGTGTGGCATCACCCCTTAGCAACCTCTGGCTCAACGTGGTAGTACCTGTCAGTGCCCCACCTATAAGTTAAATAAAATATGTCTTAGGTATGACATGAAACTGCATCCGGTGGTGAGAGCGCAATTTGGTAGATTTGGGGATTCACCACTTAGTCCCAGGTCCATTCTATACTGGAGTTGTTGTACCTGCCACGGTATGGGTTAAGTAGAATTTAGTGTTGAGTATGAAATGAGACTGCATCTCCTGGTATACACATACATTTATCATAAATGGATAACTAGTTCAAGCAAACACTATGAATCTATCTATCTATCTATCTATCTATCTATCTATCTATCTATCTATCTATATATATATATATATATAATGTATTTTTATGTAATTATTTTTATTGGTGATTGTAGCGTTCGTTGTTATGTTGCTTACTATTATTTCGATTGTCTCACTTCCTAAGTGATTAAGATGCAGAAAATTGCAATATTAGTCGCCCTTAACTTCATAGGACGTATTTTTCGTTAATATATATACTTTTTATTTATTTTATACGTACATAAAAGTAATCCATCGACACGTGTTTCTGGCTCACAGCCGTCATCAGCATATATATATATAAGTTTACGTATTTATTATTGTTTTTACTAGCGATAGTAACAGCGTTTTTGTATTTTCCACTTCCTAAGCATTTACCGCCATGGACATATATATATATATATATATATATATATATATATATATATATATATATATATATATATGTAGAATATTGCATTTTTATTTTAATTTTATATATATATTTATTAATTATTTTTTTACGTACATAAAAGTAATCCATGGACATGTGTTTTTGACTATCAGTCGTTATCAGCATGGCTAACTTAGACAAGGATTGAACCCTCGATTATATTGTCTGTAATCTGAAGCTTTACCTCCAAAACACGACAGATTATGTACGATTTTTTATTGCCTAAATATTAAGTTTACATATTTGTTAATGTTTTTACTGGCGATAGTAACAGCGTTTTTGTATTTTTCCATTTCCTAAACGGTAAAGGTTATGAAGAATATTGCATTATGTCGGCCTTAATAAGACATGTTATTATTTTATATATATATTTATTATATATTTATTAATTAATTTTTTAGGTACATGAAAGTAATCGATGGACACACACACACACACACACGCCCCCCCCCCCCACACACACATATATATATATATATATTTGTATACTTAGGCATCATTTGGTGGGTTTCTTTGCTCGAATGAGTAAGGCTTCAATTATGGGGAGGCGCAGGTTGCAATGTGAGACGGCAAGGATGGCAGTGTTTTTGACTAATATGTCCCTGAATTCTTTTTTAGAGGGTGTCATGTTCTACTAAGTGTTGGTAAATAAAGCTATGGGGGGAGGAGAGGTGACATTAAATGCCCAATGGGAGAATGTGTCTCCAAAAACAACACATATATTGGTATGACTAGGACTAGTATCTCTTGTCCCCTTACATGTCACCTCTCCTTCCCCCATAGCTCTATTTACCAACACTTAGTAGAGCATAATAGGTTCTTCACTGTCTGCCAAGCTTCATCTCCTGTCGCATCGCCACAGAGTTGCATCCCTCTGTTTGTTTTACAAGTACTTCCACAGAATGTGCTCAGATGAACTTGCTGCACTTGTACTACCCCAACGTAAATACTCCCGACCTACCTGACTAGCAGCAAACTCCCACCTCTTCACTGTAGAGGTCCCTAGGTGCTAGAAGATTTTCTACTCTGATAGCTTCTTTCCTCGAACCGCTTGCCTTTGGAATTCCCTCCCTGCTCCCTGTTTTCCCGATCGTACAAACATGCATGAATTTAAATGTAATGTGAACAAACCTCTTGCTGCCCAGCTCCCCACCAAGACTGCCCCCCCCCAAATATCAGACCGTTATCATAGTAGCCCGATGCTTTAGTGGCAATATGCCTTGTTTGGGGTAAACAAAAGTACAAATAAATCGTATGAACTGTGTTTGATTACTTATGAGGTGGTTTATGATAATAATTTGTTAACATTGGATTTGAAGACGACCAAGTTGGGAAGCAGTCCTGCAGTAATGTGCTCCACAGGTGAGAAGCCCTTGCAAACAAACCCTGTCCATGGAAATTCCGCCTGGCACTAGGCACATGGGGGAGGAGAGAAAGGAAAGTCTTTTTTCGTTGTGGTAGTAAGAAGAGTTCTTGCTGTGAATATTTTACAAGGACGAACAAAAGATTGGGGAATCTGCCATGGAAATAACGATAGAGTAGAGAGAGACTAGCAACATCTCTTCTGTGAAAAAGAAGTTTTAGGTAAAGAATAACGAGATACCGTATTACTAAAATCCAAGTATATAATATCTGCATTGAGAACTTTATTAGAGTAGAGGAAAAACCGAAGACTACTTTTTGTTGTTGACGATCTTTCTCATAATTACTGAGCTTGAAGCGCATTTCAACAGCGAAACAATGATTAGAAAGGCAAATTAAATGCTGACGATAACAAAAATAAGCAATCATCGTCCATGCAAAGATAAAAGGAAATTAAGAGGCAGAGATTAATGGAGTTGACATTTTATCAATATTTATCATCATTTGATAGCATCTGAATGATCTTTTCTAGACATGTCTACGATCTTTAAGGTACTGTCCGAAAAAGTAATTAAACTGACAGATAGATAGATTAGAGAGAGAGAGAGGTGGAGGGAGAGAGAGAGGGAGAGAGAGAAAGAGAGAGACACACACAAGATAGACATATAGAGAGTGTTAGAATTTGTTAAAGCCCCCTCCCCCCTCACTGATTGGCTGTTGCCATGTCCCTTAAGGGCCTCACGGATTGGCTGTCAGGCATTGCAACCCCTTTTTAGTATAGGTGTCACCCGAACTCTATGCAGGCTCTTTTTCAACGACTCCACTCCAGTCAACAACACATCGGGCGGCCTTATCAGTGATACAGCCCACGACGGCATCACAGAGAAAGACCTCCCGCCGTTACCAGAACTCTAAAACAGATAAGTTCTAGCGAACCACGTTTTCGCAACCAACCAAACCTCAAACCCCAAACCTCAAACCATCCTCTTTTCCATCCTCTCTATGATTTACCAATGCCTAATGAACTTTTTGAAACTGTAAATACTCGCTCCAACTTTCTCTTTCTTACTAAATGATATGACATTACCCCCTTGTGTTTTGTGTTCCTTCTTCAGACTTCCGTCCTGTATATCTTTGATGAATTTATCTGCACATGGTTACCCCATTCTCACGTGGGAGAATTGAACTTTATTTCAGGATTATTTTAATCCCAACATTTTGCGAAAACGTGAACGCTATATAGGCGATTAGTTTGGAGAAGGGAACGTAAAAAAGAGAGAGAAATATATCTCCTTGGAAAAAAAAAACAAAAAAACCAAACATGTTTGTACTTTAATTAAAAAAAAAAAAAAAAACGTGTTACATCCATAACCAATTTTGAACGCACAAAAAAAAAAGCACGTTTATTCTCAAAAAAGATATCTCCTTGAAAAAAAAACACGTTTGTTCTTCAAAAAAAAAAATCTCGGTAAATTTTTACTATCCATTCCCAGCGCAGTTTACCCCTTAAAAAAGTTCAAATTCTACTTTTTTTGTGCAAATACATTTAAACAGCCTAAAAAAATATCCGCAAAGTAGAAATTAAATTTTTTTTTTAAATAATTAAGATTTTAGAGTGGGGTTCACTTTCCTTTATAAATGTAACGTAAAATGAGGACCCATTTTCTGGCCAGTTAGCGTCAAACGAGACATGTAACCGACTTGAGTTTTTAATAAAAACACGTAAAAATTTAGCGATTTTCGTGTTTGTTTTGGAGGGGGGTGGGCAAACTTTGACTTGAGTTCTCCCCCCCCCCCCCTAAAAACCCAGAAAACTAAATTGGCTTAATTTCTACGTGTTTTTATTAAATAAATAAATACCCCCCACCCCAAATTGGCTAAATTTCTACGTGTTTATTTAATAAAAAAACCCACCATAACTCCAGCCCTAACCCTAACCCTAGCCCTAACCCTAACTCTAACTCCAGCCCTAACCCTAACTCTAACCCAAGCCCTAACCCTAACCCCAGCCCTGATCGTAAAAAAAAACAAACGTCGCTTTGATTATGAGTCCCGGTAAAAAAAAACACACACTTGACAACGAGAACCCGAAACGAGGCTAACAAAACAAGACTGTTGACGCCATGTTTTTGCTGTAAAAATCCGTGCCCAGAAATTTTTTTTTTTTTCATGTCTAATGAAAAACCGTAAAAATAAAAACAAATGGAATAGCTAACTAGGAAAATCTCCAGTCTCGAATTAGAAACTCAAGTCGGTTACATGTCTCGTTTAATGTTAAGTGGCCAGGAAATGGGTGCTCATTTTACGTTAAATTTATAAAGGAAAGTGACCCCCCCACATTTTTTTAATTCCTTCTTTGCGGATGTTTTTTTAGGCTGTTTAAATGTATACTGTAAGCTCTGTTCAACAGAGGGGCACTCCATGAGTCGTTGCAAGGAGTATCCTGATGTCCAATCAAGAAAACACAGATGCAAGGAGCTTAACCTTTGTCTCTCGTGTACTGGCTCCGGTCATAAAAGTAAGGATTGCCCGGGAAAACGAAACAAACTGCCCTTTAAATGTATGCAGTGTGATTCTAGAGGGCATGTGAGCCCCCTTTGTGAAGAAGGAGGGAGGAGAGAAAAGCCATCAGCAATCACACATGTATGTGCCAGCAGTCACTCCCTGAACCAACCTTTTATATTGCCCATAATTTCCATTGCAGTGTCCAGAGGGAAACGAAAACAAACATTTAACTGTTTGTTTGATACCGGTAGCCAGAGGTCCTACTTTTCGAAAAAAATAGTCGAAAAATTAAAATGCTCGCGAGAATCTCTGACTTCCGTGGATTATGAAGTGAACACATTCTTGGGTACAAAAAAAAAGAAGTTGGATGAGGTCGTTTTAGGAGTCCATCTGGATAAGGATCGCACTCTGCCTTACCAGTTCTAGTGGACAAAGATTTCGACATTAATTTCAGAATCGAAAACTTTCAAATGGTGAAAACCAACTTTAAAATTTGAATTATAAGTTAGCCTTCCTGGACGATGGTGATGATCAAATACGTGTCCACGGGCTTATAGGAGTGGATATCATCCAGTTTATGAGAGATGTTAAATTAATTGAGTGCATGCGGGATAGAGCATGGTCCTTCCCCACGGGCATTTCGCCAATCGGCAACAACCGACATTTCATAAACAGAGGACAAATCTCTTCAGTGAGAACTGAAACAAATTCGGTAGAGAACAACTACCACACAGTAATAACTGCTTATTCGGCCTGTCCCGATGCCCGAGTAGAGTTTGTTTTGAATCCGAAAAAAAGCTATCCTGATCCATTTCCAGAACTTTTTGATGAAAGCTCAGCTGAACGTAACATCGAGAAGATGTTTGACGTCGATTCATTGGGCTCCACTCCGAGCGAAAACGAATTTGTCAGCGATTATGACAAAAACCAAATTAAAAAATTCAGAAAGTCCATACACTTCACAAACGGTGCATATTACATAGATCTTCCCTGGCACGAGGACAAGATCAAGACTGTGCCGTCAAATGACCAGGTGGCGCTCAAGGTGCTTGATAAAACTGTGAATTATTTACAGACCAAAAAATTAAATGGGGACTACAACGATGCCTTCTACCAACAAGAAAAGGAGGGAATTATTGAAAGAATCGAAGTATCCCCTAATAAATTCTCGGAATACATATGGATTCCTCACAGGCCAATAATCAAGACCGATGAACAGTCAATAACAAAAATAAGACCAGTTTTCAACTGTTCTCTAAAAACTCGAAATGGATGTTCACTGAACGAAGCTGCATATCCTGGAGTCAATTTGATGAATGATCTGCTGGAACTCCTATTACTTTTCAAGACCAATAAATATGTTTTGCTGGCAGACATCAGGAAAGCCTTCCTGATGATCAAACTTTACTTTGAAAAGGATAAGAATAGATTCTGCTTTTTTCTGAAGGAAGGGGACAAGTTACTTTGCTTCAGGTATACAACTTTAATCTTTGGCTTTAATGCCAGTCCTTTCATACTTCTGTATGTGCTGCGATATCATGCTGAGCAGTTCCAAGATGACATGTGCGCACAGATGATAACAAATAATTTTTACATGAACAATCTATGTAAAACTAGCAATTCTCCAGAAGAACTACATAAGCTCTATACAGAAGCAGTACACCGCTTACAGAAAGGTGGCTTTGATTTGAGATCATGCAACTCAAACTGCGAACTGCTTAAATCACAGATGAAGAAGGATTGCAGAATTGTTCAACATGACAGCGACTTGGAGAAGGTCCTAGGTTATAAATATAACCCAAAATTAGACACCTTACAGATCTCTAACACAGAGGTTGACAACAGTGTAAATACTAAAAGAGGTGTGCTATCCCAGACAGCCAGAGTCTTTGATCTCTTATCCCTTATCCCTGTGCATCCCTGTGACGGTCAGGACAAAGGTGATTCTGCGGGAGCTATGGTCCCTAAAACTAGGCTGGGATGATGTGATATCTGCCCCCTTACAGGAACGTTGGTCCTCATTGGCAGGAGATTTGGCGGGCCTGAGTGACTTGAGATTTCCAAGACAAGCTATCGATCAAGATAGGCCGGTAACATTGTGCATTTTTTGTGATGCATCACCTAATGCCTATGGATTTGTAGTGTATGGAGTACAGAACGGAAAATTGAGCCTTGTGTTCGCTAAAACTAAGGTGGCACCCATGAAAACAAAAACACTTCCTAACCTGGAATTATTGGCAGCATACCTAGCTGTAAAAACACTACCCAACCTACTAAAAATTTACAATCATGTAAAAATAAGCAATATCTACATTGCAGTAGATGCCCAAGTGGTCCTATCATGGCTACTGTCTGAGAACATTAAGACAAAAAGCCAGTACACCAAAAACAAGCTAAAAGATGTACACCAAATAAGAAAAGAAATTTCCCCAAAATATTCTTTAGATGTACAATTCAAATACGTCCCCTCAGCAGAAAATCCGGCAGATCTTCTGTCCCGAGGTATTTCTTTGGACAAGTTTCGGCAAATGATCGAATACTGGACATTGGGCCCAAAATGGATAGCAGAAAACCCGATGAATTGGCCTAATAGTAATTTAGACTGCCTGAGTTCCAAAAACAAAGAGATAGTCCAATCTGCGGTGCTACATACCACTGTTACAGGCTCTAAGGTAGAACCCATCATACCTTACGAACGTTTCTCAAAGTTGTCAAAGCTGATAAAGGCTACAACATTTGTATTCAAATTCAGAAATTTATGGAGACACTGCAACCCACCTACCCCAGATCATGACCACTGTGCAAGGATACACCTTTTTAAAATCATGCAGCAGCAAACCTTCCAAAACGAAAATGGATTATCTGAAAAACCCCAAGGATAGTCCTCCTGAGCTTATTAAAGATCTCAACCTGTTCTTGGATGCGGAAGGAATAATAAGAACGGATGGCATGATAGCCCAAACTTCAATCTATGAGTATGAGTTGATCTATCCGATTTTATTAAATAAACATCACCCTTTGACGGAACTGGTGATCAACGATTGTCATGAAAAATGTAAGCATCTCGGCATAGCTGCAACTCTAACAAAGCTGAGGCTTTCCGGATTTTGGATACCCCAAGCAAGACAGGCAGTGAAAAAGGTACTTTCAAACTGCTTCATATGCAAACGATTTAACAGCCTGGCATTCAAATACCCTAAAATCACGAACCTTCCTAAGCACAGGGTTACTTCATAAAGCCTTTCCAACAAACAGGAATAGATTACACTGGCCATCTGTGGGTCAAACAAAATGAGAAGTGCAAAAAAATGTACATATTGATCTTCACTTGCTTAAATGTAAGGGCGATCCACATAGAACTTGTGGAAGACATGTCTACAGCTGCGTTCGTCCAGGCTTTGATCAGATTTACCAACACATATGGTGTACCGTCCTACATCTACAGTGACAACGCCAGATCATTTAATGCCGCACTAGGAGGAGATGTTGTAGAACATCATGTACAATCTTCCGAGTTTGGAAAAGAATTTGACTGCTACAGGATCAAGCATATTAAAATACCACTGTACCCTCCTTGGGTCGGTAGCACGTGGGAGCGCTTGATCCGTGTTGTGAAGGCATGTTTGTACAAAAGCATTGGTCGTGCCCAAATTAAATACTTTGAACTCCTGACGTCACTTACCGACATACAAAATGCAGTGAACTCAAGACCTCTCACTTACAGATGTTCGTCGGATAGTGATCTACAAATTATAACCCCCAATTGTTTTTTGCGTCCTAACGTCAACAGTGAACTTGTTATACGGTCTAAGACCCCAGATGTGATGGAAACCGGCCCCCCATCGAATATTAGAGAAATTTCGAGAGATGTGGCACGAAGATTACTTACTCGGCCTCAGAGAAAGCTGCAAAGATCTCCATCAAATAAATTTCTCTAACAAGATCAAATTAAACAATGTGATCCTTATAAAGAATCCAGCGAAGCCTAGACCTTATTGGCAGCTTGGAAGGGTAATAGAGCTCTTCCCAGAAGATGATAATAAGATTCGGTCGGTTCTGGTAAAGAGAGGAGATGGATTGATACAAACCCATTCCATAAGTCACCTATATCCATTAGAATTGTCCCTCACCCACGACTACCACCCTTCTATGCCTGAAAGAGAAAAATCAAATATCCCCAGCTCAACTCTAGAGGAACTGGTCTCAAATGACAGGCCCATTGCAACCATCGAACGCAATCGGACATCAATGCGACCAAAAAGAACTGCTAGTCGAAGAAATAGGAAAAATCGCCCTGACGGCCCATATGTATACTACTAAGTATAAGGGCCATGGGCAAAGTTATTTAAACAAAAATTAAAAAAAAAGATAACAATGTATCTCAAACCTTTCCTAATTGTACATTTTATATACTACACAAATGTTTTATTATATACACATTATGTATACGGAAAATTAAACCCCCTTGAACATTACTGTTGAGCTGTTCACAAATTACACTCACCTAGTTGTATATTGTACATTCTGCATGCACGTTATACATACATATAAAACCTTTTTGGACATTAGTTAAACGTCCACAGCCTACATTCATTTATTGAATGTTTCAAACATTCCTGATACACTCTACTATATGGATATACTATATACACATAGTACATACATAAAATTGTAAACACTTTGAATACAGCATTGTTGGCTGTGCTCAACCCCCACTCACCATTTTGATATATCGAACATTCTCAGAGGTGTTTATCTTGATTTCAAATTCCTATTTCTCCTAATTGTATATTCTACATACCTATTATATTGTATTCATGTTATATATTCTTCAAGTTGTAAACTTTATTATAAAATTCCCTGTTTTTTAAATTGTAAAAAAAAAACAAAAAAACAAACAAACCCTTAAGTGGGTCCCATTTAAAATCACATGAAAAACTGACATTCAACCTTTGGAACTTCCAAGTACTTTATATAATGCTATGAAATTTTCATAGCATTATTCTCCTAAGTCGGGAATGTGTTAGAATTTGTTAAAGCCCCCCTCACTGATTGGCTGTTGCCATGTCCCTTAAGGGTCTCACGGATTGGCTGTCAGGCATTGCAACCCCTTTTTAGTATAGGTGTCACGTGAGCCAGCCCTTAAAAACCCTTGTATACGGCTTCCCGCCCTCTTTTTCCACGACTCTGCTCGAGTCAACAACACATCGGCTGGTCTTCTCAATGGTACAGCCCTCGACGGCATCACAGAGAATGACCTCCCGCCGATACCCGAACTCTATGCAGGCTCTTTTTCAACGACTCCACTCCAGTCAACAACACATCGGGTGGCCTTATCAGTGATACAGCCCACGACGGCATCACAGAGAAAGACCCCCGCCGTTACCAGAACTCTAAAACAGATAAGTTCTAGTGAACCACGTTTTCGCAACCAACCAAACCTCAAACCTCAAACCTCAAACCATCCTCTTTTCCATCCTCTCTATGATTTACCAATGCCTAATGAACTGTTTGAAACTGTAAATACTCGCTCCAACTTTCTATTTCTTACTAAATGATATGAAATTACACCCTTGTGTTTTGTGTTCCTTCTTCAGACTTCCATCCTGTATATCTTTGATGAATTTATCTGCACATGGTTACCCCATTCTCACGTGGGAGAATTGAACTTTATTTCAGGATTATTTTTATCCCAACAAGAGTGAGAGAGAGAAGAGAATAGAGAGAGAGAAAAAGAGAATGATATATATATACATATATTATTGACATTCATTTATATCATTATATTCAGTCATTGGAGTCCAGGTTTAGAATCTTCGAGGTCTAACCACACTGATGAGCCGTAGACGTGGATAATTATATTATATATATTTTGAATCTCAGCTTGAAATAGTCTAGCCACACTGAAGAGCCGTGATACGACGAAAAAGATGTATGTATATGACTATAACTATATATATATATATATATATATATATATATATATATAGAGAGAGAGAGATGAGAATAATTTTTTCTTTGAAACATCTAGATTTAAATGACACTTATAGATATATACTCTGCTTTGTTCTTTTACTTAACTAGAAATCTGAAAATGGTTATGGAAAAGCGGACAAACAATGTAACATTCGAGTGAAAATCGGACACAAACGCATCATTAAAGTTGAACGAAGATATTTCAGTCGAAGGATGGCGGCCATATTTATTTGGTGATATGGTTTTATTAAAAACAAAACTCAACATTTTATACAGTGAAAGAAGAAAAATATGCATGTGTTTGTACAGGTGTATATGTGTATGCGTATGCATGTATATATATATATATATATATATATATATATATATATATATATATATATATATGTATATATATGTTATACAATTGAAAATAGAAGCCTTTATCAATGCAAGATTGATTTTTTTTTACTTTAATCTTATTAATTTCGGAATAATATTCCATCATCAGAGTTGACCAGTATTGTGTCATTTTTTTTTCATCAAAAAACACAAAAAGTTTGTCTATTTTTGTTTTTGTATTTTTTAAAAGAACAAAAAATGACACAATACTGGTCAACTTTGATGATGGAATATTATTCCAAAATTAATAAGATTAAAGTAAAAAAAAAAAATCAATCTTGCATTGATAAAGGCTTCTATTTTGAATTTTATACTACTGACCCACCAATGCTTTGAAATAAACGACCCATTTCTCTCTCTCTCTCTCTCTCTCTCTCTCTCTCTATATATATATATATATATATATATATATATATAATGTGTGTGCGCGTATGTATGTATATATGTGTATATATATGTATATGTATATATGTGTATATATATGTATATGTATGTATGTATGTATCTATGCATAATATATGTATGTTTGAAGAGTGGGTGGTTGAAATATCTAAACGCTTGGTATATATGGGTATATATTGAACGATGTATATGTTTATTTATATATGTTTAACTTCTGTTCGTATGCTAATGAATGTGTGAGGTCCAACGACTGACCAAAACATCAAAATAGACAGAACGTCTGAAAGGCTCATTGGAATGAAGAAATACTTGAAGATGAGCCATGAAGATAAATGAAAAGATAAGAATTCTATCACTGGAAAGACATAAGGGTGGGAGAGAGGTTGAGTGTGTGAATACATATGTATATACGCACGAGTGTATGAATGTGTGTGTATATTGATAAGTAACTGTGTCTGAGTGGACACATACCTTGCCTCCACCACTATTCCTGCCCTTCCCTTCCTACCTAAACGGTATACAAGACTGTAATTTTTCTAGTCATCTTAGTTCAATCGACAATGGCCCGAAGGTCATTTGATATGGTCTTTAAGATATTCAACGTCGATAAATTTTATTTTGTTTCAGCATAAAAATTAAAATGAATTTCTCATTAAAACTGGTTGTATAATGAAATGAATAAACATAAGGGTGGAACGTCGATTGGTACAAATACTCCACTTTTATATTACTGAGTAATTCGAAATGGGTACTTTGTACTTTTCACCAAGCAACAATCTCGACTAAGGAAACTCCAGATATAAAAAAAATACTACATAGGTATGGCAGGTAATACTTTCAAAGAAAGATACACCGGCCATAAATGTTCATTCAACAACCCAAGCTACCAAAACAGAACCTCACTCTCAAATTACCACTGGGAACTAACTAATAAAAATAAATCACCAACTGTAATCTGGAACACTATCAGAAAAACTAGCGCCTGTAGCTCCTTAAACTCACCATGCTATTTATGCCTCGGTGAAAAGCTTGAAATAATTAAATTTACCGACAGAGGAAAGCTTTTAAACAAAAAACAGGAAACATCGATCAACTGTAGGCATAACAAATCACATCTCATTAGTAATTTATACAACACCCCCTAAATAATACCATTAAAACAAAAAACCCAATACCCAACAACCCCCCTAAAATTAACACTCATAAACACCTCCAAATCAAATAAATTTAACCCTCAACTACAAATACAATACAATTAACCCCCTTTTGAATAAATACTATAACACGTACAAGTAGAACTTTTAGAGATATATGTATAGATGAATTTTGTGGACATATGTATATGCATATGTATGAAAATATAAAATTTATAACTATTTATATGTGTATGTGTACGCTTGTGTACTTGTGTTTATACGTATGCATGTGTGCACATACATGTGTATCTGTGTGTTCGTGTATATGGGTATGGGTGCATGTATGAATTTCTATGTATACATGTGCATATATGTATTTATATGTATGCACAGGTACGTGTATGCGTTCAACATCCAGCTCACAAAATCCCACAAAAGTAAACCACATATAACCAGAATCAATTTTTTAATAATTATATACTGATCACTTTAATCAAAATTACTGGCCCCCACCATTTCTAATCCCCCCCACTCATAGACCATAACTTGCGTTAACAACTTTAACTAGAACACCTTACCGCTAATATTATCTTTAATCTTATAACAGGTGTGAACCCCACCATTAGTAATATGATTACAACGAATAATAAAATTTATTTATACCACTGAAATTAATCCATATATGACTTCCATTAAAAATAAAAGCAATTACCAATATGTTTTATCAATTCATCACTAACTATTACTTATAATCGAAATACATTTATTTATACTCCAAAATAATTAAAACTAAATATAATAGTATAATCCATCAATATCAATGTCATAAACTTATATACGATCCTTACCAAGAATAATTCCCAATATATTTTAACTCATTATTAACTAGAACTAAATCTACTAATATTACTGCCACTAATCCATATATGAATCTTACTAAAAATAAAGATAATTACCACTATGTTTTATTAATTAACTGATAAATATTATTTAAAATACATTTAACTATCCATCAAAATAATTAAAATTACATGCCAATTGATCAAAATATAACAGCATAATTTATTAATATTAAGGTCATAAATCCATCACTAATAATAATTTAAACTAAAATATCCCTGTAAGCTTTTTGTCATGTAATTGTTATATGTCTGCATTGAAATAGATTGAAACAATGCCATATACAAGAAGCAGACACGATAACTTTCTTAAATGGCTACAAACATACAATCTTGACCCCTCCTTTCTTTCTCTTTCTTTATCTTCTCTTTCTCTCTTGTTTCATCTCCCCCGACCCCCTCTTATCCAGCCCAGCGCTGGATAAAAATAAATATGAATTTAACTCGAATCTTACATTAACCATTCTCAGCCCGCAACAAATCCTAAATGGCTATAGACACCCACCCCTAACATCCCTCTACCCGTCTCCCCTTTCATTTTCTTTTTCTTTTCCTTGAACCCCCCCCTACCCTAGCTAAGCGTTGGATAAAAATAAAAAATAAAAATACAAATAGCTGTAAATTAAACTTTTCTAACGGCAAATATATTTTTCTTTCTTTTCTTTTCCTCGCCCCCCCTTTCTACCCAAGCTCAGCGTTGGATAAAAAAATGAAAATATTAATTTCTAACGGCATTTATATTTTTAAATCGGTCACATGACTTTTATTTCTTTCTCCTCTTCTTCTTTGCTTGACTTCATTCTTCCTGGAATTCAGCGACTAGGTTGGATGATAAAAAATTATCTGCCTGATGAGACCTCAGCTCTTGAGAGCTGTAGATCGATAACATCGACATGCTAGTGTAGCAGACCTTGTACATGTTTGAATAAACGCATTCACTATATATATATATATATATATATATATATATATATATATATATATATATAAAGATTTAAAGATAGATGAACGAAGAGTGATAAACATGTACGAATGTCCAGATTTATTTCAAACTTCGATTGTTCAATGCAAGGTATATTCTGTAATAAAATTATGTTTATTATTCTTTCCTTAAGCCAAGGCTTTTCAAAGATCGAGATCTTATCATCAGAGGAATTATACAGATAGAAAAGTTGGCCGTATGAAAGCCAAAATTCAACATTTGAAAAAATATTATTAAGAAAATGGAGGGTGAAAAAAAGTTTGTGTAGAAAAGATATGGGTTTGAAATAAATCTGGACATTCGTACATGTTTATCACTCTTCGTTCATCTATCTTTATAATTGCTCTATCTCGTATATTGAGCTTAAACCATTTCACTAGAGGTTCTATTTACTAAAAGCATACTTTTAGTTTCATATTTATTATATATATATATAGTCATCCACATACAGACTTTTTCGCTGTATCACAGCTCTTCAGTGCGGTTAGACCAGTTAGTGCCTCAAGCCGGGATTGAAACTCAACCGTCGAGCTGACAGTCGGCGCTCCTACCCCTATGCTATCATACGACACTGACTGAATGTAAGTAATATCTCAATGTAAACATTGCAAGTGCCGGGAGCTCGAATTAATTTCTTTTGTAAGATGGTAGGAAATATATATATATATATATATATATATATATATATATATATATATATATATATATATATATATATATATATATATCATCATCATCAGCATCAGGTTTTTGATCACTCCTGGAGGAGGAACCCCTACCTGGTTTCAGACACCTTATTGGTGACTGTAACTCAAGGGTTTTTGCCATAGTCGCCACACTAGGCACTGCGGGTTGGCGACACTATTTGCCCATAGCTAAGTGTCCACATACAGCACCTGGTATTCCCAAATGGTAACCCATCTAGTACTGGCCAGGCTCAACGTTGCTTAGCCTTGGTGATCTAACGGGTGTCAACGTAACTATACTGTATATATATATATATATATATATATATATATATATATATACTAGAAATGATGCAGGCAGTGAACTCTTTCATCAAAAAAGCACGTTGGAAGATAATCCATCATCATCCTTCCAAAGAAGGCGAATGAAGAACAAAGTAACCAGATACGTGTATAATGAACCCTCCGGAATATGATTTGCCACCAGACGATTCGGGAAAAACATACATAAAATTTTATAACATCAAAACGCGAAAATGCCCATCAGCCCAGACCATCCTGGAAAAGTTTGAGCACGACATGTTCAACATGATAGGTAACTTGAAATTTAAAAAGAGGTGTCAATACTCCAGCCCTACAATAAGCAAGATAAACCAAACTTTTAGAAAAATAAAAAATGACTCTTACTTAATAGTACCAGCTGATAAAACAATGAACCTCTATAGCTTGAGTTTTGAAACTTATAATCATCTGATTATGAAAGAACTACTGAAAAACTATAAAATAGCCAATGTAAATGACCTCAGTGATATCAATTCTACAACCTTAAAAATATGCTAAAAAATCAATATAAATAACAACATAGAAATATATACTCATAAATGTCCAGATTTACGTTAAAGGATCACCAAGAAGATTTCAATAATAACCCTACTATCAGATTAATCTCCCCTTGTATATCGGACATAGGAACAATTAGCAAAAGGATATTGGATAGAATCATACCAATCATCAAATCCAAGATAACTTACAATTTGTGGTCATCATCGGATGAAGTCATCAATTGGTTTAGGAAATGGATCAACGAGAAGTTCATCATGTTTGACATAGACTCATATCACTCCTCAATTTCCCCCACCCTTCTAGACAAACCTATTAGTATGGACGAATAGAAACACATATAACGAGACTCGAAATAGACATTATAAAACTAGCTAGAAGAACTCTGATTCTGTATGATAACAAACTATGGACAAGAAAAGATAGGGAAAATAATTTCGACATTACAATGGGTCACCGGACTCTGCGACGGCATCGGATCTGGTAGGCCTTTACATCGTGAAAGAGCTCCATAAAGATCTACCATGTATGAGGGCTGGTTAGAGAATACCAAAAAGGATATAAATAACTTTTTTTAAAAGTTGGACCTTAAGGTAACAATAGACATACACCATAAGATAATTAACTTTCTAGACATCACCCTAGACCTAAACAATAGAATATATGAATCATCTCATGAACCCAACCATACTCTCTATTATGTAGATTTTAACTCAAACCCCCCGGGACCCATTAAGAAAGCCATAATCCTTAGTATTTATAAAAGAATATCAAGAATATCATGTAACGAACCACTATTCAATAAGAATAAACAATATCATAATGAAGCGTTAGCCACTAACATACTTAAACAGTCTTACCAAATTATCGAAAAAAAATTTCTTATGGATAGGTAAAATTATAAATAAAAATACAGTAAAGCTATCCTTTTCAACATTGATAAACTTAACATCAACTATAGTAAGTGTAAATAACACAAAAATCAACACGAATAGGAACTTAGATACTAGTACAGCCCAGAACTAAAATAATAACTCCCAATGTAACTGTAAAAATGTCAATGGGTGCCCTTTTGTTTAAATTCAGATATAGTGTATAAATATAATGTCATAGAAGAAAACAGAATTAGAACATACATTGGTTCGATGGAATGTAGTTCCAAGGAAAGGTTTAGAATCCTTATACATTCGTTGAAAGAATCTAATACAAATTCAAAGAAGGCCCCTACAAGTTTAGCTAAACATGCAAAGGAACTAAATAGTAAAAATATACAATACAGTCTAAAATGGTCTATATTAAGTAGACCAGAGAAATACAAACCGAACAAATCTAAGAGATGTAACCTCTGTATTCTGGAATCCTACAATATAGTTATGTCTAAGGAAAATTTATTAAATAAAAGACAGGAAGTGATTCAGAACTGTTTACATAGAACCGTATATGTCCTATCCCATTACAGACCCATATAGACACCTTGTGGCACTAACACTTTCATCGACGTAAATATGAAAATATATAAGGTATAGGAATAGTATAAGATTATGTAGCCAATAGAAACTGTAAACCTAATAGTAGATGATGGAACAGTAATACCCCACTATAAAACATTTAAATATAGAACACATCACATACAACAAAAATAACGGAAGCGACATAGCCTATAACTAGTCCATAGATAAGGAAATGGTAAGAGAGCCACATCATGAGAACATCAATTTTATACATTTCAACTGTACTAATTAGTGAAGTAATGGTAACTAACAAACTAAGATAATTTAAGGAAGGAGGTAAGATAGTTGTTTTAATTATCATTCAAAATATAATGCCAAATAAATGCTAAATATAGAGGAATAAAAAATTTTAAAAATATAATAAAATAAAAAATAAATAAAATAAATAAATAAGTGCATACACTCCAATATAAATATAAGCGTACAATTAATGTAGGGCGGTAATATAGGTATTGATGCGATGTTATTTCCCTCACAACACGAGTTAAGTATAAAACGTAATCACAATTAACCTTAGGTATGAATTTAATCCTTATAATACTTTATAATGAGGTAATTAGCACCATTTAGTAAAAATAATAAATATATAATAGCTCCTCTCGGAAGTTTGATCATGTCTGGGTAACTATAGACTGTTTTTGTCTGAAACGGACTAACTCCCCCCTTAGTTTCGCATTAAATAAAAACTTACTACTTAAGTGAAGTAATCTGAGCAATTAATCTTATCTTAGTGTTAGTTTAAACGGTTTATAAATAAATACAACACATCTTCCACCAAAACACCGAAGTATAACAATCTTAGTGATGCTTAAATGGATGACTGAATATATATATAGCTAGCTCCCAACTGATGAAGTTAAAAAAGATCAGTTCTGCACTTAGTTTCGTATTCAAATGACCTAAACAGGCATTTGAAAGCACATTTATGTAACTTTAGGCAAGTAAACAATTACCTTAAAGTGGATTTGAACTTTTATAAATAAATGATGGAATTTATTCACTATTTAAAGGAATTACTGAATTAAAATTTATAAATGTCCGAACTTTTAGGATGTGCTAGCTCTGAACTGAAAAATTCAAAATGGCGTATTACTAAGTTTCCCCACACGTGAGTTCGCTCTTTTCTTTGTTTTTTTTCTTTGTTTTCGCCAAAAAATGACCTACTGTATAG
Organism: Sepiola atlantica; assembly: GCA_963556195.1. Taxonomy (NCBI): domain Eukaryota; kingdom Metazoa; phylum Mollusca; class Cephalopoda; order Sepiida; family Sepiolidae; genus Sepiola; species Sepiola atlantica. The sequence goes on along the minus strand of OY744529.1, from coordinate 59,929,699 downwards.
TGTAGGTTTTTTTTCAAGACATTTCAATCTAATAACTTTTTATTACTTGTGGATTTTTCTGATGATTTTGGTAGTGTTGCAGAGACGATATAGACATAAAAATCTTGTTTGGCTCACGGCAAAAGAAACAAACTGTTAAAAAATACATCTAAAAAAATGTTATTTTTTGGGGAAATGTAAAATATTAAAAAAAAACATGGTTATTGGAATATAAAATGAACCTGACTTATATATATATATATATATATATATATATATATATATATATATATATATATATATATATATATATATATATATATATATATTTATTGACGGGGAGATATATTTTTTATTCATGATTAACATTAAAAAGTCGAAAAAAAACCCAGCTGACACACTACTAAGTTGAATTGAGAGATTAAAAAACTATATGTATTATAAATAAAAAAGCGGTATGTTTTATAGAAATCATGTTCAATCTAAGCAAACGCTTTTTCTCTCTCTCTCTCTCTTTATCTCTCTCTTTCTCTCTCCGTTTACAGCACTGCAACCACATTTAAAATGATAAATGACATTATTATGGTGGGAAAGTAGAATGTTTTTTCGGGAGAACGCCAAAAGAGATTGAACGATTCAATGCAACGTTTTACAAAAATAAATGCGGCCCCTTCTTCTTCTTCTTCTTCTTCTTCTTCTTCTTCTTCTTCTTCTTCTTCTTCTTCTTCTTCTTCCGTTCACGCTCACTACCCTACGAATCTCTCAAAATAATCTTCTTATAGAAGCGACATCTCACATATGCAAATGAGCGCGCCAAAGCCGCCTGCCGCCGTTTCCACTTTAAAAAAACATTAAATTCAACTTTTTGTGAATGGACGTTTCCGGGTTCGCGCATGCAGCTCTTCTCTGTACAAGCAGCAAACCAAACGTATTCTCTTTGACCGCCGTGGACAAGCATCTTGGCCCTCAGCAGTCGGCTGCCTCTCCTGCTCTCCACTACACTCCCCCTGACTTAATGATCACAAATGTGGCAACCCGGTGCAGGTCTTTTTTGCCTGGTGCTTCTCCACGGTAATATGGCTGTGACTTCCTCTTCTAATACCTCGTCTGCGGAAAGAGCATCTGATGCATCTGTACCAAGCTGGGGACTGTCCATCTTTCTTTGCGGTGATGCGACCACAGCTTCCTCTTTGGATGACTCGTCTGCAGAAGAATCATACGATACATTGGTGCTGGGCATGGGCTGTTCACTCCGCTCATTGTGATCACTCATGAACTTTGAGTTGACGGCTCATTGTCACTTCCACTTTCTGACACAGGACGATAACGGGACATAGGTCCCTTACGTGCCGAGGCATCTCATCAATGAGGACATTCTGTGAACTAATCACGCCTGTAACGCGTCCAACTGTGTAAGAGGATGTACACTGTCTATTCGGGATTCTTGTCTGAACACGATCCCCCACCTTGTAACTCAAGTGTTGCTGTTTGGGCTCATCAGGGGGCAGCGCATCAATGTCCTTCAGTCTGACCGTGAGCACAGTTTTCTTGCGGCAATCTGTTTCACACTTCGATGGCACCGTTCTGTAATACCATTACCTGATGGTATGTCTGCACAGTGAAATCGCAGTCGAACTTCCCACTCATTTACAAAGTCTCTGAAAGTCTTACTGCAAAATGCTGAGTCATTGTCAGTAAGTATCTCAGTTGGTGGCCTGCACTCGTAAAATATGACTTTCAATTGGTCGACGATGCTTGCTGCGTCTTGCTGTCTTTGACAACGCCAAACAGAAAAATAAGCGACAGATAGTGCCTTCCCTGGTAGTGGGTTATGTCTATCCCCACTCGATACCAGGTGTCACTGACATCTAAGTTGCCCTTCAGCCAGCGCGTGGATGGCGGATCAATCAACTGACACTCTTTACACTCTTTAACTACTGTCTTCACAAATGCCTTAGAAATCGTGGCGTCGACCCGCCTAACAAAGTACCACGTTCTTTTTTATGCCAGGGTGACCACTTTGATGGTGGATGGACCTTATTTGGTCGGATTCTGGCCTGTCTATTAATGTAGTTCATACATGGCTCTGGGGTTCAGCTGCCTTTCTGATTAAATCAAGCCACCACTGCGGTACGCACGTCAGGTTATCCACTCGGTTGTGTTCTGACTTTACAAGGGTAATGTCTACTGACAATCCGTACTCTTTTATCAAGCTTGAAAGTGCACTGAGTCATCGTCTTATTAGCATTTCGCTCGCTGCTTTAGTATGCACTCTGGACTTTCCCGTAAGAGTGTCCGTTATCCATTTGTACACGCAGGCAGAGTCGGTAAAAAGATGCAATATGGATGCTTTCCACATCAGTGTCATATTAACACTCTTCAGTACAGCATCAAGCTAGGCCAGATTTATGTGCTTTGCGTAACCAACTTGCTTCTTCTATCATAGCTCCATTGTGCTCCAGTGACACCTCGGTCATTAAAGAGCTTGCGTCAACCCAGACATCGACCTCACGACCGTCAACACACCACTTGCCTCGCACGGGGTCTCCTTCGTGCACTATTGCAATGATTTCTGTCCTCATCGTGGTCAATGGAACATCATCCACCTCATCGTCTCAGTCCTCGGTGACTGCCACTGCTCTCCTCTTAACCGCAAGGGAAGGTTTCGCGTCACTTTGTAAAATTCGCACAATTCACAAACAAGTTCCACCTGTTCTATCCATTCTACTATCGGGAGATCAGTGACAGTCCCACTAAACTCTGGAATCAATCGAATGTCGAACTGCTTGCTTGTCATATTAACACCAAGATAGCTTGAACGAGTCAGTGCAACGTTTCACAAAAATAAATGAGGTCGTTTCTTCTTGAGCACGCCAAAGCCGCCCGCCGCCGTTTCCTCTTTAAAAAAAAATTAAATTCAACTTTTTGTGAATGGGCGTTTCCGGGTTCGTGCTCGCAGCTGTCCTCCACATAAGCAGCAAACCAAACGTCTTCTCTTCAATCGCCGTGGACAAACGTCTTGGTCCACAGCAATCGACTGCCTCTCCTGCTCTCCGCTACAGAGATTCTGTAGAGAAAACAACACGCATATTAAAAGCGAAATAGCAATTTCTCATGGCTACGGTAATGTAGAACGACCCTGAGATTAGATGTTAGAGTTCAACAACATGTACCTAGAAATAATAGGAATAAATTCTTCCAATTAACAGACGTTCTAAATAATACATGCGGGTTTTCCATCGTAGAACATTTTATCAAAAAACACATGTGTGCAATGAATTTCAGCATTGACTCATTTACCATCTTGCAGACTATCTACGTTTGTTCAAAACAGATTTGCTTGGATTGAGCTTTATTAGTATCTAAGAGTTATCCCCAATTATTCACACAAAATATGTGGTTTATTTTTAAATATATATAGATTTTTTTTCAAATCTCTATATTGAGCTCTGTAGAGTGCGGGCAAAACCGGTTGGTTGCTTTTTTTCTACTTTTGCTTTTTAAACCTCGAAACATCGATTGATGATGTATATGACCGTTTCAAAACGGCAATAAATGTGGTTTTCATGTTAATAGTAGGCAGAAAAAGGCAGAAACAGGTTGAGAGAATGTCAGCTGAAGAAGGTACCCTTTGTGAGAAGCAGAGGAATGCTAGATTAAAGTCTATGAAGGCTTCAACATCAAAAGAGCTACAAGTCAAATACAGAATTTAAAACAAGTGAAGAAAGCGGTAGTTGACCAAAAAAAAAAATTGAAAATCTAGAAGATGATTTCCAACGTGATAACAACAAAAACCTATTCAAAACAGTCAGAGAGCTAGAGGGTAAAAAGAAAAGGTCCTTAGTTACGATTTAAGATAAGGCAATAAACACATTCGATTGGATAAGGTACTAACATGTTCAACATCTCCTTTCCTCATCAGCCTTATGCTTTCAATGAAAGTGATGCCCAGTTTAATCAGAAAGCAGAGAACCCATATTATCCCAAATAAGAAATAAGCGAGGCACTTAAAACAATGAAAATAGAGAAATCCCCAGGAATAGATGAAATAACATTTGAAGTGATTAAAGCAGGTGGAGATGCAATGATCGAGATGTAAGAAAAATTCAGCATAAAAGAGTATGGAATGGAGAAAAATCATTCAAATACTGGTTCCGGATGCTTGTTAACCCTATTCATAAAAAAGGGGACACCCTTGATCCAGCAAATTACAGTGCCATTACACTTTTATCAATCCCATGTAAAATTTTCCTGTTACAGAGAATGAGAAAACGTATTGAGAATTCCACAAAAGAGTCATAGTCTGGATTTGGGACTGGCAGAGGAACGGTTGGTGCCATTCAAGGCAAAAAGCCAAAGAAAGAAAAATTTCACTCCACTTCAACTTCATAGACTTCAAAGTGGCTTTTGATGCCATGTGGAAAATGGTAAGGGTGACTGAAGGTAATAGTAAAATCGTAAAAAATATTGAAAACTTATACAAAGACACATAATGTGTAGTGGTTTGAAGTAACTGTAGGAGTATGCCAAGGTTGTCTTCTATCCCATGCCAGTTTCAACGTTTTCTTGGTATTTGTGATAAAAGGACTGGAAAGTCTGCAATCAACACTGGTGCTTAACACACTCGTTGCTGCTATCTTTGATAACTTGAAACTCTCTTTTTCTGAGCTTGAATCCACCTGTGAGAAATAGGCAAATACAAAATAATTTCCTCTTCTGGAAATAATATCTCAAAAGACAACAAAATGGTTGAAAGAAGATTTTATATTTTTTGGCTCAGTGGTTCCAGGATCCTCATCTAACATTAGCATCAGAATAGGAATAGCAACTGCTGCATTGGGACATCTGGACTTCTAAAAGAAAAGATATGGAACAGGAGGGATGTCCCTCCTGTTCCATATCAGAAGTTAAGACTTGGCAATGTATTGTTGTATATGCAAGTGAAACATGGACTATACTGGCAGAGCATGAGAAGAAGCTAAATATCTTTGAAATTAAATGTTTAAGAAGTATCGTATCCTTGGAGTAACTGCACGGTATAGACAAAGAAATGCAAATATCAGAAAGAAGCTTAATATTAACAGATCCATCAACAACGTTATTAAAAAAAAGAGATTAACGTGGTTTGGACATGTTTTCCTGCTACCAGACTCCAGCAATGTAAAGAAATCATATCAAGAATACTACATTGTAGAAATAGCAAGAGGACGACCACCAAAGAGATGGGTCAACAAAATAACTATTGAGACTGGCATGCCGTTCTTGACACCTGAAAGACTTGTTCAAGATCGTGATAAGTGTCAGAATTTTGTTCTCTGGAGTATAAACATAACTCACATAAGTTAAATAGTCGTCGTTTGAAAGAGTGGCAGTGGCAAGAAGATTTGCGTTTCCCCTTTACTCGTTTATTTATTTTTCGAGTACATATATATGCATATATGTTTTTTTATTTTTTATTTTATTTTTATATATATATATATATATATATATATATATATATATATATATATATATATATATATATAGTAATCCAGATATGGTAAAAATCCACAGGGTAAAAATCCAAAAGGAATCAAATCGGGCTTATAAAAAAGTGCTCAATAAGAATATAGAGCTGTATTATGAATGATTTTTTATCCAAACATGTACAAAGTCTGCTACACTGGCATGTCGATGTTATCGATCTACAGCTATCAAGAGCTGAGGTCTCATCAGGCAGAAGTTTTTTTTTGTGATCCAACCCTTTCGGTGAAGTCCAGGAAGAATGGAGCTAAGCAAAAGAAGAAGGAGGAATAATAGTCATGTGACCAATTTTTAAAAAAATTGGTCGTTGAAAATATTTAATTTTTTGGTTGGTTAGAGAACTTGTGAACGTAAAATAGTGTTAGGTTGGGTTTATGATAGGCTAAATGATTCAGAATTAAGGTTCAACGTTAAGGAAATTAGATATTCATTTCTCGAGTTCTATAGTGATAGATAGTCCAAAGTTTTTTTAAAATAATGCATGTAATTTATTAATAGTGTTATTCTATCGTCTTTTTCTCTTCCTAGGAACAAAAAGTGCGTCATCTCTGTAAGTCCTCGCTGTAAATGCTCCAGCTCAACTTTAAGTTCCCGTAGTAAGTATAGACCTACCAGGTCAGTGACTTCACCAGAGTATTATGATCCCATAGTAATGTCATATTTATTAGGTGTGATTTTTCTCATCCAGCGTTTATTATCAAATTGTAACAGAGATCTTTTGGCTAGTATTATTAGTCTAATTTCCATATCGATATAATCAGAGTTGTTTAAGGCAAAAATAAGTGCTTTATTGAATAAAATTGGGAGAATAGATTGGTAATAGTTATCTATATCGAAAGTTATGAAATTTAAATTGGATTTCTCTTTAGGATTTAGGAACCAATGAGTCCTCATCAGACAATTGCCATAGAGAAAAAGGATATTTTTCTTTTATGCCAGGAATGATTCTATGTAGGATTTTTTTTACTAATAATGCCTACATCAGATTTAGAGGGGCAGATTAATCTAATAGATAGATTATACTGAAAATTTCTTTCATGGTCTTTTAAAGTAAATCTAGGGGTTGCCAGAGTTAAGATCTCAGTGTAGTTTAGGATATTCATAGAAGTTAGTAGGGATTTGGCTTCATTGTTTATGTTGTTGAGTGTGTTATTGGAGGTAATTTTGCATGATTTGTTAAGTTCTTTATATATTAGGTTCTAATAAGCATCATAGTTCAATTTGCAATAGTTTTTAGTTCTGTCGGCTGAGACAATTATATCAGGGTGTGTTTTTCTCTTTTTAGTAAAGTTATTGATTTTCTTGACAATTGGGTTGGAAGATCTTACCTGTTTTTTACATTTAATCCTTTTGGTGCGGTCGAAAAGAGCGTTTTCAAAATCATTAAGGTATTCATTTTAAGCAGGGAAAGAGGATGTTTTTAAACCGTAATGGGATGCTGCTATTTTTGCCAATTTCTTTTGTTCTCTATATGAGTTCATAGGAAGTGTTGATTCAAATGGTTTTCAATCTAAGGGGTCATTGGCAGGAATTTGGTTGTTCGGTGATTTAGAGTTCAAATCATAGTGGAAAGCTTTCCATCTCAGATTTATGAGAACTTTATTTACAGATTGAATGAATTTGTAGAGTTAGGCTTCATTTGAAGGGATGGGGATGTTCTTTACAGATAATAGGAGGACTTCCTTGTTGAAAATATCAAAGATAAGTAAAAAGCTCAACTTGATAGGAGCTTAGGATAAGGAAAAGGAGAATAAAGATATATGTACCTTTAAAGTAAAACCTATTATGAGAGGTTGATGCTTGATATACGAGATAGAGCAATTATATAAACAAGTAAATGATGAGAATAAAAATTGTGCAAAATATAATATCTATTAAGCCATCAATTGTTTAAAACAATATTTGGCGTACGATCGTTTCTAAAACGATTTGGAATATTTCATTTAGTATTATACTTCAGATGATTAAAAAAGTATATATATATATATATATATATATATATATATATATATATATATATATATATATATATATATATATATATAATGAAGGAGAGTGCTCTATCCTGGATATTGAGCTGTATACTCTTCACAATAGGGTTTTACCTTTCCTAAAAGTTCGCTTTTAGTACACCTCTTTATTATATATATATATATATATATATATATATATATATATATATATATATATATATAAGACTTTAATGCAGTTTCATGGATCATCCAGTCATCAGAAGTGTATTAATAAAATTCTGAGCATTTTCATACATTTTAATACAAATTCAATTTGTACTCAAATATAGAAAATGGTTCAGGATTTTATTAATACACTTGCAAATTTCAGCATATCTTGTCAACATATTATTTTGTATAGAACAACTGTTAGTTAACACTTTTATTTTAAATAACATCGTATTTTTCCTAATGATTCATTATCTCCAATTAAATTCCGTATTTCCCCCTTCTGAGCTGCAGGGCTTCATTAGGAAAAAGCGTGTATTGTTTTTCTTTCAATATTATTATTGGTAATAGTATTAGATGTTTAGACCTCTTCCTTTTTAACTATCTTCTCAATTCAATCTGTAAAAAAAGATTTAAAAACTGAATTGTGAATTTAAAAAAAAAATAAATGCATAAAATGAAGGAAACAACACTGATGATATAACATATGTAGCCATGGACAGAAACACATACACGCTATAACAAGCTCCCCCTCTCTCCAATGCACCAAAATCGTGATAGAGACGAAACAGTTTGGCACGCACACCTTCATTATTACAGTACAACCGTAGCAGATACACACGTGTCACTCGCAGGAAATTTGAGTTAGCTTCCTTTCAATATATTATTTAATAGAAAATCAACATTAGAAAAAGAAGATAGGAAAGTATATGGATTCATATATTTGCACATCTATATCATAATTTAGCATTTGTTTTTTTATCTGTCTGTTGGTCACTTATAGGCTCCAAAACTACTAGACAGGAATGTAGCATATTTTGAATGAAACAGATGCTGGGTGCATCATAGGAGGTCAAATGTTACTGCTACTACTAAAAATAAATATTTATCGGCCCCAATTGGCATGAAGCACCTTTGGCATACTAGATATGTTATTGGGTGGGGAGTCAAAATTTTAATACTGCTACTATTTATAATGATAATAAACAAGTCTAGGTTAAAAACTAGTTAACAAAATTCCACCAAATTTGGCATAAAGGATTCTTGATATAAAAGCTGTGCTATAGGTAAGTCAAGATTTCACTACTACTATTACTACTACTACTACTACTACTACTATTAATAATTATTATTATTATTTACTCACTAGTGTGATACCCGCTGAGGCTGGTGTCACCACATGCACGTGTGTATGTCTGTGCATTTATAATTATTATTATTCACTCCCTAGGAGTTTTCACTCGAGTGATTACCAGTGATTGCTCACCGGCAACAAGAAATAGTGTTCCCTGGAGTCTTCCCAGATTTTCAGCATTGCTTCCGTTGATAACTATTGCAAATTCCGTTATCACAACAACCGTTTACCATTGTTGATAGCAACCATTAACTTTCTCTGCAAATTGAGTGGCAATAAATTTTCTCAGGATTCCTGCACTCCATGCCATTCCAGTGGAAATCTGGATGGTGCTTTTCCTCTTCAGTCTTTCAATCCTCCTTGACCTTTCAAGACCATTTTGTGGTACCAACCAAAGCTGGTGCCACTACATGTTTTTAGGGGAGGGTGCATATTATGGAATTTTTGGCAGTTTCAGTTCCCTTGGATTCGTGTCAGGTTTTTCTATATTTTTTGTTCTTTTTCTATTTCAACTTACCTGTGGTTTCTCGGTATTACCTGGTGAATTAGTTGCCACACTAGAAACGTTTTTCCTAATATTGCTGCTGTTTTTGTTTTTTTTACTAGTGCTGTGCGTTGTATCGTGTCAACCCTTCCATTAACTCTACTTTCTCATAGTCTTTTCTCCAGGTTTTATTCAGTAAAATTTAATTTAATTTATATCTTTAAATGTTAAAAACTGAAATAAATAACAAATAAATAACAATTAAAATGAAATTTATATTCGTTGATTTTGTACAAATAATTGTACACAAAACAATAATGGGTTCCGCTTTGGCTTGTTATCTACGTATCATACATCTACTTTGGTATGATATCTACACTTACATTGCAATCTACGTCTCATACATCTACTTTGGTATGATATCTACACTTACATTGCAATCTACGTCTCATACATCTACTTTGGTATGATATCTACACTTACATTGCAATCTACGTCTCATACATCTACTTTGGTATGATATCTACACTTACATTGCAATCTACGTATCATACATCTACTTTGGTATGATATCTACACTTACATTGCAATCTACGTATCATAAATCTACTTTGTTATGATATCTACACTTACATTGCAATCTACGTCTCATACATCTACTTTGGTATGATATCTACACTTACATTGCAATCTACGTCTCATACATCTACTTTGGTATGATATCTACACTTACATTGCAATCTACGTCTCATACATCTACTTTGGTATGATATCTACACTTACATTGCAATCTACGTCTCATACATCTACTTTGGTATGATATCTACACTTACATTGCAATCTACGTCTCATACATCTACTTTGGTATGATATCTACACTTACATTGCAATCTACGTCTCATACATCTACTTTGGTATGATATCTACACTTACATTGCAATCTACGTCTCATACATCTACTTTGGTATGATATCTACACTTACATTGCAATCTACGTCTCATACATCTACTTTGGTATGATATCTACACTTACATTGCAATCTACGTCTCATACATCTACTTTGGTATGATATCTACACTTACATTGCAATCTACGTCTCATACATCTACTTTGGTATGATATCTACACTTACATTGCAATCTACGTCTCATACATCTACTTTGGTATGATATCTACACTTACATTGCAATCTACGTCTCATACATCTACTTTGGTATGATATCTACACTTACATTGCAATCTACGTCTCATACATCTACTTTGGTATGATATCTACACTTACATTGCAATCTACGTCTCATACATCTACTTTGGTATGATATCTACACTTACATTGCAATCTACGTCTCATACATCTACTTTGGTATGATATCTACACTTACATTGCAATCTACGTCTCATACATCTACTTTGGTATGATATCTACACTTACATTGCAATCTACGTCTCATACATCTACTTTGGTATGATATCTACACTTACATTGCAATCTACGTCTCATACATCTACTTTGGTATGATATCTACACTTACATTGCAATCTACGTCTCATACTTTGTTATGCGATCTACACTTGATATTGCAATTAACACAGTAGAAGAGCAAGCAAAACACGTCTTATTAGTTTCGAAAGAAAGTGTTGTTATAGAGCCTGGAATCCGAACACCTAACCCTAACTGCTAACCTAACTCCGAACCCTAACATTAAAAGAAGAGACCATGCGACACTTCAACCAATTATTCAACTAGAGATCGCCGAATACTCAATAATCTATTTGTAATAAAAACTGGAAGTCAGAATAACTTACTGATAACCTTTATTTAACTTTTCGTTGCTTACTGTTACAAATGGGGATTAAATATCCACTCCTAATATACAACACGAATGTAGCATATTCCATTATTAACAAAGGGGTGAGATGGGTATCAATTACTTTGATACTACACTATTTCTTGTAGATATCAAGCCAAAGTAGAAAAGCGTATGGCATAGATATTTTTCCCTTGTAGATATCAAGCCAAAGTAGCACCCAAAAATGTATTGCAGAGAATCTCATGAATTTTCAGATTTTTCTGTGATGAAAGCTTTAGTTACAAAAAATATGCATCGAATTTAATAGGATTGAAGAAAAGAAATGAACATCTTTATATTGACAACTTTGCGTCTGTGCGTTTTTCTTGCAACTACGTGATATTTATTTATTTATTATTAATCGAATATTTATTGAAATAAAAAAGTGCAATAGAATAAATTTATTTTGAAATTCTATTTAAAAATAATTCTAATTATGAAATTAAATTCACCAGAATGCATTGCCGTTTCTTTGTAAACATGCAAGCATTTTAATATTTTGTTAATAGTTGGAAAAAGAAGAAATTATTTCGTGACCCTTCAAAATTAAAAGGAAAGCATTTAAAATGTAGAATAAAATAAACAACTATTTTTTGTTTTTTTGTTTTTTTAATGCAGAAGAAAAATTAAACTCTCCCGGGAAACGCCGGGTAGATGCAGCTAATTTTGAATATTTATATCGGTTAAAATTTTTCCAAGAAACCTTTCTGAATGCATGGATGGTATAATGTATACCGATGCAAACTGTGTAATTGGTGAAGCTTAGTTCAAATCCAGTTTGGTCTCTCGTATTCAAAGATTGATAATTGACGAGGGCACCGCTTCCATTGTGACTTCAACGGGACCGTAAAAAAGACTCACAAAAAGTAAAGAGCGCCTAAAACTTTAAATAATTTTTTAAATTTTAAGTTTCGTCAGAATATTGAGAGGAGAAATCTCGACTTAAAGGAAAGTAATCGCTCCCAACTTGCAGCAGACACAAATAGCAGAACCAACGTTTTACCCGGAACTTAAACGCACATTCACCATGAAAACACTTTCTCTCTAACCTTTTTCTTAACAGCTTCAAGTCAAGCAAAATAATTATCTAAATGGTAAATTATTCCCTTTTTTTATTGAACTGTAAAAACGACTCATTCAAATAACTTGATTTTCTGCAAGGAATGTATCCACGTCACTGATTCTGCAAAACGAATTATTTGTATGACTCGACACGTCTCGCCTCTACTGTCCCGAATGTTTTAAGTAGAGACATTAGGAGTCGTCGTCGACTTAACCGGCGTTGTCACTGGGACAGTGTTTGAATCATCTCGCCTCTCCCCCCCCCCCGATAAATGGCACAAAACACACGCGTTCTTATACAGAGCGGTTCATCCTCGCGTTCATTACACAATACCATTGGGAAAAATATTACCCCCCCCCCCCCACACACACACACACATACACAGATATGGGAAAATAGTAATTTCTGGTCAATGACTCATCTGTTAAGTTTTGGAATTACATAACCCCCAAAAGGTTGATAGCCGTTAAACATATTTACACACTAGTAGCAATAACAATTATATCAACAACTAGCAGGCACACCCGGTGTTGCCTAGGAATGAATAAGAACTACCATGTACTTCTTCGAACATCCCATTTTTATTCTTATCTCTGTGTTAATAAAATTATCAGACAAGATCTTGTGTGTCTATTTGTCTGTTTCTCGCCTATTGTAACGTTGTGATGTATCCTAGGTGTGTGTAACCTCTTTATACACCCTTGTTACTGGAACTCATGTGTGTCGTCGTCTTTGATCAAATCACAGGACACAGTCTTCTTTTTGGATAGAGGCTTTTATTTGCGTGAGAAACATATTAAGACATCATTTACAGAACTCAGAGAGAGAGAGAGAGAGAGAGCGAGAGAGAGAGAGAGCGAGAGAGAGAGAGAGAAAGAGAGAGAGGAGGAGATGGAGAGAGATAGACTAAGATATAGGGCTCAATTCATTACTCGCCCTCCCCACCAACATCGACGAGCATTGCTTTCTGCATCCACTCGCTCTGAGGTCTGAGGGGAACAAGAGACCACAATCCCCTTCTTGAGAAATGACATAAGATCTTAACCTCCGTTTTCCCCAGGGTCATATTTGTTAGTCCACAGCCATCAAACATTCCTAGTTTGTTGATTTGAACTAATCCGCAATTCTCTGGTCTTCATAATATAACACTATACACAACTTTGATAAATACACATAGAATTATTTTTTATTTACTAAATATTTATTGAAATAAAAATAGAATAAAGGAAAAGCAAAACGAATTTTTAAAAAATCCTATTAAAAAAAAAATTGTAAACGTGGCTCTTCACCGGGTAATATATCTCCACCATAACGCTGGATAAATACAGCAGGTTATGAATAAAATACGATGTCGTTTTTGCTGTTTATGGATGTCCGACGTAGACGTAGACCATACAATAATATTGTTATTCCCCCCATACAAAATTACTACCACAATTGGGTTCCTAGTAAAATTTTACCTGAGAAAAGTTGTGCTTGATCTTGGTGTAGGGGTTTGTTTTTAATTGGACTTCAGATTTATATAGAGATGTTTTGGTACTTTTGAACTTTCTTGGCTAGAGCAACTTCGTTTCGGTTAATTTTGGGTTTGTATTAATACAGTGTTATCTTATTTTCTATACCTTAAAAGAATAAGACCCTAAAGAGAAACATGTTTTTTGTACATTTATACTGTATATATATATATATATATTCTCTTTTTGTTTCATTTTACTTCAGTCGAAGTTCTCAGAAATCAAGGGGCCTCTTCCTGGACTAACACTTGATGTTTACATGAGATACATAGATATTCTAATATTCTATTAGAGTTCTCCTTTATTTCTCAAACGTTTAGTAAGTAAAGAAGTTAAGAACATTAATTTTCCTCTCCCTAATTGACTAGTTAACAATTTTGTATATATTTCTTGTAGTCTCTTGGTCTTAATGGATTCCAGAACAAGAATTCATCTAGCAGAGCCGGCAGGACAGTTATAAAAGTGGGGGGCTTCTCCTAAAAAATGGGGGGGGGGCCGGTTAAACACATGCATATCAACTTCATTATTGATGACCATAAAGTGGGGGGGTGGCAAGTGAAAAAGTGAGGGGGCTTGAGCCCCCCCCCCCTGCCCCCCCCCGGTGCCGCCGTCCATGTCTAGTCTTATGGAGTATCCAGCTAAGTGTTGTTATTTGAGGTAACATCACTAGGGGAAAGTGCACTATTCCTCGTATGAGCAAGTGTATAGCCATGCCGATGGAGTCTTTTTTGTGCTACAAACAATGTTATTTTGAATTTTTGGTCAGGGTTTACTTGTAGGGTAAAGTATCCTCATGTCAGGTTATCCTGACAAACCCTTGTACAGAGACCAGAGACACTCGAGGATAGTGTCTAGTAGGTAATTCAAACTCGCCATATATATATATGCGTGTGTGTGTTTAAGCGTATTCTTAGCTATTAAAATGTTCGGCACGAACCCCCACATTATTATCATAAAACCAATTTCGATTCTGATCTGATCTGGTTGACATCAAAATGAGATTCTACTATTTTAGACAATTATTTTATTTCATTATTTTAGAATTTAGAGTGGGGAATCAGTTTTGTATATAAATTTATTGTAAAATGATTACCTTATTTCAAAGCTATTAATTTTAGGTCAGTTAACACTTTTTTTTACTAACTAACCCTAAGCCCGAGTGACTGCCAGTTAGGGCTAGGTTAGGGTTAAGTTTAAGATTAAATTAGAAGACCGTAACAACTGGTTTGAAAAATAATTAATTGAGCTTTGTGAAAGATTCCACTTTCTTGCAGGAATTGAATAGCTCCTGCTTTGTTTCTCACATGCTCATTCAATGCGAACATGATTACAATAAATAAATAGGCATACAAATAATTATATCAGTTCGAGATCAGTTGAAAAGATTTAACACATCTGCTACAGATGAGTGATCTGAAAGAGTTAAAATATTGGGCATAAAATTGACTTTACATCGGTAAGAGGAGACAATACAAAACTCAAATTAATCAAAACGAAATTGCTTCAGTCAAGAAAGTTCAATAGCACCGACATTTCGCCCACCTTTATCTCTTTCACTTAAAAAAGTTGACCCCTGTTAAATACACTCTGGCAAATGTTGATGCATTTTTCATGAACGTATATAAAACGCCACACTAAATTCTAGGAAGGGCGCATTGAATTATTCCTCGTATTTGACATATGACGTGCCTTCAAAACAACAAGTAGATGTGGACAGTCCGATGTAAGTCTAACCGTCAAACCTATTGTCCCCAAAGCTAACAGTGTTGCGGTTTCTTTGAGTTGAAGCCTGTCAGATGTACTAGGAATCAAATTAGTGCCATAGTTGTTTCTCCTTTTGTTGGGCACGAGAAAACCTATTGATAAACATACATTTACATAAGCACCACTATTTACACGAGTTGCTATATACACGGCGCGTATGTTATTTGAGGACAACCTTGGAGGTCAGGAAATACTACAAGTATGTTCAAAGAACACACTCGTCAAAGAAGTGATTTTTCAATGGAATAGTTTCATAAATAACAAATGTAGAATGACCCTAAAAATAGTCACCCAGATGGGATCAGAATCGACCTCGGTTTTATGAGAATAACGTGGGGTTTGGGCTGAACATTTTAATAGCTAAGAAGATGCTTACACACACACACAAACATATATATATATATATACATATATATATATATATATATATATATATATATATATATATATATATATATATAATCAAAGCATTACTTTTACGGTTCTAAGAATTACAAGATCAAGTCCATTATGGCATACAATCGTTTCCAAAACAGTTTGGAAATACTTTATTTTATTTTATTTTATTTTATAAAGTTGGTCCAGAACGTGTCTTTATCAGCACCTATAGCAACACGTTCTATAGAAAATCAAAAAAACTTAGTTCTAGAGAAACATCCGCTGACAGGTGGATATGTTGGTAGCATAGAAGAGGAAAAAAACACAATGATACTTATAAACAAATCACCGGTACATGCAAAAAATATAACACAACATTTTCCAAAGATCTTTCCCTTTTAAAAGGAGATTTGAGAATTAAATAAGATAAGATAAAATTAAAAAAATAAAAAAAAATAAAAAAATAAAAAAGTAAAAAAATATAAAAATAAAGAAAAAAAAAATTAAAACATATAAAAATATAAAGATAAAGAATAAAAAACAAAATGAAATAAGAAAAATTAAAAAAAAAAACAGAAAAAAACCAGAAATGAAAATAAAATTAGATAATAAAAGTTGAAGAGGATTAAGAGTTTTTTTTACAAAAAAACATCTTGAAAGAGGATGCGGAGAGTTAGAGGGTAGGAGGAAGATTATAGAAGAAGATAAGGATAAGGACAATTTAGGGGGAAGAAAACATCCTTATAAAAAAACTCCTATGAGAGAAAAAACAGGAATTATAAGGAAATAGGGAGTGTGGTATAACAAAAATATATAGCAAAGAATAGAACCACAGCACGAGACATAGAGGTTCCTAGTAATTATACTGATGTGTGAGGAAAAGAGAAGCAGCCTTCCAGGAAATTTATAATGTCTATTTCCAATTATGTCTTTGGCCAATGCCACACTCAAAGCAAAATCCCAAGCAGAATGACATTTGAGGTAGGAGGGCAGAGTATTTTAGGAAATATTTTAATCAGAGCCCGTCCGCCAAAGCTGTACACACAGTATAAAATATACTTATGACAAGTAAGATATTCAGAAACTTTTGTGTTTTATTCCCAAAAGAAATCATCAGACTAAATGTATTTCAAAATAACAGCATGTTTTCTATTACTTTGAACTAGTCTTGTTTCCAATCACCTTGCACTTACTAAAGGCTCTAATGATGTATCAGTATAACGAATCAATTCTAAGACAAGAACTACAGCTTTTAAAAATAAGGATTAATATATTTTTTATAAATCTATCAAGATATGTAAAGGATGCTAAGAAATTTAAACTGTATGTAAATTACATCATTATCGAGATTTAACTTCGTCAAATTTCAATTATTTGTCCATACCACAATTTTAGCTTAAGTTTTCAAAATGCCAAAGGAAATCTAAACCCATAACTTCAGTCGTATGAGCCGTATTTTCATTCTGTTTTCACGATGACAGAACGTTCCTATTACTTTGAAGTATCTTTGACACCAATCTCCTCAGTTTTATTAAACTGAGTAAAAGTATAGAATAATTAACATCTGATAACTTGTAAACCAAAAAACAAACAACAGCACATACTTTATGTAAAACGCATTAGAATGAAATTCTCTACCGAACCCGTCCAGATTTAACATGTGGAAACGATTTGTAAGATTTTTTTTATTGTTAAAAAATCTTAAACATGTTAAAACTAGATAGGTTCTGTTATTTTGTTTTGGTTTACAAGGTCTCAAGTGTTAACTATTCTGTAATTTAACCATTTTTACACATTAAAACGAGGCGGGTTCATTGAAAAAATTTTTCTAATGCGTTTGATATAAATTATGTATTGTTGTATTTTTTGGTTTATGAGTTCTTGAGTGTTAACTATTCTGTACCTTAATCCATTCTAAGAAGCTAAATGTTACTGCTATTTTTAGGATAGTGAAAATCGATAAAGAGATGTAAACGGTGTATATTTTATTACAGTTATGACTTACTAGCAGGGTTACCCAGTGTTACCCGACGCTCGCTCATCCCTGGTGGCCATATTTCACTGCTCCCTCTTCCCGTTGACACCTTCTCCCTGTTGCATTCGGCAAAAGTTGTCTCTTCCCCACTCTTCCTCTTCCGTTGCCCAGAGCAAAAGTATGACATATTTCTATTAAAAGTACCACCTCTGTCTGCGCCAACTATATACGTTCCTATCTCCGCCCCGGTGCGCCTACTATATACGTACCAATCTCCAGCTCCTGGGTGCATATTATATACGTACCTATCATAGCCCCGGTGCGCATACTATATACGTACCTATCACCACCCCGGTGTGCATACTATATATGCACCTATCTCCGCCCTGGTGCATATACTATATACACACCTATCCCTGCCCCGGTGTGCATACTATATACATGCCTATCCCGCCCCAGTGCGCATACTATATACGCCCCTATCCTCGCCCCTGTGCGCATACTATATACGTTCCTATCTCTGTCCCTGTGCGCATACTATATATGTACCTATCGCCACTCCGGTGCACATTCTATATATGTACCTAGCACCTGCCCCAGTGCGCATACTATATACATACCTATCGCCACTCCGGTGCGCATTCTATATATGTACCTAGCACCTGCCCCAGTGCGCATACTATATACATACCTATCGCCGTCCCGGTGCAGATACTATATACGTACCTATCACCGCTTGGTGCGCATACTATAGACGTACCTATTGCCGCCCCTGTGCACATACTATATATCTACTTATCACTGCCACGGTGCGAATACTATATCTGTACCTACCTCAGCCCCAGTGCGCGTACTATATACATACTTATCTCCGTCCCTGTGGAAATACTATATACATACTTATCTCTGCCCCGGTGCACATACTATGTATATACCTATCGCCTCCCCAGTGCACATACTATATACGTACCTATTGCCACCCTGGTGCGCATACTATATAGGTACCTATCGCCATTCTGGTGCGCAGACTATATATGTACCTCTCGCCAACTCGGTGTGCATACTATTTACCTGCCTATCGCCACCCTGCTGCACATATTATATATGTACCTTTTGCCTCCCTGGTGTGTATACTATATAGATACCTATCGCCGCCCCAGTGCCATACTATATACGTACCTATCGCCGTCCAGTGCGCATACTATATATGTACCTATTGCTGCCCCGGTGCGCATACTATATACGTACCTAAATCCACTCTGGTGAGCATACATAAAAACTCATATTAATGCGCCCATGTGGTATCAAAGAACCAAAATTGTGTTAGTTCATGTTTTGTCACTATCATAAAAAAATAACTCATATTAATGCACCCTTGTCGTATCAAAGAACAAATACAAGCTCATTCATATAGCGTCACTATCATAAAAAAGAACTCATATTAATGCGCCCCCTGTCATATCAAAGAACCCATATGGTGCCTTTGTGTCCCTGTTCATGAAGAAGAAGAAGAAGAAGAAGAAGAAGAAGAAGAAGAAGAAGAAGAAGAAGAAGAAGAAGAAAAAAAAAAAAGTAAACATATTCTATAGAGATGCAATACTGCACAAGCCCCCTAAAAATGTATTCCATAGGGGTGGTATTCTGCACAAGTTCCGGTCGCATATTTTAGCTAGTTGGAAGCAGAACACTCTCCCCTCAAGTTTTTTTTTTACTCTCCCCCACCTAAAGAAATATTTTTAGTTAAAAAAATTTTTTTTTCACCGTCCCCCCCCCCCTTAGGTTGTAGATTTACGGACGGACCTACATAGCTGTATTGACGGACATACAGACGTAGCTAAATGGACAAACACATGTAGCTGGACAGACGGACGTAGCTTGATTGACGGACGGACGGACGGACTGACGTAGACAGACAGACAAACGTAGCTGGACTGACGAACGTAAGTGGACAGATGGACGGATGTAAGTGGACAGATGGACGGACGGATGGATTGACAGACGGACGTACATACGTAGCTGGACGAACAGTACGAATACTATATATGTACCTATCTCTGACCATGTGCGAATAATAAATACGTACTTATCTCTGCGCCGGTGTGCATACTATATACATACCTATCTCTGCCCCGGTGCGCATACTATATACGTACCTATCTCTGCTCCGGTGCGCATACATAAGAACTCATATTAATGCGCCTCTGTCATATCAAAGAACAAAAATCAAGTTTATTCATGTAGCGTCACTATCATAAAAAATAACTCATATTAATATGCCCCCCCACCCCCCCGTCATATCAAAGAACCCGTATGGTGCATTTGTGCCCCTGTAGTCCAGGCAATATAGCACATTTTAGGGCCCAACTTGGAACAAATTGTCAAGTTCAGCCTGGATTCTTTGCAACACTTTTGCAGAGCAAACTTCTTCCACTGAGAGGGAAGAGGACATTGCTCTGTCATACAATTCACTTGCTGTAGTTATGTCAGTCGTCACTGTATCTGAAGGAATATCTTGTGGTTCTACATTATCTGTCTCAGTATTAGCAGTTGCCACTTGTGGTTCCTGAACTGTGTCTTTGGTTGGCACAGGCACATTGTAGGCATCAGCGACCAAAATGGTGTTCAGTGCAGCATCTACCAGCATATGTCCCCGCACTGCTCTGGAAACAGCTTTGTCTGTCATCATGTGGGGCACTGTGTTTCCAGCATATACCACTTCGAGCAACTCTTGCACTCCGTTCATATTTCATGACCTCAGCATAGGAAGATGAAAACCCATGCCCGTGAAGCGTGTCCACCAAAAAACGTGACGCAAAATGGTGGTGCATCTGAATACCGAGGCCAAGCTGAAGAGGGGTTATTATTGCTCTTGGTCGTATGGCTTGCATTATGGCCTGCCCAATCGAAGCAAGTTTTACACCAACATTTTTGCCAGCAAACATAGTCCTAAGCAGTAATTGCAATGAGTTTGGAATGTAGCTAGCAGAATCAGCAATGTCGCCCGTGTCTGGATAGAAATCCTTTTGGGTTTCCATGGACTTTACATCACTGGCAATGAGTTTTGCAGCAGCTTCAATAATATTCAACTTGTCATCTTCAATATTTTCAGCTTTCTGTTGCTTGTAGAATGCATAGAGGATTGAGCTTGCTGTATCTCGCAATGTGACCACACATTCTTTGGTGCTCGGCACAGTCATTAAAACCCTCTCGCCAAAGTGCTCCTTTATTTTAGTTTTCATGTATTTAGCACTGTAAGGTTCATGCTCTGTGTTCTGAAGAAACTCTGACATTTTGAGAACAAGGTCATGTATGGTGGTTTGCTCCTCGTCATTTTCCTCTAAGAACTGAGCCACTTCCAGGAACGCTGACGTTCTCTCGTCTATTTCAGGCCTTCCGAGTTTGAGCCTCTTTGATTTGTCTCCAGTACTACTGGTGTCTAAAGAGTGCTTAGTAGGAATTTTTTTCCCTGTCCTAAAGTTGCTACTGCACTGCTGGTGATACATTGCATCCGCTGCGTGTAGGTCATTCACCGATGCTATTCTGCCTAATACTGTTGCAGACCATTCGTCATTTCTAGAATGACAAACCTGAAGGATACTCTTCTGAAAGTCTTCTGTCCTAACTGGGAAAACACCCAGTTCTCTTTGCTTCCTACCAGTTTTAGCTGACTGTCCACACAACAAGCAGTGTTCTTGAAAATTGAAGTGTAGTTCAGAACGGAGCTCACAGCGGGGTTTTGGTGGTTGTTGCTGCCTTGCTAGGTCACGTGCAATGTTTTCTGCTTTGCAATAGTTGTGGCGACATTCTATGTGTAGTGTCTCTCCTGGATTCACTACCAAATCGCTACCACGTTGACTACTTGCACGATTCACGCCATCGCTGCCTTTTGTTCGAAGAACAACTGTCGCCTTTCCGTCAGAGATTGATTCATTACAGATGCGACACTTCTCCATTGTCAATGTTTGCTGAATCTCAGATTAATTACCCTGGAATAGAAACAAAAATAATATATAAAGTTATAAAATAAATAGTTAAATATAAAAAGTTATAATATAAAGTTAGTCAAGAGTTAGTAAGTTATAATAAAGTTATAATATAAAGTTAGTCAAGAGTTAGTCACATGAGGCAGCAAAACAGTCACATTTCAGTTTGCCTATGTTTCGGATACCACGCATATGAACATTTTTCAATATTTTTTGGCCATATTGGATTTTTGGCTATAAATTCTTTATCCAATAAAAATGTAACCTATTCCACGTAAATCCTTGTGTTCAAAAACACCATTTTAGCACTTCAAATCACTCAATTATGACATCTAAATGCGGAGATGTGGCAAATTATCGAAAATTGGCGGCCATCTTGGATTTATGCAAATTAGACATATTTCCTCAACGTTGATTTCTTAGGACTTTTAGTATGATGTTCTAGACACCTCATGGGAATGCCTGGTGGTGAAAAAAATTCTGTTGCAATTTGTTCTAAGTCGAACCTTATTTTGCCTGGACTACAAGAAGAAGAAGAAGAAGAAGAAGAAGTAAACGTATTGATTCGAAGATTAACTGAGAAATCTGGAAACTAAATATCATTTCTTGAAATATGCATTCAAATCTCTGTTTTAATGAGGACACCAGCTTATTTTTATTCAGATTAATATCTAAGTCAACTTTTTGTAACTCAGATTTCATAAATTTTACTTCATAAGCAAAAAATCTGATTGCATATATTGAAATATACATGCTTACAAAACTTTCCCTTAAAAGTAGTCAAAAATTAATTTGTGCTCGTAAGTACATATCGTTATTCCTTTGCAAGTGTAAAATTAGACTATTCGTACTTACTAAACATCTGAAATACTACTTTATTATTTGGATTTTGATTAGAACTATTGTTCTCATCTTGGATGTTATTCTCATAATGTTTCAGTCGATCTAACCTCCGACCTTCTTCAGCCTTGGCCAACAGATAAAAGTGATAAGTAATAATCAGTTCTAAGTGACAGTCTTCTGAAGGTTTAAGGTTCGATCTTGAGTACGGGTGATACTAAGAATACAATTATGAATTACTTAAGACTTCTACCCGGTCGTGGCTGACGAAACAAGAGAAAACTAGCCTCGTAGATAAAATAAAGGGTTTTGTTCGAAATTCCATACAGATTACCAAGTTCAACATAAAGATGCACCTGAAGAAGGTCGGAGGTTACATCGACCGAAACGTTGTGAGAATAACATCCATGATGAAACAGTAGTCCGAATAATCCAAATGATACAAATTATCAATCCTCATCTCAAAAATTCAGAAACTACTTTATTCGTTCTCCTTTCTTAGTATATTCTAAACATTAAAAAGATACAAATAAAATATGAAAATAAATGCATTCTTCAATGGACCATAATTGGAGCTTAAGTTTTCAGTTGTGTAAACCGTATTTTCACTCTGTTTTTAACATTGAAACTTTCTCTATCAGTCAGACAACGAGTGAAGACTATTGTATTGTCGTTTTCATCTTTTTCTCGGTCGGCCATCTTTATTTTGTGTTGCACACGGTCCGCTGGTGTTGTTGGTTTGTAATAACCACAAATAACAAGAAACATGAATGATGGTATCATTGTCCATGCCCCCATGTGCTCAAACCCAACCCGGGAAAGGGGGGGGGGGTATTGTTGTTGTGATTTTCCAGCAATTGTGCTCGGTTTCAAGTCAAGCCGGAAAGAGATTGGGAGCTTGTCTCACTTGTATCCCACAACGTCACCCTCAACAATACAGACAGCCGTAGATAAAATTAGTTGGATATCTAAAAACAGGGAAAACAGAAAAGAGGAAATTATGATTCATAAAAGAATAAATAAAAGAAATAATATAATAAAGAGTTAAGATAAGAAAAAGAAAACACTCCATTATAATAACTAACAATAATATGTTCCCTCCGGTTGCATAATGTTTCTAGTATATATGATTAACGAACATATACTGTACCTCCCCTCCACCACAGGAAGAGGTAATGTCTGGGAGGATTGTTTCATGATGGATGAATATGTACTACACTACACATCAAATGAAGAGGTAATGCCTAGGAGGATGGTCTCATAACAACAGAACAGATACTACACTATACCCCCTAAAAAGAGGAGGGAATGCCTAGGAGAATGGTATCATGACGAACGAACATATACTACATTAGCCCCCAAAGAAGGAGGTAATGTCTGGGAAAGTGATATCATGATAATATACAGATCAAATACTCCTAAATATTTCATCAGATAGCCCCCCAAAATGTCCTGTAAATTTGTTTTTTACTATTATTCCTGAATTCATTCAATTTATTTTTAAAATGATTTACATCACAGCTATTTTAACCTGTTTAAGCAATTTTTCTCCAAAGTGTATTGCATACTTTATTACATTACACTTTAAAACAATAATACTAAGCAGGTTTTTATATCAGCATAAAACACTTCAAAATAAGTGCATTAAAATATTCGAATAACATAAAATCCTATTAAAAAACACACACTATTTTATCACCCGATAAAGAAAAGTGAATAAATTGTTTCATGAATTCTTTTCCACTTTTGTTTTACGTTCTTTAATACATCAGAACAACTCCCAGAAATATTATTTTAAATATCTCTTGTTAAAGCTCCCAATATTATCCATGCAATCCCTTTATTTCCCATATTCACAAAATCGGTCAATATTATTATAATAACTGTTTACACTAGATCCTTTAGGGTTACTTCCTTCATTCTCTTTTCCTATCGATGCTGGTGTTCCTCAGGGCTTTATTTTAGACCCAACACTGTTTCTTCTCTATATAAATGATCTTCCAAAGAATATCATTCAGAAAATTAACATCTATGCTGATGATACCACTCTCTATTCTGGTGTTGCTTCTTGCCCATCTCCCTCGGATCAGTCGAAATATAGAGCTGATCTAGAAGTTGACCTGGGTTCAGTTGTGAATTGGGGTACGAAATGACTTGTTTCGTTTAATCCAGTTAAGAATCCGCTCGTATCTTTCAATTATAGGCGTGTTCCTTTTTCTTCCTGATGGATGGCTCTGCTCTTGAGAAGAAATCGACTCTGAAACTTCTTGGTCTTTCTTTCTCATCAAATCTTTCTTGGAGTTAATACGCTAGATTCATTTCTCTTTCTGCTTCCTGTAAAGTCGGTTCTCTATCGTTCTAAACCTGAGGCTATTATCTATCTCTACAAATCCACAATCAGACCATCTATGTAGTACTGTTGTTATATTTGGACTGGTGAATCTCTGTCCCATTTGAGAGTTATTGATAAGGTGCAGACACGTATCTGTAGTTTGAGTGGTCACACCCTTTCTTCTCTGAACTCTCTCTCACAGACGTGATGTTGCTAGTCTCAGTCTTTTCTATAAATACTATAATGGCATGTGTTCTTCAGAATTATGTGATTTATTTCAAGCTTCTTTTGTTCCAGCTCGTTTGACTCGTTGGTCTAGTGGTCTTCATCAATTCGCTGTTTTGATCCCTCATTGTAATACAGCTTCCTATTTCAGTAGCTTCTTTCCAAGAACTGCAGGCTTGTGGAACTCTCTTCCTGCTGACTGTCTTCCTCCTACCTGAAGCCTGGGTCTTTTCAAGACTAGGGTCAATAGGCATCTCCTGTCTTGGCGATACTCATCTTTCGTTCTTGTTAGCTTCTTACATCAAGTGGCTTCATGCCTTGTCTGGAGCGATTTCCATAAAAAAATCCAAAATAAACAATTCACCGGTTGCAGCTGTATTCTTGCCACTAATAAAGTTTCTATTTCTATTTTATATGTCTCTTCGTCTTACCCCTTGAAGATTGTCATTGCATATGAAACATAAAGTACAGGAAGAACTGAAACATTTGCGAAAGGAAGACATAATCCAACAGATTGATGTGCCCTAATAGTTGCAGTCCCAAAAAATCTAACGGTAGAGTTACATAATACATCGACTTTACAAAGCTAAATTAATATGTGAAACAAGAGATATTTCCTCTATCTACCACAGACTAATTACTGGCCGAACTTGACAGAACCACAGTGTTTTACAAGCGCGGTTGTAAAACTCAAGGAGAGTAGAAAGTGGACCTTGGATTTACTTTCAGCAGCCTCGTAACTCTCGCTTCCCTTATTTTGTCCTTTAGTCCTCACATATAATGAGCGATATTTCTGACAAAGGGGGAAGAATTGCTGTTTTCTTGGTCAGAATCTACCCATATAACACTTATCGTTGGCTGGGTTTTGACCTTGAAGTGGCATTTTTTTAGCTCCTTATATCAAGTGACTTCATGCCTTGTCTGGAGCGATTTCCATAAAAAACAATAAACAAACAAACAAAACAGCGGTTTCTATCAAATCGTCCTACATGAAAAATCACAACACCTTACCACATTTATAACACCTTATAGTAGGTACTGCTTTAAACGACTTCCATTCGGGAGAAGTTCTGGGTCAGAAATATTTCATAGGGACATGACACACATTTCTTGGACACCAGGAGTCATCTGTGATATCAACTATGTCCTAATAAGAGAAAGAAACCAACAGGAGCACGACCAGCGTTTAAAAGAGATACTTCAGAAAATGAAGGTCAAAAGAGTCACGATAAATGATGTGTATTTTGTGTCAATTATATCATTATATCTCAAATAAGGCAATCCAAATAAATTCTGAAAAAGTAAAACAATTATTGACTTGTCCAGACCAGAGAATGGGTCCGAATTACGGCCCTTGGCGATGACTTTAGTATGGTTTTAGCGCTGCTCCATGCTATTCACTCTAAAATTATTTGAATCTTTTTTAAACATTAAACAATTAAAGAAAGTTTGAGCTAATCTCTTTGACTTTTTTTATGCCATCAGTAAATATAGATGAGAAAAAGATAGAGAGAAAGAGAGAGAGAGAGGGGAAGGGAGGAATTACACATGAAAATTAGACATGAAAACTAAAAAATTTGAACTTCTCAGATTTTGTATAAAACAAGCATGACTTGTCACCTAGGTGTTACATTTCTAAATTGGCCATTTTAGGAAAATTTCCTTTAAAGGTGTAAGTCAGTTTGAAGTCATGTTTTTATAGATTATATACATATATCAATATTGTAATAAAAGAATGGAGGACCATTCAAATTATTAAAATGAAAAATTATAATAACATCTATAATTTAAATGCTACTTTTATTTGTCAAATGTGAAAATATTTACCATTATTAGGCGAAAAACACCATATATATATATATATATATATATATATATATATATATATATATATATATATATATATATTAGTACTTCATGTATCCACATAAAATATTATAAGGAGATATAATTTTTTATGTGTCAGTTTTCAGTATTTACTTCAACAGTGCTCGATACGTAAGTAGAGCTAGGTAGTAAGCAATGAAAATATATATGGCAATCAAGCTACACAGAGGCTTCCGTGTTTCATCCCCGGGGGGAATCGTCAGGCTAAATGCATTTAGCCTGACGATTCCCCCCGGGGATGAAACACGGGAGCATCTGCGTAGCTTGATTGCCATATATATTTTCATTGCTTACTATATATATATATATATATATATATATATATATATATATATATATATATATATATATATATATATATATATGTGTGACGTCACTTGCTTTATAATGCATCGTTCCTTCCCTTAAAAAAGAAGTAGAATGCTTAGACGTTAAGCCGCCGATAAAGTGTTAAAATTATCATCGTTTATTCTCTGTTTAAAATTGGCCGAGCGGTTAAAGACGTCGGGGTTTCGAATCGCATGACTGGTAGTGAATAGTCATATCTCTATGCTGATGAGTCCCGATTTAAAAAGAACGAAACGTATACGTACATAGATAATAAACAATAACAAATATATATATATATATATATATATATATATATATATATATATATATATATATATATATATATATATATATATACTAGCAGGACCCGGTGTCCCGGCGCTACCCGGGGAAAATATAACAGACTGATAGTTAATTTAGCAAATGAATGAGCTCAATGAATATTACTTTAGTCACAGATCAGTGTTACAATTTTGTTTTCTTTTTTGCTATAGGAACTAAATCCGATGCGTTTTCTGTTGGGGGGGGGGGGGTTCTACTTTTTTAAGGCAAGTACGTGTATTTTTGTGACCTTGCGATTCGGACTTATGTTTAGTGGTAAAGAATGTGATTAAATGCCCTCAAAAGTATGAATTCGTTATTTCCGTTTTCACATGTAATCACCTAAAAAGCAGAATCTTATGTTTTTAGCATGGTGGTAATTAGTGGAGAGTGAACATTTTAGAATTATTTTTGATATAGGCGATAAATCCGATGCGTTTTTTTTTTGGGGGGGGGGGGTAGTTTTATTAGACGAGTACGTGTATTTTCTTGACCCTGCCACTCGGATTTCATATTTTCTTTAACCATACATGCTTTTTATTATTTTAAATGTAAGTAGTTTACCGTTCCGGTGAAAACGAAACCATACTGTTCTTCTATGTTTGCAATTTGGTAAAAATGACAATGTAGTTTTTGTAATGTGTGAGCAATATACTACTTGACTATTGAAATTAATAAATACTCCATCACAGCACTGTTTGAAAAGTAAATTTCGATGATTTAAAAACAATAACATTCGATGCTAATCCCTTGATTCTATTAAAAAAAAAACAATAACATTCGATGGTAATTAATTGAATCTACGCAATAAGTTTTTTTAATAAATAATACAGAGCATTAGACTAGAGTTATTTTCTACAACAAAAATACAAATCGTACAAAAAAAAAACTATTCGTTTAAGACGCGAAGAAAAAAAATTGTTGATATTGACAGCAGGCAGAGTAAAATATATCGTTCGTTTAAGACGCGAAGTAAATAAAAAAAGTTATCAGCAGGCAGCAACACTCCTCCGCCCCCCCCCGTAATGATTAAAAGGGAAGTAGGAGGGAAGAAAGTAATATTTCGTTCAAGACACGAAGTAATATTACGATAAAATTACAAATAAGAAAAATATGTAATTGTACAAATGTGTGCTTAGTTAAAAGAACCTAGCCATGTGATATAATGTGTTCCAATTTTTGTTTTTCTAGTTTAAATGTAAATAATAATCCTTTAATGAAAGCGAATGGAAAGTTATGTAAAGAAATGTATGTGTAATGTTGATGAATGAAGATATATCAGATGGTTTGTCAACGGT
Source organism: Sepiola atlantica (assembly GCA_963556195.1). Classification (NCBI taxonomy): domain Eukaryota; kingdom Metazoa; phylum Mollusca; class Cephalopoda; order Sepiida; family Sepiolidae; genus Sepiola; species Sepiola atlantica. The sequence continues at coordinate 59,900,637 of OY744529.1, read as the reverse complement.
AAGTCGTCACACGCACTGGAAGATACCTAGATTGGTTTAATAGGTGTCACTGAAAATAAGTAACATATGACCATGATTAGTACTATGTTACGATAAAATTATAATTGTATGAAATGTCTAAATGTACTTACTAAATTTGGTAAAGATGTCAGTTATTTTGTAATTCAGCGTTTGATCTGTTTATTTGTGACGCGGTCGCTATGAAATGTGTCTAAGGCCTAAGTAAACTGATTGGCTGTTTTGCGAATTCTAAAGTGGTGTAACAGGATCGTATTTCCGATGTGAAATAATCTCTAAGCAGTGTTTGAGAGGAGTCACAGGTATAAAATGTTAGCGAGAATTTAATGTGCTACCTTCTTTTTGGAGTACCGAGTTGGGAGAATAATTTGTTGGGGATAAATAATAGGAATTAATGTTAGATGTTAAAAATATGTGTAAGTTGCTAGAAACACGGTCGAAGTAAGGGTGTATAGGTAGTGTTGATTTTCGATGTGTTTGATACATTAGTTTTCTTGCCTACCCTAACTGATTTGGAAGGGGGAAAATCATATATATATATATATATATATATATATATATATATATATATATATATATATATATATATATATATATATCGAGGCAGCATTTTTTCCTTAAGACACGTATTATTAAAAATAATTTTTGTCTGGTTATTTTAGTATTGATGCCTTCAATTTTCCGGATTAAAATCTTAATCTCGGAAGAAAATTGGCTGATGAAACTGCCGTAATGTACATGTTGGTCCAGAGTACTTTCTGACCCGTCATATATATATATATATATATATATATATATATATATATATATATATATATATATATATATATATATATATATATATAAAGAGTACAGACTGTAATCCAGCCTTTACTTGCCTGAAAATTTCCTTATTTATTTCCTTTATATACGAGTACTGAAGATAGCCACCCCAAGAAATAAATGCATAGTATACAGGAACCTTTTATAAATATCTTGGTGGTAGACCGAAACAATTGTATGCTAGTAATAAAATCAGATTTTTATGAAATGGTGTGAATCTGTTCTTCCTTTCATTTGATGTGGTTTAAATTAAATTCAAATATTTTATACCATAGCTCTAGCTTCACGCTATTGAGCTATTATAATACAATTGCTTTATGTTATAAAGTTTATATTTAAATATTAAAATGATGAATATCGTGTTTTGCCATGACTTGTTCATTCAATTCACGTTTGAACAGATAGAATATGGCTTTTAAAGCCCACCAGACTCTTACACTCTCTGGCGTAGTAATTGCAGATATGTTGTCATATGCAAGCTGTTGATTGGGCTATATCTTTGTGGTTTCTCCTATGCCTTTCAAACCCGGTACAGATTGGCACTCTTTACCTAATTGGTTTCAGGTTGCTATCTCTTGAAGGAGATAGTTCACAGGTTCCTTTTGAAGATGAATGAGTCCATGACTTGTAAGACCTGCTTTTCCCAGGCATTCTTTACCACAGTCAATGGCACGGTGATGGCATGGTGGCTAAGAGGTTAACGACGTGGACTGAGGACCTGGGTGTGCCGGGTTCGAATTCAGTTCGTTCCACTGAAACACTTTCATCAAAACCCACACCTAACCTTTTGTCTAACCTCCTGGAGAGGAGGTAAATAAGATACTTTACCACAGTCCACACAGACCCAATTATGGGGAATTCCAACCATTGCATTGGGCATTTCTGAGTCCTCATTCCTAACTGTTCTCTTAAATCTTCTAATATGCATAAACCCAAAACTGATGCCACGTCTCCATGTTGCTCTATTTAGTGCATTCTGTTCCCAATTACTCTTCAGGATCTCACATTTTTTGAGAGAGGTCTTTAGAGGGTCCTTGTATCTCAGTATCAGTTTATGAGGTGGCCTCTTTTCTTTGCAAAGTTATGCATAAAAAAACTGCTTTGAGATACAATCGTTGTTAATTCTACATATATGCCCACACCACCTTAAGTGATGTTTGTATAACCTGCTTTCAATGCTGCAACAACCACTCTGCTGAAGCATCTCCACATCACTAATATGCATCTGCCATCTAATACCTAGGATCTTACGAATAAACTGCTGATAAAAACGTTCTAAGCTTTTTATGTGTCTTCTATATACCACCCAGGTTTCATATGCATACAACAAAGCCAACAAAATACAAGCATTATAAACCTTGATTTTTGTTTTAGGTGATATTCCTGTTTTCCCACATATGACGTTCCAAGCTACGAAACGATTAACTTGCGAAAACAGAAACCAATTTCTGCATCAGGTTGATATGAGGACCTCATCGCACTACGCAGATACACAAATTTGTCAAAGAGATTACAATTTTTTACCATACACAGATATAGATGCTTAATTTGAGCTTTAGCTGGTGCAACGTTTTTATAAGGGTTAAAAAGAGTTAAAGGAATCATGAAATTTAAGTATATATATATATATATATATATATTAAAGTAAAGTCGATTTCATTCCCGCATTAAGACATAGTTGGATAATAATCAAAACCTTCAGATGCTAATCTGTTCCACCATCCAATTTGGCTATGCCCTCATGCGTGTTTCCAGAAATTAAGTGTCATTCGGACCTTGATATGTCAGAAGCCATGGTTAAGAGATAGCATGCTGACTTTAAACATGGTCGTACAGACACAAATGATACTGAATGCTCAGGTCGCCAAATTCGGCAGTTGTCTCAGAAAACATTAACAAAAAGTCCACAAACCCGTTTTAACCGATCGTAAATTAAAGTTGCATGAGACATCAGAGGAGTTAAAGATATCAGAAGGCAATGTTTTCACCATTTTGTATGAATATTTATTAATGAGAAATATGTGCATTCGCTCACAATCGATCAAAAACAACAACGTGTTGACAATTCAAAGCGTTTGAACAAAAAGTTTTTTTGCATCAATATGTGACAAAGGATGAAACATGGATTCACCGGTTTACTTCAGAGTCAGATCTGCAGTCAGCTGAGTGGACAGCAGCAGGTGAAGTCGTTCAAAGCGAGCAAAAAGGCAAACATCAGCAGGCAAGGCTTTGGCCTCCATATTTTGGGATGCACAAGGTATTTTTTTCATCGATTACCTTGGGAAAGGAAGAACCATTAATAACGAATATTATAGCATTATTGGTGTGTTTGAAGGAAGAAATCGCCAAGAAACGGCCACATATGAAAGAGAAAAACTGCTTCTGTCTCAAGACAATGCACTGCGTCACAAATCGATCACAACGATAGCAAAACTACATGATTTGCACTTCAAATTTCTTCAGCAGCCACCCTATTCTACAGATCTGGCTCCCAGCGACTACTGGCTGTTTGTAGACCTCAAAAGAATGTTCCAGAGAAATAGATTTGGATCCAAAGAAGTGATATTGGAAACCGAGGATTATTTAGAGGTCAAATACAAGTAGATCTATAAAAAAAGGCATCGAATTGTTAGAAAAGCATTGGAATTAGTGTATCATCCTAGAAGTACATAATTTTGATGAATAAAATCGAATTTTGTTTTATTAGTTAGGCCGGTGACTTATTGAGTGATGTGTTACATAATATTATTGCATATATTTAGCTGTCTTCTAATTCTTTGGCCATAGCTTTGACAAGGCACTTCATTTCTCATAATTTATTTTGCTTATACACTCTAGAACATGAAACTATAGTGACAATGTTTATTCGCGTATACTCTGAATAGGAATCGATGAACAAATGATAGTGTCAAACCTGAATGCAATATTTTAGTTATTATGTTATCTTGTCTCAACGTAATAATAACAGATAGATACGATAGTTGCATCTTTCACCTCTCATAAACTATGTATAAATGCATATAAAATTGGCTTTTGCTTGACATAGATGACTGACAAATTTGAATTGCTGCCCGTGAATAACTACATTGTATAAGTGGTCGTCCAATACAATCTCGTATCAGAAAACCTAATCTCTAAATTATCTAAAGATAGTCAATCTGTTGGATACTGGATTCTTCTGGGATGATGGAAACACTACTTGCAGACGTTTTTTGCTGGTCGAAAATCTGTTTGGTGGAGATTCATCATGTGGGTATTTGTAGCCGGATTGCTGGTTCTCACAACTGATTAAAAACAAAGACATTTGTATCAAAAATATATAGTTCTTTATTAACCTCAGGATACATGATTCTGGCAGAGAGTGAAAAAGAGAGAGAAAGAAAAATCCCATTGGGAATATTTTTACGTCTATTATCGTTTGCTTACTAACAAAAACTCTCTCCTAACTTGTTAAAAAGTCCAGTGCAAAAAAAAAACCAGCATACTATGTGATCACATTATTTCCGAACCCACGCATTCCCATGCATATCACATTTGAACTTTGATCTCAGTGACTGCTAAATTCAGTCTTGGTCGTCTGGGTAAGGATGGGGTGGCTTAAGGCCTCCGTAATGAAACACATAGTCAACGATGTGGTAGGGGTTGTAGCAGATGTCAACATGAACTATGGAATCGTCAAGCATTGTTGAAAGTAGATCTGTGGACAAAGTGTAAATTCAGTATCTCACTCATGCTGGCCTCTGAAATGAACAGGTTTAGCAGGATACTGTATTTGACGGCACTAAAACATGTCATGACTTCTCAAACGTAAACCAAACATGAACATTTATTTTCAAGTTGACTTGGTATCAGAATTAAAAACTTACTATTAAAACACAAGTTTTCTCTTACAAAAAATAAATGCTTGTATCTTTACTAACTTAAAAAATGAAAAGCTCAAAAATGCTTGTTTTTCATAACATGTTGATATGCAAATAGAATTTACCAATAACGTCTTCTTGGGGATTGAATTTAAGAAGGAACGGTTATTTTTGCTCAACATGTTTCTTTAGAGAACGTAACGGTCGACATGTATGTTTTCATAAGAAAAAAATAAAGTTATCAAAAATAAGTAAGCATAAAAACAAATATAACTCCCATTTTCTCTTTAGTTTCGTCGATAAAATTTATTTTTGTTCTCCTGCTTTCCTGAGTTAAATGGAACAAATGTGTGTTGTAACCAATTTGCATTCCTCTTGCTTTGTAATTACTGCGTCGCTTTTTCAGGAATTTCTTTTTTTCTTGGAAACTTAAATTGAAGCTCTCTTTAATTTTAAGTGATTATGGTATAGTTGTAACCAGTGCTTGTCATGGTGTAGTTGTAACCAGTGCTGGTCATGATGTAGTTGTAATCAGTGTTGGTCATGGTGTAGTTGTAACCAGTGCTGGTCATGATGTAGTTGTAATCAGTGTTGGTCATGGTGTAGTTGTAACCAGTGCTGGTCATGATGTAGTTGTAATCAGTGTTGGTCATGATGTAGTTGTAATCAGTGTTGGTCATGGTGTAGTTGTAACCAGTGCTGGTCATGGCGTAGTTGTAACCAGTGCTGGTCATGGTGTAGTTGAAACCAGTGCTGACTGTGAACACGGCATGCTGTGTTCGAGTTCTCTTAAGGTCACTTCAGTAATATCTCCGGGAAACATATGCAGCCACATATCCTTGCCTCAGCTATGGAATAAATAGTAGTGTCGACTGACTTCGAAATCTTAGTAGGCAACCAATCTAGGAGAAATAACAGCACTCCTCTTTTTCTTATCCCAGCATTGTTTCTAGCCGTCTCACGAATTTAAGCAGTCAATTTGAAATTAAAAGGTGATAATAAAAAACGATCATAAAATAATACAAATCTCTATTTTTATAAAACTAGATATGTGTATATGTTTATATATTTGTATGCACAGAATTAACTTCTAAAAAAATTAACCACTTATAGGAATGTGTGGGTAATGTGGGTTATATTTATTTTAATTTAGTTTTATGTAAAGGAGGTAAAAAGGGGGTGGAAGCCCTAGGTGAAAATTCAGATACCTTTGATTTTTGTGAACAATTAACAATAGGTATGAGACATCAATTTATAAATGTTTGCAAAATTTCAGTTTCTTTGGAGCATTTTGAAGGGTTTTTAGACGGCATAATATAGGCACAACCTGTTATTTGAACATTCAAACATTCAAACATTCTTTGGAGCATTTTGAAGGGTTTTTAGAGGGCATAATATGGGCACAACTTGTTATTTGAACATTCAAACATTCTTTGGAGCATTTTGAAGGGTTTTAGAGGGCATAATATGGGCACAACCTATTATTTGAACATTCAAACATTCTTTGGAGCATTTTGAAGGATTTTTAGAGGGCATAATATGGGCACAACCTGTTATTTGAACATTCAAACATTCTTTGGAGCATTTTGAAGGATTTTTAGAGGGCATAATATGGGCACAACTTGTTATTTGAACATTCAAACATTCTTTGGAGCATTTTGAAGGATTTTTAGAGGGCATAATATGGGCACAACCTGTTATTTGAACATTCAAACATTCTTTGGAGCATTTTGAAGGATTTTTAGAGGGCATAATATGGGCACAACTTGTTATTTGAACATTCAAACATTCTTTGGAGCATTTTGAAGGGGTTTTAGAGGGCATAATATGGGAACAACTTGTTATTTGAACATTCAAACATTCTTTGGAGCATTTTGAAGGGGTTTTAGAGGGCATAATATGGGAACAACTTGTTATTTGAGCATTCAAACATTCTTTGGAGCATTTTGAAGGGGTTTTAGAGGGCATAATATGGGCACAACTTGTTATTTGAGCATTCAAACATTCTTTGGAGCATTTTGAAGGGGTTTTAGAGGGCATAATATGGGCACAACTTGTTATTTGAACATTCAAACATTCTTTGGAGCATTTTGAAGGATTTTTAGAGGGCATAATATGGGAACAACTTGTTATTTGAACATTCAAACATTCTTTGGAGCATTTTGAAGGGGTTTTAGAGGGCATAATATGGGAACAACTTGTTATTTGAGCATTCAAACATTCTTTGGAGCATTTTGAAGGGTTTTTAGAGGGCATAATATGGGCACAACCTATTATTTGAACATTCAAATATTGCCTAAAATTGGATCCAAAGTCATTAGAAACCAATTGAGCAAAATTCTCTGAATTTTAGTTTCTTCTTAAGACCACTTAAAAGTTAGACATTTTCTAGAATCAAAATCATGTAATGAATTTAATCAAAGTTAGAATAGGAATTCTAGGAATATGATTTAGTAGCATCATATTTTGATTTTAATAATAAGATAAGAGTGATGCAAAACTATAGTTTGGGGAATTCATTTTAACCGTATCTGTCTGTTCAAAATCGAAACTTCTATTAATTGTACTATTGTACGATCTTTCAATGCTCAATTCAGGGTGTGTGTGTGTAGTATCTGTTCTGTTGTTATGAGAGAATCCTTGCAAGCATTACCTCTTCCTTTGGGGGGGTAGTGTAGTATTTGTTCGTTCGCAATGATACCATCTTCCCTGGCATTACCTCCTCCGTTTTGTGAGGAGTAGTGTAGCATCTTTTCTATGGGCATGATACTATCTCCCCAGACATTACCATCTCCTTTTGGGGGTGTGTGTAATGTAATAGCTGTGTTATTGTCATGAGACTTCCATCGCAGGCATTAACCCCTCCTATAAGGGAGGGTAGCTTATATCACCAAGAAATTATCACAATAGGCTATTAATTAGCAAACGCAACACATACATTATATATACTAGAAAAAATGTGTTCCATCCGGTCGCATAATTTTCCTAGTCATAATAATTATAATTACATTTTCTTAACGAGCAAACTAAGATGTTTGCCCTTACTGTAACCCAACTTCAAATATTTCCCTTGTCACATGATCAAGCTATCTAACTCTTATATGGGGCCAAATTTATCATCCATCAACCATACTTAATAACCTGTTGCACCTGAAAAATCATACATGAATTTAATTTTAAAAGTATATTATTACCAAGTCATATTTAGCATTGTCTTATCTCCAGATAAAATGTGTTTTCTTCTTCTTCTTCTTCTTCTTCTTCTTCTTCTTCGTCTAAATACAAATTCGGAATGAGGCCAATTCTTTTAATGTCAACTCTTGTTACAGGGCCCGCACCCTAACGGCCATTTGAAAGACTAAACGTACCGGCTTCCTGAAAGATATCAGTAGACACGCTTGATCGAACCAAAAAGACATTATGTCCTTGGCCATGATCCCCATCTACTGTCGCTAGACAATGGCGACTATGTAAACAAAGCCGGTAGACCTTTGCTAATAATAGAAGTTATACAAAAACAAGAAAAAGGTTGCTAAAAACTGTTCATAAACAATTTCTGAAACTATTCACAACAGAGCCGACGTTATCTATCTCCAAAACCCACAATTTGGGGGAGTGGAGGTAGAGTGGGGAGTCAAACCTGTGGAATGAAGGGGGGGGGGGAAAGAATTTGTTGTCTCTTACCTAAAACGCTGTCAGTAAAAAATTATATAGAGTCGCCTTTAACATTAACAACATATTTTAAATAAAACTATGCATGTGCATTAATGTGGGCTAAGCTTAAATTTCGTTAAAATTCCACTCTTTTTGAATATTGCGATGATGTTAAATTGATAAACTTGTATTTCTCATAAACTATATAATGTATGGGATAAATACTGAAAATGTTATTAACATCTGATAATTATCTGATTGTAGGTAATTGCGTTTTAAGTATTGTATCTCAGCATTAGCTAACCCAAAATGTGCTGATTTACCATAAAACAGACAAACTTTAAATGTAAATGAACACGTTTGTTTACAATGAGTTAGAGTTCTAGTTGAGAGTCCGTATTATAGGTGTGGATGTGGTGCATGAGCCGTTAGCATCGGAATTACTTCACGGCATACTGGTACATTAGTTAATATTTACCTTCCTCCCACTGCAGGAAGATATGACACAAGGTCGGAAGGTGGGGATTGAAAAGCCAGCGCACAAGAGGAAGTGTACTCTAGCTCACAAAAACTGTGTGAGCAGCCGCATCAGCATTCCGCAATAGAGGTGTGTCAAGCGATTAGCGATAAACTAACCGAAGCACAAGCAGATAAAGGCTGGGACAGTGGACCTCCTAAAACTGCACAGAACCATACCTCAGTCCGTCAGAAGAAAGGCCACCTATCTTTATAATGGACCAGACCCTGTCGGACTGATTGTCGAGGACGTATCATCGACTGGTACAAACAGCCTCTGCCCAATTCTGTAATTCTGGCATAGGCATAGTTAACCATTTTACCATGTCTTTTGTTGCAGGGGTGGGGGTGATGGTGATCGTTCTTACAACTTGTTAGGGATACAAAACAATTGCAGCAAAGAAAAATGACAGACACAGGAGTTAAATTTGTAAATCACGAATAACCGGTTTATTAGACCCTAAAGGTAAAAGTAGATCAAGTAGGTTTCTTTTAGCTGCAGCATCACAGGAATGGTTTACGAGGAATTAATTCTCCAATGTTGGTGGTCGAAATGTAAACGTCACTGAGGTTGGTGAAACAGCTCAGTGCGTTTGGTCACTTTTGCAATTGATGTTAGTCGAGTGTGGAATGTTGCACCAAGGTTGAATGACTGCTGGGCAAATTGGAAAGGAAACTGTCCTGAGAAGGCCGGATAACACATCGAATTTATAGTTAATAGTTGTCCTGAAAAGGACAGGTTGTTTGTTCTGAGTTGGACGAAAAGAATGGTAGTGTCTGGTCAGGAAATAAAAATTTCGGTTGCTACACTCAGTTCGTGGGCTGATTAAGTTAATGACTGGACAGGAGAATCAGTGAATCTATTGACGGGGCTTCGTTTCTAGAGCTATTGCTCCAGAAATGACATACCAAAGGCCTTTGATAGGGTTTGGCATAAAGGTCTACTTCACAAGATTTCTTGCTATGGAATATAAAGAAATGTCCTCTCAACCATCAAATTTTTTCTCTCTGATAGGTTCATAAAAGTAGTCGTTGATGACCAGAAGTTCGAACTCATAGTATCAACGCTGGCGTGCCTCAAGGATCCATTCTGGGCTCAATCCTCTTCCTAATCTTCATCAACAATCTCCCAAATCACTTTCTAAGATCATTCGTCGACATTTATGCAGATGACACAACCATCTATGGCAACACTTCGGTAAGCAGCAATGACCAAGATCTATCTGACTCTCTCTCTCTTCCGACCTTGAGCACATGGTGCAATGGGGAAAAAGGTGGCTTGTTACTTTTAATGCGTCCAAAACCAAGCTTCTCTTTTTTCACTACTAACGCTCTGATCTCGTCATAGCCCCAATTAATATGAATGGATCTTGTCTTGAGGAAGTACCCTGCTTTGACAAGCTTTTGGGACTGATCTTCACTCCTGACCTGAAATGGAAGACTTACATCAAATCCGTTGCCACGGTCACTGGAAAAATGGTTGGATTATTCTACCGTTCTAGAAGGTATCTCAATCCTGACGTAATCCTCTACCTGTATAAGAGCCAAATACGTCTTAAGCTGGAGTACTGTTGCCACATCTGGGGGTGGGGGCTAATCAGAGCATCCTTTCCTGCCTTGACAGTGTACAAAACCGACTTCAAAATCTAGTGGGCAAGGTCCTCTTCTCCTCACCACACCTCTTTCTCACAGAAGAGACGTTGCTAGTCTTTCTCTATTCTATCGTTATTGCCATGGCAGGTGCTCGGCTAAGCTTCAATCTAGTGTCCACCCCTGTAAAATATTTACAACAAAAACTCGTTTAGCTACAACCACTGTCAACATTTTCCCTTTCTCCCTTACTGTGCCTTAAACTAAACGAAATTTCCATGAGCAAAGTTTCTTTTTTAAAACGACCAGTCTATGGAACTCAATACCATGGGACTACTTCCCAGCTGTTGTTTTCAAGTTCAATGTAAACAAATTCGTGTTAAGCCGTCCTCCTAAATAATCAAATTCTGCCAAACATCCACCATCATTACCAATCATCACAGTGTTGTCTTACCGTCCACCTGACCAACTCATTAAACCTTGTCCTCGGGTGGCCTTTGGGCCTTGATAAGTGGTGACTATGTAGTAAAAAAAAAGGTAGTCGACAACCGGACGAAGTCATCAAAACATCAGTAAAAGCAGCAGATTAAAAGTAACCAGGAGGAACAGAGGTGCTAGTTGCAGCCAGGCACAGTAGCCGGAAATATCAACAAGATCAGCTGACTAAGTCGAAGGCTGGACCGAAAATCGGTTCTAGTCAGCAAAATTTGTGTTAAAGTTGACCCAAACTCTGACTAGCATACTTTTGTTAGACAGAAAAATAAATCGGGCCAGTAATTTAATGCAGCCCAGGGATGGGGCATCAGATACGAGCTGATATCTAAAGAAATAGCCACAGTTTGTCTGGAGCAAGGAACTAATGCAAACTCGTGCAGGATGGCTGCCAGGTGGCATAGCTGTCAAAGCTCCTGCTTATGGGCAAGCAAGCATAGCCGCAAGATGTTATACATTTTTTTTTAATGTAGGGGAAATCAGCTCCCTGGAAGGGGCACTCTAGAAGGGTACAAAAATAGACGAGAATGGATCTGCCAGCATTTCCCATTAAGGGGACCGGCAATAAACCACATCAGTATTCATGAAGGAGGAGGTCATGCCTGGGAGGATGGCCTCCTACGACCAAACCGAACTTTATTCCAACAAAGAAGGATCTTCGAAGATTCCTCCAGCTGGCGTTTCTACCTTCTTTCCACTTGCAACACATTAGACATGGTCAGTTAAAGGTGTTGGGAACATCCAGCTCTCTCAAAGGTGCACTCTGGTCAGGTACAAAAATAGCCCAAAGCGAACGTCAACATTCCCCGTTAGTGGCAATTCAGACAACCGGCAATAAACCAATTCCCTCCCAAAGAAGGAGGTAATACCTGAGAGGATGACTTCCTACGACAAAACCGAACCCTACATCATTCAGACAAAAGCGAACCAGACTCTAGTATCAGAATCTACTAAGGGTTTCCCCGGTCGATATGAAATCTCTCTAATTTACAGTAGCAAGATGTGGCACAAAGCCAGAAAGTGGAGAAAACTAGTTCTTCCAAGGGGGCACTTTGGTCAGGTACAAAAATAGCCAAGAACGGATATGTTGGCATTCCCCATTATGGGGAACTCCAGATGACCGGCAATAAACCAACCAACCCACCCTCCTAAATGAGGAAGTAATGCCTGGGAAGATTGCATCCTTCAGACAATAGGATCAGGATCTCTAGCAAATCAGTCCCTACAATCAGAATATGCCACCGATTTACCCTGACAGACATGCATTTTTTCCTTTTCCTTCAGCACTGGTCGCTGATTACATATCAAACCAAACACGCCAGTGAAAGAGACTAGCTGAAAATAAAAATGGTGGCAATTAATTGTCAGGCTTCAACAATATAAACTAAAGCAGCTATTACACTGACACGTTATATTTTATGTCGCTTAGGCTAATTTCTCTCACCACTTTGATGTTGTAATGAGCAGTTTAATCAGAAGCCAACCACTAATGAAAGGTGAAGGTCAAGCATCTCTTCAACAACATCCGGTTTTCTTAGTAGTGAGTTCAGGTTTAATTCACAAACCTCTGTCGACTGAGTAAACACGAAAACGGAAGTATGTGTGGGCAAAGTGCAGTAAAATCAACACGTAATATCTCGTTTTTTAGTTTTATGTAAGCAATTCAGGGAGGGGGGGGGGTCAGTTCGTTTTTATTTCCTGTCCAACTGCTGCTACTTTAAATGTAATTCTCTTCATAAATATTAACTAATTTCGTTCTGTCTGTGTATCGAATGTGTTGAATTTGAGTAAGTGTCGATTTGCAAAACTTTTCTCTCTCTGGTATATTTAAGTTTCTTTTTCAAGCTTGTCTTAAATCATTGTGAGTTCCTTCACAATCCAATTTTGGGCAATCGATTTTTATTCCGTCTTGCTTCCGGTGAGAGACGAGGACAAAGGTCTGCTTATATGTGACAAGTCACTTCTCAAATAACACTTTTTCTTTAATCTTTCCAGAAATTGAATTATCATTGCTTTGCAGACACAAATTATTCCATCAGAAGAGAACCAACAGTGATCGTGGGCTGCAAGTTGTCAGAGGGTTTTTTCCATGAATCTGGAACATTTTTTTTTCATTTTTTTTTCATTAATTGCATTTTATCCGTGTTTCAGCTTGGATACTTGTCGGAAATATCTGTGACTGTCTTTTGTACTTTTTGAAGCGCTACCTTAGATATTCTTATACTTGCTCTTATCTCACAGCTGCCAATGGGGATCGTTGGTGTGCTGCCATGCCATATGTCTTTGGGCACTTGTACCTGCCAGATTCCATCTCTCTCCAGCTATGTTAGTAGATCAAGATTAGTAATGTTATTTAACCGACAGCTAGTAGGAATTAAGGAATTTATACTTTTCATACTGGTATACGCCCAAAGTGAACATAATGGTTATCGCTGGATCTTAAATTCTGCTCGTCGACTTGATTATTCGTGCCTAGAACAAAGCTGACCTTTCACCTTAGATCTTTAATCTTCAGTTTGTCTCTTTTACAATAGATCGATATTTTATTTTTATTGCTAGGTATTTAATATCGAGACACAATCTTTAATGTAGAAAATACATCATATACGATTAATTGCATACAAGTTGCTATTTTGCTTATAATGTGGTAAAATTGCAGGCCGATTTTTTTTTCTTTTACTAGGCCAAAAGTCACTCGAGGATAAGAGTTAAATACAAATATTTATAATAAGGTGATGTAGTTTGCTTGAAGCATTGTGTTTAATATTTATATAATGAGGTCATAGAAGGTTATTACAACGCAGGAAGTGAACATATTCCGGTGTTGAGAAGAAAGACAAAAACGAAGTAATTTTTGTCCCTTTATTTATTTATTTTTTTGATTTAGTCTCAACTTCTACATTGATCTAGTGTGTTCCATGATATATTTCGAGGTAAGACCTCTTTATATAAGTGTTTCACATCTTATAAAACTCGTGTGGTCTTAAGCACTGGTGTTATTGTTTTCCTTTGCATTAACGCAGTCATTGGCAGCAAATTAGATTTAGATATCTTAAATTATGAAATTTTGTGTGTGTTAAATCAATTTTAATTCATTCTTATTATATTAATTTATTCCAATTCAATCCCATAACTAATTTAAAAAAAAGTAATATTTAATATAAATTGGTGTTCAGAATGAGGACAGTTAATAATGTAAACACTTTGAAAACAAAGACCTGCTCTCCCTACATTCTGACAAAGGGAAAGAATTCTGCATCCTCCTCCATGGTACACACCGAAGTAATGCCACACTCTACATATATGTAACAAAAATTCTCTTCTACACGAATCCAGGACTGCATTAACGCTACCTGAACCGACATATGTAGAAGAAAGATCGGTACTTGTCCAGGATTTGAACCTAATTTCCGTGACTGCCCGGCAGCAGCGAGCCGACAGCTAACGGAAGCGTTCGAGATCTGCCGAGTCGAAGACGAGGCTGGCGTCGTCGACGCTGTATAAACAAAACTGCCAGAAAATCGGTAAAAAAAAAAAAATGAAGCTCGGCAGACGACAACAATATAAGACGATGAATATACTTACAGAAAAAGAAATGCATATATTTTTATACAAAAAATGAAATAAATGAACAAACCCATAGCTGAAATAAATAAACTTTTTTTCGCTAAAATAATAAATACTGTTTTTTTTGTAACTTTTTTAACCATTTTTTTTTGTAACTTTTTTTCGCTAAAATAATAAATACTGTTTTTTTTGTAACTTTTTTAACCATTTTTTTTTTTGTAACTTTTTTTTTTTTGCAATTACGCATTGTTTTTCTTCATCTTTTTAGCTTTTTTTAGAGGTTTTTTTTTTTACATTAGGCATTTTTTTCCTTTATTTTGTTTAGCTTTTTTATGGGGGGGGGAATTTTGAAGATTCTTTGCTTGGAGGGGTAGGGCTTGTTTTTTTTCGGGGGGGGGGGGGTGCTGGAGAACACGGCCGACGTTATGTTTTCTACGGTTGAACAGACTCTCGTCTATCTCAACCGTATGCCCTGGGCCTCCGAGTTGTCTGGGGTTTCGCGCTAGATGTTCGGTGCACACCTCCCGCAGAAAATTCTTCCAGTCCACTTGTGTGGTTCGAGACAGTACGTCGCATTCTTTTTGTAGGTTTTTACCGGTCGCCATATCCTGGGACCACAGGTAGATCATCTTTAGAATGGTCGAAATTTCTAATTTTGATCGCGAAAAAAGCGTCCCTGATCGCAACGAAATCCAAGCCCGGCATTCCGGGTGGGGTATCTCCAGGCATATTTGTCCGCCACAGTCTTTCGCGGTGCTAACCGGCAAAGTCGGCCGCCGCCGCATCGCATACACCGCATTACTTTTGCCAGCAGAGCTTTCTGCTGACAAAAGTTAATGCACTCCTCCGGAGATCCAATCGTGCGACATAGCACTTCGAAATTCATTTTTTGCAATTGGTTAACAAGCGTCTCTTCTTCAAATCGTTATCGGTTGCTTGATGCCAGCCTCGTTTTCGACGCTTCCGTTAGCTGTCGGCTCGCTGTTGCCGGGCAGTCACGGAAATTAGGTTCAAATCCTGGACAAGTACCGAAAGATCCTTCCCAATAAATACAAATACAATCTTACTACTAGAAACAACAGACTCAACTTTCTACCATCTTATCAAGACACATAACACCAACATAACTACACAGATCAGGCCTCCAGTATCCAGTATAGAAGGACCCTTATATAAAATCTCATGATTCTTCACTCAATTACTTAAACGTTTACCCTTACCTTTCCTGGACACTTTAGCAGTTTAGATGAAGTGATCCGCCATTTACATATGCTGCAGTCACAACAAATAAGCCAAAACCGATAGTCTTTCAGCCTTGATGTCGTTGCTCTATACACCTCGGTACTCGCAGTTGATGTGATTAATGACCGCATCTCTTCCAATGACTTATACTATTTCAGTCTCAATAGGATCCAGTCTCTCGGAAATACTTGCCATCTCGTACATGTATAGATTAGAGTGTCATGCCCTTAACACCTACTACTCAGTCATATTCTTAACTAGGTACATTGACGACATACTGGTCCTAATGTCGTCATGCGAGGAAGCTGATAAAAATCAGTCAAGGTTAACATCTTGGCCATGGAGAGGAGCATTGAAAATCTTTGCATAAAAGAAGCTCTTTTTATTTCTATGTTACGTCCTGAACAGACACAAACTGTGTTCAGCATTTATAATAATGTAGATATCATATTCAAACTTAACTCTACACACATTATAAAAACAAGAATACTAAGTAAATATGAATACATCCGGATAAACGAAAAATATTAATAAACAAAATTATCATAAATATAAACAGGAAAACTCACTTCGTATATAGATTTACAATTAATTATTAAAAAAGAAAGGAAAAAAATATAAATGAAATTATCTTGAATACTAGTGGAATAACACACTAATTAATAGATAGATTTACAACTATTATAAAAAATAAATGAATAAAAAAATTATCACAAATACAAATAGTAGATAGATTTACAATTAATTATTAAAAATATAAAAATTCAAAATAAATGTATTATTTTGATTATTCGGACTACTGTTTTCATCTTGGATATTATTTTTACAAAGTTTCGGCCGATGTAACCTCCGTCTTTCTTCAGGTGCATCTTATGGAACTCTCGAATCATTCTGTCAAACTCAAGAATCTACAGAATTTTGAACGAAACCCTTCATTTAGTCCACGGGGCAGCTTGCTATCGTGCCATGACCGAGTAGAAGTCTTAAATAATGCTAAAGTGTATCCTTAGTATCACCCGTACTGAGGATTAGACCTTCAACCTCCAGAAGACTGTCACTTAGAACTGATTATCACTTAACACTTATGTCCGTTATGCCCGAGGTCCTTACGGACAATTCTAGTATGATTTTTAGGAGCCTTAAACCTAGTCTTGTTTTACATGTGTAGTTTTACTACTATCACTATATATTACTACTTATTACTATATATTACTGCATATTGCTCTTCATATATATATATATATATATATATATATATATATATATATATATATATATATATATATATATATATATATATATATATCTGTGTGTGTATAGTATTTGGAAGAGAATTCACATTTCATAGAACATGATATTTGTGACAATAAGCAATACGATCAGGACTTTAATTAAAATTACAAGAGGAGAAACGCAGGAGTAAAAATCTGGTTTTTAATTTGTGAACCTCTTGTAGCACCAAACGTGGCCGTGTTTGCCATAGTGATATTATAGGGTCAAATCCTGGGTCGTAGGCACCAACTGTGGCCTGGGTGTGCCGTGGGGATCTCTTATTGTCGAATCCTGCATATTGAAGCACTAAATGTGGCCCGGTTGGGCCATTGATATATCTCAGGGTCGAATTCTGGGTCGTAAGGCACCAAATGGGAAACTATTGTACAAGAAGGTAATTTAACATTATCTGCAGAACATTTTGGTTTGGCATCATGATTTTCACAGATTGTGACCAGAAATAAGGAACGAAGGAGAAATTTAGTTGAAGCATCGATTTTGGAGGAAATGGTAGAAAGAGAAATTGTCTGCAAGTGTGAAATAAAGTCAACGTCAATTAGAATGTCTTTTATTGATTTGTATTTGCACTCGATAGAAAACGCAACAACATGTCAGTTATTTAATGTAGGTATTTATCCCTGCTGTGTGAACGATTTCCATCTGAGAAAACTAAGAGATGAGGCATCTGTTGAACGAAGCCATTTTTAGCACGTCGCATTACTTGAAGGAGAATCACATCAATAACCGAGGCAATTATAATGTCGGATTTGCAACAAACAGAGCATCGGTTTCACAAGATAAAGCTTTTACCAAATAATCGATTTAGGGCAAAGTGCGATTTTTCTTATCGAAATCTACGTTTCAAATAAACAAGATTAATTTTTACTTGGTAAGTGTTTGGTTGTTCCAACCTATTAACCTTTTTCGGATTAGTTATGCCAAATCGAGTCATTTTGGTAAAGGTTTTATACTTCAAGTTCTTAATATTTTTGAATATTTATTCATAGTGTTTGCTTTAATTAGTAATTCATAATGTAAATGTATGCATTTACATGTCATACCTAGAACATATTCCATTTAACCCATAAATGGGAACCTGACAGGTTATGCTGTCTTAGGGCTGTGTGTAACCGTCGGACAGCTAGCCTAAACTCTTAGCGACAAACAAAACTCGGTAAAAACTGAAAAGAAATTAAAAAAAAACATTGTCTCAGGAAAATGCGAATACAAAAATGACGACGAGACAGGAAACGAGGAGTTTACTAAAATCTAAAGGACCACCGTCAGCTAATAAATTGCAGAATAGAAAATATTAGGAACATAAAGATAATACGAGACAGGAGAGATACACAAGTTACGAGCGGTTAAAATGGAGATTCACATGTGGTGAGAAAGAGTGAATAAAGTTCACTTAGATAAATGAAGTGTACAAAGGAAATAATACTCATGCTATTTAATTCTATTTTGAGAGAGAATGAAGGTAGTGTATCTTACCGGAGATCCCTAAAATATTGGGATATTTAAGTGGATAGAAATTCCTCCATGTAGGTCCGAAACTAAGCAGCTAAGAGATAGGGGACAGAACACCGGAAGCTGCGCACACGGTGTCAGGGTTAAAACATCCCTTAGAAAAATGAGGGCCGACAAAGGGAGATAAATCTAAGGGACTTATTCTATGCTAGACAGAACACAGGTACATCCACTGCAGATCTGAGTGAACATGGGAGTAATGACAACTAAGGAGTTACTCTATACTCCACAAAGCTCCAGAATTGGGTACTCATCACTAGATGTAATTTCATACCAAAAACACATGTTAACTAGCCTATAGATTTGACCGTGACACATTCTATTATTCCGGAATATCAGAGTCAATATGATCGTAATGGTAACTAAGGGGTAACACCATATTTGCCAAAGCTCGCAAAGGATGGTTTCGCCACTGGATGTGTTTTTTTTTGTTGCTCGTTGTCAGCGTCGTTGTTGTAATCATCATCATCATCATCATCATCATCATCATCATCATCATCATCATCATCATCATCATCATTCGTTTTACATGCTGGCATGTTTTGGACTTCTTTTTAGAAATTGACATCCAAACTAACCTATCTCTGACCACGTCTTTATTTATCTCTCTTTCTCTGAAGTCCATCTTTATCACTTCCTCCTATGTTTTCCTTGGCCTTCCCCTATGAACTGACCCTGCTACCTCAATTGTTTTACATCTACTGACCCAAGAATTCTCATTAATTCTTTCAACGTGGTCGTACCATCGGGATCTATTGTTCTGCACACATCTCTTTATACTGTCCAGATTTAATCTTCCTCTTAGGTCATCAGATCTAAGCCTGTCTGTAAGACTCACGTTACACATCCATCGTATCATTCTCATATCATTTCTCTCTATGCAATGCATTTCCTCAGCTCTCGCTATCAAGGGTTCACTTCCATACATCACACTGTGCACACATGCTTTATAGACTCTTGTCTTAGTCGACAACGGTAACACTTTACTGGTTAGTAATGGCAGTTTTTAAGGGGCGGCTTTTCAGAGTTCAAGCATCCATATGACGAGTGGCGATTGAATTCAAATCTCAGAGAAATAACCGCATTTGTGAAAGAAAAAATAATAAGTTCAATTGTTCTGATTTTATTTTCAAATACAATAACTCCCCGACGTATTAAAGTCGTTTTTATTGCTGGAGTCTCTTCCTCTATCATCAAAGTGACTTACATCGATTTTGTGAATATAAATGTTGTAATGGTTGTACAAGCTGAAAGAGTATTCAATTTCCACACTGACAAAGAAAGAAAAGAATTACTCTGATGCTGGTCATGTTTAAGATTATTCAAAGCAGAGAATCACGTTGAAGTGCAATATATATTTTCTTTTAAAAATGAAAGCATAATGCACGTGTTACCAATTGGAGACCTTGTAGAAAGGTTTCATTCTGCATAGAACTGAATATAGTAAACAAACCAAGTGAAAAAGAAAAACAACAAGCATAACAAGGATGCAACGACAAGGCGTGCGATAACCAAACTTTTTCATTTCTAATATTATTTAACACCGCACTATTTCCATGTCATGCTTCCCTCTGAGAAAGAAAGATAAATCCAAGCAGTTCCAACAGGATTCAACTTGTGTTCAGTTTCCAGAGCAAAATACAATGTCCCTTTCGGTAAAAACGAGAATACAAAAATCATTTACGCCTAACAACTGTGTTCCAAGATTCATAATGATCGGTGTGTGGAGGTTAGCGTGATGATGAGATGCTATTCCTGTGGTAGGATTGCTGTCTATTCATCTGACTGGGATGAAGAAGAAAAGAGGGTCCCCAGGTTTCGTTAAAAAAAAAATTTTCTCTACAATGATATCAACTTTATTTAACAGTTTCATCAACAGAGAATAGGAACAGAAGGAGTTAGTAACACAAGAAGAGAAGGCAGTAGGACAGGTTTGTTGACTATAGTAAAAGAATGGAGTCGCAGAGTGTCATTTTGTCCCTAAACGTCATGCGAGAGACGAGGAGAACAATATGGTGTCTGGTCACAGCGACAGCTCCCAAGGAACTGTTCGTAAAGGGCAGTAAATAATCTTGGGCAGAAATAGCTGAAAAAGCGTGTATGCACACTGTTCTAATCTTCCTATATATTTCTACGCGAATTTGGAAACACCTGTTTAAATTAACCGAACCACGTACCAATCACTACTTGCGATATTATATGTTACTACAAAAGAAAATAGATCTGTATTATGTAACTGCTACATTAGTTTAGGAGTCAATCATGTACATACAAATATATACACGTATACACATACGTAACTTCATATAGATAAAGAAGAAATCAAATCTTATAATTGAATATTCAAGTGAATTATTCTTTTGTCATGAAACGTCCATAGAAAAAAAAGAGTATATTTACCGGCATTAAGAGAAAGCCAGTGTTTGAAAGGTCAACAGTAAATTGCTATATTTATATAGAGGAAAAGAAGTGGCAATTTGTATTGTGTTGGTTGTAAAATATTTATTTCGGTTTGGATAGATGCAATATTCTGAATTAAACAACAGAAAAGTAGAATTTCAGTCAATTCGGTATCAAGAAGAAGCAAAGATAAACTACATTCGAGTTGTTGAAAAATTGTGAAAAACTAAAATACAGAAGTAAAACCATTTTCTGTTATTTAACCTTTCAATTTATTCTTTCGTCTGTAAGTTAAGTTTTATTATCTAAAAGAAAAGAAAATAATGCCCAAAACTTTTTTATATGGAAATTTGTGTAGCATCTTTTGAATATATTTTCATTTTTGTTTGTACCTTTTCTAAATAAAATGTGAATTGTTAATTTAATGATTTTATTATTTTTATTAAAATAAAAAATTGCATTAAAGCTTGTTTTTTTCTTTCCTACTTGTTACCCCATAAGATTGGTTATTCAGATACACTTAATGGCAGGCATTCGTCCATGAAGAAACTTTCATTCATATATTGTTATAGAGAGTGTTGGGGTTGATCGGCCACACAACTAAGAAAGGAGACACAGGCAAGTAACGGCAATGACAAAGAAGAAAGGACAAACACTGGTGATCTGTTCAAAGAAAGGTATGTTTATTTACCATAAGAAATGGTAATAACAATGAGTGATGGGATTTGATATGACGTCACTGGAACAGGAGAGACTGGAAAGACGGGAGTGGCGTCTCTGGTGACAGCAAACTGGAACGACAGGAGTGATGTCGTTGGAGAGAAAGGGGAGGGTAGTTGTTGACGGATGTCGACAAGGTACCCTTGCTGTCGCTGGCTGGCAAAAAAATATATTGCAGTAGTTTGAGTGAGTAGTAGCCCTGATAAGGGCTGTTGGAAAAAAAAAGGGAAAGGAGTTGGAGCCACTGATGCAGGAGTCAGAGCTGCAGGGTGCTGGTGCAGTTGGAGCAGCTGGTGCAATAGCTCAGGACTGCAGGAGCTCAATACTGCAGGAGTTCAGGAGTCAGAACTGCAGGGTGTTTGTGCAGGAGAGGAGCAGGAACAGAAGATGCAGGCTGAGGCACAGGCAGGTAGCAAAGAGAGTTTGTATCTTTGCTGCTGCTGTTGCTTCCTGGCTCGACGACTGGTCCATCCAGTCGGACGTGGGGCCTCCTGTATTTACTCCTCGCGGAGTTAGGCACAAGGCCAGTTTTATCTTACTCCTACAGGTAAGATGTGACCCAGGATCGGGGTCGAGCAAGTGGGGTTAAAAGCCAGCGCTCGAGAGGTGAGCACTCTGGCCATTTAAAAATTGCCTGGGCAGCCCCGTCGGCATTCCCCGGTAGGGGCGCCTCAGACAGTAAGCAATAAACTTACTCCTCCCCAAAGAGGGGAGGCGAAGCCTGGGAGGGTGGACCTCCTAGAACTGCACAGGACAGGTGTGCAGTATCCATCGGAACAGATACTACACTTTGATCCTAGCCAAAAGGCCAACAAGAGTAATTTACTCCTCTCCAGGAGTTAGGCACAAGGCCAGTTTTTATCCTACTCCCACAAGTAAGATGTGACCCAAGCTCGGGTCGGAAAGTGGGGGTTGAAAAGCCAGCGCCCGAGAGGTGAGCACTCTGACCATTAAAAATTGCCTGGGCAGCCCCGTCGGCATTCCCCGGTAGGGGCGCCTCAAGCAGTAAGCAATTAACTTACTCCTCCCCAAAGAGGGGAGGCAAAGCCTGGAGGGGTGGACCTCCTAGAACTGCACAGGACAATCCCATAGACCGGCGTAAATCAAGCCCCGAAGGCCAAGACAATACCAGTCTATAGGGTGCAGTATCCATCGGAACAGATACTACACTTTGATCTCGACCAAAAGGCCCCCAACAAGAGTAATTTACTCCTCTCCAGGAGTTAGGCACAAGGCCAGTTTTGCTCGGGTCGGAAAGTGGGGGTTGAAAAGCCAGCGCCCGAGAGGTGAGCACCCCCAACAAGGGTATTTACTCCTCCCCAGGAGTTAGGCACAAGGCCAGTTTTATCTTACTCCCACAAGTAAGATGTGACCACAGATTGGGTCGAGAAAGTGGGGTTAAAAGCCAGCGCTCGAGAGGTGAGCACTCTGGCCATTTAAAAATTGCCTGGGCAGCCCCGTCGGCATTCCCCGGTAGGGGCGCCTCAGACAGTAAGCAATAAACTTACTCCTCCCCAAAGAGGGGAGGCGAAGCCTGGGAGGGTGGACCTCCTACAACTGCACAGGACAATCCCATAGACCGGCGTAAATCAAGCCCCGGAGGCCAAGACAATACCAGTCTATGGGGTGCAGTATCCATCGGAACAGATACTACACTTGGATCTTAGCCAAAAGGCCAAGGATAACAAGAGTAATTTACTCCTCTCCAAGAGTTAGGCACAAGGCCAGTTTTTATCCTACTCCCACAAGTAAGATGTGACCCAAGCTCCGGTCGAAAAGTGGGGGTTGAAAAGCCAGCGCCCGAGAGGTGAGCACTCTGACCATCAAAAATTGCCTGGGCAGCCCCGTCGGCATTCCCCGGTAGGGGCGCCTCAAGCAGTAAGCAATTAACTTACTCCTCCCCAAAGAGGGGAGGCAAAGCCTGGGAGGGTGGACCTCCTAGAACTGCACAGGACAATCCCATAGACCGGCGTAAATCAAGCCCCGAAGGCCAAGACAATACCAGTCTATAGGGTGCAGCATCCATCGGAACAGATACTACACTTTGATCTTAGCCAAAAGGCGTTATTTAACCCCTACCCACAATAGGAATATGTGACACAAGGTCGGAAAGTGGGATTTGAAAAGCCAGCGCTCAAGAAGGTGAGAACTCTGGCCATTAAAAATTGCCTGGGCAGCCCCGTCGGCATTCCCCGGTAGGGGCGCCTCAGGCAGTAAGCAATTAACTTACTCCTCCCCAAAGAGGGGAGGTAAAGCCTGGGAGGGTGGACCTCCTAGAACTGCACAGGACAGACCCATAGACCGGCGTAAATCAAGCCCCGAAGGCCAAGACAATACCGATCTATTAAGTGCAGTACCCATCGGAACAGATACTACACTTTGATCTTAGCCAAAAGGCCCCCAACAAGAGTAATTTACTCCTCTCCAGGAGTTAGGCACAAGGCCAGTTTTTATCCTACTCCCACAAGTAAGATGTGACCCAAGCTCGGGTCAGAAAGTAGGGGTTGAAAAGCCAGCGCCCGAGAGGTGAGCACCCCCAACAAGAGTAATTTACTCCTCTCCAGGAGTTAGGCACAAGGCCAGTTTTTATCCTACTCCCACAAGTAAGATGTGACCCAAGCTCGGGTCGGAAAGTGGGGGTTGAAAAGCCAGCGCCCGAGAGGTGAGCACTCTGACCATCAAAAATTGCCTGGGCAGCCCCGTCGGCATTCCCCGGTAGGGGCGCCTCAAGCAGTAAGCAATTAACTTACTCCTCCCCAAAGAGGGGAGGCAAAGCCTGGGAGGGTGGACCTCCTAGAACTGCACAGGACAATCCCATAGACCGGCGTAAATCAAGCCCCGAAGGCCAAGACAATACCAGTCTATAGGGTGCAGTATCCATCAGAACAGATACTACACTTTGATCTTAGCCAAAAGGCCCCCAACAAGAGTAATTTACTCCTCTCCAAGAGTTAGGCACAAGGCCAGTTTTGCTCGGGTCGGAAAGTGGGGGTTGAAAAGCCAGCGCCCGAGAGGTGAGCACCCCCAACAAGGGTATTTACTCCTCCCCAGGAGTTAGGCACAAGGCCAGTTTTATCTTACTCCCACAAGTAAGATGTGACCACAGATTGGGTCGAGAAAGTGGGGTTAAAAGCCAGCGCTCGAGAGGTGAGCACTCTGGCCATTTAAAAATTGCCTGGGCAGCCCCGTCGGCATTCCCCGGTAGGGGCGCCTCAGACAGTAAGCAATAAACTTACTCCTCCCCAAAGAGGGGAGGCGAAGCCTGGGAGGGTGGACCTCCTACAACTGCACAGGACAATCCCATAGACCGGCGTAAATCAAGCCCCGGAGGCCAAGACAATACCAGTCTATGGGGTGCAGTATCCATCGGAACAGATACTACACTTGGATCTTAGCCAAAAGGCCAAGGATAACAAGAGTAATTTACTCCTCTCCAGGAGTTAGGCACAAGGCCAGTTTTTATCCTACTCCCACAAGTAAGATGTGACCCAAGCTCCGGTCGAAAAGTGGGGGTTGAAAAGCCAGCGCCCGAGAGGTGAGCACTCTGACCATCAAAAATTGCCTGGGCAGCCCCGTCGGCATTCCCCGGTAGGGGCGCCTCAAGCAGTAAGCAATTAACTTACTCCTCCCCAAAGAGGGGAGGCAAAGCCTGGGAGGGTGGACCTCCTAGAACTGCACAGGACAATCCCATAGACCGGCGTAAATCAAGCCCCGAAGGCCAAGACAATACCAGTCTATAGGGTGCAGTATCCATCGGAACAGATACTACACTTTGAAAAATTTATTTGCAGAAAATACATGTTTATATTCAAAACAAATTAGGCACAAGGCCATCAAAAGTGTGGGGTAGGGTGTCGTTGGTCATCCTTTGTCTAAGGTAATAAAATTGTCTATCCTACTCTTTACTAGAATCATCTCAGTCACCACAATACCACATTTACTCTAGGGGCCGTCCTACTTAGGCTATTATAAAATAAGTTGGCAATCTTAAAATTTCCTTAGGTTTTTTTTTTTTTTTTTTTTTTTTTTTTTTTCTTCAAAATAAAATAAATAAATAAATAAATAAATATGGTTATATTTACAGAAATTCATTGGAGTATAATGGGGTAGGGGAGAAAAGCAAAACCCAGTTAGTAAGACCCTCCTAACCCTTTCTAAATATTAGACTGCCCACTGTTTTCCGGTTTGTTCCGAACCAAAAACAAGCAGATTCGTCTCTAAATGGGGGTGGGATCTAAGTGGGAGAAAAAAGAGAGTGGGGGATGGAGTTTGGAGAGTGGGTGGTGTCCTTCCAAGATAAGTGCAAGTTGGGGTGGGGCTGAGGACAAAAAATTGAAAGTGGAGAGTGGGCATCTTGGAGGGTTTCTATTACCAGGAGGGTGGGATAACTCATTCATTCAACTAGATAAGAGGCTAAACTTACCCAAAGGGCTGGGGTCCGACTGGACAAGGAACCGTGCACGCCATGCTCAGGCCGGGAACACGTACTCATACTTGACTCCTTTTCGTACACACAAGCTCGCTACTTGTATCCACCTTTTTTCAAAAACCGAGGAGTGTAATCTTTTCCTATCACATCTGATCTTGACTTTCAGCTGGTGCTTGAAGAATGCGATCAGATCCTGATCAGCAAAAGATTCAACCCCCTGGTTATTTCTCAGACGCGACGTCCACACCACCATTCGCGCTACAGCCAGGATCACGAGAAACACCATTCGTCTCTCCCCATCCCACGGCAGACAGACGTTGTCTATTACGTAAGCTAGGTGCAGTGGCAGCGGCTGCTCAGGATCGATGCGAGCCGTCACCTCATTGACGTACTCCCAGTACTGCTGGAGCCTATGGCACAAGAAGAAAGCGTGATCAGGCGTTTCCTCAAAGAGCCTGTCGCAACGGGGACACTCGGGTGAGTCCTCAATTCCGGATCTCTGCAGTATTGCATTAAGGGGTAGCGCATTCCGGGCCAATCGCCAGGTCAGAGAGAACTCCGAGTTGTTGATATGACTCGTTCCCGGTGCCCAACTCCATTCGGAGCGGATCTCCTCCTCTGTCCACCCGCAACGCTTAACTAACGGATCGTCAGCTGCCCCCCTCACTAATCCTCTATGGAGTTCTTTTCTAGAAAGCCGCGAAAGGTCACTGGACCTAGGAAGCTTTTTGAGCGCGGCTCGACACTCCCTGAAAAACTGCGATTCACCCCTCGGCCTACGATGGCCCTCAACCGAATGGTCGAGGATAAGGTCGGGGAAAGCACTATCGACCGCGGGGTTCCACGCAGATTCCTCTGTCAATGTTCGACTCAGAAAAGCCAGTCTCTCGGCGTCTCGATGACATGTCAAGTCAGGCATCCCCAAGCCTCCCTCACACGGACGTTGAATGCAGACCTGGGTGCAAACCCAATGCCTCTTCCTGTCCCAGAGAAGTGAGGACAGAAGGCGCCGGAGCACCTTGAGGCGGTTCACAGGCAGGGGAAGCACAGCCAATCGGTAAAGGATGAGAGGGAAGACGTAGGTGGCGCACGCCTCCGCTCTACCCTTTAAGGAGAGTTTCCTTCGAAGCCAAGTGTTAACCGACGCTTCGACCTTTGACTGTACCTCCGACCAATTCCTATCGAGCTGGAGGCCCGGTCCGAACCACACGCCAAGGATTCGAACCGGGCCATCTGTCCAGCAGAACGGAGCTGGAAGGGTTGTGTCACCGCTCCAGGCACCCAACCGCTGGCCAGTTGACTTGTTACAGTTGATTTTGGCCCCTGTGATCGTTTCGTAATGTGTGAGCGCCTCTGTCACCCTCTCAATGTCTTGGAAGCACGACACATAGACGGTGATGTCATCGGCGAACGCGGAGACCCTGGCTCGCGCTCCACCAGGCAAAGCGATTCCGCATAGGGCCAGACCTGCCTCCCCACTCCTTAGCTTGCGAAGTAGTGGCTCCAGTGCAAGGATGTAGAGCAGGGGCGACAGCGGACAACCCTGGCGTACCGACTGGGAGACAGCGAAAGACTTCGAACGCCTTCCGTTTACCTGTACTACTGCCGTCTGCGAGCTATACAGAACAGAGATCCATTTGCGGAAATCCGGTTTGAAACCGGCGGTCTCTAAAACAGATGCCAAGAAGCGATGGTCGACCCTGTCGAAAGCTTTGGACTGATCCAAGTTGATCAGCGCGGCTTCCGTGTCGTCTTCTATCCCCTCTATGATCGTACGAATCAGGTGCAAGTTGTTCTGAATCGATCTCCCCTTCACAGCGTAGTTCTGCTCAAGTTCGATCAATTCTCCGATGACACCCTGCAACCGGTTCGATAAGATCTTGGCCAAAATCTTTAACTCTGTGTTTAGCAGAGTAATGGGCCTGTAATCGTCTAGCTCCTCCCCACCATGCCTGTCCCGCTTCTTTAGCAATGTGATCACTCCCTTGGTGACTTGACCTGGGATAGAACCCTGGTTAAACCAGTGGTTGAACACACTCGTCAGAATCGGCACAAACATGTGCGACAGCCTCAAATACATCTCGTAGGGCAGACCATCAAGTCCCGGCGATTTGTCACAGCCGACTTGCTTCAACGCAGCTAAGACCTCACGCTCCGTAACCCTGCCTTCACAACCAGCTGCTCTAGCCACATCGAGGCGGGGAGAGTCAGCCAAATAGTTGCCAAACTCCTGGACCGGGAGGTTGGGCAGTTGGGTGTAGCGTTCCTCGAAATGCTCCCGAAATCCCTCGCAGATCTCCCGAGTCGACTCCAAGGCACGTCCATCTGGGTGCTTGACTTTTCCAATGTATCTATCCGAGCCACGCCTCGAAACTTCCCTACGCTCATCTACGTCGCAGTTCACGGCTTCATTGGAAACTTTCCTTAGCCTAGCCCTAACTACTTGGCCTTCATAGCGCTCGCTAGCCTCGCGTCGTAGGTCTTGTTTAGTTAGTTCTATGCTTACAGTATCCCCCTCAGCCACCACCCGGGTTAGTTTCTCTTCTAAGTGCTTTTCCGTCTTGGCCTTATCTAAAGCGAGACGCTGGGCGTATTTGACGGAAAAGGTTCTGATCTTAGTTTTTAAACTAACCCACCACCTACTTCCGGTAACTGCCCCCACTAAAGCCTTCTGGATAAGCTGCATTAGCTTTTCCCGGAAGTCTCGTATCTCCAGCAAGGAGGTATTCAACTTCCAGTACCCGGCTAGTTTAGGCCTGTTTCCTAACTTCAACTGGGCCATAACTAGTTTATGGTCCGATTGACCTAACCATTTGAACGTAGGACACGATATAAAGTCTACATCGCCTCTTCTAACTAACATCCTATCCAAATAAGTATTCGGGTAGGAAGGCACACTATTTGTCCATGTCCAATTCTCCCGCCCCGGATGATCGACACGAAACCTGTCGACCAGATCGCATCTTTCCATCAGGTCAACCAGGCTGGTCTCACATCTCTCCGTCCCTCTCGTTCCCCTCCCGACCTTGTCTATTTTGGGATTAAGGATGGCATTCCAATCTCCCATTAAAACTACGCGTTTCGGACATGCGACAAACACATCCAGATCCCGAAAAAAGGAGACCCTCTCTCGAGCGGTGCTGGGTGCATGAACCGCAATTACCCGGAACACAAAATCCTTTACGGCCACATCGGCCACGACCAGCCTGCCCCCCAAATCCCTATGAACAACGTCTACCGTCGCGGACAGGGTGCGTTTCACAAGCAAGGAGACACCCTTCCCCCGGGGATTCCCATATGCTGAGAAGCCGTCGTAGTCTCTTGTCAGCACCTGACAATCCGCGGATGAAACAAAGTGCGTCTCCTGGATCGCAGCTACATCCACTCCCAGGGACAGGAGATCCCTCCGGACGCGAACCGCCCGGTTTGAAGACCTCAAGCCCCTTGCATTCAAACTAGCCAAGCACAGAGTCATGAACTTACCTTAAGCAGTGTCGCACCCGGTTCCAAAGTCTGCCGGCAAGAGGACGCCGACGCTATGCGCCATGCTCAATGTGGCCAATTCTTTGGTGTCCTGGCCGCTGCGTGCAATGCCGCCGACGTCCAGGGGAAAGGTAAGTTTTAAGGCCCTATAAAGAGAAGGATGAACCAACATTGGGACCCTTCCCTTGCATTCTGGTAAAAGTTCGTCCAGGGAAGGGTCTTTGTCCTTGGTGAGGTTTATTCCCGGTATGGCTCCCTCCGTGGCCTCCAGCATTTGCCAGACAGAGTTGTTACGACCGGCTGGAAGCCTTACAAAAGTTGTTAAGAAGGGGGCCTCCGGGAAATTGGTGGGGTCTTCTATGTCTTTACCCCCTATCTGGCTGAAGTCCAACAGAGGTTTTAAGTTCCTCTTCTGCCGGAAGGATACGTCCATGCCAAAAGATAGGGGGTCAATTTTACACAGCTCCCTCCCCAATTTAAAGGGGAGGGGTCTTTCTTTGATTTTCCTCCGAGCCGGTGAGGAAGATTGGCTCCTTTTCCTCCCCGGTTTGACTAGTTTGGGCTGAGAGGATTCGGAGCTGGGTGGTGTATGTGCAGGTGTCTGTTTTGATAAATGCAGTGTGGGGGCTGGTGTTATTGCTTGTGTTGGTGTGGGGGCCGGTGCTTGCAGAGTGGGGATAGGTTTTTTCTTCGAAATTGTTGTACTGGGGATGGGAGTTGGTTGGGTGGATATAGGTTTTGGAGGTGTCGGGAATGGTGTCTGCTCCATGGGGGATTGGGCAATCTTTTCTTCCCTTATCCTCTTTTTTCCTTTCATTTGTTCTTTTTCTGAACCGGGGGGGAGCAAATTTTTTGGCATCTCCTCCTCACCGACTTCTTCCTCTTCATCGGAGGATTTTTTTTGTTTTCTTTTTACCCCCTGCCGGTTTTGCGGCCTGAGGGCAATCTGTTCATTTTGCTGCTGCTGCTTCTGCTGTTCCTGTTGCTGCTGTTCCTGCGGTTGGACGAGTGGTGAGATCACGGTGGAAGCGGTTACATTCTTCCTCTCTTCCCTCACCACTGTGCTGCATTCTTCTTCTGCTCTTCCCAAGGGTTTTTTTGATCTTGGGGCTGTTGTTGTAGCAGAAATTGGAAGAGTGGTTGGAGCTGTCTTCAGAACCGGCACAGGAGCAGCCGATGGCGTTATTTGGCTGCAAACTGCTTTTTTGGGGCAGTTCTTTGCCATGTGGCCTATTTGCTGACAAAACCAGCAGTGCGGGCGACGGCCTTCTACCACGATCGGCATGTTCCAGCCTTTATGCGTCAGCACCGACGGAATTGCAAGGAAGTCTGCCCGCATCAGCTTCATGGCGATCGTGTAGTCGGCCATGTGTAGTCCACTCCTGGACCTTACCGGGTCCACTTGTTCTACATCCCCAAACTGGCTGAAGTATGCGCCTAGGTAATCCGCGCACAGATCAGGTGGGGCATTATAAATGCGGACCCGGGTCCTCCTTTTGCCCTGGTATTCAGGCTGCAATTTTATACTCCCGCTCCTCATCTCTTTCATGGAGAGACGTTCTGCTTCCTCCCGAGAGGGGAGCAGGATGTCCCACATGGCATAGCTCCTTTGGCAGATATAGGTTGCCGGAATGTTTAGCTTCTTTAGGAGCTCCGCCATATCCTCCTTTTTGAGTCCCAGGAGGCGATTTTCCTTCAAGTCCGAGGTTACGAGGGACAAAACCCTGTCCTCAATCGCCTCCCAGGAACCAGGCACAGGCTGCAGTACACTCCCTTCAATGTACTGTTTATATTTTTTTAAATACAATTCTTTGTAGTCCTGTGGGGACAACCTCTTCTCTGGGTTCTTCTTCCCCCAAGCAGACTCCCTCGGTGGTGCTGTTTTGGCCTCCCTCTGGTCCCTGATGGTGGAACCAGAGACGCCTTGGCTCCTGGAAGCGGAGCCCCTTTCCTGGGGAGTCCGGAGGGTATTGGAAGTGGAGGGAATCGCCGCATTGAGTGAAGTTGGCTCTTTTCCCTTTTTTGCTCCCTCGCTGGGGGAAGCCAGACTCCCTGCAATGGAGTCACTCACTGGGGGAGCTATGCTTACTTCAACTGCAGAGGGCACCACCATATTGGGTGAAACCGCCTCTTTTCGTTTTTCTGCTCCCTCATTTGGGGAGTCAGCCTCTGGGGGAGCAACCCCTTTTTGGTTTGCATTCCCGCAAAGGGAATCCTTTTTAGGGGAAGCCGCCCCTGGCACGATGACATCCGGGCGGTAAGCCCCGTCGGTGCACTTTGCGGGTCCCACTTCCCCATTGGGGGAGTCAACCTGCAGGGGAGCCTCCCTTTTTTGGTGTTCATTCCCGCATGGGGAGTCCTTTTTAGGAAAGTCTATATCCGGGCAGTATGCCCTGTCCTTTTCGGCTCCCCCATTGGGGGAGTCGTCCTCTATGGGAGCAACTGTCTTGGTGGGGTCCGGGCTGAGAGATGTGTCATGCTCCTCAGCGTTCTTGGTGGTAAATGAAATCTCTTCCATGTCTCTGCCAGTTAAAATAATAATAAAAGAAAGAAGTGTGGGTGGGGGGGCTGAAAGTTCACGATTTCAACTGGCGTGGAGACGGCGTCGACTATAGAGCCGGTTTTGGCGCGCTCTCAGGGCGCCAAAACAGGCAAGAGGGGGAGATAGAACTGAGAGAGGGAGGGGGAGAGCGTTAATAGAAGAGAGAAAGTGGGTTTGACCCCCCTTGTCGCTCGAGCTTACGGGAAGGTCAGTGTTGCATCTCAACCCGAAGGGAGAAGGAAGTGATAGTAAAAGTGGGTCATGCGGTGAGGGTGCCGCTGACAATGTCAAACAAGAGGGTTGTTACTGCATCCCCCACCCCAATGACTAGGGCGAGAATCAGTACATTAGAAAAAATATTTGACCAAAATCAAAATGAGAGAACAGATACTACACTTTGATCTTAGCCAAAAAAGGCCAACAAAGACCCTACACTTTGATCTCGACCAAAAGGCCGCAAAAGGTATTTACTCCTCCCCAGGAGTTAGGCACAAGGCCAGTTTTATCTTACTCCCACAAGTAAGATGTGACCACAGATTGGGTCGAGAAGTTATTTAGGCCGGTGAATTCCCTCGGACAACCTCCATCTTTATCTACAGATGGAGATTTTACAAACCTTAGGGAACTCACCAGACCTTAGGCATAGCGCCCGGGATGTAGGGGGAGGGGGGGTCGGGGATAAGTGACACAAGCATTTAACATTTTTTATTTTCAACAAAAAATACAACAAAAACAGAAAATAAAAACTTTTTCTTACTCTTAACCAGTTTCTTGCACCAAAATACCGCATTCACTCTGTGGATGGATCCCTACTTAACATATCCCAAAAATTTTCCGTTGTAAATAATAATTATCGTGGGAGTGGGAAAAAATTATTAAAAACACCCAAAAAAGAAAGAAAAATAAAGAACCAAATAAAATGATAAAAAAGGGGGGTTAGTATGGCCCGTCTTTCCCTCGTTGCTAAGTGTTGGACCACCCGCTGTTTTCCGGCCCCAAGACCGAAAACAAGCGGGTCAGTCCCTAAATGGGAGTGGGAATTTAAAAGAGGGGTATTCAAAAATAACTTCATCGGGAATGGGATCTGGGGTGGATGGCGGCTTCCAAGATGGTAATGCCAAAGGTTTCAAGCGACCGGGGACAAAGTAAAAAATGGAAGTGGGAATCTTTGGAAGCTCTCTAGTGCCGGCAAAAATAATATAGGGACAGGATATCTCTCATTCCTACTAGTTAAGAGTTGCTCTTTTAATTAAAAAAGTCTACAGGGGTGGGTTCCGTAGAACCTAGTACCGCGTGTGCCATAACTATGGAGGGAACACGAACTCAAACTTGGCGCCTCGTCGGATGCACAAACTAGTGTCATGCACCCATCTCCTATTGAAATCCATGCGATGTAATCGCTTCCAATCGCATCTGATTTTCACTTTAAGTTGATGTTTGAAGTAAACTACCAGATCGCGATCTGAAACCGATCCAACCCCATGAACCTCATCAAGACGTGTAACCCACGTCACTAGTCTCGCTACGGCTAGGATGGTCAGAAACACCATTCGTTTTTCCCCCGTCCATTGCGGAGCTGCGTTGTTGATGACAGATGCGACATCCAGGACCATCGGCTGCTCGGCGTCGATGCGAGCCGTCACCTCTCCGACATACTCCCAGAGACGTCGAACTTTGCTGCAGGTGAAAAAGGCGTGCTCGGCCGTTTCTTCTTCGTCGTCTTCACAGCGCGGGCATAAGGGGACGTCCCTTAAGCCATCTCTGCGTAGTCTGCCATAGAGGGGCAGTGCGTTCCGAACCAGTCGCCAGGTCAGAGAATACTCAGAATTGTTGAGATAACTCTGGCCCGGCGCCCAACTCCACTGGGAGCGGGACTCCTCCCTCGACCATCCAAGCCGCTCCTCAAGTGGGTCCGAAGCGGTACCCTCCACTAGATCCCGATATAGTCTCTTCCTAGACCGGGCAAGGTTACTGGACCCCGGCAACGCTCTAAGCGCGGCCCGGCATTCGGCGAAGAACAAAGGCTCCCCTCTCGGCCTACGTCGACCTTCGACCGAGAGGTCGGGTATGAGGTTGGGAAAGGCGCTCCCGACCGCAGGGACCCACGGAGTGTCTTCCATCAAAGTCCGACTCAGGAAAGCCAGTCTCTCGGCATGTCGATGACTTGCCAAGTCAGGCATCCCCAAGCCTCCCACACTCGGAACTTGAGTACAGACCTGTCTGCGGACGTACGCTTTCCGGCCCTTCCAAAGAAGCGAGAAGAGCAAGCGCGTGAAAGCGTGAAGGCGGGCCGCAGGCAGTGGTAGTACAGACAGCCGGTAAAGGATGAGCGGGAAGACGTAAGTGGCGCACGCCTCCGCTCTGCCCTTTAAGGAAAGCTTCCTTCGAATCCAAGCCTGGACCGACGATTCGACCTTTGTCTGTACTTCCGACCAGTTCTTTTCCAGCTGGAGGCCCGGCCCGAACCATACGCCGAGGATTCGAACCGGGCCATCCGACCAGCTGAAGTCACCTGGAAGAGCGGTCTCTCCGCTCCAGGCACCCAACCGCAGGCCGTTCGACTTGCTGCGGTTGACTATGGCCCCTGTCACTTCTTCGTACCGAGCGAGCGCCTTAATCACCGTTCGAATGTCAGTACGGCTCGACACGAAAACGGTGACATCATCGGCAAACGCGGAAACCCTGACTCGCGCTTTGCGAGGAGGGATAGCGATTCCGCGCAGGACTGGTGTTGTCGCCTGATCCCTTAATTTGCGAAGGAAGGGTTCCAACGCCAGGATGTAGAGCAGGGGCGACAGCGGACAACCCTGACGTACCGACCGAGAAACAACGAACGATTCCGACCTCTTTCCATTGACTTGCACCACCGCCGTCGGCGAGTCATACAGAATGGAGATCCACCTGCGGAAGTCCGGACCAAAACCGGCAGCCGCTAAAACAGCCTTCAGGAAACCATGGTCGACCCTATCGAAAGCCTTGGACTGATCTAAATTGATCAGCGCGGCTTCAGCGTCGTCTTCTGTCCCCTCTATGATCATGCGAATCAAATGCAAATTGTTCTGAATCGACCTCCCCTTCACAGCAAAGTTCTGCTCAGGCTTGATCAATTCACCGATAACAACCTGCAGGCGGTTCGCAAGAACGCGGGCCAAAATCTTTAACTCTGTGTTTAGCAGAGTTATGGGCCTGTAATCGTCTAAATTACCCCCACCAGGTTGGTCCCCCTTCTTCAGTAATGTGACCACTCCTTTGGTTACCTGTCCAGGGATTGACTCCTGAGCAAACCAGTGGTTAAACACATCCTTCAGAATTGGGACAAACATGGGCGACAGCCTCAAATACATTTCGTACGGCAGACCATCGAGTCCTGGAGATTTGTTCAAGCCGACCTGCTTCAACGCAGTAACGATCTCGCCCTCCGTAATCCTGCCATCACAGCCAGCTGCTCGAGCCGCCTCGAGGCGGGGCGAGTCAGCCAAATAGCTGTCAAACTCCTGGCCGCGGAGTCTGGGCAGTTGGGTGAAGCGTTCCTCCAAATGCTCACGGAACCCCTCACAGATCTCACGAGTCGATACCAAGGTATGTCCTTCCAGGTTTTTCACCTTCCGAATGTACCCGTCCGAGCCACGACGTAAAGCAGCCTTACGCTCAACAGCGTCAACATTCACGGCTTCGTTAGAGACTTTCTTTAACCTAGCTCTAACTACTTGTCCCTCATATCGCTCGCTGGCCAAGCGATTGAGGTCCCCCGTAATTAAGGCTATCTCTAGGGGATCCCCCCCCGCCACCGCCCGGGTCATCTTATCCTCTGCCTGCTTTTGTGTCCTAGCCCTATCTTGAGCGAGGCGCTGGCTGTAGCGGACACAAAAGCTTCTAACACGAGCCTTAGTTTTGACCCAGTATCTACTCCCGATAACCACCCCCACTAATCCCTGCTGAAGTAGTAACGTCAGCTGTTCCCGGAAGTCTCGTATCTCCAGCAAGGAGGTATTAAACTTCCAGTACCCAGCCAACCTAGGCCTATCGCTTAAGTTCAGACGGGCCATAACTAATTTATGGTCCGAATGTCCTAACATAGTGAACGTGGGACAAGATAAGAAATCTATGTCGCCTCTTCTAACTAACATTCTGTCCAAGTAGGTACTCGGACAGAAGGCCGCGCTAGTATACCACGTCCACATCTCCCGCCCTGGGTGATCGACACGAAATCTGTCGACAAGATCGCACGAGGCCATCAGGTCAGACAGACTGCTCTCACACCACGCCGACCCTCTATTCCCACCGACCTTATCTATCTTGGGGTCTAGGATGGCATTCCAGTCCCCCATTAAAACTACTCGCTCCGGACCCCCGAGGAACGCCTCCAATCGTCGAAAAAAGGAAACCCTCTCGCCAGCAATGTTAGGCGCATAAACCGCAACGATCCGAAACTTGCTGTTTTCGACGGCAACATCGACCACGACCAGCCGTCCCGCCGCATCTGTATGAACAACGCTAACGTTCGCCGACAGGCTGCGTCTAACCATCACCGAGATGCCACTCCTACGAACATCGCCATATGCTGAGTAGACGTCAAAGTCGTCAGTCAGCACATCACAATCCCCGTACGAACAGAAGTGGGTCTCTTCGATCGCAGCTACATCTACCTTACGGGCCACGAGATCCCTTAGCACGCGAGCAGCTTTGCCTCGGGATCTCATGCCCCTCACATTCCAACAAGCCAAGTTCAAATTTGTGATCCCCATCAGTTAGTGTCGCAAACGGGGCTAAAGTCCTCGGGAGTGAGGACGCCGAAGGCCTGACCGAGACTGCCGGTCAGCAGTTCGGACGAAATCCGTCCGTCTCGCGCCAAACCTCCCACGTCCAAGGGGAAGGTTAGTTTAAGAGCCCGAAAGAATGAGGGGTGAACATAAACAGGGACCCTCCCCGGACATTGAAAAGCTAATTTTTTAAGGGAAGGGTGCTCCTCGTCAATTAGTTTGAACCCCGGGAATGCTGTTTTCCCCTCCTCCACCATCCTCCAGAGAGCATTTGTCCTGCTCCCCTTGTTCTCTCTCAGGAAGGTGGTCATCATGGGGGCCTCCCGGAACTTCTGGGGGCTCTCCACCCGCTTTCCCTTCACATGGGTGAAAGCCTGCATCTGTTTGAGGTATTGCCTCTGCCTCGCACTCAGATCTGGGTGAACCTGGGAGGCGTTGGCTGCACAAATCCTCTCCCCCGGCAGGAAAGGGGACCTCTTTGTCCTTACCTGCCTTCCAGCTGGTGGAGGAGGGGGCGTCTTTGCTGGGGCGGACTCTTTGGTCCCTGCTGCTTCCGCAACGGCCGTTATGGGTGTTTTGGAGAGAGGAGTGGAGTCCTGTACCCCCGGGGGTGTTGGTGCCTGGACAGTCGGAGTAGCCCCACAGTCTTCGGCCTCCTTGATCTTTTTTGCCCTCGGGTCCTTTTCTTTGGGCTCTACCGGCCCCTCCACTGCCATCTTCTCTTCGTTGGCCGCTGGCTCCTCCTCTGACTCCGACGACTGCTGGAGCTTCCGTTTGTTAGGGAGGGCTTTCTTTCCCCTCCTGGAGGTTACTGGGCTGAATCCCTCCTCCTCAGGCTTCTCCCCCGCCGCCACTGGAGCTGGAGCTTTGGCTGTGGCGGGTGCCACGGGTTTTTCTGCCGCCACTGGAGCTGGAGCTTTGGCTGGGGCGGGTGCGTTTGGTTCCTCTGCCGCCACTGGAGCTGGAGCTGGAGCTTTGGCTGGAACGGGTGCTCTGGGTTTTCCCGCTGCCACTGGAGCTGGAGCTTTGGCTGGGACGGGTGCCGGGGTCTTTCTCCTGGGGCAGTCCTTGGACATATGCCCCGGCGTCTGGCAATGCCAACAATGTGGCCTCCGTCCCTCCACGATGATGGACATCGTCCAGCTCTCGCACTTGAGTTGGGCAGGAATTTTTTGAAAACCCGCACGCTCCAACCTCATCCGGAATTTAAATTCCCCCGTTTGGATGTTGCGGGGGCCACGGACCGGAATAACCTCTTCGACATCTCCATACTGTGACATTATTGCGCCTAAATGGTCAGCGCTGACACAGCATGGGACGCCGAGAATGGTGACGTTTGTCCTCCTCTTTTCGAGGTACTCCGGCTTGAATTGGAGGTCTTTCCAGCCAAAGTCTCCTTTTGCCACCTTTTCAGCCTCCTGCTGGGTTGGGAGCAGGATGTCCCACATCGCGTAGGACCTTTTTGTGATGTAGGTGGCCGGTATCTTGAGGTCCACCAGCATCCGGAACATTTTGTCCCTGGTGACTCCAGTGAGTCCCTTGAGTTTTGCGTCTGTTGTCACCAGGGAGACTATTCTCCTCCTCAGGTTCTCCAGAGTACCCGGGACAAGTCGAATGGTACTGCCCTCGGTATACTCCTGGTATTTTCCCCTGAAGAGTTCCCTATAGTCTTCCGGGGTCTTTTTGGACTGGGGACCCCATGCAGCGGCCTCCGGCTTGGTTTTTGCTGGGAGCTTTGTGGCGGACGGCCTGCTCCGGACTTTTGGCACTCCCTTCCTCTCCTTCTTCTTGGCAAGGCTCTCCCCCTCCGACTCCGCCGATGAAGAACCCCCCGAGGAGCACCCGAAAAAAAATTTAGGGTCGTACCGGCCCTGTGCCACCCCCAAATCCAGTGATTGGGACTTTCTAAGTAAAGGGGCTTTTGTATTTCCTGCAACGGATTCAAAAGGCGTACCGTAGAATCCGGCAAAAAACTCCTCCTGAGAAAGGATCACCCCTGGGATTTTCTCGAAATCCCCAAACACCAAATCTGGGCCGTCATCAGACACTGGAGCGTCGCACGGCACGACACTCCCCAACAAGGATCCGGAGGTGCCCTGCGGGGCTACACCTCCTGGGGGGCACTCGGGTGTGCCACCCCCCGACTGGACTGGAGTGTCGCACGGCACGACACTCCCCAACAAGGATCCGGAGGTGCCCTGCGGGGCTACACCTCCTGGGGGGCACTCTGGTGTGCCACCCCCCGACTGGACTGGAGTGTCGCACGGCACGACACTCCCCAACAAGGATCCGGAGGTGCCCTGCGGGGCTACACCTCCTGGGGGGCACTCGGGTGTGCCACCCCCCGACGGGACTGGAGTGTCGCACGGCACGACACTCCCCAACAAGGATCCGGAGGTGCCCTGCGGGGCTACACCTCCTGGGGGGCACTCGGGTGTGCCACCCACTTTCACAGGGGTGCCCTTCGCGGCCACACCCCTCTCGCTGTCTTTAGCCAAGACAGCTCTGGCTTTTGAGACCCAGGTGGCCTCCATCGCAACTGGATCTGTCTGCTGTCCACAACCCGCCGATTCGGAATCAGGGGGACCGTCGCCAAAAGGCACGTGAGTCTTCCCCGAACCTGCCGGCTGCTTAAGTTGGGACAAGCAGTCAGACTCTGAAAAAAGAATTTAAAAAATTAATGTACAATGAAAGCCTAGCTCTACCAACGGGGAGCTGCCTCCCCAAGAGGGGGAGGAACTACAATGTAGAAGACCTAGCTCTACCAACGGGGAGCTGCCTCCCCAACGGGGGAGGAGTTAGATAGAAATAACATAAAAGAGAGAAAAAAAGAGAAAAATAAAAAAAAAGAGAAAAAATCCCCAAAAGGGGGAGAAAAAAGTGAAAAAACTCCCCAAAAGGGGGAGTCGACAAAAGCCCCAAAAGGGGGCTTAGTCAATAGTAAAAAGCTTTAACCTTGCCAATAGGCCCGGTAGCTGATCACTGGACTCTGGGTAAAATGAAAATGTCGCAACTGAGAACAGATACTACACTTTGATCTTAGCCAAAAGGCCGAGAAGCGATTGGGTCGAGAAAGTGGGGTTAAAAGCCAGCGCTCGAGAGGTGAGCACTCTGGCCATTTAAAAATTGCCTGGGCAGCCCCGTCGGCATTCCCCGGTAGGGGCGCCTCAGACAGTAAGCAATAAACTTACTCCTCCCCAAAGAGGGGAGGCGAAGCCTGGGAGGGTGGACCTCCTAGAACTGCACAGGACAATCCCATAGACCGGCGTAAATCAAGTCCCGGAGGCCAAGACAATACCAGTCTATGGGGAACAGATACTACACTTTGATCTTAGCCAAAAGACCAAGGAAGCATCCGAAAAAACCTCCTAGTGACAAGCTGATGAATACATGGAGAGAGTGTGCCATGACAGTCGCTGGTTTTAATGAATGTATAGATTACGACAAATAATTCCTGTGGGAATTATTCGTCGCCCAATCCAGTCAAGAAGTTGTTGAACTGTATAAGAAATATAGTCAGCTATCCCAACAAACTATATTTTTATTCCTTCCGTCCAAAAAGATAGAAGATACGGGTGAAACCCTGTTTGTTTTGATATTTCTTTCCAGAATGATCGCTGAGGCCCAGTAGTTTTCCACTCTTCTAGACGAAGAGTTAAAAACATCAGCGACGGCGAAATACAGGCAACAGGCAGTATCTTTCCGCAGCATGCAAGGGGTTAAAACAAAACTTGCGACTCCTGCTGCTGCTACGGTTTTTCAAGATGGCGTCTTTTTCAAAAGTAAACACACGTCGCGATGTGTTGAACCCCGACAAGAGCGACTAACACCCCTTTAATAATGGACGATTTTGGAGTGTATATAATCGTGTTAGGTATTGTCTGAGTGGACTAATTTGTCAGCAATCAGAATGACTAGTTCGCTGGCTGTTTTTATAACAAGATTCGCTTTAGCATAATTCTGGCAACCTAGGGATTGCCTTGTTGGTAACTAAACCATTCTTTGTTGCAATGAGGCATGATTCAGCC
This sequence comes from Sepiola atlantica, assembly GCA_963556195.1. Lineage (NCBI taxonomy): Eukaryota > Metazoa > Mollusca > Cephalopoda > Sepiida > Sepiolidae > Sepiola > Sepiola atlantica. The sequence continues at coordinate 59,859,712 of OY744529.1, read as the reverse complement.
CGGTCGTAGGAGGTGGACCTACCCAGGTATTACCTTCTCCATCGGGAGAGTAGGGTTATGGCCGATTGGTTGAGGGTCCGTTCTAAGATATTTTGTACCCCACCAGAGTGCCCCCTCGTTGGAGCTGGTTCTCCCTACCTTCCGGTCTTATGCCATATTTTGCAGCAATGCGAAGCAAAGATCAAAGTGTAGTATCTGTTCCGATGGATACTGCACGCCTGTCCTGTGCAGTTCTAGGAGGTCCACCCTCCCAGGCTTCGCCTCCCCTCTTTGGGGAGGAGTAAGTTTATTGCTTACTGTCTGAGGCGCCCCTACCGGGGAATGCCGACGGGGCTGCCCAGGCAATTTTTAAATGGCCAGAGTGCTCACCTCTCGAGCGCTGGCTTTTAACCCCACTTGCTCGACCCGATCTTGGGTCACATCTTACTTGTGGGAGTAAGATAAAACTGGCCTTGTGCCTAACTCCGCGAGGAGTAAATAAAAATCCATACTACTATTAAAAAAACTGATATTAAATATAAATATTCCTATGTTTTTGTTAATAACCCTTTTTATATTTGTAAGTGGCCGTTAAATTACGTTTTTTATTCATTACAATTTGAAATGGAATTCTTGATTAAAATAAGAGATGCCTAATGAGCATAACTCTATATAATAAAAGTGAACGTACGTGTGTCCGGCTTGTTGAAATAATTATGTATGCAATTTTAATTTTATGAGCAAAGAAGGAGAGGCTTAATCTCAATAATATTTGATAATAATAAAAAAGAAGGAAAGAATTTCTTTCACTTTTAATATGAACACAAAAATATTCTTTTATTAATTATTATTATTATTATTATTATTATTATTATTATTATTATTATTATTATTAAAATAGAACAAAGGGAGACAGAACGAGAGTTTTGTCTTCTTTTCTTCTTAGAAATATAGAGGGATATATATATATATATATATATATATATATATATATATATATATATATATAGAATATAGAAAGAAAAAGTTCACAAACACAGTGTAGCTGTCAGAATTTATAATTTATTTCGACTTCCCAGTCTCCTCAGAATGCTAGCAGTACAGTTACATATTTGAAATAATAGAAAAATAAATATTCACCAGCGGAAAAAAAGAAATATTATAGGCAAAGAGAGGGGGGGGATAAAAAAGGGGGACAAGCAACAAACTTAAGTTAAAATCCCCCTTTTTTATTCCCCCTCTCTTTGCTTATAATATTTCTTTTTTGGCTGGTGAAATTTCTTTTTCTGTCATTTTCAATATGTAATTGTACCACTAGCATTCTGAGGAGACTGGGAAGTCGAAATAAATTATATATGCTGACAGTTACAATGTGTTTGTGATTTTTTTCTTACTATATTCTATTCTTGCTCTGTTTTCTACATTGAGCTTTCTTACTTGGATTTCTTACCAAAATTATTCACTTTAACACTATATATATATACATACATACATACATATATATATATATATATATATATATATATATATATATATATATATATATATATATATATATATATATAATAATCCAGGAAAACATCCACAGGGTAGTAATCCAAAGAATTTCAACCGGGTTTATAACAAGTGCCCAATCAGTAGCCCAATGTATTAACGACCCCTATGTGTTAAATTTTTGATGGAGCATTTTCTTAAGGCAGAAGACAGACAATTTGTCACCAAATGTCTTTAAAGGCACCAGTAAGTGTATAGACGCCTTTGAAGTTATTTTCTTATAGATTTAAATTTTTTATTATTTATGACAACGGGTTTTATTGTGATTGAATAAATAAGCCAATTTTTCTTTTAATTCGTGTTTTTAAATAAAGAATTTTAGGTTCAATTATACTATAGGGGCCGTTGGATTTTCTCGCCCATTTCGCTCGGTATTCACCCAAATATTCGATAAAATCGATTTTTGGGGTGAAATGGTACATTTTGTCCTGACAAAAAATTCTAATTTATTTTTTAGCATATATCAAATTGAATTGTTATGCCGCATTTTTACCCGCTGTTGATGTTATTTTTATGTTTGCTTTTAAATTCGTTAAATTCCGTTAAAACTTGCTTTTGTAAATAGAATGTTCAAAGTTTTTTTTTGTGTGTAATAAAATGTGAAAGCAGTAAAAATATCTTTAGTCCAAGGAAAAAATATATTTAGTCCAAGGAAAAAAAACAATAAAAACCAACATGTCCGCCAGCAATTAAAACCTGGAATTAAAGTTAGATTCTCAACATTTTAAAAAGTAAATGAGAATTTTATTTCGGGACCAAAAATACAATTAACACGAGCAATCAGTTTTATCCTAAATTTGGGCGAAAACCAAGCGAAATGAGCGAAAGAAAACAGCGGTCCCTATTCTACAATTAAACCGATGTTTAAACTTAATTAAATTAAAGAAAATATCTTAAATTTTAATTTTAAAAAGCAAATAATTAGATTTTCTGACAAATTTTGTGTTTTTTTAGAATCGAAAGTAGATTAGATATCTTTCTTTATCTTAAAAAATCTATTATCGAATATTAAAATTGTAAACAGTTTGCTTTTGTTAGAGATTTCAAATATAGATGTTTTCACCTTTTTTTTCAAATTTTTCATTTTAATAAATGTTTTGCCCGACCTAGGAAAACTTGCTCCAGTTAATTTTTTGGGGGGATGGGGAGGGGGGGGGGGTGACCCGATATTTTTTCAACTCCCAAGGTTTAGGCCAGATATTTTGTATGAAATTTTAAGACATTAAATGGATCACTGAATTGTTTATTGACAATTTATTGATATTTTGGGGCAACTTATGAAAAATATTTTTTTTATTCAATCCTTAAAAAATAAACTTCATTGGGTTTTTTTCGCCTCAAATTGTACTATAGAAAAAAATGGATGAATCGATTTGTTTGAAAGAACTTGCGCGTTTCTCTGTTATAAATAATAATATACATTATACGATATAGTTACGTTCGTAAAACAAACAAATATTAAACAACAACATGACGAGTAATGTTGCCCTGGCTGTCTCTCCTTTCCCAGAGAAATGTTTTCTTTAAAAAGAAAATAATCACTAATAATGTTTAAAAGTAAAACTTTATTTACTTAAAACAAAAGAAAAAATATCGGGTCAAATTTTCCTTTCCTGAAAAAATAGATTGTTAATGTAATGAAAATTAAAATTGTTTTTAAATACTTCAGGGATTTTTCTATTTCTATTTTATACCTCAGGAAACGGAAATTTACGTATAATCTTATACTTCGTCCGACATGTTCTCCTATAACTCTCAAAATATTAGCGACATTTTGTTAAATATTATCTTACGGTCTTACACTTAAAGTGACATCCCAACACATATCGATGAGATCCTTTGACGCCCACCCCTATACTTCGACCATTCATTGGCAGAATAGAACGTTTATGAAAGAAGGTACATTTTCATTATGGAGCGCTGAAAAAGAGCCGCTCATTTTTATAGGAGTTGGAGCAGGAGCGACTCCTTTTTGAAAATGGGGAGCGTGAGAGGAGCCAGCTCCAATTTTCGGCGTTGGAGCAGGAGCGGGAGCAGCTCCAAAAGTAATGGAGCGCGTAAAGCCCTCTCTCTCTCTCTCTCTCTATATATATATATATATATATAGAGAGAGAGAGAGAGAGAGAGACATACAGACAGAGATAGAGAAAGAGAGAGGGGGTATTGTCTGCTTTTCCCTATCGATTAGTTTGATTTCAAGTAAAGAATATGAATTAAATTGCAAAGCGATAGCGAGAGGGTGACTCCCGCTAGTACATGAAGATTCCAATCACAACTATAAACTGGCGTGTAGTCAACACGTGCATTTTCCAAACTGCCACTAAACTAGATCTAATCAGATTAAGAACGAGCAATTCTGCACAAATACGATATGGCTGCAAAATTGGCTTCTTCCAAGAAACACCAATGTAATTATCTAACTAGACATTGATAGTGTGTCGGATAATGATTTGATTTTCAATGAATCTGATCGAGTGTTAAACGATACATTTGTATCATGAATATCCACTCAATCTAGAAAGTATTTATTTAGTTTATCAACACTGATGTTAAGCTATATTTCTGGTAGATTGTCTTAGGATTAGACTGAGAATCATTACTTTGTAAACTGGGTCAATAATTGATATCCTGTGATGGATTTGTACAAGCATTTTTGCGGTTTATTGATTCGATCTATATTAATATTAGCATGATTATCTGGCGTGGCTCTAGTGTGTTTAACATATCTAGTGTGTTTTACATATTACTTTAAAAATTTTCTCTCTAGCTCTCTCTATCCCTATCTCTATACCCCTTCTATCTCGTCACTCCCTTACCCTCTCCTTCTTCTCTCCTCCCCTTTTTCTCCAGCTTCTCCCCCTCTCTCTATCACCTCTCTTTCTCGCATTCTCTTACAATTGTAAAAGAACGTTGACGAATTACTACATAATAACATATTTTGTTCAAGCCAATGCAGAAAAGGAATATATTAGCTTTGTGTATTTTATGACTGGATAAGCTGGACACAAAGACAGACACGTTTTCTTCATATAATAGAAAATGGGAGATGTGTGTATGGACGTCTGTCTGTGTACACTAACTATTTACAGGCTATTAGACCTATGAACGTGAAATAATACTTGCTTTTATCTATGTTGATAATCCTCAGGGGATCATATTAATAGTTTCTCTCATAAAGGGGTTTCCGATAGAGCATGAAACACCAAACGAAAGTTATTTATATTTCATTGTGATAATATTTAAACCAAAATTAAATGACATAAAATTAAAGACTCTTATTTTAAGACTCTTATGAGGGCAACCCCACAGTATTAAAACCTTTCTTTCGTTGTGTTGTGTAAGTTTTGTGTTCACATACCTTTTACCACAGTCGTATTATTTTATTGTTTTCAAGTATGTTTGTGTCTAACGTATTGCACTCATTAAAGAAGAATCTAGGAGTACATGATCACTCTCTCACCTGACAATGTTTTACATCTGTTTAATGAGATATAGACTCTACGTAAATGACACATAATTATGCAGATTCTAAAATTTTAATACATCATTTTCAATAAATTTCTGTACTATTCAGTAATTTTCTGAAAAGCAATTTTCAGTAATTTTCTGCTAAAAGATTTTCGGGAATTTTATGAAATAACATTTTCTGGAATTTTCTCAAAAGTAATTTTCTGAAACTTCAATAATCTTTTGAAAAGTAGGTATCAGTAATTTTTTGAAAGGCAATTTTCTGAAAAGCAATTCTTAGTAATTCTTTAATTTTCTGAAATTTGTTTTCAATAAAATTACTGAAAAATTTCAGTAATTTTCTTAAAAACAATTTTCAAGAATATTCTAAAAAAACAATTGTTTATAATTTTCTGAAAAGAATTTTTTGTAATTCTTTGAAAAGCAATTTTCTGTACTTTCAGTAATTTTCTGAAAAGTAATTTTCAGTAATTTTCTTGAATGCAAACGAGCATATTAATTTGCGTTTTCTTTGCTTTAATAAAAGCAAAGAAAAATCAAATTAATAGAAACATTTGATCCATCTTTATTCTTCTATTTATTGTGGAAAAAAGAAAACATTCTGTATTTTATTTTTCAAGAAAAGAAGTTCAATTTTATCAACATAACATAAAGCATTCAGTGTTTTTAAAATAACCTTTTTTCTGTTTGTGAGCACAAATAAACCATAATAGTTAACATTTGCCTTTAAACTTTAATTCAAGTAAAACATTACTTTCTTTTCGTCAGTTTAAAATCTTCAATATTACTTCGAATTTCAAAGGATCATGGTAGTAAATCAAGTCAGCCATTTTTATCTATTAATATTTTTTTTCCATCTCTTAATAATAAATTATAATCTCTGATATGTTGTTTAGGATTGGCATGTATCTCAATCCTATTTATTTACCAATGGCGTGTTTGAAAACACAAAAGCCGCGTCCCCCAAAAACATTAAGAAAAAAGCAATTAAATTTTTGTGCAAAAAGAGGTTCTCAGCAAAATATTGACAAAAAAGTGAAAATTGCAGTCATGTGATATGCGTACGATGACGTCCGCACATCCAAATCATTCTTCATGCTTGAAAATTATTTTTGGCGCCCAAAAGTAAATTCACTATTTTGATTCACTCGCTTAGAATAAAAGGATCAGAATTTTAACATTCCACTCAGTAGAAGCAGAGACAAGACAAAACAAGCCAACACATGATATTATGCTTAGCTATCTAGGAGAAGCGAATGGCTATTTTCAACTCACTTATACATCTTGTCACACACATACACAACCTGCCAAAAGTAGAACACACACAATGCCTACTGAAGTCAATCAAACATCTCACACAGTCACATGCATATACACACTAACAGAAAACAAACATATAGACACATACACTTCTAACACTCATATCTTTGCTAACTCAAATATAAATATATTGTGTCCGTAAACAATGTTGTACCCTTACATGTTTCTCTCAATTTCCAACACTTATTACATTTTAATTGCTAGTGTGTCACATTTAGTGACAGCTTTAATGTTTAAGTGGGAGTACATCAGGGTTCTGTACTGAGACCGTTGCTTTTCATTTGTGTCTTAGAAGCATTGCCCAAGGAGTTCCGTATGGGTTTTCCAGAAGAGATGCTGTATGCTAATGGTTTAGTACTTGCCTGTGAAACAATGGAATTGAAGACATACTTGTTAAGTTAAAGACTTGGAGGAATGCTATGGAAAGTAAAGGTCTGAGTGGTCATAGTGGTTGTAGTGTTGGAAAGCTCCGAAAAAAGAGGAAAGTTGCCTTGCTCAGTTTGTTGAAAGGGAGTCGGCTATAATTCAAGTTTGTGTAATACTTGTAGGCATTGGGTACACAAGAAGTACTGTGGAATTACTAGTAGGTTGAGAGAGGATAACCAGTTTATATGCAAGAAGTGTAAGACAATGGAGATGGATGAGAACTCAGAGGTGGACAAAGTATAATTGGATGGCAAAGATATTGAGGTTGTTTTGTTACCTTGGTGATACAATTGAAGCACAGGATGGAACAGGTGCTACCGTGATTGCAAAAATTAGGAGTTGATGGTGTAAGTTCAGGGAACTTCTGCTATTACTAACCAGCAGAGTGTTACCACTATCGACCAAGAGAAGTGTTTATCAGGTATGCATATGCAGTATGATGATGTATCGAAGCAAAACCTGGCCAGTGAGGGTTGAGGACATGTGTTGCATGGAGAGACAGGATATGAAAATGTTATGATGAATATGTAATGTGAGTCTTAAAGACAGGTTTAGTTTTAATGACCTCAGAGAAAGATTAAATCTGTACAGTATAGGGAGATGTGTGCAGAACAGGAGACTTTAATGGTATGACCACCTTGAAAGAATGGATGAGAGTTTTTGGTTCAGTCAGTGTAGAACAGTTAAGGTAGCAAGTTCATTTCACAGGAGAAGGCAAAAGAAAACATTGGAGGAAGTGATAAACATGGACTTAACAGATAAATAAATACCTGGCCAAAGATAGGTTAATTTGCAAGTCAATTTCTAAAAGCCGTCCAATGCATGCCGGCATGTCAAACGGATGTTTAACCGATGATGATGATGATGATGATGATGATGATGATGATGATGATGATGTGGGGCTTGGTACATTTCAAAGACGATACCATCATCTATACTCTGTCCAAGCCAGAATCCACGCTACATATCTTCAAAATTTTCCTAGAAAAGTTATATGCTCACGTGCATTTCTATAATTTAGTTGGAAAAGGCCATTGGGAGGTGATTGGCTTGATTGATGTGATGGATACCATCGCGGTTATGGAATTTCCTATGCCAAGTTCAAATACTACGACGGATATATTGTGTTCAATTATGCACAATTCTATATCTATTACTAATGTCTGTCTGAAGCCGAACTATACTATTACTATTTTTTTATGCTCAATCCAGTTTATTATATTATTTCAGACTGATGTATTATCTTTCAATGCTCAAGTCAGGGAGGAGATAGTGTAGTATCTGTTCTGATGTCATATCATCATTTCAGACATTACCATCTCCTTTTCTGTGGGTGGGGAGTAGTGTAGTATCTATTCTGTGGTTATGATTCCATCCTTCCAAGTATTAGCTTCTTATTTTTTAGGGTGGGGTGGGTGTAGTGTATCATTTGTTCTGTTGTTATGAGATTATCTTCATAGCCATTATAATTGGATGGTAGTGTAGTATATGTGCGTTCGCCATGATACCATCTTCCAAGGCATTACCTCGTCCTTTGTGAGGTAGTGTAGTATCCGTTGGTTATATATACTAGTATAAATATGCAACCAGAAGGAGCATATTATTGCTAGTATTACAAAAACTCTGAGAATGTTGTTTCTAATCTTGCTTGTAAGAGGAAAGGCGAATAACGTGAATAAAGGGCGAATGGAATAAGAAGAATTAAATAATATAAATAATTAAAAGAGAGAAAGAGGAGAGAGAGGGGGAAAGGAAAAGAGATATGGGAAAGAGAGATAGAAGAGAAGAGAGAGAGAGCTTCTATTATGGCATCATACTGTATTCTTTGTGATGGAAGAAAGAGGGGGTGCCTATTATGACATCACAATGTATTATGACTTTATGAAATTATTTAACTGTGTAATTGTAAGAAATAAAAATGTATATAAATATCCTGTTGTTTAAGTTTTCACTTAATTCAGCGTCGACATTGTAGCAATCACCTGTTCCAATTGTATTATGCACTACATACCTTTGGTGTAAATGGACAGGTGTACCACTATAGTGATTATTCCCCCCCCCCCTCAGTTAATCCGACGCTCTGGCATAAAAACACAAATTAACAGACTTCTTCTTCTTACAGCACCCACACGATTTTGTTCCCCTAGGCAGAGTTGGGGTCAATACACCACCCAGAGTAGACATATTTCGTTGGTTTCCTCAAATCTCCAACGTTATTGTCAATCTACCTTAATTACATGCAACACTTTATAAAGGCTGGCGATGTAGTCGTTTGATTCCGTTTTCAGTGCAGACCAACAAAAGGTATTTTCATTTAATGCTGCAATGTCGTCTGTTGATTAACTGCTGGAGTCAGATAAACTTTCTATGGCAGCCATAACTATAATTATTTAATTATAATGGGGAACGATTCGCCTCATTATAATATTGAATAACTAAAATAGGTTGATATGCCATTAAACAGAGAGATAAAGCTAAAAAGTCATTAATGAAAGTCGAAAGAAATAACTGTAATTAAGTATTTGCGTCCTGAGGGCGTATATATTTACTAAGCATAATTAATTAATGTTGTACACGTGTAAACAGTAAGCAAAAGTATGTAAATTCAAACACAATCAGAAAAAAACAACATTATAAACAACACAAAAAGATGTAAACGATTATAGTGCTATATATCAATTGACTTATAATCTTTAGAATATTGTTTTTCGCACTTTAGATCCTATGAAATGTGATGGGTATGAGTGCAGGTAATTAGGAATAACAAAAATGAATAACGGTGTGAAAGAATAAGAAAAAAGAAAAAAACGAGGGAAAAGATGGAATCAACATGCTTGCGATTGGAACTTTGATACGTGCTATATTTTTCTCAGGTGACATCGTATTCAATGTAACAACGTGTTTACCACTATATCTCCAACAACACCGTTTTCAATACTGAACTCAGGAATAATATGCTCACCACCGGAACTTTGTTATATGGTATACTTTGTTCAAACAACATCGTCTTCAATACTGGTCTCTAACCGCTCAATGATCTTAGCCCTTCGAATGCTAAAACGCAAGTGACATCTTCTATTATGCTTGTCATTTATGGATGGAAAAGCACGTCGGTCGCACATGGTCGATATGTATACATACTCTTGTTCCAGCATGCACTTGTTCTTTATAACATCCAGGTTCTGCACGACAGGCAAAGACGAGCCCTTTTTATGGTGGTAAATACTAAGTCAAGACTATTTCCACGACTCTATTCAGCTTCTGCTTCATGATTCTCTATCACAGTAACAGTAGAAATTAACAAGAGAAAACTAATAAGAGGCGACGAATATGCCTATGCTGTTCTAATTGTAAATCCTCGTTTCTGAGAGAAATCTTTGAAGACCAAAATTGGTGTCCTTGATGAATAAATGATTAATTTCCTCGCCCTTCATGCACACCGACTCCAATCAGTCTCGCCCAGGCTCCATAAGTTTACTATACATAATTTCTCGCTCTATAAGGTTCATCATTATTTTGTTTTGTGTAATAACGATTTTGTTATATTGTTATTTATTTATCACTGAATGAATCATGTTTAATTATATCTAATGAATCATGTTTAATTATATCGGACATGTATTTGTTTTAAAATATATGTTAGCATTGTGTGTGTCAAACTTGTATTACGTAATTGAACTTAAAAAGGGCTTTCTGTCCAACTCCGTCTTCCTTTTTGTGATTTAACCAATCGCATGTTCAATGTCTAGACTGCTGTGAATAATATAGCCACTTCTGCTTTATTTTGGAGATATATTTTTAGAGGACGACATCCTTATAGACCAAAAACAAATTTTTAGTTGATTTTCATTAAAAATGTAAATTTAATATTTACAGAGATTAAAATATAAACATAGTAACATGGCGCTTGGCCTATGAGCAAATATTTCCTCCATTTTTTCACGCAGCAATGCCGGGATCAGTCCCGCTAGTGTATATATATATATATATATATTCAATCCAAAATCTAAGACAGTTACATAATTAAATAAAAGTATGTGAAGGTCATCATAAATCAATTTTCCCTGGCTTCTACTCCCGTTTTTGCTTCGTCTTTCTTCTATCTGTTTTCTTTTTCTTCGATTTCTTTTACTTTTTCTTTTCCGCTATGAATAATCGTTCCTTATTCATTTGCAATGCTATCTCTAATATGAACACATTCCTTTGCCTTAGATGTTGCATATCTGAAGAAGGTATGTAATATATGAAAGCGCCATATGGACTGAATAAAGTCTTTTTACATAAAAAGGGTTTCTAGTCATCTTTATACCATATGGTTGGATATTTCTCACCTCTCTCTCTCTCTCTCTACACACACACACATATATATATATATATCTATATATATATATATATATGTATATATATATTTAAAGCAAACTCTTTTTTCCCCTGCAAATTTGGTGAGAGTAAGAAAATAACCACATGCCTCATACACTACTAAAATACACACTGCAATACTCTTATTCACTCTAGCATGTTTGCAGAAACTTTCGCATAATTTCATCAAAATATAATAATTATATTTATTCCTAGATCTTTCACTCTCTCACCTACAACATCCACAGAGAGAGTGGTCACTATACTTACTCACTGCAAATTATCTACTGTACCCGCCACTCATAACACCGCCAGACTTTTATTACATTCGGAACTGTTAAACAGAAACACCGCTAAGTACAGATTACGGGATATCATTCCGCTATTCCGAACACATAACATTATTACGTTACGGAGTTCTGATTACATTAAAACAAACACATCACGCGCAGCATAACAAAACCAATTCCACGATTAGTAAGTACATTTATTAATTAGATAACATTAAAAATAAACATAACATAATGAGGATGTTTTTATTTAAACCAAGTAATATATCAAACATAGATTTCTTTCGGATTGAATATTATATGTGTTACGTCTTCGTTTTCATTACAGATGGCTAGAATTATTAACGAACATGTAGCCACATTACACAGACAACCATTCTTTCAACTGTAAGTACTTTCAGTGTTTTACAATAATTGATAATTGCATATTCTTTACACATTTTTCCATTAACAGACAGTACATACGGATTAGAACGATTTAGCGAAAATACTACTTCTCATTAAACTCTTTTCTTAATAGATATTATACACGTGGCCATAACAAATAATCATAGTTGATTCTTTTTACACTCATACTTGCTTCAAACGATATTTAGTGACCAACACATCAGATTTGTTTTGCTTTTCTATCTCCATACGAAATTTTAATTTATGTGACTAAAATCGTAATTACTCACCACCTTCATTTTTGACTCCCCACGAGGGCAGAGTTTGACACAACATAAGTTCTTAATTGTCGAAAACCCACCAACGTTTATTATATTTTCTAAAGTAACAACATAAATAAAAATTGCCGCAGTCTAGAAGGATTTGTTTCAATGACAGAGGAGAGAATAGATAACAGATCAAACAAATATCCCGGCCCAAAAGAAGTACCCTTTTCCATAATCAGTCAGTGAAGGAGATATCCTTATACACTGCGACAATTTATATTTTCGTTCCACTCCGAAGTAATCCTTTTCGGGGTACATACATTTTCCACAATTCAAAACCGACATTTCTTCTTAACCTTAAAACTATCAGATGTGACCTATTTGCGTTCTGTCGGCTGCTTAAAAATTTTTATTCATTGTTTCACATTTTTCCCGGGCAACGACGGGCGACGGGTCCTGCTTATATATATATATATATATATATATATATATATATATATATATATATATATATATATATATATATATACTCGTGCTGGTCAAAAAAATAGAACATATGTATAAAACTGTAAAAATCATTCCGTATGAGATAATTTTCGGCTTTTAAATTGTGTAAGCGAAATATTCTATATGTAAATAACAATTACAACTATTTTTAATCATTTGTCATATTTGCATATGTCAGACTTTATTGTCACAGAGTAGTTTATTGTCACATTGGGAAATTCAACGTTTCAATTTAATAGAACATTATTCGTTGAGTAATCTTAAACTCAAAAAATTTCTGTGTTTAAGAAGATTTTGCAAGTAATTTAATCATAATCTCTCATTATGGGTCGCTCTAAAGACATATCTTTGCCTGAGAAGCAGCGAATCTTTGATTTGTGGGGAGTAGGAAAGACGCACATGGAAATCGCAACCAAGGTCGGATGTTCAAGATCGGTAGTGACCAAAGTGCTCCAGAAAGATGTTAAGGGTGTTTCCAACAGCAATCGCAAGAAATGCGGACGAAAGAAAAGCACCACTGAAAGACAAGACCGGGCACTGGACAAGGTGGCAAAGAAAAGTCGATTCCAGTCAACAAGCCACATTACTAAAGAGTGGAAACAGGCTTCTGGTGCCGACGTTTCACGAAGCACTACCTACCGAAGGCTCCGGCAACTGGGATACCAAAATCGTATAGCTGCCACCAAACCGCTCCTTAACAAAAAACAGATGTTGAAGAGGCTACGATGGGCAACTGCTCATCAAACCTGGACTACAGACGAATGGCGGCGTGTGATCTTTTCAGATGAGTCTCGATTTTGTATCTCCTTTGGCGACCAAGGGCCACGTGTTTGGCGAAGATCCACGGAACGGTATAACCAGGAATGCGTCAAGAAGTCTGTGAAGTTCCTGCAGTCTTGCATGGTTTGGGGCTGTATGAGTGCTAAGGGTGTTGGTAATTTTTGCTTCATCAAAGGAAATGTAAACGCAACAGTGTACCAATATATCATGGAAGCTAATTTACTGCAAGTGCTGGATAATCAGTTTGACCGTGACGCCACAGACATCATTTTTCAACATGACTTGGCACCGGCACACTCTGCCAAGTCCACAACTTCCTGGCTCCGAGAACGATCAAACCCTGTTCTTGAATGGCCGGCGAACTCGCCAGATTTGAACGTTATTGGAGCCTTGTGGAATCAGATGAAGAGGAAGCTTCGCAAAGAAAAACCTACTACCCTTGCAGCCATGAAGATTGCAATACAGAACACATGGGATTCGGTGTCTACACAGATTTGCGAGAAGCTTGTTGATTCCATGCCCAGGCGAATTGATGCTGTTATCAAGGCAAAAGGTGCTGCTACTAAATATTGATTAATTTTTATTTGTATTTAAGTTAATAAAAAAACTATTTTGTTTTCTTAGCTGTCTTGTTCTATTATTTTGAAACGCGAAATATTGAAAAACTGACATTGCAATTGATATGAAAAAAAAGTTTCTATCGTAAAACAATTATTTCAGTTAGTTTAGCATGATAGGAATATTTTAGCACCAATTACATGTCACAGATTGTCCTCAATAAGAATGAGAGATTATGATTAAATTACTTGCAAAATCTTTTTAAACACAGAAATATTTTGAGTTTAAGATTACTCAACGAATAATGTTCTATTAAATTGAAACGTTGAATTTCCCAATGTGACAATAAACTACTCTGTGACAATAAAGTGACATATGCAAATATGACAAATGATTAAAAATAGTTGTAATTGTTATTTACATATAGAATATTTCGCCTACACAATTTAAAAGCCGAAAACTATCTCAAACGGAATGATTTTTACAGTTTTATACATATGTTCTATTTTTTGACCAGCATGAGTATATATATATATATATATATATATATATATATATATATATATATATATATATATATATATATTTATAAGGTAATGTCTATTTATATAAAGTTAGGTGTGTATATGTTTATATTTTTATATGTACAGAATTTACTCGTAAACTAATTAAGCTATCATTATTAAATTTCGAACACAACTGCTGGGCGTAAGGGTAAGTAATGTGGGCTATGTTTAGTTTTATGCAAAGGAGATAAAAAGGGAGTGAAAGCTCTTCGTGAAGATTCAGATACTGTGAAATTTAAAAAATATTCCCTAAATTTCAGTGTTTTTGGAATGTTTTGAAGGTTTTTTTTTTAATATGGGCGCAATCCCCTATTTAAAAATTAAAATATTTCAGATTTGCATTAAACTTGATCCGTCGTCATTAGACACTAATTAAGCAAGATTCCCTGAATTTTAAGTTCTTAAGACCCCTTAACCTTATAGCTTAAAATTTAGACAGTTTTAGAATCAAAATCATATAATGAATTTTTATCATAATTTGACTAAGAGTTCTAAACATAAGGTTTAGTATCATTACATCTTGATTTGAATCTTTGTAAGGAAATATAAAAGTCGTTCAAAACTGTTCTGTTCACGGAATAAATTCAACCAATCTATTTTTATCTTCTATTTATAGAAATTTTAGAAATTTTAATTAAAGTTAAATTTAAAGCATAGCTAATATACACGAAATGATATCGATTCGGAATATTTGAGTAGATATCGATCATCCTAATATGCCAACATAGCAACTGAACTCATTCCATAACTTCAGTTGTGTATTTTCCATTTTCACATATTTACTAGCATATAAAGTTATCTTGTAAGATTTTAAAAGTTGAACTTAAATAACATTTAAGCTGACAAACTTTGATTCTGAATAGCCAATTTTTATTTATTTTTGTACCATTTTATTGGCACTATAATAACGTACTTCGCTGCAGTTTATTATAAAAATGCTGTAAGAAAATTGCCCGGACAACTGCTAAAATGAATACATTCTTCAACTATGACTTAAAACTAAAAATAAGCAAGGGGAATAATCTATATTATATTAGTTTAATTGAAGAATATAAAGAGAGTTGTCTCCTTTAAAACTAAAATGTTATTTCTTTTTCTGTTTAAGTTTTTAAAATGTGCAAGCAAATAAAATTTTAAAACTAAAAGGAAGGGCTAGACCGAGAAGACACAGAGTGAAAATTTGTCCTCAGAATAATTCTACTCATAGCCAGAGAAGAGGAACTACCTTCACTAGAAATATTGTATATAAAGAAGTTTTGTCAATTGTTTTATGTATTGTTCATTTAAAAAAAAAAATATACAAGTCAAATCTTATCATATTTTATTCAAACATGTATAGGTTAGGAGCAAGATAATTAGTATTGAAAACATCATTTCGTGTAATTTACATGGGTCCTGCCAGTTATTACTATTATCATTTTCATTTTTCGTTTTTTTTGTCTCATACTGATGTTAAACGATTTCTCTTCCAACTTCTGTCTGTTGCCATTTCCCTTGTGCCATCCGCTAGAATCGAGTCCTCATGAACTGATCCCCCCCCATGTCTTAAGCAGCCTACCATGTGACTTTGGGCCATCAACATCGATGTGAGACACACTTTGGAGCGTTTCGGATGACTGACGGTAGGTAACGTTGCCATACCAGCTGAGACGTCGTTGTGCTAGTTAATTTCTCATGCAGGTCTTGCATCTATTAAAGGTTTCAAATGTATCTCATTATTGTGAACCTGCTCTGTGGAAGGTATTCTAGCTAGTATTATATACGATGTTTATTTTAGAATGACAGAAGTTACAGACATACGAGAAAACAAAGTAAGAGACAAAAACAAAATACTGTACATATTATTTTTAGATAGACGTGTGTTTCTACTTTGTCTCTTAAGAGAAACTTTTATTCTGAGTACGCTCGTAAGAAATGCCCAACAACGTTTTGAACACGTGTCAGGTCTGGAAATATTCTAAAACCATATTTCGTTCGCTTTGAAACTGGCTTCATATTTCATGTAACAAAGCTGAAAAACTACAAGAATAGAAAGAAATTTTTTCTTCCATTCGGTTCTCATGTTAAAACTCGGTTGATTTTCTTTTTTGATCTTATATTTCACTAAATTATTATGGAATGTACACTTTAATCCTTTATTGCTTTGGTGACAAAATCAAAATGTTATGGACTGAAACCACAACTATTGAATATCTACATTATTTACACATTTCAGACTGTTGTCCTCATCTTGGTTGTTCTGTTAGAAGCAGCAGCGGCGGCGGCACAGCCCTAAGGTCAAACCCTTCCTCAATGCGTCGTCATCATCATCATCATCATCATCATCATCATCATCATCATCATCAAAAACAACAACAGCGAAAGTGAATATTATTTTTACATATCGACTATCGATTGAAGAAAATTGTGAGTCAACTGTTTCTTTCAGCCAATCAAAGAAGCGAATATATTCACTCTGAATTCAAGCACATACTATAAAAACTAAAACACAACGTTTTTCTTTCTCTTTTCTCTTTTTATATCTCAGAAAACACACGTGCGTACGTCACAATCCAGTTAAGCCCTTTGGGTCCAAAAGGCGCTTGGCAATAGCACACACATGATGAGAGACGAAGTTCTGTTCCCCAGCAAAGCACACACATGCAGCTCATCGAACGCACGCACACATAAGTCCATACATACACTCTCTCACTAACAAAACAAAGGCACCCTAATATATGCACGCATCTTCATGCTTATTCCATTTACACACATATAAACTCACATGACGACAACCAAAATGAACATGTGTAATCAATTTTTCTCCTTCCAAAAACAACCCTTTTTTCGTATAATTTTGGTTATTCAGACTACATTTCTCATCTTGAATGTTATCATCACAACGTTTCGGCCGCTGTAATCTACGGCATTCTTCAGGTGTATTACTTTGAACTCGGGAATATTTCTGTTGAACTCGGGAATCTGGATGGGATTTCCAGATTCCCGACTTCAACAGAAATATTCCCGAGTTCGAAGTAATACACCTGAAGAAGGCCGGAGGTTACAGCGACCGAAACGTTGTGATGATAACATTCAAGATGAGAAATGTAGCCTGAATTACCAAAATTATACAAATTATCAATCCTCATCTAAAAAATTCAGAAATATAACCCTTCTTACACCTAGAACTTTCCTTGGACTTTTAGAACTCTCATTAATTGCCAACACTTTATTTTGCATTGTCTTCAAGTTGTCAATAAAAATTATTATTTTTGTATTGATAGATTTTGTGAGGGCATTTAAACATGGAATGAAATTTCAACCCAAACGGAATGTTTAATATATGAAATAGTAGAGAAGAATAGCAACAGACTAATAAAAAATAAGGACACAAATACATCATTAAAGCAGAGCCAAGATATGTTGATCGATTAAGACGACCATAATCATTTGGTGTGCATAAGCTTTATTCAAAAGAAAACAAAGTTCTGTCATTCGTTTTGATATTTCTCTTCACAAAATTTGGCATTGTTATGTTGACACCGTTTCGACCATTGTTTTGCAGCAGGGCATGCACTAATACGGATGTGTAAAACAAACACTTAAAAAACGTCCCAAAACTGAAAAGCTACACAGATCGATAGAAAATTAAATTTAAATTATGTTGACACCGTTTTGACCATTGTTTTGTAGCAGGGCATGCACTAATACGGATGTATAAAACAAACACTTAAAAAACGTCCCAAAACTGAAAAGCTACACAGATCGATAGAAAATTAAATTTAAATTATGTTGACACCGTTTTGACCATTGTTTTGTAGCAGGGCATGCACTAATACGGATGTATAAAACAAACACTTAAAAAACGTCCCAAAACTGAAAAGCTACACAGATCGATAGAAAATTAAATTTTCCTGCATTCGGTAAAAGTTATTTATTTTAAATTTGTTTTCTTCACCCATTTTTTTCTGTTGACTACACTGTGCAATCACAGCAAAGTGTAGTATCTGTTCTAATACTACACTTAATCTTTTCTGTCCTTGGTCAGTGAAAAACAAATCCTTCTAGGATGAAGTAATTTTTATTTGTGTCCCAATCAAGTGTGTCTCATTACAGCTAGTAATACTGGATGTTCCTAAATTTTTAGGAAATACAAATTTATAATCCCGGATTTCTAACTCAAGTTAATAATATAACAGCACCTAAATTAAATACACAGACATGAAAGAAGTAAATAGACACCCAACAAAAATAATTGTTTCTGTTTAAACTTTCTGCTTTCTTTGCCGACGACTAGAACCATGAAGGATAAAGAGCAGCAGTAAAAGTTTGAAATATAGACATTTTATACTAATTGATATTTTTTGCGTTTCAGATATAAATGTATCTATCATATATCACTGTTTAAGTATGACACCGACCAAAGAAGCATTAGAATTCTCAGAGTTTCAGAAGAACCATATTATAAGTTAATATGAAGATCGACTTAATCAGCATCAAATCGCCACAAACCTAAGCCATATTATATAAAGGTGGACAATTAGCATCAAATCGCCACAAACCTCAGCCATATTATATAAAGGTGGACAATTAGCATCAAATCGCCACAAACCTCAGCCATATTATATAAAGGTGGACAATCAGCATCAAATCGCCACAAACCTCAGCCATATTATATAAAGGTGGACAATAAGCATCAAATCGCCGCAAACCTCAGCCATATTATATAAAGGTGGACAATTAGCATCAAATCGCCACAAACCTCAGCCATATTATATAAAGGTGGACAATCAGCATCAAATCGCCACAAACCTCAGCCATATTATATAAAGGTGGACAATCAGCATCAAATCGCCACAAACCTCAGCCATATTATATAAAGGTGGACAATCAGCATCAAATCGCCACAAACCTCAGCCATATTATATAAAAGTGGACAATCAGCATCAAATCGCCACAAACCTCAGCCATATTATATAAAGGTGGACAATCAGCATAAAATCGCCACAAACCTCAGCCATATTATATAAAGGTGGACAATCAGCATCAAATCGCCACAAACCTCAGCCATATTATATAAAGGTGGACAATCAGCATCAAATCGCCACAAACCTCAGCCATATTATATAAAGGTGGACAATCAGCATCAAATCGCCACAAACCTCAGCCATATTATATAAAGGTGGACAATCAGCATCAAATCGCCACAAACCTCAGCCATATTATATAAAAGTGGACAATCAGCATCAAATCGCCACAAACCTCAGCCATATTATATAAAGGTGGACAATCAGCATCAAATCGCCACAAACCTCAGCCATATTATATAAAGGTGGACAATCAGCATCAAATCGCCACAAACCTCAGCCATATTATATAAAGGTGGACAATCAGCATCAAATTGCCACAAACCTCAGCCATATTATATAAAGGTGGACAATTAGCATCAAATCGCCACAAACCTCAGCCATATTATATAAAGGTGGACAATCAGCATCAAATCGCCACAAACCTCAGCCATATTATATAAAGGTGGACAATCAGCATCAAATCGCCACAAACCTCAGCCATATTATATAAAGGTGGACAATAAGCATCAAATCGCCGCAAACCTCAGCCATATTATATAAAGGTGGACAATAAGCATCAAATCGCCACAAACCTCAGCCATATTATATAAAGGTGGACAATCAGCATCAAATCGCCACAAACCTTAGCGATATTATATAAAGGTGGACAATCAGCATCAAATCGCCACAAACCTCAGCCATATTATATAAAGGTGGACAATAAGCATCAAATCGCCGCAAACTTCAGCCATATTATATAAAGGTGGACAATCAGCATCAAATCGCCACAAACCTCAGCCATATTATATAAAGGTGGACAATAAGCATCAAATCGCCGCAAACTTCAGCCATATTATATAAAGGTGGACAATCAGCATCAAATCGCCACAAACCTTAGCGATATTATATAAAGGTGGACAATCAGCATCAAATCGCCACAAACCTCAGCCATATTATATAAAGGTGGACAATAAGCATCAAATCGCCGCAAACTTCAGCCATATTATATAAAGGTGGGCAATTAGCATCAAATCGCCACAAACCTCAGCCATATTATATAAAGGTGGACAATCAGCATCAAATCGCCACAAACCTCAGCCATATTATATAAAGGTGGACAATCAGCATCAAATCGCCACAAACCTCAGCCATATTATATAAAGGTGGACAATCAGCATCAAATCGCCACAAACCTCAGCCATATTATATAAAGGTGGACAATCAGCATCAAATCGCCACAAACCTCAGCCATATTATATAAAGGTGGACAATCAGCATCAAATCGCCACAAACCTCAGCCATATTATATAAAGGTGGACAATCAGCATCAAATCGCCACAAACCTCAGCCATATTATATAAAGGTGGACAATCAGCATCAAATCGCCACAAACCTCAGCCATATTATATAAAGGTGGACAATCAGCATCAAATCGCCACAAACCTCAGCCATATTATATAAAGGTGGACAATCAGCATCAAATCGCCACAAACCTCAGCCATATTATATAAAGGTGGACAATCAGCATAAAATCGCCACAAACCTCAGCCATATTATATAAAGGTGGACAATCAGCATCAAATCGCCACAAACCTCAGCCATATTATATAAAGGTGGACAATCAGCATCAAATCGCCACAAACTTCAGCCATATTATATAAAGGTGGACAATCAGCATCAAATCGCCACAAACCTCAGCCATATTATATAAAGGTGGACAATCAGCATCAAATCGCCACAAACCTCAGCCATATTATATAAAGGTGGACAATCAGCATCAAATCGCCACAAACCTCAGCCATATTATATAAAGGTGGACAATCAGCATCAAATCGCCACAAACCTCAGCCATATTATATAAAGGTGGACAATCAGCATCAAATCGCCACAAACTTCAGCCATATTATATAAAGGTGGACAATCAGCATCAAATCGCCACAAACCTCAGCCATATTATATAAAGGTGGACAATCAGCATCAAATCGCCACAAACCTCAGCCATATTATATAAAGGTGGACAATCAGCATCAAATCGCCACAAACCTCAGCCATATTATATAAAGGTGGACAATCAGCATCAAATCGCCACAAACTTCAGCCATATTATATAAAGGTGGACAATCAGCATCAAATCGCCACAAACCTCAGCCATATTATATAAAGGTGGACAATCAGCATCAAATCGCCACAAACCTCAGCCATATTATATAAAGGTGGACAATCAGCATCAAATCGCCACAAACCTCAGCCATATTATATAAAGGTGGACAATCAGCATCAAATCGCCACAAACCTCAGCCATATTATATAAAGGTGGACAATCAGCATCAAATCGCCACAAACCTCAGCCATATTATATAAAGGTGGACAATCAGCATCAAATCGCCACAAACCTCAGCCATATTATATAAAGGTGGACAATCAGCATAAAATCGCCACAAACCTCAGCCATATTATATAAAGGTGGACAATCAGCATCAAATCGCCACAAACCTCAGCCATATTATATAAAGGTGGACAATCAGCATCAAATCGCCACAAACCTCAGCCATATTATATAAAGGTGAACAATTAGCATCAAATCGCCACAAACCTCAGCCATATTATATAAAGGTGAACAATTAGCATCAAATCGCCACAAACCTCAGCCATATTATATAAAGGTGAACAATTAGCATCAAATCGCCACAAACCTCAGCCATATTATATAAAGGTGGACAATCAGCATCAAATCGCCGCAAACCTCGAAATTCCACTTTTCTACTGTTAACCGAGTGATTTTCCAATTTATCAGCAAAGGGAAAATAAGCAATATTATCTTGCTTAGATCTATCATGACCTTCTCACAGCAATATTCATTATTAATGATAATGTGAGTGTGTATTTACTTCTTTCATGTTTGTCTAATTAAACATAAGGGTTATACAGTAACAAAAGGCAGTATATTTTACAAAAATGTAGTCTCACAAAGCCCAAAAAAGATGTAAATATTAGAAACACATAGAAATAGATGAAATAAATTTAGTTAAATCAAAGTTGGACAATTTAAAAAAGTATCTGACCGACTTCTTGTGCAGGTATTCAAAAAGTATAACAATATTTAGCATGATAATCAGTAGATTACGCAAAACTAAGTTAGTGAATGGAATGTGTGGAGTAAGATTTAGTCGCATCTGGAATTCCAAAACTACTCGACATAACTGCAGCAAAGTTGGCATGAAACGTTATTGAGGGTGTGCCATTAGGAGTAGATGTTACTACTACTATTACTACTACTACTACTGCTGCTACTGTTGCTGTTGAGCGATTGTTGTTGAGGGAGTTGGACCTGAATGCAGGGTTAAGCATGTAGATCTCGATATCGTTTGCTTTTGATCGAGCTCCTTTTCATAGATTTGGAGCACTTCAAGTTCCTGAAGGATTTTAGGTT
This sequence comes from Sepiola atlantica, assembly GCA_963556195.1. Lineage (NCBI taxonomy): Eukaryota > Metazoa > Mollusca > Cephalopoda > Sepiida > Sepiolidae > Sepiola > Sepiola atlantica. The sequence goes on along the minus strand of OY744529.1, from coordinate 59,836,774 downwards.
ATCCCCAACATCAAGATCAACAAGGACCAACGGTTGCTCTAAGTCGTCGAGGAAGGTTGTCATCTGTAGGCATTGAATGGTGGTTTCACATGCGCCAATGCAATGATGTTATCCTTACTGCATTACAATAGATGACTGAACGTCCTTGCTTAGTGTAGATTTTCCATAGACACATTGGCAAAAACGACCAGAGGCTGCTGGATCCTGATGCAGACACTTTTAAATTTCACCAGAGCCCATTTAGCCAGGCTGCGACCCTGATATCTGCCTTGGGTGGCCCTGCTACGAATCGAAATTCCCGATGGTATAGTTCTGATACTACCCATTGTCACAGCCCTGCCACATTAAGGAGGGATTGAACCTTAGAACTGTGTCACTACTGCTTCTAACACAACAACCAAGATGAGGACAGCAGTCTGAAATATGTAAATAGTGTAGATATTCAGACTTTAGACTTTAGGACTGCTGCTGCTGCTGCAAACAATAACCAATGTATCAGCTCCAGAAATACGTGCCATAATTCCACCAACAATAAATTAACTAAAGTTTAAATAGCTTCTATCAATCATTATCATTTTGACAATCTCCTTACAAGAACTACCAACCAATAAGTCGGCCATAACGCATTTATTTCGTTCTAAAATGATTATTACTTAATGTTTAATGGACGTGATCTATCGAGAAGCATGAGCTTAAATGTACCGGCAAATAAAATGATTTTATTCGCATGATGAATATTTTGTTATATGAACTGAATAACATTTTCACCATTTGCCTACAAACTTATTAGACAACCTGCAAGAATTCTTACAATTAAAATTTTCATATAAAAACAGAAAACATTCATCTGTGTAATAACCAAGCGCTTGTTGTCTGTCGGTTTGTCTACCGTCACTTATAGCTTTCAAAACTACTCGACAGAATTGCAGCAAAGTTTGCATGAACCTTCATTGAGATGCAAAGTGTATCATGGGGGAGGTTACTACTACTACTACTACTACTACTACTACTACTACTACTACAACTACTGCTACCACTACTGCTACTACTACTACTACTACTACTACTACTACTACTACTACAATAAACATGATTGTCAAACTATTGACCGGAATTCCACCAACTTCGACATGAACTATCCTTGATATGCTGGGATAAAAATGCTACTGCTACTACTACTACTACTACTACTACTACTACTACTACTACTACTACTCTGAACGTATATACTGCACACTGGATAAATTAAATGAAGCTAGGGCAGTGGTGCTAGATATCTCCAAGGCCTTTAGCATGAACGTCTTCTCAGGAATATCAAGTCATACGGTATTACTGGGCGAATATTTAATATAATCGTATCTTTCTTAGCTAAAAGAAAGATTCAGGTCGTTCTTGATAGCCGTACATTCAAAGAAAACCACATCTATATGGCCCATCCATGGGGTATTGTTGTCACATCTGGGCTGATGCCCCAATCACTAGCTCGCTTTCTTGGACAGGGTTCAAAAAATAATTTCTAACCTAATAGGTCTTGCACTGTCTGTAAAGCTCCAACTCTTGTCACATCGCCACAGTGTTGTATACCTGTGCTTGTTTTACACATCACTCAATAAATCACAAACATAACCTTTCGGCAAAATCCAACTTTATTCATCAACATAGTCTCCTTCTAGAGTAATACACTGATTCCAATGCTTCTCTAAAAATTCAATGCCTTTTTTGTAGAACGATTTGTCTTTGGCCTCAAAATACGCTTCAGTTTCTGATATCAATTTTTCATTGGAGCCAAATCTCTTTCTCTAGAGCATTCTTTTGAGGTTTGTAAACAGCCAGTAGTCGCTGGGAGCCAGATCTGGAGAATAGTGTTGTACCAGAAGTAATTCAAACTGCAATTTATGTAGTTTTGTCATTGTTGCGATCAACTTCTGACAAGATCCTCCTAGGCATTACCTCCTCTTTTAGAGGGTAGTGTAGTACATGTTCGTTCATCATGATACGATCTTCCAAGGCATTTACTCCTCCTTTAGGAGAGAAGTAGTATATGTTCTATGATCATGATAACATCCTCCCAGGAATCACCTTCTTTTTTGGGAGAGGGATAGTGATATCAATAATAAAGGCCATTATTTTAGTAAAGAGAATAAAATATGTACTTTTGAGGATTGTAATTATAATCACTTAATTTTTTTCTTTTTACTTTTCTTCACCCCAAACAAGGCATATTGCCTCTGAAGCATAAAGGACTACTGTGATATGGGCCAGATTTATAGGGGCAACCTGGATGGGGAGTTAGGTAGCAAGATGTTTTTTCACATTACATTTGAATTTCGACATGTTGGTAGAGGAGCAGGGAGAGAATTCAAAAGACAAGCGGTTCGAGGAAGGAAGCTATAGGAGTAGAAAAACTCGCGGCATCGCGGCATCTCTACAGAGAAGGGTTGTGATTTTGCTGTTAGTCGAATGTTGAGGGTATTTACGTTGAGGGGTACACGTGCAGTAAATTCATCGGAGCACATTCTGTGAAAGTACTTGTAAAACAAGCATAGGGATGTAACAATGTGGCGATGCGACAGGGGCTGGATCTTGGCAGACAGTGCAATATCTGTTAGGTTAGAAATTCGTTTTGTCACCCTGTCACAAGAGGAAGAGACTAGTGGTTGGTGCACCAGCCCAGATGTGGCAACAATGCTCAGTGGGCACGCGAATGGTTGCTTTATAGAGATATATGATACTTACAGGTGTGAGAAATTTTCTAGCTTAGTAGAGGGAGCCTATCTTCTTTGCGATAGACTTGGCAGCAACTTCTATTTACTTATTTCATGTTGTCTGAGAATGTCAGACGGACGATTTTAAACGTAGATGTGAGATTCGGCTAGTGAACAATGAGAGAACAACCATCACAATTTTCCCTTGAGACTTGAATCGTAGACTTTCTTTGATAAATGATGCCAGTTAATGACGACGTAAACTTATATTTCAATCCTCTTCATTCTGATGATGCGGCCTATGGTTTCAGATTCGTTGTCCCACATTTGTTCATTTTTACAAATCTTGCAAGAAGGCAAGAAAACACATATAGTGTTTCATTTCGTTTAAGCGTATCAAGTGAAAATATAAGTGGCGCGCACGTGTTACACTCACAAGCAAATACGATAGAATCAAAAATGAAAAAACGAATTTTATTTCGAAACATTCAACAATAAATGATTTAACTGATTTTTATAATAGAGAATACAAAAGCACAACTGGCATGCACGAATTAAAACAGCCCCAAACATCTTTCTCTAAATAAATCTTCTATTTTAACCACTGTTTATTTGTTATCTTGGTCACTTGTATTTGGAACTTTTATTATCTCTGCCAACGAGATTATGTTTTCGATCGAGTTTCTCACTATGTTTGTTTGTGTACATACTTTTGGCGATAACGTCGGTTGTGTTTATTGTTGAGACTCGCTACTTGGCCCATATTGTAGCCAATGAAGTCCCACATATATCACGTTGACATTGACAATTAACCTACGCTTTGAAAATGTCTGTCATGGGCGAAATTCTGGCGGGATTTCAACTTCCGAGTTTTCGAAATTTGACGCATGGATGCTCTATGATAGCAATAACTGCCTTGCAAAATGTCAGCCTCATCAGATAAATAGTTCTTAAGTCATCCACGTTTCCATGGTATAACTTCAGTAATAAGTAGTAGTAAGGCTCAGATAAAACTTTGGCTCATCCTTACGTTGTCAGACGGAGGTATGCAGCTTCACACTTAACTTATGTTCTTGCTTTATTTACTTGTCGTGTTATTTACAAGGCTTGCGACAGGTTTAATCCACCATCCACCAAAAATGTAAAGACAAGCGTATAGAAAATAATTTTAAAACTAATAATCAAATAACAACATAGAATAGACCACAACGAAATATTTAATAGGATTACACTCAAACTGTTGCACAGAAACATGCTAGAAATGATAAAAAGGCGTATGACACAACAAAAACACATGAGAATCCCAGACGTAACTATAAAACAAAATATGAATTCTTTAAAAGCGCAAAATGCTTACAGACTTGTTTAGTATATGAAGACACATAAGAAATAGAGAACGAGAATACACCAGAGTGACAAAGTGAAACAAATTAACTATGCACATCCAATGACATTTCATACCAAAGAAATACACACAGTACAACAATCACCAAATGCATATGGGACCAAAATGATTCAAACCAAAAACACACCAAATATTGCAGAGAATATCAGAAAAATAGTGCAAACTTCTAATAACCATTCTAGATAATGTTGCCTGCTCTTAGAAGAAAAATATCAATAATTACATACCCAGCAGAAAAAATGTAATAAATAAAAGATTAGAACTCGTGTCCAAATGCACGTACAAAAATATATTCCTACTAACCAATGCTATGAAAGACTAAAATAAACAAATAATTTAACAATAAAATAAATACAACGTAATGAAAACCATGTACAAAAGAGTGAAAAAATAATAAATAAAATAAACAAACACATAGCAAAAGAACTAGAAAAAACAAACAAACAACAAATGCTGGATACAGATTGAAAGTTAAAAATAGAGTTTCAACACCTACACATTTTGATCTACATAAGATGAGCAGTCTCACCAATAAAATAGAAATTAATACAACCAACTGTATTTTTAATATCAGCGCCGACTGTCAGCTCGACAGTTGAGTTTCAATCACGGCTTGAGGCACTAACTGGTCTAGCCGCACTGATGAGCTGTGAAACAGCGAAACAGTCTGTATATGGATGCATATATATATATATATATATATATACATATATATATACTTTTATTCACTCCCAAAAGACACATTGCCACTGAGACGTAAGGGACTACTATGAATTAGGGACCAGATTTATAGGGCATCATTATTTGGGGAGTTGTACGGCGAGATGTTTGTTTACATTCCGTTTTTAAATTTCTGCATGTTGGTAAAGTCATGGAAACAGATAGCAGGGAGGGAATTCTTAACATAAGCGATTTGAGGAAAAGAGCTATTAAAGTAGAAAGCTTTCCGGCATCTAGTGGCCTCTACAGTGAAGGGGTGAGATTTTCTGCTTGTTGGGTTAGTCGGGGGTATTTACATTTTCGGGGTCACAAGTGCAGCAAGTTTGTCGAAGCGCATTCTATTGATACTGGCAAGGTTGAAATGTTTTTAGCCCTGTAAAAGGAGGGAGGCACCTTTTTGCATCAAACCTAGCAGTATCTTCATTGTATATTGTTACAATTCACGTTACCTGCGAATGTTAGGGCGAGGAGTTTCAATGTTGGACTCTCAAGCCGGGTGCCATTAGCCATGGCAATCTGTGGTTTGAAAAGTTTTTTATAGTTGTTAAAAGAAAAGGAGCTTTGTCTTAGTTGCATTAAATGTAACTACCATTTTTGGCGCCATTCTACTGGGGGTCCTTTTTAAGGATTCAGCCGTTTCCATTGGATTGCCTGCATGTCAAGAATAGAGAGTGGTGTCATCAGCAAATATACCCATCTTGGATGCGATTGCATCAGGAAGGTAGTTTATTGTTATGGTGTGATAGTAATCTACCCCATTTCGAGACTATATGGACTTTTCTAGACATTATGTATAGAAGAGCTTACGACAAAGGACAAGCAGTCTTTCTGTAACCTACTATTCCGTTCTTCTGTAAATACACATTCTTGTAAATATACCAATGTGTTGTCTTACGTATTATCGCCGTTCAAGATCACAACACTGGCGACGAGGAACTCGGAATTACGTCGGATAAATATAACCGTCACTACAACTACCGATGTTATATTTTCGAAAAAGACTTAGGTGGTGTGCTCGAAAGAATCATTAATTACAACAGGAACAGCGAAAAGTTAAATGCCATACTGGGTTTTTAACACACAAGGTGTATCAAATATGTGAAAGGAAAGTCTCCAACGTCAGGAAAAAGGATTTTAAAAACTTTTCGTTCTTGAGGAGGATGAAAAAGATTTCAAGTAATTCCCCAACACAAGGTTTTGAAATCTAAATCATTTGACCACGAAAGAAAACAAAAAAAGCAAGATGTCTGTCGATTTTTTTCGTGTTTTTATTGTTTAATTACGAACACGTAACTAATTTTGAACAAGCTTTTTTTTCTCTCACTAAGAAGTGTAAAATTTATCTTTTAGTGAAAAAAACACACGAAAAAGTCGGTAGCCTATTCTAATTGACGAAAATAGAGGAATTTAAAACTGCCTTATGTTGGACATCATTAAACACCAACAAGAACATCAAATTCGACTAGAAGAGAAATTCTAAGAAAAACAATTGGCACAAATGAAAAAAATTGATGAAATGTTTCTTCATACACAACAAGAATAGAAAACATGATACGAATGATCATTTAAGTGTTAAAATGTTGAAAATGAAAGTGCATTTTCACAAGACACTATTTAGAGCGCTATCGATAATTTTACTTAAGACCTTGAAAACGAAATTACGTTTGCTTCGTATTTTAGACGATACAAAGATCTTTATAATACAGACTGTGTAAATTGGACCGATTTGAAAAAGGTTCGTTTGCTATTAAGAAAGTTGGGTACAGTCGAACATACAAACTTCGTCAATTTTATATCGCTACAAAAAATAGCAACCTTACATTCGTTGAAGCGGTACACTTATTAACTAAATTGTTTAGACCTAAAATGTCTCTTTTCACAAAAGGTGGAAATGTATGAATCTCACAAGGAAAGAAAACGAAGATATAGGATACTGGCAAGGTTGAAATGTTTTTAGCCCTGTAAAAGGAGGGAGGCATCTTTTTGCATCAAACCTAGCAGTATCTTCATCGTTCGTTAGCGTAGTTAACACACACTGTCGGAGTTGAGCGCTAACAATTTAAAATGTCTAATCTTCGAACAGGGCTTAGTATCAAATACGGATGAAAAAATCAGACGAAGGGTTCTTAATAAACTAGAGAATGAACATGATTTAACGCTTCAACATGTTGCAGAAGACTGACAACGTTTTATTTGTGTTCTCCAAGATGCAAGAGACATTGAGCAATAGAAAAATACGTAACAAAAAGAAAATTAATTCATCAACTAGATTTGATCAACCCCCAAAAAACAATTTGCCTCCTAAACCGTGTATTAGTTGCAAGCAATTGCATTGGTACAAAGATTGTCCATATAAAATGAAAAAGTGTTAAAATTGCGCTCGCATGGGCCACAAAAGTACACACTACAGAGTTAAAAATAAAAGTTTAAAAAGCTTTATTAAAATTTCTAAAAGTGATGAAGCTGAAAATATCAGGAAATTTACGCAGGTAAAAGTATAAAATAGAAATATTAAGCTACAATTTGATTCCGGCTCAAATCTCTCAATAATATATCTTCAAGCGATGTAAAAATTGGAAAAACAACGATGATGAAAACGAGAAAATAGCTGAAAGCGTCAATGGTGAACAAATAACATTTGAAGGCGAAATAATCTCAAATCTAAAAGGAAAGATTTGAAATTAAGAATGTTCGTAATGAACAACTCAAGCAATCTTTTGCACAGATAAGATGGAAAATTTTCAATTATGGAATATGCCGATAAACTCCTTCAAAATATTGAACCTTTAAATGTCAAAGCATAGAAACTAAAGAAAGAATTAAAAGAAACTTGTTCGGAAGTTTTCTCTGACAGACTGGAAAGATGTACAAAAAATGACTGCCAAGTTTAGATTAAAACCAAATATTCAACCAGTTTTTAAAAAGAAAAGAAATTTCGCGTCATTAAATCAGATTGACGAGGAATTAAATAGACTCGAAGAAATGGGAGTATTATCGAAAGTTGAGTACAACAAGTAGGCTTCGCCTACAGTCTACGTAAAAGAAGTAAAAAATCCGTGTTCATGCAGACTTATTCACAGGACTGAACCATGCGCTAAATGATTACTACTACCCTCTGCCTCGTGCAAAAACGATTTTCGGTAAACTCAACGGAGGATGTTTTTTCAAACGTTGATTTAAGTGATGCTGATCTACAAATGCGTGTTGACGAGGAGTACTCAAAGCTACTTTATATAAATACCCATAAGGGTTTGTTAAAATTCGAACGATTAACATTCGGGGTTAACATTGCACCAGCTATTTTTCAACAAGTAGTGGACACTTTACTTAACAGACTGGAATTTACGACAGCCTACCTAGATGACATCCTAGTGATCAGTAAAAGCACTGAGCAACATAAATCACATGCATACGAAGTATTTAAGAGAATCCAGGACTATCGATTGAAATTGAAGGAGGAAGAGTTTGATTTTTTTTATGGAAAAAATAAAATATATTGGGCAAATTATAAACAAAGATTGTAGAAGACCAAACCCACAGTGAACTAGTGCGATAAAAAAATATGCCGGATCTAGAAAACGTATCGCCACTACAAAGTCTTTTTTTGGCTAGCAAATTATTTTAATGTATTTATTTCAAACATGCACAATTTTCGAGCTCCTCTAAATAAACTTAAAATTGGAGCCTGCATATTACACACAATGGAAGACGGATCACTAAAACCTAAGCCCACGCGTCCCGTACGTTACTACTTGCAGAAAAAAAGTTACTCACAAATCGCGAAGAAAGCATTCAGTATTATTTTTGCACTCACCAAATTTCATCGATTTGTTCATAGAAGACATTCTGTGTTTCAAACATATCATAAGCCAGTGTTAACGATTTATGGGTAAAAAAAGATACTGAAAACAGACTGCAGAGGGGAGGGATCATTCTCTTTAATTACAATTATTAAATAGAATATCTTCCGTCGTAAAAAATTAATATGTTGAATATACACATTTATGAAAATCAGGAATAATAAAGATCCAAGGATCAACATCTGGGGCACACCCGCGTTAATGTGATAGTGTTTAAATGTACGACCATCTGGGACGACTTTAAATAAACAAGGTAATAAGTTTCATTTGCTGCTGAAAATAACAATGGCTGCCATTTAAATTTACATTTGCTAGTCAGAACCAAATATTGACATGTCAGATTTAAAGTTATCGATGACAAATTTCGAGAAATAGATCGTCTTTATTTTACTATATAGACTAACTGTACCCACCCGGCGTTGCATGGGAGTTTTGTACTTTCATTTTTGTTTCGCTTTTGTTTTCTGTTTCTTTTTGCCAGATTATTATTTTTTTACTAAGCATTTTAAAATCAGAAATTACTTTCTATTCGGAAGTTTAAATGCTTCCAAGTTCTTTTAAAATTATAATTCATTATGTTTTTTCAACTATTAACAAAAAATTAAATTGGCTAACTGTTTACGAAGCGAAATGCATTCTGATGAATTTAATTTCCTAATTAATGTATTTATTAGACAAACAGGATATAAAACTTGTTTCCATTATTGATTTAGATAAATATTCTATTAATAAGGTAAAATAAGTCAATGTGTAACTATGAAAGTCACCTATTCGCGGGAAAAACACACCCATACACAAAAACAAACGTATGCAAAGTTATAATTGTTTTAACATAGAGAAGTGTATATTTGACTGGTTTAGTTGAAAGAATGTTTTTAGTTTTTACGTTTTTAATAAAAGGAATGATTTTATTTTGTGTCGAGTTAAAATCCTAGTTACATTTTTACTAGCATTGCAACCATATCTTCTTGCTTCATAAAAATATACAAAAAACATTCATCATATTTCACCGCCCTCTCCTCCTCCTTTCTGTCTGTCTGTCTGTCTGTCTCTTTCTCTTTTTCTCTCTCTCTCTATATATATATATATCACTTTTTTTTCATTTTACTTTGGTGAAAGTTCTCAGAAATCAAGGGGCCCTTCCTGGGGCTAACACTTGATCTCTATATGAGATACACAGATATCCGAGTGTTTCATTATAGTTCTCCTTTATTTCTCAAAAAGTGAGTTAATAAAGAAATGAAGAACATTAATTCTCCTCTCTCCAATTGACCAGTTAACTATTTTATAGTATACATTTCATGTGGTCTATTGGTCTTACCGGATTCCAGGACAAGAATTAATCTGGTCTGGTGGAGTATCCAGCTTAGTGCTGTTACTAGAGGCAACATTACTTGTAGAAGGTGCACCATTCCTCATATGAGCCAGTGTAGCCATACAGAAAGGATTTTATTTGGGCTTCGAATACTATGATATTTTGAATATTTGGTCAGGGTTTACTTGTAGGCTGAAGTATTTTCATGCCAGGTTGTCCTGACAAACCCCTGTACAGAATTTCCCCTATGACAGTGTTATTTGTGGACATAAACACACACACACACACACACACACACACACACACACACACACACGCACACACATATATATATATATATATATATATATATATATATATATATATATACATACAAGTTATATGGAGGATTACATGAAACTAGAATGAAATGCAGTATAATGAAATAGGTGATAAATGTCTATGAAGAGAATTGTAAAATGTAATATATATTATATAGGAAAACAGTAAAGATATGAAGAAAGTGAAAATATGAAAATATTGGTGAAAAAATTGCTAATGAGGAAGGATAAGTTATTTTTCCACTGCACACACATTTCTGTAGAAAATGTTTTTGCTCAGTTTCTATGTTTGTAGAATGAATAATCAATGAGAGGTCCCAAATCTTGTTTCAGTCCTGAGATGTTGAGTCTCAGAATGAGTTGAGTTTCATATTTCTGTTAGTGTTGTTATGTCTTAAAATTGGAGGCTATGAGCATGCATTTGATGTTGTATATGATGTTGTTTGGGAGATTGCAATGCACGCCTACTTTGGAGTGTGTCAATTTTTTTCTAATAATTTGTTAATGATTTTTAAGACATAGGCAGAACAATGCCTATTTCCCCAATGTCGTTGCATTATGTGCATCTGGTGCAGTATATTAAGTAAGCCATATTGGGATTATATCTATCTATCTATCTATCTATCTATCTATCTATCTATCTATCTATCTATCTATCTATCTATCTCTCTCTCTCTCTATATATATATATATATATATTAGTGCTGAGAAAATTAATCGGAATCGGTATTGGGAATCAGAAAAATCAGAACTTTTTGTTGTATCGGAATCGGTATCGGAATCAGTATCAGAATTTGTATTGTAATCGGAAAAATTTGAACCTTATTTCCGATTCTAAAAACGATTCTTTAAAAAAATTTCTTGACAATGAAAAATAAAACAAGTACAATGTATTTATTTATAAGAAGATTGTTAATTTACAACATAAGACTAAGGTTAGGAATACTATTCCCAGATTTACCATTGACTCTCCGAGTCTAATTTATTTTTTTATTGGTAAATTATGGTAAACAAAATAAATATTCTAGAGTTCACTTACGTCTATTCCCTTATCAAACCATTTGAAATGTTCAAATTTGTTTTTGCACCTATTTGCTAAACGTCTATATGACACTTCTCAGAGACTTCACAGATGAGTATTAAAACGCTCGGGAAAAGTTTTTAACAATTTTTCCGTCGCCACCCTGACCTTAGTCGTTATCCGGTCACCGCGTATATAACCTCTGAAATAATTAATGTTCTATTGTTTTTTTGGTTTGAAATTCTTTCAACAATACGCTTGTTTCTCTTTGAAATTAATCAAATTAATTTTCAATTCAAACTATCTCTAAAATAGCTTTTTTTATTACTGAATTTAGGTAAAAATGGCACCGCCAATAATGGCACAAGTGCATAAATAGAAATAAATGGCAACAGAGAATAATATAGATGAGAATCTCACAATGAGTTTATCTAAATCTTGGATACGATACATAAAAGGAAGACATTTTGAAGTTTTTTAAATTAAAAAAGAAATGCACTTCGCATGAGTTTTTTCAGAAAATACTTATTTCAGCATGAAAGTTTGTTAGACTGGGGTCATTTTCTGTTAATGTCCTTAAAACCTCCAGTCGCTTGCGTAATTATTACAAAAAAATGTCAAGAAAGAAATTATAATTATTCACAATATATATATCACTATTATTTATCGCACATTCCCCCAAAAAACTATTAAAATAAGTTAGATACAAAAAATTAAATGAAAAGAATTGCTCTACATCAAATTTTGAGTTATATTAAGCAATACATTTTAAAAAGGATCGGTTCGCGCGCATGAGTGTCAATAATATGCATGTGCTTGGTAAAATCATAAACTATTGAACTTATCATTATGAATTATGGAATATGGAAGAAGGTGAGTAACGTGGGCACATTATGTTTTTTTGTAAACTTTATCATTTAGGGGGATGCCACTGAAACCATATCATAGCAAAAGAAAGAAAAAACATTAACAGTTAAAACTAGTGCTAATTTTTTTGCTTGTACCTATCTAGGACGAGTATTCGACTAGAATGCATATATATATATATATGTGTGTGTGTGTGAAGAGGAATACACGTCACAGGACGGGTACAATTAATTCCTAGAACAGAACAGTTTTGCACCACTTTTATGCCCCTCCCCCCCCCCCCCCCCGCACAAAGATTAAAATCAAGATATAATCCTACTAAACATATTATTAGTTTGTGGCGCCACTCGTTATTGAATCTTTTCATATTTATTAAGAAACCTCTTTCGCTAAGTCGTTGATGTAACCCAATTCAGCTGAAAGCATAGCAGGAGGCAATTCCCTTTCTAAAAAGAAAAGAAAGGAAAAGTCGTTGTCCCAGTTTTTAGATAATAAACGCTTTCAGTTCAGTAACAAGATTAAACAATGCTGTAGACACTTTATATCATGAATACTAATTTATACGAAAGGGACTCATGGAAATTTCACGGTTTAAAAAAAGAAGGCTTTAATAAATATTTCAATGATAACTACAAATATCTCCATATTATAATCCGGTGTCAATCTGTATTTTTAACTTTTAACTAATCAACCATAATTTGTTTGACCCCTAAAACTGGGCTGTAATATATGTATGGTACAAGTTTAAATTATTTTCCCACCAATACTAATCCAATCAAATAAATTCCTGGAAATACGGTTGCCAGTGTGCTTGGAGAGTATATTTCGCCAAAGTAGAGAACATTACAAACATTTGGACTAAAGATAACTCCAGGAACAGCAGTTTTATCGTACGATCTTGTTGATTCGCGTCATCTACGTTTGGTGTGAGGAAACGCAAAAATGCCACTTATTATGCAGCTGTGCCTAGTCACCTTTTTCTGTTTCGAGGTATGTTTATGTGCCTTGTTACAAGATAGGGATTATAAAGATGCTGTATTGCAGAGCTATTATGATAATGCATTATAAAATGCATTATAATAGTAGCCCCAATAGCGGGTCTATTATGATAATTTTTTCACATAAAAAATGTATAAAAATTTGAAATACATTTTTTCTTCACTTTTTCGAGAAGATCAAAAGCTAAGTTTTATTCATTTAAGGAATAGGCTTTTGTTAACGAGAGCGACACAGTAGGCACAAATTCCCTAAAAGCTATCCATAGTAGCCCCGGTTAGCACTTATTATTAGATTGAACGAGAATGATATGTTTATGGCTATCAATTAATAGATTTGCAGGTGTGCCTGCAATCTTTCGGCTTGCAAGCTACTTTCAAAATGACTACACAAAATGACTTATATTAAAAATGCTAAAAATTATTATTTGTACTCACTAGAAGGTCATCATCGGAGATTATTCACTGATAATAACCGGTGGTGTTCACTGGAGTCTGGATGACAACAAGTCTTCCTAGATTTCCAGTACTCTCCACCTCTTCCGATAACCTTTGCAAATGACTTTGCATTATCACAACAGTCGCTTACCATTGATTTTTTGCTGGCAACGACCATTGGTTTTCACCGGGATTCGGGTGGCAATAAGCCTCCCCAAGGTCCCAGTACTCTTCGCACTCATCCAGTGGAGGTCTGGTTAGTGATCTCGTGCCTCGGCCTTTCCATCCTCTTTGATCCTGCATGACTATTTTGTGTGGTATCAGCCGAGGCTGACACCTTTTGTGTGTGTGTGTGGGAGGGAGTTTTTTTCAGTTTCAGTTTCCTTGGTTTCATGTAGTGTTTGTTCCATCTTTTAGTTTTACTTCTGTTTCAGTTTCCATGTGGCTGGTAAGTGTTTGTAGTTTATGTGGGTTGGCTCTCGCATTCTTCAGCTGTTTTCATCATTGTCGTCCATTGTATAGTTTCAGTCTTCCCCTTGATTCCAATTTCTCCTAGTCTATTTTCCTATTTTTTTTTAGACTGTTCCTAGTGCTCCTACAATTATTGATATTATATTGACTTTCTTCATGTTTCATATTCCTTTCAGTTCTCTGGCAAGCTCAATGTATTTTTGTTTTTCCGTCGTTTTAATCTTCACCCTGTTGTTTATTGGGACGGCAAAATCTACAATTTGGCAGTTTCTTTCTTTCTTATTTATTATTATGACGTCCGGTATCCTTGCTTGGATGTGTTTAGCTGTTTGTCCATCTATGCCCCAAAGGATTTTGTGGTTTTCGTTTTCCAGTACTCTCTCCAGTTTATGTCTGTACTATTTGTCTGCATGCTCAAAATGAAGTTTGCATAGTTCCCAGTGTACTGCTTTACCCATGCAGTCGTGTCTGTTCTTGTCATTCTTTTTGAGCTAGTTTGCTACATTCACTTATTATGTGTTTTACCGTTTCGTCTCTTTGTCCATAAAGTCACATTTACTGTTTTCCTGAGTTTTATCTATTTTAGCTTTAATCTAGTTAGTTCTACTCTCATTGTTCTGTGCAGCTGTCAGTAACGATTCCGTTTCTTTATTCAAGTGTCCTTTCCTTAGCCATGTCCAGGTGTTTTCGTGATTATCTTCTCTCATCATTCTTATGAATCGTCCATGTAGCTGTTTCTCTTCCCACTTTTCGTTTCTTGTCTTTTTCTTTCTGTTTTATGTATTGTTCATTTTAACGGTGTCTCTTGCTGCGGTGATCAGTCTTGCTGTGTTTTGAGTTATCTATTTTTCCAAGTTTGTTTTTGTGTCTTCCACACAGTCTTCTATACTTACCAGTCCTCTTCCCCTCCCTTCCTTTCACATAGAGTCGGTTAGTGTCATCTTTCTCGTGTAATGCATTGTGCATGGTCATTAGTTTCCTCGTCTTCTGGTCAAGATGCCTAAGTTCTTCTTTGGTCCAGCCTATGAATGATCCGGAATATTTCATTAGTGACACTGCCCAGGTGTTTATTCCTTTAACTAGATTTATACTATATGGTTTTGTTTCTAACAGTTTCCTTGTTCGTCCCAGGTATTCTGTTCCAATCTTCTCTTTCATATTTTTAGATTTAATGGTGTATGCTTCCAGAACTCCCAAATATTTGTAGGTATCATGTTCACTAAGTGCCTTCATCTCCTCTTGGTTGGGCAGTTCCATGCCTGCCGATGCCTGCAGTTTTCTCCTTTTCATCTCTAGCAGTGCACACTTTTCTATTCCGAACATTCTGACTGCATATTCTGGTTGTATTTATCAGTTTTTCCTGTTCTTTTTTGCTTTGTGCAAATAGCTTCAGGTCGTCAATATAGATGAGGTAGTTTATTCTTTGTTCTGTGTCTGTAAACTTGTATCTGGCATCACATTTCTTAAGTATGAAGTTGAGTGGAATCATGGATGTGATAGACAGTAGTGGTGATAAGGAGTCTCCTTGGGAGATACCTCTCTGTATTTTTATCTCAGGTGTTGTCCTCCAGCTGCCAGTTCTTGTCGGGTATCTTGTAAATTTTTAAGGATTCAATTATCCATACATGAGGGATTCTGTTGTAGGCTTTCTTGTAGTCAATCCATGCCATGGCTATGTTCTTTTTCCTGCTTTTTACCTCCTTTACAACCTATTATACATATATAATAGGTCGTGCGCCCCTTTATTTCCTTTCCAGCATCCTTTTTGTTCCCCAAGAAGTAGTCCACAATTGTTAAGGGAGTGGTAGATCTGTTTTCTCAGTTGTGCGGTTAAGATTTTTCTCATAGTTTGTAAACAGGTTATTGGTCTGTAGTTGCTAGGGATCATTCCCTTTTCGGTGTTTTTTTATTAACGTTGTCCTTCCTTTGGTCATCCATTCTGGCATATTTGTTTTGTGGATACATCCTCTCAGTGTTTGCGTTAGTCTTTCATGTAGAGTCGTGAATTATTTTTAAAACCAGTATGCATGTATTCCATCGTGACATGGCGCTTTCCAGTTTTCCATTTTCCTTAGGGATGTCTTGAGCGTTTCTTCATTAATTTCTGTTTCTGTTTCTGTTTCTGTTTCTGTTTCTGTTTCTTCTTTAATTTCCCGAAGTTTTTCTTTCATGTTTTTCAACCATTTGGCATTTCTGTTCTAATCTTAAGGCTATCCCCATATTTGTCTCCAAAGGTGTTTTGTTTCTGTCCAGTCAGGTTGTTCTGTTTTTGTTCTTCGCCCATTTATATTTTGATAAAACCGTCTTTCATTGTTTTCATAGGTCCTGTTTTGTTTGTACTGTTTTGATTTGTATCTGTATCGTCTCAGTCTTCCTTCTTTTGCTGCTATCTTTTGTTTTTGTTCTTCATGTTTCTTATTTAGTCTTTCCATCGTTTCCTGTTCTCTTTTATCATATTTACTGTTTTAGTATTTTTCTGAAGTGGTGATCTAGGTTTCTTGTCTGATTTCCCATCTAGGCTTTGTCGGTCCATTCTTTTGGCCAATTTTCGTTTCTATTTTTAGTTTCATACTTACTGATTTTGCCCCTGCATACATTAATTTAGTTAGATCTGTGATAGTATCTGTTGAGATGTATGGGAGAAGTCTGTTTACTTTTTCTGCTTCTAATTTTATTTTTTCTGATCTTCGGTCCTTAGAGATGCGAGTTTTGTTTTGTCTGCGTTTATAAATCATTTGATGTTTTCAACTTCTCTTGCTTCATCCTCGGCGAGTTCTATGATTTCGTAGTCTTCAGTCTCCTTGGTTTCAGTGTTGATATTTTACCAGTCGTCTGTTGGTTTTTACTAGGAGGTATATCTTGATCTGTTAGATGATCTATGTTTTGTTTGATTTCCATTAGTTCTAGGTCTGAGAACCACCTGCTCTTACGAATCTCTCTTGCTTGATCTGCAATTCTTTGTTCAGTTGTCTGGTAGTCAGTAGACATGTCCCATAGATTTTTCATACGTTTCCGAAAGCCGTTTTTGTTTTGGCTTGCTTCTGTAGTAGGATTGCATTACCAGTCTATTCTCTTTTGCGGTCCATTTCTTTCTATGGCTTTTTCGTTTGTTGTTATGTTCATTCTTACTTGTGCTTAGTCAGTGTTATTATCGTACCTGAAATTAAAGAGTTTACTTACCTGTTTTTGGTCTGTGATCTTCTTGTTCCTGAAATTGGAGAAGCCAACATTTGCAAGATGGCGATTGGGTCCCATGTTGGCCAACGAGCTAGCACCTGCCGATCATGACACTCTGATCGTTCTTCTGAGTCCCACCGCATTTATATATGTTTATAGACAATTTTTATGGTTGTGTGTTTGTGGCAACAGCAGGCTCAGGCTTAGCTTATCTGTGATCCTGTCACATGGATAGTTTTTATCTCTCATTTTCATGAGAGACAAGGTGCACTATTACACACACATCATGGGACAATTACAACAAACAAAACAGTTACTAAAATATATATTAAGTATTTATTTAATAAATTTCTCAGCTCCTCCTTTCTAAAAGACGCAAGATTCCCCTTCCATATTTATATGATAACTTGAAGGATGGGGTCAGCTGGAAGACTTTGTTTAACATTTAACTAATTTATCCTTATATAGGTACGTGCAAAATGACCGTCTCTTGTACGGACTATGCTTATTAAAAATCGCTTATCATTAATTATTTAATTAGTTTTCGTGTAAACTTTGATTGGGTTTGAAAGATAAAAGCCTAAACTTAATCTCTAAAAGGAATAAAATGTATATTTACGGGTGAAAAAGAAATTATAATGTAATATGTCATCACGACGACTGAAAAAGAATTCAGTGAACTTTGAACTTTGAAAAAATTACTTGTAAAAATCCCTTGAAAGATAAATATAAGTTTTTGGGAACTATTTCAAAGATAATTATTAAATTAAAGTCATAAGATACCGAATTAAAATAAAATTCCCACGTTTTACTAAAAATTAGCAAAATTATCCCCCCAAAATTCATAAATTAGTAAAATCCGGCATGAGTTAATCGGTAAACGACTTTGTTTACCAATTGACTATCGCTATGCAAAATATATGGAAGACAAAAATGTCATAATTTATCATTTTTAACTTCATATTGGTTTTGTAATAGTTTATAGAAGTTGAAAAATTATTATCCATTAATTTCTTTATTCTTTTTAAGGTTATAAAGAAATTTAATTAATTTAAGTACCCTAATTTTGTTGTAATTATAAAGGAAATACTTATTAATGAAAAAATTGGTGAATATATGCAATTAAGATTTTATTTATTTTTAACTAAAATGATTTGTATTTAACTTGGTATTAGTTTTTAATTTAGTAATACTCTGAAATTATTGATGACGTCTGTTTACCAATGTTTTTCTTTAGAATTTGAAATAAAACTTTTTTAAATGTTAAAAATTATTTTTCGTTACGAACTGCGTCAATTTTATCACATTTTTTTACATGATTAAAAACTTTAGTTATTTGATTTATTCTTAACGTGTCGTAACGATAAATTACATTGATTCTTTTTAAAATAAACTGTATTTGTTTATTTTAAGTGTGAACAAGTAGACTAAAGTCAATGACTACACTGACAATGTATTCCTTGAAAATAAATTAAAACATTAACAATTATTTATAATTAAATAAATAGAACTCAATTTTTAAAGAAAATGTCATATTTGAACTATTTATTTATTAATAAATAATTTTAAACTTTTTAAATAATATTTATTAATGATAAAAACAAAGACAAACTTACGTTTTATCTTTCCAAGTAATTGACAATGAATTGTGAAATTAACGAAATCGATGAATCTCTGAAAATAAAGTTTTGAGGGGAGAGTGGTGGGAGGTCTAATTGCGCCTGCTTATTACAGAACGTGCCTTCCATAGGGCTCCAAGTGAACTGTTAGTAAAAATTATTCAATTTTTAAAATTCCTTTTTCGTTATGTTCCTGGGTCTCAAAATTTTCAATTTTTGGTTTATTTTCAAGATTATAAAAAAAAATTCTTGCGCTGATGATACCACGTTTATATATGAAAGGGAAATATAATTATGTAGCATTTTTTATTTTCCCAGAAACTCTAATCATTAAAATCACATTAAATATTTTTTGCAATTATATTATTTTTTGGTGAAAATATTGATTAAACAATGCTTTATTTAATAATAATATCCCTAATTCAAAAAATCAATTTTTCTTCAAGTTATAGTGATTTTATAAACACGGTATTTAGGGGCCTTTTTCGTAATATATACGAAATATTAAAAAAAAAATTAATTGTTAACATCTACAATGCTTTATTTTCATAAAAAATATATAAAAAATTCATGCATTTTTTTAATTAATATATAAAAATATAACTTTAGTAATGGTGTATTTTGTTTTAAAAAAATAATACATTTTCACTAAGATTAAAAAAAATTAATGGTATCATTATATTCCCTGATTGTTGATCCATAAATATTGAAAATTTCATTAAAATTGGTTGATTTCCTGAATTTTAGTGAATTTTTAAGTGAATGGAGGGTCAAAATGTTTTTACATTTTGGGGATCGGCCATTGATTTTGCACGTACCTATCTTTATAAGATTTGCATTTAGGTATGGATACTTGAGAGACCTTTCTAGAAAGAAATTCACACACGATTCAGTTATTAGTTTAGAACTTAAAATCTTATATTTACCAACATCGTCTTTTAAACTGTTGTGTCCTGTTTTCAACTACCTCTCGGCTCATTCTACGGAACGATAACTTTACACTTTTTTATCACTGTTTAACTTTTTTTTGTTGATTTAAATTTCTTCAATTGGTTGCAATTTAAATGAAAATAAATAAATAACAAAGCAAAATAACAAATTTCAAAGTCGCCCTTTTTTTAAAGTAGATTATTATTATTATTATTATTATTATTATTATTATTATTATTATTATTATTATTATTATTATTATTATTATTATTATTATTATTATTATCTATATATTAATACGATAGGGGGGTGTTCGTGTGTCACGCTTACATCAAAAGCTCTGCGCATGCGTGCCGTACCTAGATTTAGAAAAGCATTCAAGTTACCTAATTTTCATAATTTTGAATTATTTCACTTTGGCGCAACGGTTAGCGACGTAGGATCTTGACGTCGGCCCAACTGGTTTATAGTTCGATCCCAACCAACCTCTAAGATTTTTTTTCTACATCAAGGGGGGGAGGTAGGGATGTGACGACCGGTAAGATACATATTAATACGATAGCGTGTGTGTTATTTTGTGTGTCACGCTTACATCAAAAGCAACGACCTTCCAAATCTTTGTATGCTACTCATGAATTAGAGCCAAATTTAATTTAATCTAAAGCATTTACAAAGTAATGTATAGGTTAGGAACAAGATAATTAGTACTGAAAACATCATTTCGTGTAATTTACACGGGTCCCGCTAGTTATTATTATTATTATAATTATAATTATTATTATTATTTCATTATTATTATTATTATTGTTGTCTCATAAAATTAATTTCTGTTTCTTTGTAACCAAATCAGATAAGTACAGATAGTGTTTATTAAAATACTACTTGGTTTCGCCGGCTCGCTATCGCTTCGCAAAATTCGCTTCTGGAAATACTTGAAAATTTGAAAAAAACATTTCATTCCTAACTTTGTTGCAAACACTGCACAAAATTTTTTGCATTTATTCATATGGATAGAAAAACATTAACAGTTTGCTAATTTTAATACAAATGTATTTATATTTTAAGTGTTACTGTAAAGAAAGGAAAAGAAAAACGAAATCAATCTAGGTGTGTGTTGGGAAGGGGCCTTTGTTTTTAACTTACAAATAAACCGTAACTTGTTGAAAATCAGGTTAGCTCCTTTACAGAAAACGGCAGAAAATAACATTTGAACCCCAATGCTAAACATTTGTAAACAGAACTATTTGTTATATTAAAATTTAAATAATCATTGAATTAAAAAAAAACAATAAAAAGTTGTTAATTAATAAAATGTTCTTTTGCAAAGCAATATGGAAATTAGTTAACCTACTGACTTAGATCGCATATACAGAAGCAGTATATAATAAAAATAGGAATTGTGTTCCTATTCTGTACAGTTGAATTAACTTGGCGTTTTGACCTCGCCATTAGTGAGAGAAATAGGGAAAAATTTCGAATTCATTCATTTAGAAGAAAAATCTCTGTAAAAATATAAACGTGACATTCGTTCAAATTGTGTGAAAAGTATCCTTTTATTTAAATCCATATAAGTGCGTTTAACTCCACATGCGTGGCAATCCACAGAAAAGAAGAGATTTCAGACCCGTACCCTGTGCATCAATAAAGTGACAAATTCCCTAGTGAGGATAGTCATCCATTCATTTATTTTCTAAAAGAGTTTAAATGTTTTTAACTTAACAAAATCTATCCGCATTACCTTTGTGATCGGTGTGTTCAGCATCCTTTTATGTAAGGTAAAACTCTATGTAATAAAGTAAAGTTTGTCGTTTTGGGTCATCGTTTACTTGCAGGCTACAAAATTAATATTCGATTCTGGTTCGTCAGTTTTTCTTAGGGATAGTTTCAACATGTTATTAAAAACAATAACATCTAATTCGAATTAATTCCTTCCATAAATTAATTTATCTGAGTCGGCATTATTTTCATATAGTCTCCATTTTTTAAAGGAGGATATTACTTAGTATTCTTTTACACATACTTACTTCTCTTTGTTTGGAATAGGAAAACATTTTGAACAAAAAGGGACATAACTCTGTATTCATCCATACTTACTTCCCTTTGTTTGATAGTAAAATTAAATTTAGGAAAAAAAACTGGCTTAGTTTGACAAAAGGAAAAGCAAAAATAATTGCAAGTAAATACATTCCATTACCGAGCAATGCCGGGTAGGAAAAGCTAGCAGGTAAACAAAATAAAAATGAAATTAAAGTTCGTTGTAGTCAATTGTCGTTTAAGATTTCCCTTCAACAAAGAACATACAGGCAAAATTTAATAATTTACAACTGAAGATTTTCAGTAAAAAATATTCATTTGATTAATTCTGTAATAATTCGTAAACAAATAAGGAATTATAGAGGGAACGGCAATATCAAATGAAGAATAACAAAGTCTACTCATACAAAGTAATTCATTTTTATTGACAACTTAGTTAAAACAATGCGAAGTAAGTGTTCGTAAAGAATGAGTGAGAGTTCAAAGAGTCCTATAACGTTTTGATGAAAGGAAGATTTTTCTGCGTAAGGAGAAATTAACTACATATGTTTATTTTGGCCGTCGCCGTGTGCGTTTATGTGTAGGTGTATGAATACACATATGTGTATCTGCATCAGCGTGCCTTTGTTTTGTTAGTGAGAGAGTGTATGTGTGTTCATTTCGGCTGGCACCATGTGCGTTTATGTGTGAGTATGAACTGCGTACATAGATTCGTTTAACAGTGTGTCAATTTAATATGATGGCGGTGTGTTTAGAAGTCCGTGAAAGTCTTTTATTTCATTTGTCAAGGTCTTTTGGCCAGAAACCGGAATTAGCTTTTAAGGACGTACTCGCGTGCGTTGTCTGTGGAAGAAAAGATACCCAAAGAGAGAGAGAGAGAGAGAGAGAGAGAGAGAGAGAGAGAGAGAGAAAGCTGTGCGTTTTGGTTTTTATAGTACACGCTGGAATTCTCTGATTGGTTGAAATAAACTGATCATTGGATATTTTGTCCAATCAAGAGTCGATGTGTAATAACCGTATTCACTGCCGCTGCTGCTTCCAACCAACCAAACAAATTCTATCTTTCAACAGAAAGAAGTTTGTCGACGGGAAATTTAAATCACCTTCCAAACTGTTAAATGTTAAGGTGACCGAGGATAATGCAAGATGTTTAGAGTTTCGTAAAAAATATTATCCTCTTCTTAGAAAAGGTCCATTAAATTATTCAAACGTATCAGTGTGAATCTGTCTAAACACCTCACCTCATGTGTGCAGACGCAGTCATTTTGCTTCTCAACGGAATATTTCGGATTCAACGGTTTTTCAACATTCGTTTGCTAATTCTGTTTATAACTACATGGATGACTCCTTTAAAATAGTGAGACGATTTACATTTGCTGTTGACAAATTTCGTTGTCTAAACGAATGAATTCGTTTATTCTCTTAATCTTTTATGATCTATAATGTGGGGCAAACCACAATGATACCAGAAGAGGTTTATCACCAATATAATTAACATATGTGTAGAGGTAGAGATGCGATGCGAACGAATGAACGTAAAAGGTTTCTACTTGTATAAGCTACTCTCTTTCTTTCTCCGTTCAGCTAGCTTACTCTTTTTGCTGCTGTCGAAATGGAAAAAACATGATTTCACATAAAGGTGTTATCTTGACATTTTTCAACAATGAAGATGATTCCTGCTCGCTCGAAACGATAAACTTAAAGGGCCTGTGTGAAATAGCAATGTCTTATAAAAACTGCAACGCGACAACCAAAAATTTAGAGAGAAAGAGGGAGAGAGAGAAAGAGAGGGACAGACATCCAGACAGGTATAACAACAACATCAGAAACAGGACAGAACGCAACACGATATTACGCACACATATTCACACTGGCAGAAGTCCATACATATTCACACACTGACAAAGGCCGCAGACACAAACTGTCTCATGAACTCACACACACATATTCACACTGGCAGAAAGCAAAAGATATACACATATACACTTCTAACACTTGTATCTGCTTCCACATTGTGAATATTCTACAAACAAGAAAACTTAACTTTTCTAAACGAATAATTTACTCTCTCAAAATATCTTTCACACCACTGTAAGTTTGTATAGATATAAATATGTTTTTTTGTCAAGAATTTAAAAAATCTTTTGAATTCACAACATCCTTTTGGTGAATTTAGCACTTGTTAAATAGTGACCCATTCTCAATCATCCACAAGAATTATTTTTGTCCATTTTTCTCAATCGCTACTTATAATATTTTAAATGTCAGCCTGGGTCTTGGTACATTTACCAAAGATGCGGCCGTCGTCTATATCCTATCTAAGCCGATATCTACGTCACACATATAAATGCAACCTTAATGTAATCATAATAAGAAAAGTGACGCTATAACATCATCATCATCATCATCATCATCATCATCATCATCATCATCATCATCATCATCATCATCATCATCATCAGGGTCTTTTTTTTATTTCACTCTTGGTGGAGGAACCCCTCTCTGGTTTCTTTCCACCTTGTTTGACCAAGTAGGACCTAGTTGACTATCGAGGTTGTCTCTCCACCAGGCTTTTGGCCTTCCTCTAGGTCTTTTCCATTGCCTCGGGGTCCATTCTGTCGCTCTTTATGTCCACCTGTTGTCTGTACATCTCGAAAGGTGACCTGTCTATCTATGTTTTGGCATTCGTATGGTGGTGATGATGTCATTTACGCCAGTTTGCTGTCTGATTCAGGTGTTTCTTTTTCTATCATATAAACTTATTCCGAGCATAATGCGTTCCATTTTATATTGTGCCACTCTTAGCTTTTTTATCACTGCATTCTTAAGTGCCCATGTTTCGCTACCATATGTCATAACAGGCATTATGTATTCATTGCACACTTTTTGCTTAATGTTCATCGTGGACTGTCTACTTTGGAAAAGACATAACTCGCACGTTGTTTCAATGAAATTCAAGTGATATCCAAGTGATATCCATCCAAGCGCAATTTGCCGTTTGATTTCAGGCATGATATTAGCGTCACTTCTCACCATCTTCTCTAAGTAGATGTAGTTACTAACTTCCTCGACATTTTCACCAGACGGTGGTCACTTCCAGTGTTCAATCTGTTGAGGACGGAGATATCTGTAAACGTATGTGGTTTATTAGTTATTATGTAATCAATTTCATTCTTTGTGGTGCTGTTTGGGGAAATCCAAGTCCAGTGTCTGCTAAGCTTCTTCTTAAAGAATGTGTTCATAATCTTCAGCTGATGTCTTTCATAGAAATTAATAAGAGCATCTCCTCTGGTATTTCAAGACCAAACTGACCAGTACTTGACTCGCCTGGTTGTCCTCTCCTAACTTTAGCGTTCAAGTCAGCCATGACTATGTTGTAATGGGCCTTGTTGTTTGTTATGAGGTCATCGATTTCCTCATAAGTGGCTTCGACTTCCTCATCTGTGTGGTTGGTGGTTGGGAGGTATGCCTGTATAATGTTGAGATGATATCTGACACTGAGTTTCATGGTAATTTGGGCTACTCTATCAGACTTGCTTTTGAAACTGATAACATTGCCTGCGATGTTCTTGTGTATTACAAAGCCAACGCCATGGTGACAGGTGTCCCCACCTTTGTCGTATAAGTTATGGCCACTTTTGTTGAGGGTTATGCAGTCCTCTCCTTTGATTCTGATTTCGCAAATACCGATGAGGTCAAAGTTTATTCTGAACAGCTCATTCTCCCGTCCTTCTATGTGCGTGTCTGAAGATTGGGTTCTGGGAGTGTATGTTACAATCTTTAAGTTCTAATGGCAGCCTGTTTTAACCCAGGGATTCTTAGCATCCTCTGCTCTATTGTTCATCCTCCCGATACCTTGGGTGGTGACTTCAGAGCTACTGGGAGCTGAGGGTCTTTTTTTTGGGGGGGGAGGGGGTCTGTCATTCAGGGGATTGTGCCATAGTCGCCACGCTAGGCACTGCGGGTTGACGACGCTATTTGGCCATCGCTAGGCATGTGTATAGGTGGCCGTTGACTCAATAGAGCTTATCTGCCTTTTGCAGGTTTTGTTTTTAGTCCTGTTGGGTGCCTACACCACCCTCCATACTGAGCTGAAGTCCAGTGAAAGTGTCAGTTTTACTCGTTGCCAGCCCACCGCAGCCTTGGCCTTTTGGCTAAGATCAAAGTGTAGTATCTGTTCCGATGGATACTGCACGCCTGTCCTGTGCAGTTCTAGGAGGTCCACCATCCCAGGCTTTGCCTCCCCTCTTTGGGGAGGAGTAAGTTTATTGCTTACTGTCTGAGGCGCCCCTACCGGGGAATGCCGACGGGGCTGCCCAGGCAATTTTTAAATGGCCAGAGTGCTCACCTCTCGAGCGCTGGCTTTTCAAACCCCACTTCTCGACCCGATCTTGGGTCACATCTTACTTGTGGGAGTAAGATAAAACTGGCCTTGTGCCTAACTCCTGAGGAGGAGTAAATAAAACCTAGTACTGGGTTATGTGGTACAAGTAGCATCTTTTATTGATGTCTTTTAATGATTATATATATATATATATATATATATATATATTGTCAGGACACTTGCAAAACAAACGATGTGCTTGGTGTTTACATTTCTTTCAATTCTGTTTATTTAAAGAACAAAAAAAATTTTTTTCTTTTCTGTTTGTTTTGTTTTTGTTTTAATGAGTGGAACACCAGTCAGACATAACTTGCACGTTGTTTTAATGAAATTCAAGTGATATTTTGTCGTTATTTACTGTTTGTTTGTATAAGAAAATTATATATTACCTTTTTTCTTTTTTTATTTTGTTTTGATTTTGGTTTTAAATGACGGGGAGGCCAGTTCGACTTGACTTTAGCGTTGTTTCAATGAAATTCAAGTGATATTTCGTCGTTATTTACTGTTTGTTTATATAAGAAAATTATATATTTCTTTTTTTCTTTTGTTTTGATGTTGGTTTTAAATAACATAGCAGACAAAAAAAAAGAAAAAAGAAGATGGAGGAGAGAGATAAAAACTGTAAAAGAAAAGGGATAAATACAAAAAAAATCGAAAGAGAAAAGAGATACGGACCTCCACTTTCCTTCTATTTTAAGTTGATATCAGCCCAGCTAAGTTTTTTTTTATTATCACAAAAATCACGCATACACGCTCACACACTTTCCACAAAATCCTGTTTATTTTCATGATATAATCTCTTTCATCTGTAATGTAAATAAATTGCATTTTTAAGCCTTGTGTTTATTGTCAGTCACAAATTTTGTTGCCACATATGTAAATATTCAGATTTGGAAAAAGATATAATTTTTTAAACGGGATTACATTTTTGGTCCCATTTGCACTGTGCTGATTTCGGGATGCAATAAACGCAAATGGGACCAAGAATTTAATCCTGTTTAAAAAATTATGTCTTTTTTCAAGTCTGAATTTTTACATATGTGGCAACAAAAATTGTGACAGATTTTACCTACACTGGGTTCTAACCGATTTGTGAACATATGCTTACGGGTAATCATCTCTTAATAAGAGTATCTTCATCTAAATCAGGGGCGGGAAACCTTTTCAGAGTGAGGGCCAGATGAGACTTTTGGAAGGAGATCGCGGGCCGGAGTGAAAAACGAAATCTCAGAATAACTATATTTTGTTAACATGTACAAAAATTGCATTGAACACTCTACAAATCAATGAGACTGCTGGTGCTGTTTGCCATGAAAAAGTATTTCCCTGTCTGGCTCGATGGTTGACAACAGAAGAATGTCATTGAGGTGGCGGTCCGACAGTTGGGAGCGAAGGTGAGACTTTGTGTACTTCATTTTCAAAATGATATGAGTTTTACTGGGAGGTCCGTGGGCCGGATTGCAATAATAAAGCCTAGGAGGGTGGCGGGCCGGACGCTAAGCCTTCGCGGGCCGGATGTGGCCCGTGGGCCGGAGGTTGCCCGCCCCTGATCTAAATGAATAAATGCAAAATATTTTTCCATTTGTTCTGACTATATTTATATCTTAACACGTTACACTTATTTAATTCAATCATACAATTCACTAGTTCAAACACATTATATATAGCCAACAGAACACTGCATAAACACATTCATCCCGATGCTTCATTAGCATAATAATTTTGTAAACACCTTCTAAAAATTAATATTCTGAACAATTCATTTCTATTTTCATATTACAGTTTTCTTATATATATTCAAAAGTTTTGTTAATATTAATGTTATTATTTTTAGAAGTAGTAATATTAATTTCAACGATTTTATGAAAAAAATTTAACGTTCGAAATGATTGTTTTGAAATTCGAATAACTTCCGGTCACATTTTAAGCATGCGTGTGTTTACACGAACCAACAACTTAGATTAACTGGAATAATTTATTTAAAAAAATTACATTCCGCATTGAACGCAATAACTAACAAAGTTTTTTTTTAAGATATATACTTTATATTTAAAACTAAATTTGTTGTTGTTTTCAACGACGACTATTGAATATGATTATATTTGTTATAAGAAAGAAAAAAGTAAAGTTCCCCACTCCTCTCAGCTTTTTAAATAATAAAAAATATTCATATCGTTTTATTTTTAAACTTAATTTTTTTCTGTCTTCTAAATGAATAAACGCGAAAGTTTTGTTCCATTTATCAAAACTATATCAAAATACCAATTAATTGGGGATGAAAATAGTTAAAACAATGTTTTGACTCAGAGACTTCCATAATTTTAACAACAAACTTTGATAAATTTGTAGATTAACACTCTCAGCTAAGTTTAAACAATGTGAATATACTTTTTAGCGTCATTCTAACTTATTAGGACAGTTAACTAATATATTTTTTACACTAACTCTAAGTCCGACTGGCAATGTAAAACCATACATAATCGCCTAAAAGAGTGGACTCCTGCCCCCAAATAACGCACAGAATTTATCTCGAATAGCAAAAAAAAAAATGGTTAACTGTCATAAAACCCTCAAATGGCCCGGATATAGCGGATAATTTTAAGTTAAATTTATATAAGACACTGATGCCCAACTCTAAATTCTAAAATAATTTTTCTTTGTTTTCTATTGCCCTTGTATTTTCTGGGTATCCACATGTAATCGCCTAAAACAGTAGAATCGTATTTTTTTTCGAGGGGGCCTGAGGCTGTTAATCTACAATAATACGAAAACTTTTAATATTTTTTATTTATACATGAAAAATAAGGTATTTAATTATTTAGATAATTTTAAAGAAGCTATTTATTTAATTTTCACGCGAAAAAATAACACAACTAAACTCAATTGCTTAAGATTAAAATAAAAAAGGACGTACAGTTAAGAAATATAAGATCTGAAAATTAAAATATGGGTAAATTTGCAGATTAACACACTCCGCTACACCCCCCCCCAAATATAAATATATTCTGCTTTTTTAGGCGATTACGTGTGAACACCGTGGAAAATGGAAAGAAGGAAAACATATTTTAGAATTTAGACTGATGGATCAGTTTTATATACAGGGTGGGCCAAAATAAGGGTCCTATCTTTAAATTTGAATAACTTGAATTTGAATAACTTCCACAAAATAAAAGTTAAACTCACCAAACTTTATGTGTGTGTAGACTGACCCTTCCGAGATTTTTTGAAATAAACAAAACAAATTTTAGCCGAAAAACACTTCTTAAAACTTACAAAAACTAAAGTATTGTTTTTTACACTGTTTTGAGTTTTTTAAGCAAAAATAATGTTTTCTAAATGAGGGTACGTTCCTTAGGGCTAATACGGCTCATGCTTGCTTCGGAAGGGGTCCTTTACTTATTCTAAAAAAAAAAATTTAAAAAATCGATAAATAAAAAAGTTATGAATTTTTAAAAATAGGACCCTTATTTTTGCCCACCCTATATATTTAACATAAATTGTGCATTATTCTATGCGTTGTTTTTTTTTTCGGGAGGCACTCTTTTAGGTGATTACATGCCAGACGGACTTAGGGTTAGTGTTACAAATATATTAGGTAACTATACCCTTCTCTAATTAATTGCTGCCGGCAGGGCGGGTAGATTTTGCTAGTTATATTATATATATTTAAAAAATATTTGTAATTTTATTAACTTTGAATTTATGAATTATTAATTTATTTTTCTTAAATCTCTGACCATAATTTTTCTATTTTATTGTATTATTTTATTCTTTTATTTCATTTTACTATTATTTTATTTACATTATTATCAATATTATCATTATTATTATTATTATTATTATTATTATTATTATTATTATTATTATTATTATTATTATTATTATTATTATTATTATTATTATTATTATTATTATTATTAAGTATATTACTTTATAACTATCATTAAACTTACTTCTACTGAGCGTAATTGTTAAATTGCAAATCATATTGCTGGTTTTTCAATTTTTTTAATTTCTACTAAGATATGTTTTTGATAATGTTTCTTGAAATTGTCCTATTAAAAGAATAGCTTTCCAATTTAAATAATGGCGAATTTATACATTAATTCTTTTGTCACTATAAATACTCATATATTTGTAATTTTCTGTTTTAGAAATTAAAAAAAAAATTTATAGAAATTTCTTTGTATTATTGATGTATGTTTTTTCTATACATGTACTTTTGACAGTGTTTCTTTCCCTTATTATGTCACTTTATATGTCCGATTTCATTGCTTTGCATACTATTGGAGGTGGATTGTACTTATCATATCTCAACCCTCTTTCATCCAATCGAATCCCTCTATAACTGAGAGTGAACTATATTCTAGTCTTGATGCTATGTTTTGACTTCGAAGTTGATGTCTGTTGATGAAGATACTTGATATTAATAAAAATCCATATCGTCCCAGAAACGATCGTATACGAGACTGTTATTTATGTTGAATTCTTGAAACGTATGTAAATGAAGATGTCGTAAATTGGTTTACCTAGGATCTATAATATAAATATATATATATATATATATATATATATATATTTATATTAATTGAGATATTTTCCGAGAAAAAATACAAGCCTTGAAAAAAGAAAACAAGTGTTTTCATCTCAAAGAATTACGGCCGTTTCATTAATTGTTAATATAGACTAGACATTTATAAAGACGAAGCCTTAGTTTAATCAACAAAAAAATCACCAGATTTAAAGAAAAAACTTAAACTTACTTAAGACATTGTTTACGAAAAAATAGCCATTATTTTTATTATTTTTTTTTTTCTAAAACTCGACACACACGTAAAAGCACAAACAAATAAAAAATAAAAAATGGATGATTTTTCGTAAACACTTTCCAAAGAAAGCTGTTTTTTTTCTTTAAATCTGATGATTATTTTGTTGATAAAACTCAGGATTTGTCTTTATAAATACTCGTCTGTATTAACGATTGCTGAAACAGCCATAATTAATTATAAATAGAGAAAAAAACAATTTTGTCTTTTTATAAAAAATTTTTTTCGGGGGTTTGTGAAATATTTCAATTTATAACTGCTCTGAAATTAAATATTTGTACAGTGTAAACTTCTAATATCCATTGAACTTGAGTTTGATCACTTAATTAATATATATATATATATATATATATATATATATATATATATATATATATATATATATATATATATATATATATATATATATATATATAGTGGCGATTTGTGATCGGGGTTCACGCCCACCGACCGTTGAGAATTAGTTCCTACACTGAAGATTGCGTTAGCATGAAACATCGATGTCTGGAGGTATTTAAATAATTAATAAATATTTATTTATAAATATTATTATACATATATATATATATACATACACACACACACACACACACACACACACACCGAAATGCTATCCGAACGGACGCTAGAAAGAAAATGGCGTTAAATTCTACCCCTTTCTTTCTCTGTGTTGTTTGAGATTAGCTTTTCTTATACCTGAAAAGTCTCTTTGGAAAAAGTGTCTTAGTTGGGATTCATTGATTTTTATTTTATTTATTATTTATAGTTTTGTGTTTTAAAAAAGGATTTTATTTTTTACTAAGTGTTTTATTTAATTATTTATTTGTAGTTTCGTATTTTTATTTTAAAAACGTTGCACTTTGAAGATCGTCTATAGATTGGAGACGCTCCTCGGCATCTTGAAAAATACAAAACTACAAAAAAATAATTAAATAAAACACTTAGTAAAAATGAAAATCCTTTTTTAAAACACAAAACAATAAATAATAAATGAAATAAAAATGAATGAATCCCAACTATAACACTTTTTCCAAAGAGACTTTTCAGTGACGTACCGTTATTTTTGTTATATTTTCTACCGATAAACAAATACGCCATTTCCCATGTGGGTGTTTTCGCCTTCGTTTCAGTACGCTGACGAGTCTCTATGGGCATAGAATTTTTAAAGTAAGCCCATCTGGATGAAACCGCAGTACGATTCTGAAATATGTAACATATAGTTTTCCAATAAATTACACACACACACACACACACACACACACACACACACACACACACACACACACACACACACACACACACACACACACACACACACACATATATATATATATATATATATATATATATACGTGTGTTAACAAATTATAATGAACAGGAGGTAATTAAGGCAGTCTCTAACACCATACTCATAAAACTCTATCATACGATACTTGACAAATTTCCTCTGTATGGTTTATAAGCCATATTGCACGCAGAATTAACGACCGAATGAATTTCAAATTAACGAAAGAAAAACAGAAAACAGTAAATTGTGTTAATTTCTTTACCGGGATAATTAAGAGTCGTAAATAACAAGAGACACATTATCAAGAAACCATAAAACTTATAATAAACAAATGCTGTTGTATTTTATGTCAGCGATAGCCACACATCGCATAGCAACTAGCTTTGAATGCCAAGAACAGTAAAAGCATATATCTGTAGAACGTATCCCGATCCTTCACACGTAGACCAATCATATTTCAACTCCTAAACTTCTGGGGGAAAATAGTAAAAGTAAATATAAAAAGCTGAAATATAAAAGAGATTCAAGAAAAAATGAAAATTGAAAGAACGAGATGCATATTTAGAAGCATATCTGATTTCTTTAGTTTCAGCCTACAAGACCAATACTTTCTTCAAATCAAAGATTCCATGTGAATTTTAAACAGTGTCGACGTTAGGTGTAATACGATGCGATTTTTTCGATCTCAAACTGTAGAAAACATCTCTGATCGGTGTTCTGTCCGGAGTCCTGTTTTGTTGGCACGTCACAAATTGCCCGGTGGGTATTTCGGCTCTAGGCTTCTTTTTCGCCTTCCCTTTTGGTAGCTGTAATAATGGGAAAAATGTAAAAACAACGAATAAGCCATTATTTGCTTCTGAGGTTTATTTTATTTTACTCAGCAATTTACCGGAATGCACATCTAAATGGGCTGTAATTTCTTGCCCCATCCCCGTAGGGGTGGTGGACCACTGTAACGTCGTAAACGACAAAAGAAAGCAGAATCTCGCTTCTCTGCCACGTACTTCCTCTCATGACGTAATATCCTGTGACGTAATTATAACTCTAGTCTGTTAATTTCTAATTGAATTTTCACTGCTCTAACCTTATGCTTACTCTAGTCTCAGGTAGTAAAAGTATTGTTCTCACCATTATTTTTGCACACCCGTCTCTAATATTTTTACACAAGGACTCGTGGCCACCTCAATCTATGATATGAGTCCCCATTCTTTGTAACGAACACAGAAGAACAATATAATTTCAAGTTAGAAAATTATAATACAAAATCTGACTTAAAAATGTAATTCAATTATTAAATTAAGCTCGATACTTAGCCATAAGGCCATGAGGGTCACGTCTTGCCTATGTTGACACAAACACACACACACACACACACATATATATATATATATATATATATATATATATATATATATATGTACGTTTTGCTTAGGAGGGTAGTTACTTTTTAGGCGATTACGTGTCGTTTTATAACCTTGCCACTCGGACTCAGTGTTAGTAGTAAAAACTTTTGGTAAGTTCCCTAAAAGATAGAATGGGCAGGAAATTGGGAACATAGTATGTTTATATATATATATATATATATATATATATATACACACAACTGCCCCCCCCCCTCCCGCCTACTAAATTCTAAAATATTTGTTTATTTAATCTCCGTTTTCCACTGTGTTAACATGCAATCACCTAAAAAGAGCAAAATGTATTTTTTTTTCGGTAGTGTGTGTGTGGGGGGGGGGGGCGGATATCGGAGGGTGTTAATCTGCAAATCTACCCATATTTTTTTTTTTTTAAATCTTATGCATTTTTTAACTATACGTCCCTTGTTTAATTTTAAGCAATTGATTTTAGTTGTGTTTACTCTTCCCATGAAAATTGAATAAAAAACTTTAAAATTATTATTTGATTTTAGAAAATGTTGATATATGAAATCAATCCCCACTAAGTATTTTTTTCATCTCATGTAAAAAAATTGTATGTGTAACAAACATAACAAATTTTGTAAAAATTATCAAAATTGTTTCACCGAACATTATTTTGTTCATAAAGTATTTGATTTTGTAAAATGTTGAATTTGCTTTCTGATTGTATTGTCATTATATTTTCTTGTAGTCAATATGAACAAATTGACTCATAATTTGTTAAATATCAAAAATGTGTCTAATTCATGGCGAATAAAGTGTTTTTTTTGTGAATTTAGTTCTTTTATATTGTTGTACTTTTTACATTTGATTTGATGGAAATCAATTATTGTAAGCTACTACCTAAAAATATGTATAGTTGGTAATTACTGGACATTACTAAGAAATTTTATATTAAAACTTTTCTCTGTAATTATTATTTAGTAGTAATTTTGGTTTTCACGTGTCCGTCCACAGTCGTGGACCCCAGTCGCATGTTTGCCAGGCCTGTATTATGGATAGCTTTGGTCCAACCCCATGCAACTCATAAAAGGTATTCAAATGGGTCAGTCGTATGAACCTGTGCTGGGACGTGTACTCAAAGTACTGAATAAATAATCATAAAGGCGAATGCCGCATCTGGTGGATCAGACACAAGTGGTTGTTTAATTATCTACCCGATGGTACCAGATAAGTGTTAAGGGGTAAACTTTGTAAATGCAATTGAATCGATCAAAGTAAAACGGTTTCTTCCAGATGGCAACGATGGTCTTCACATTTAGTAGTTATATTTGAATTAACTTTATCTTTGATACATTTATAACAAAAACATAAGTCAGTCATGAGATTGTATACTTTCGCCTGACAACATAAAGATGGGCCAAGTCTTATCTGGGCCTTACTTCTTCATATTGTATAAAGCATTCTCAAAGTTATACCATGGAAACGTTGAAAACTCAAAAACTATTTATCTGATCAAGCTGAGATTTTTCATTGAGGTGACTGTTATCAAAGAGCATTAGATCCATACATCAAATTGGGAAAAATCGGAAGTTAAAATTTCAACCTTGAGCTAACTTTTCAATGTCAAGGTCAGTTACATAAGCTGTGGGACATCATTGGCTAAAATATGAGTCAAGTTGAGAGTATCACGATGGACAGAACCGAAATTATCGCCAAAGTGTGACTTTCACCATTTCCGTGATCATGATCATTGACTTGAATATCTCAAAAATTAACTCAGTTCTAAGTTTGACCATGACCGATATTTTGACTAGGTTTGGTGACTATTAATCAAGAGATATGGACGCTAGGCTGTATACCAGCAAATAAACAAACAAACAAACTAATTTAGTGACAAACTCGACCGAAAACATAAGTTACTTGGCGGAGGTAATTACACTAGTCGTACTTGTGACCCGTTGAGTCATAACCACTACCACTACTGATTCTACTTTGATTTCATTCGAAAATTCATAAATTGTGACATATCTTTTAAGACATTTTTCTTGCGTGGATTTTACTTTTTATGTCCGTCAGTCCGACAGCTGTTGCTGATTTTCTAATGGCTGACAACATACTAGCCCGTCGACTAAATGTCCGTCGGCCCGCTGATGATTTTTTTACAAGCAATCGCTGCACATCAGCTAGCTAGAAATATGCCTGTTTTATTATCTAGCGACAGGAAAAGAAAACAATCCATCTATACTTTCAGAATTGTTTTTTTAGCGTCTAATTTATAGTATGAAAATGTTAATGAAAATTAAAACTATATACCAAATGAAATTTATTTCAAATAATACCGCAAGCCCTGGTCGGACATACTGGTATATTAACATGCATTAGAGAATCAGTGGCAGCTGTTGGGCTGACGGACAGATGGGATCAAAAGTAAAATTGATTCTTGCATAACTAAAAATAATAAGTCTCTTTCCTTCCATATTATCCTTATTATTCTTATTATATGGAAGTATTGTTTTATTTTTTATTATTTTTATTCTTATATAGAAATAAAGAAACTTCTTATTATTTCCCCATCTAATTTGCATACGCGTTTGTGGTGTGTACAGATACACGTATGTAAATTACATGACGAAGGTGAAAAAAATCATGCTTTCTCTAAATGCTCACAGAGACATTAAAAATATTAGAGAGTGGTTTAATCAACATAGAGTGCGAGAAGCCAGAGAAATACATAGACAGCTAAGAGAGGGATGAATGACTTGTTCAGTTAATTTTAAATTACGGATAATTAGAACAATTAAAAAAGAATGTTTCTTCAAATATAACTCAATCCCAGAACTAAGTATATTTTAGCATGCATTTTGTGTTATTAAAGCATACAGAAAAAAACCTTGGGGAAACAAATGTTTATTAATTCAAATTTAGCATAATCATAGATTATACTGTCCTGCTATATATTTATCTATCTATCTAGTATGAAACTCTGTGGACGTGTATGTTTGTTTGGAATCTGTATCAGCTAAAACTGCTATTTTTGTTTATTTGTTTGTTGTTTAGACAAGTCGGACTTGTGCATGAAGCTCACATAGGTCGTTCCTAAGTATTGTCTGGTCTGCATGAAGTTCTCATCGTTGGTCGCAGCTTTTTGTTAATTTGCAGGATTGCAGGTGTTTACGCCAACACAAAGGACAATAAGGCTCAGCGGTTGCTTGCGAAGGCGGGAAATATGTGACACACAAAGAAACACACAAAGAAATGGCGCAGAAGCAACGGTGCCACTTTCACTCCATTGATTTTTGGTTCCGCATCTGACACGTCATTGCTTGTCATATGCAGAGGCAGAGACGACCAGCGGACGATGGTACCTGATGCCGACGCATCCTGAATTTACATCAGATCCCTATTAGCTGGGTAGTTCTGATACTACCACGTTTCCACCGTCCTTACCACGGTGAGGAAGTGTTGGACTTCGGGGGAGGGGGTAGCTGCTTATTATCTATATAATACTAAGGATCTTTTAAACAGCAGCAGCCGTAACTCGAAATTTCTAAATATTTAATAATATATATATATATATATATATATATATATATATATATATATATATATATATATATATATATATATATATATATATAATTACTACTAACCCGACGGATTACGGGATGTTGCGTTTATTTATAAACAACAGATTTCTTTAGTTACAGAATGCCCTAATAACCTACAATCGCGTACATTTCTCCGCTGTCCTAAATACTAATAAAAAACAGCAACAAAAATGTCATGCATATACTAGCAATGTCCTATCGTAGTGTTTTTCATTCATTCCTTTGCACACTGTTTTTTGTCTTTCCCTCTGCTGTTAGCTTGTCGACTCTCACTATTTTTTGCCTCACGAATTTACGACCACCTATCCCAGTGTCACTTATTTAAATCCCTATTCTACGCCTAACTGTAACTGCTGGTTTAGTATTATTAGACTGGTCTAGTATTCAAGAGAGTTAGAGCAAACTTATAAGTCCTTAGTACCCATTCGTAATTATAAACTACATATGCTTCTGAGACTTGGGCGTTAAAGGCAGAGAATAAACGCAGGCTCTACATGTGCAAATTACTGTTCAAGAATCATGATCGGCAAAACCCGTATGGATCACTGCAAGTTAACCCAAATGAATGGAACTCTTGGGGTTCGAAATGATATCTTCAATGTTATCAAGAGAAGGAGAAGAAGCTAGTATGGCCACGTCATCAGAAGTGGTCCTGAAAGCAATGTATCCCAAGCAGAGAATTCTTTGAATGATTGGGATACATTGCTTTCCTGGTAAAACACCGTGTGGTAGAACTCAAAAGCGCTGGACTGACCAGATCCGCGGCGATGTACAGCTTCCTTTGCTGACAATGAAAAGATAAACAAAGCATCGGACAATATGGAAGGATTGTGTATCCAGAAAGTGTGCAAAGACCCTCTGAGGATTATGCAACAAAGTAAGTAATTATAAAATTTTAATTTTCTAGAAAATATTCTTCTAGTCGTTATTATTAGAGACGGAAAAAATTGTATTGAATTTGGGCCATTCGTTATTATAAAGTCTTAATTATCATAAATAAATATGTGTATGATGTGTAAAAAGAATAACAAAACAATCCATACAATAAAATATATTTAATTTTATTGACAAAAACTTGGGAAAATAAGCAAAATATAAGTAAAGTGTGATATGTCATTTCTTAGTTTTGCCTCATGTGTTGAGGTTATTAATAATTGTGAGTTCAGTGTTTCGGAGAACGTTCAAGTGAGAAGGATAACATAGTCTGTATAAGACAAGTGGTGTAGACATGTGTTTCTGGTTTCACTATGTAGGAGTATTTTGCTTATGTCCGGCCGGTTGTTGCCGGAATGAGAGTTTTTGCCGCATGCTACCTTTGTGACAGTTTTGAAAGAAACTGAGAGACTAAAAGCTGATGCATTTGGTTTGTATATGAATTTGATCGGCTCGCAACGCTAAGCGCGAAATATTGAAACAGATCTTTTTAAAAATATTGCGGAGGCGTATATTTTCTACGCTTCTGATTAACTGAAAGAAGGGTTTTACATTAAGATTAGTATCTAATCAATGAATGATATTTTTACAAAATATGCGCTTACTTCCCTGAATTATTTAAACAAGGTTCTACAGATGTGTATTTTCAGTAATTTTAGTTGATTTCGATGGAAACAAAAAACAGACATTAATGCATAAAATATATCTAGTACGAGGCCTGATTTTATTCCTATTGGGATGACATAACTTCATGTTGATTTCCAACAAATTGACTTTAACATTTGAGATAAACTTCAGTGTGGACAGGTTTCCGTGGCAGATTATCTTCTAATCGTTCTTTTTAAAAATCCGGTTATCAGTAAACAATACATTAACAGCTGGACACCATCGTCTGTTCAGTAAATTTCAACACGTAAAAAGTTCGTATGAGATTGCATGGTTTTTATTACAATGCGATAGTGTTAAGAAGGCGTAATAATTTCGCTATACAATATTTACAGAGTAACGGGCAAGCATTTTAACATCACAATGTCCGTTTGGAGACTATTGTATATATATTTTCAGTTCATATGGCGTTTCGGTACAATTATTATCTTCTTCAGGTACTCGAAAGCTATGTTAAGAAAGATTATAAATAAATAATGAAGATGTTGAGAGTTAAAGAATGAAATGCAGCAGAGAACAAAATATAAAGAAGAGAGAAAGAAAGGAAAGAAGGGTGGAATGATTTATGGTGACCTCTCACGGTATCGGCAGATATGGTTAAACAGACGTTGGTAAGAGTCCAGAATAGTTAACACTTGGAAACTCGTAAACCAAAAAAAAAATATGATTCCTGTGAAACTCATCGGCCAATTTTAAACCGTGGAAAGGTTTTGAAACGGTAAAATTACAGAAACGTAAACATTTACGAACTCGTAATCCCAAAAGAAAAAACAAAATAACAGAAATCGACATTTTTTAATGTGGAAACGATTTATAAGATTTTCTTAAATGGAAAAAAATCTTACAAATTGTTTCCACACGTTAAAACTAGCTGGACAATTTCATTCTAATGCGTTTTATATAAACAATTTAATTTTCGAAATTATCGATAAAATACGGTTCCGTTGTCCACTAACGGGGTGAGTGTTTGCATTTTAATGTTATCTTCGATGCAAAAACACATTTGATACAATGCAGTCAGAACATAACTCCAATATTGAGGAAATAAGTAAAAATAAAATAAAATAAAATATAGGTCCCGTCTACAATTTTGTATTCTCCTTAATCATGAGATTTTTCTAAAAAATATTGGATAATATATATATATATATATATATATATATATATATATATATATATATATATATATGATTTTATGAAGGCTTCCGTTCAGGAGACCAATGATCACCATGAAAGACTTTTTCTTACAAATATTATTTATTCAAATTAAATGTTTTTTCTACACGTGTTTCACTACCAAGCAGGTAGTAGTAGAACATCCAGCAACGGCTCAGCACACAACTGTAACTGCAGAGCTTCTAACATCTGTCCACTGGGGGGAACTGTAGAGTCTCAAGCATTGTTTACAAATGCGATGTGATAATAGAAGATAGTAGGAGATCATATATCGGATCCACCGAGGGTGAGTTCAAAGATAGGTTCAGAAATCACATGAGTTCATTCAGGGGAGGCCAAAGGAAAGACATAGATAGGCCTAACACTTCTATTGGCCGTTTTGTGAGAAACCTCATTGCTAGGCAAGACCCTTTCAAACTGAAATGGTCCATTTTGGGGAGAGCTAGCAAATATAGACCGAACAAAAGGAAGAGATGCAACCTATGTGCATTAGAGTCGTACCACATCATGACATCTAGAGATAATTTACTGAACGCTAGGCAGGAAATATTACAATGCTGTCTGCATAGAAACCGTTACCTGTTATCAAGCCTAAAGCCTGGATAAAAGGGTAATGGGGGAGGTATAAACTTGCAGCCAAGATAGGCAGGATGGGCCCTTCCTGAGGCAATCTGGGGCAATAATTAGCGTATAATATAGAGGCTATGAGTTAGTAA
Organism: Sepiola atlantica; assembly: GCA_963556195.1. Lineage (NCBI taxonomy): Eukaryota > Metazoa > Mollusca > Cephalopoda > Sepiida > Sepiolidae > Sepiola > Sepiola atlantica. The sequence continues at coordinate 59,795,936 of OY744529.1, read as the reverse complement.
CGCGTACTTATGCTAAGATATGACTTGATTCGATTATCAGCGGAGGCTTGGGACTTAGGGTGGGGTGATAAGGTGGGAATATTCTATCGGAATAAGGCCGTTGATACTCAACTATAGTAAATACTTCTTCAGCAGAGTAGAGGGGGGAATTTTGTAACATATAAATAGATAATTGAATAATAAATAATAAATCACAATTATTCACAGAAATAGATATATTATACGAAATGCATTGGGAATTTCAAGTAATTTATCTATGGCATTAAAGTAAAGTTAGCAATTATATAGAATCAGGGTGAAGGACGGTGGAGTCATATATCTATTTCTAGGTAACCCTTAATCATGATCATTAACCCATTCCGAAAATTCCTCAATGGTAATAATGGCCATGTACAGATCTACAGGGGGGATTTTTTTAAAACAATAAACGGCATTAATATATTTTATTTATGAAATATATAATATCTTTCGAGGTGTTTTACTGCTGAACTGGGTTCACTAGCCCACTCATATGTATACTGCGAAAGGAATAGATCAACTCTAGGAATAAGTAAAAAATAAGAAATAACAACCTGGATGCTATCACTATTTAATTAAATTAGGTTAAATTAAATTAGTTTTTAATTAGATTAAATTAAATAAAATAATGGGTGGCAGGAATGGAGAAAAAAATAATTAAAAAAACATGCATGCCGACACGGACTTAATTTCTAAAAATAGAAACAAGGGTTTTTGTACACAGTATTTTGTATTGGGATTTTATATTAGTAATAACAAAGTCTCCCATCATTTAACGAATTAGAGTGATATTTTCCCATAAAGTGGTAAAAAATAACCCCGTCCATTAAAAATGATTTTAAAAAAATAGAAACTAGATTTCTGATAACGATATTCCGTAGTAATATTTATTTATGGTATATAGAATAATATTCTCCCCAGAGTGTTGTAAACAGACACAGCCGTTAGGGAATATTTTAAATTATTTAAAATAATCACTAGATTTTTGTAGAAATTTTTTTGTAGTAACATTTTATTTTTAATATATGAATGATGTTTTCAAAATAATTTCTGCGGAATAGGTTTTTTTTCACTTCGTTAAATAACAACATGGTAGTAATCGGCAGTAATTTAAATGAAAGATATTTTCCCAAAATGTAAAAGGACGTCCCAGACGCTAGATAATTAATTTTTATAAAGAATAATTTTTATAATAGAATTTTTTAGAAACAGTATTTTTAATAAATAGTTTCTGTCTACTAATTAAGATACTAATTAAGATTTTTTTCTTAAAATAAAGGAGAGATTCTGCGGGATTGATGTTCGTTCACCTCGTCGTGTGTTTATCTCGAAAGGGGAACAAGTCAGCCCTGGAAATAAGGTTCGTCTGACCGCAGGCATTCCGGACGAACATTTATGTTGCCTTTCCTTGTGATGGAATAGATGTAGAATTCCATACTATCAGTGGCTTGGAATGGTAACTTGTGAGCAGTGTCTTGAATGTTTTAGTTTTTTGTTTGGGAGATTTTTTCATCATTGTGCCGCCCGACGTGAAAGTGTATTATCGCACATTGTTCTGGGTTTTTGGGGTTTTTTTTAATGCATTTGGGACCGATTATTTGCTTGGTGGCAGAAATACTGCACGAGCTACTTTTCTAAGACATTTTCTATGTTTTCCTTTTTATCGTTTTACTTTTTTATTTTTTTATTGTTTTCCTTTTCTCTTCTTAAGTGACCTCAATTAATGCAACGCCATATTGTGTATTGTCGGTTGTTGAAACCCTTATTCCAGACATGTTATTTCCCTGATGATCTGCCAAACAAGTACCTGCTTGGTAGTGAAACACGTGTAGGAAAAACATTTAATTTGAATAAATAATATTTGTAAGAAAAAGTCTTTCATGGTGATCATTGGTCTCCTGAACGGAATGCTTTGGTAAGCCTTCATAAAATCGCATATAAATGCTCTGTACTCTGTAATCGAGTATCAGCGAGCTTGTTTTTATTGGCATAACCCCGACCTTCAATGAATAATCTATTTTATAAGTGAAAAATCTAAATATATATATATATATATATATATATATATATATATATATATATATATATATATGTGTGTGTGTGTGTGTGTGTATTTTATGTAATGGTCCATGGTAAGACGCTAGACTATAGACATCAATATCGAAGGTTCGATCCTTGTCTAAGTTAGCCATGCTGATGACGGCTGTGAGCCAGAAACACGTGTCCATGGATTACTTAAATAATTAATATTTATTTATAAAACTATTATTGTATATATATATATATATATATATATATATATATATATATATATATATATATAAGGTTAGTGGGAGAGAATCCCAGCAGAATGCTCGATTATTAAGAAAAATAAAAAATAAGAGCGTAATATTTATTTATGTTTATATTACAGAAGATCCGAACAACACCGATACCGCTGGTTTCAAATCATAATAAAGGGGACCTCTAGGGACCTCTTTATCGAAACTCTCTTCAGCCTCAGTTTATGTCTGGCTTTCCCGGAAGATGGCTGTTTACGCGTTATGTTAATTATCTCAAGAGATTTCGATTTTCTGCTTGAATTTAATTTTCATTATCATTTTATCAATTTGATATTTCGACCTGCTAATTATGCCGGTATTTTATGTCAAAAGAAATTTTTTCCATTTGTTCTTGGAAAAAATATGTCCATACGTATAGATCGTCCATACGTAGAGTATGTCCATACATGTCCATACGTATAGTATGAACATAATATAATGTTGACCTCAGATGCAGAAGAAATATATATATATATATATATATATATATATATATATATATATATATATATATATATATATATATATATATGTTGTACAGGGTGCGACAGAGAGGGCGGACCTTTTTCAAATAATCATATCATCGTTAATCGTCCGCCCACCCTGTATATATATATATATATATATATATATATATATATATATATATATATATATATATATATATATATATGTGTGTGTGTGTGTGTATGTGTGTGTGTCAGGACAAGAGGTTGAATTTTTCTCAATTAAAAATAGGGTTGTCTGATAGAGTCCACAATGAAATGGTTGATTTCAACTCCAGGTTTAGACCACGTTGAACGCGTCTGGGTTAATTACTTTGCGAATAGATGGAAACTTATGTTCCAATAGTTTTCAGGGATGACCTTACACTTGTGATGGCAGGATGAAACCTATGGGTGGCGATTCTATTTATTGAAAAACGATCGGCTCTCACGATAAATCAGCACTCGGCGGACGGAGTACAGGATTTTCTGTCACGTGACCGTCAACATTTCTTATTCTGTCTTTTCTTCGAGCCAAGTGATAAGATAATTTTGGGATGAGCTGTGATGTGTTTTTTAATGTTCAGACGTCGTGGCGCCAATTACTTGACAATTTGAATATCAATCTTCTGTAGTCTTCGCACAGAGGTGTGAAGAAGAGCCTTGGCCAAGATAAGTCCAGATTTAGGGACAGGAAAATGATTCAGAATTTCGCACGATAAAACATTTTAGTTTTCAAAAAATTTCATTAGCCTATTTATCTGTCGAAGGATTTTGATGTTTCAGAAAAGCCCCATCAAAATTTTGGCTTCAAATAAAATATATTTTGAGACGGGGTGAATGCTTAATTAAAACTAACTAAAAACTCTTATACATCTAAAATCAACCACATGTATATATATATATATATATATATATATATATATATATATATATATATATATATATATATATATATATAGGCAAATATTATTAAATAACACGGAGTGTTTTTGCTTGATAAGACTTTTAAAAATTTTTTCAATTTTCCGAATGATCCATTTAGTGGTTCGGTCATAAAAAAATCATATTGGTGGTTTTGTGCTAGGTTGGGTCTAGTCTACAACATACTAGAATTTATATACGGAGGTAAGGGGTCCGATTAAGGAAGAAAGTGATAATTCACCATGGTACCCATATAAAAATAATCACCCATATGCCTGTTTGTGAATCTGGGTGAGTGCAATAAGGGGTTTAGGGGTACGGGTACCAATGTGGATGTAATGAAGGATTTAGGGGTCGGGTACCCCTAGATATGGTATAAGGGTTTATTTGGCATTACTGGTTACCCTTTTCATGTGAAAGATTGCGCTTCAAAAGAGTAATAATCCAAGATTTATTGATTTATGAAAATTGACCGAGTTAGTGCTTCACATGTAAATAGAAAATGACTTGTAAACCAAAACAAGTCATATTCGAAATTTGAAACTTTTCCATACTCGGATCTTGTCCAATTTTTTGTATGCTGTAGACTAGACCCAGCCTAACATACCACCACCAAAAAACAAAATGTTGCAATATTTTGTGGTAGGGGTACTCTGACAGTATATTGACCCGTCTATATGTCTAATAATATACTAAAGTCTACCACAATCTAACCCATAGGAAAGGTATTATTTTCACAGAGGTACCCGCTATAAAGTTTCAACTATTCTATGGGCTAGTTTAAATGCGTTTTAGAAGCTAAGGGACTGATTTGTTCAGAATAGTCTTCTTATGTTGTGATGAATCTATTCTAAATATTCTATACTAAATCTGAGTTAAACAACGTTTGCTTCCCCAATATATTTTTCATATATATTTAATCACACAAAATGATAAAATATTTTGCAATTCGTCGATCGAGTTGTGTTTAAAAACACCTATTTTGATTGTTCTAATTAGCCATGATTTTCAATTAACTTATCAATCAACTTATCTTTTACTAGGTTTCCCTCTATCACTCTTACCTGTTCTCAGTGTAAGTTGTTTGACGCCCGCACTTATTTTATATGCTGTTTATCACTCTCGTTTCCGTCATTCTCGCTCTCCTTCTTTCTATCTCTCTCTTCGTCTCTCTATCTATCTTTCTCTCTCTCTCTCTTTCTCTCTCTATCTCTCTCTCTCTGTTTATTAAGTCAAAGGTAAGAAAAGTAACTATAAAACACTAGATCAGAATAGTCAATTATAAATAAAAGGCAATATCAACACAGTAGTAATATTATTTAACCAGTAGTTAGTGATGGAAAGAGAGAGAAAGAAGGAGGGGAAAATATAGCGGAGAGAAAGAGACTAATTTTGTCTTTTTATTTTTTATATTTAACTGGCTTTACAAACTTCGATTTCCCTGATTCAAACAATCTAATCAGAGCTCAATGGCTGACCCAACGAGTCACATTTTTTGAGTATACATATTAGAAGTTTAGAATGAGAATCTTCAAAGATATCACAATCGGCAATCTTGGATGCCATCTTGAGAATACTCCGTTTCCTGTTGTCGGATTTGGGCCAAGTTTTTGATATGTTATCAATCGCATCTAATATTATTAAAAAACCGTTGGGAAACGTCACCTCTGAAAATTAGTTTGATGTAATAAACATTTCGTGGAATGTGACAACATCGACGCCATATTGGAAAAGCAAAAAGCTTTTAATATGTTACTAGACGTAACCCCAACCTCACTACATTCATAAACTGCAACACATCTGTTAAGATATTCTTCGTGCATAACTAACAATAATAACTCTCTTTACTTCTGTATTATCATTATTATTTTTCATTCCTATATAGATGTAAAGAAACTTATTATTTTTCTATGTAATTTACATACGTGTTTGTGATGTGTACAGACACACGTATGTAAATTTTAAAAAAAGAGAGTCATTTTTTCAATGGGACATTAAGAAATATTAAAGAGTGATTTAATCATTATAGAGTGAAATGGGCGACAGAAATACATAGATAGCTAAGAGAGAGATGGATGACATGTTTGGTTAGTTATAAGTTACGACTAATTAGAATAATTAAAACAAGGTTTATTTTAGTGTGAATGTCGTCTTCTGAAAGTATAGAAGACAAAGGCATTAGAGAAACAAATGTTGACGAACTCACATTTCGATTTATATAAAGTTAGGAATGTTTATATTTTTGTATTTTTATATTTTTGTATGTACATGATCACTCTTAAACTAATTAACCGATCATTATAAATTTTGGAACACATCTGATAGGGGTAAGGGGTTATAATCTGGGTTATGTTTAGTTTAATTTAGTTTTATGCAAATGGTGTAAAAAGTGAGTGGAAGCCCTTCATGAAAATTCACATATCTTCGATTGTTGTGAAATTTTAACAATAGATATTAGACATCAATTAATAAATATTCTCTAAATTGCAGTTTTTTTTTAGTATTTTAAAGGACTAAAAACCCTAATATAATAATGAGCATTACCTCCCATTTGAAAATTCAAATATTTCAGATTTTCATTGAATTTAATCCATATTCATAAAACACCAATTAGGCAAGATTTCCTGAATTTCAATTTCTTCTTCCATGTAATGGATTTTAATAAGGGTTAGTATCATTATATCTTGATTTTAATCTTCGTAAGGAGACATAAAAGTGTTGTAAAACTGTTCTGTTCAGGGAATTAATGTTACCCATCATAGGACGGGTATTTTTCTAGCTCGCATTTGTACCTCTTGCGCTTAGGATCTGTGTTCCAAAACTCATAATTATCGGTTAATCAGTTTAGGAGTTAATCCTGTACATACACATATATAAACATATAAACATATCTAACTGTATAAAGATAGAGATGGCACCACTTATGAAGGCCAAAAGCCACTCGAGTAATATAAATAGTAAAAGTCTCAAAGTATATGCAATGGAGACAATGGCATGCAGAGGCCCTGGCATCCAAATTGGGGTGGGGAGCATCCAATCAGAGAAGGAAATAAGATTTTGAAATTTAAACAGTGATAAATCAAATTTTGGAGGCTCACTGAACTACAGTCCTTTCTACCTGTAACAATGTTTTTCTTTTTCACCCAGAAGAAAATTGTGCCCACAGACGCATGCACATGACGTATGCAGAGCATCCATCAAAAGCAACAAGCAGACGTGGATGTTTGTTCCTGTGTTTCCTCAACTAAAATTAATAAAAACATATCTTCTGTCTGAAATGTTACAGAAGTGATTGACCAACCTAGCATTAATAAGCATTATCATAGCTGATCTAAAAATTGAAGTAGTTCAAGTGTTTTCTGACAGGAGGTATCATTTGAGGAAAATAACTGAATAAATTTGCTTGATTTAAATCGAATAAAGTGTTTAGTTCATGTTTCATCTGTGTCCACATATTCAAACTATCTCCCTTCTTCTGAATATTTCTGAGTACTAGGACTTATACTCGAGTCTTTAGTATATACAATCAATGAGTTGACCCCGGGCATCACCAAACCTCTGCACGCCAATGGATTAGGATTAGGATTTTGGTGGTTTTGGTCTAAGGTGTTGCACACGTTAATCATGATCAACAAGTCGATCACAATGATAGTGCAGGTAGATCGCATGACATTCAAATTTTCTTTTATATTTATAGAAAAGAAATGTATGGATGTGTAGCAGTTACATAATTAGGATCTATTTTCTCTTGCACTTACATGTTCTCACTTGCGGAGTGATTAGTACGTGGTTCGGTAAGAACACATTGACATCTTATCACTCACGTAGTGATACGTTGGGCGATAAGAACATTCTTTGCGTAGACGGCTATTTCCGTTTTTGCCTAAGCGGGTTTCCGTGAAATATAAAAAGTTCCGTTTGAGAGGTCACCGAAACAAGTTGTATATATGTCTTCTCGCCTCTAGTAATGGCTTTGCAAGACGAGATAGAAGCCTTGGACGAATTTCCATTTCTATGGTACATCCAGATTAAATTTTTCACAGAATCTAAAAACACCATTGAAATTTTCCTTCGATTCCATCTGGGGTCACTTATGGCAATTATCGTATTATCGTATTAGTTCCATAAAATAACTGAAATATATTTGAACGTAAGAAACGAAATTCATTTTTTTTAATAGAATGTCTTCGTTTCATAAAACAAAAACAAAATTAAACAAAGAATATCTGAGTGAATAATGCAGTAAAAATTGTTTAAACATTTACATAATTTTTAATGTTTTTTTAAGAGTTAAAATAATTAAATAAAAACGAATTATCCAGTATTTATTAAAGCCATTTGCCGTTTTACAACTGTTTTTGTAAGAAACGCGGTGTCCAGACTAAATCAACTTCATTTTCTTATACGATTCTAATTTGATATTTTTTTGTACCAAAACATCAATATTTCAGATTCAAAAGAAAATAAACAAGAATTAAGCATTTTTTAAAAGATTTTAAGATGTTCACCTCGAGGTCGATTCGGAATTTAAGTTAAAAAATTGACAAAATAGCAGAGAAAATCGTCTCTTGAACAGATTTTAAAAAAAACATTGAAAATCTTAAATAAAAACACTAACAGAGATACTGGATGTTGCCCGGGATCGAATGAGGCATCTTAGGTCGGTTTGCGCCCAGACAACGCTGAGTAAACTTGCTAGTGTATAAATAAATATGTTTAGCTTTTCTTTTTAAATGTAGGTAGATCATTTTGACTTGGTTATTCTGGAAGTAGTTTGCAAGCTGAAAAAGTGTGGACGCCCATAGGCTTGGCTGTCACTTCCAAGTAAAACAGCACAAAGAACATTTAATCTAAGTCAAATTACTCGACTGGCTGCGTTGAATGATGTGGTTCTTTTTTGTCTTTTGAATTATATTGAGACAATTGCAAAAGTGTGTACATGAATGATAGAAAGAGGGTGAGAGAAAGTGAAAGAGTAAGAGAGAGAGAGAGAGGGGGAGAGAGGGGGGGAGAGATAGAACAACAATTTAATATGTTTGAGACATGTATGTGAGATAGATAAGTAACAACTTCCAGTTGTCGTATATGCAGAAAGACACGAGTGTTTCGTTTTTATTTCATTTTAAGGACGGACCGCAGATGTAGACACTTGAAGCTTTAATCACGTGTGTTTCTTTGTAATACTCGATGACGTCACTTTTCAAAACGATGGTTTTCCTCAATGTTTTTCTTCATCAAAAATACGAGTGTGCACAAGTGTTTGGCTATTACGGACATCTACACCATTTGAATTGTTCAAAGAGAGTAAAGCTCAACATGGCCGAGAAGATATGCTACATATAAGTCGGCATACAATTCGTTCTATAAAGATATACTTATTTGCCTCCCAACGGGGGCAAAATTTGACACATAATTGTTTTTTAGTGCGGGTAAAATCCAGCTTCCCCCCTAAAAGAGGCACTCGGGATTTGAACAAAAATATAGATGAGCCTACAAGGATTTCTCCCCCTGACTGAAAACAAACAGATGCTATACTTTGAAAGAATATAATATAATTTTAACAGATTAGGCACAAGGCCATCAAAAGTATGGGAAGTGGGGAGTTCTGTGGTCATCTTCTGTCTATCCTACTCTTAACAAGATGCATTAGCAGTCACCACAATATCATATTTATGCTAGAGCCCACCCTACTTAAAATATCTCCAATCGTTCGAATTATTTAATGTTATATGTGTATATATATATATATATATATATATATATATATATATATATATATATAATATGATACTATACTTTGATCCTAGCCCGAAGGCCGGGATGTATTCGTATATGTAGAAGGTGACCTAATTTTTGACGCTTGCGCATATATACACGTAAGACGATTCCAATATTTTTCCAGATTCCGATACAATTACCGATTCCTGTAATGTCGTAGACTCGGCTCGCGAGGCCGAAACCAAAGGTGAACAGAAAGAAAGAACAAGACGAAGAGATATACGTGTGTTTACATTTCGCGGACGTTCTCTTTATTTCCGGAATACTCAATGCGCATGGTCGTTTTTTTAACCTCCGAATTGCAAAGGGAGGCAAATCTGACTGAACACTAAACCTCTCCTGTCCTTAATAAAACATGAATGTATAGAGTTCATGTATGTGTGTATTATATGCATGATAAGGAAAAAAGGGGGCGGAGGTGGGACAGTCCATTTTCTTTACTACTACTATGGTATATATTCATGTAGTAGGTAGAAGATATAGTCCTTGAACAGTTTATAGGTGTGTAAATGTAGTGTACTTTTTGACAATAACACTTCCTCCTATTTTCGAGTGATCATGTTGAGAGTGGACGGGTCAATATGGAGCAAGAGAACATTGTGTTAAGTTGATATTCTTTCTGTTCGGGCAATTCACCTAGCGTGAGATACTTTTTCTCCAAAAGAATATTTTTGAAATTGCTTTTTTGTTGGACTTCATAAACCAACTGTACAGTTCACCACGTTCCTCTTAGATTATCTCAAAATCTTGCTCAAGCACTTCATGTTTACATTTAAGAGTTTATAGTTCATCTATTGTTATCTTTACACGGGCATTGGTCATTTTAAAACTGTTTATTCTTCTCATAAGTGGCCAAAGATTTTCGAAGTTCGCCCACTTCTTTCCAGTGCGTTGGAGAGGCCCAACTAATCGTTTGTTCTCGGTTGTAAGATTAACCGTTGTATTTTCCATTCGTTCTTCTTTTTTCTTAATATCTACCTGCTCCTTGAGAACGTTAATCAACCCAAAGTTGATGAGCGTAATATTATTGTAGTAATTCTTGATGTCACTGAACGCTTTCTCGTGATTCTTCATTAACGTGTTTATTTGCCTGTTCTTCCTCTCTTCAATTTCATGGATTTACGTTTCAGCTCAAGTTCATCTCGTAAAGCCTTCATTTCCTTTTCGAATGTTGATTCACTCTCTTTGACTTGGCATTCAAATGCATTTTGTAAATTCATCATGTCTTCATCACTTTTCAATTTGAGAGTTTTGATTGTATTTTGATGCGACAGTTTTTTTTCTTTCAGTTTTACTTCGAGATTCCGTTTGTCTTTGCATAATTCCATCTCCTGACTTCGGTTGTCCTCTTCGCCCAATTTCAACGTGGCAATGTTGTTTTGATGTTCATACATTAAATACTTCACTTTTTGTTTGTATACCGGTTTGAAATTGCAGACTCGAGCAAAGTGATTCTTTTTAAGGCAGTTCTTACTCTCCTGCCCCTTGGTGGAACACGACACGTGTGTTGCCGAATATCCGCAGTAGTGGCAGGCCTGTCCGCCATCTTTATTTTGTCTCTCATGTGGTCGGGGCATCGGGGTTATATCGCAGCTACTATTTTGTGTGTATCCGTTATGACGTCCGCTGTTTCAGTTGTTTGTACCTTTACTCACTTCGTTTCTGCGTGTGTATCGATTGTGGTTTCGTTGTTTCTGTAGGACGAAAGTGCATGAACTTCTCTTCGTTCCATGGCTGCAACTCGTGTGTTAGCAAGTTCAATGGCTCTGGCTTCGTCTAGTATTTGTTTCAGGGTAGAGGAGTTGTCTCTTAGCGCCTTCTTATAAATTCAGAGCACGAACAGCCGTACAGTATCTGGGCCAATATTTTCCAGTCTGTATCACAGAGTTGACATGTGGATGCTAGAGTTCTTAGTTTGTCATGATATGAATCCAAGTTTTCATCTGGATTGCATCGCGCGTCAAAATTTGAAAATTTCGTACGATGTGATTTTTTGAGACGTGAAGTGGTCGTTTAGTGATTTCTTCACTGTTGCATTTTGCTTTGATATTACCGTCCCATTTCCGCTTCAGTGGTTTCTCCAATGCCCTTTTGTTTGTCAGTATAATTGTGAAAAATGTCGAAAACTTCGTCTCCGTCGTAGCGTAAAAGAGTCGCTTTTTTTTTTGTCAGTATCGATGTCTAAGGCAATAAAAAGGGTTTCCAATTTATTTATCCACTTTTGACAGCGAATGCCAATTGTATTTTGGTCGACGTGGACGCTGAAATTGTGAAAAACGAGCAAGTTGTTAACCATACTTCTTTTTGGCGAAATAAAATCTCGTGCAGATTCCCTCTTTTTATGTGGTAAAGAACGTGAGCTCGTCACTTAAATTCTCGTCGTCGTTGTCGTCGCCAGATGTAATGTTGTAGACTCGACTCACGAGGCTGACATAAAAGGTAAAAAGAAGGAAAGACGAAGACGAAGAGATATACGTGTGTTTACATTTCGCGCCGGAATTAAACTGCTGAATTTTTCTCGGGCGTTCTCTTTATTTCCGGAATTCCCAATGCGGTAGGTTTCTTAACTTCCGAATTGCAAAGGGAGGCAAATCTGACTGAACACTAAAATTCCCATTCCGATTCTTTTCAAATTTCAAATTTAGTTATAGTTGTTGTAGTTTTTTTAAATTTTCGGATACCGTAAAATCCCGTGTTATGTGTGCATATATTTTCGAACAAATACATGTGTGTGGGGAGGGCGTAGATTCGTGACCACCGAGAGTTACTACAGGCCGGTTGGCTAGAAAATGACGTCACTGCATTGCGTGTCAAAACAATGGCCGTCGTAATAACAATAAGAAGGCATTTCGACTTCTTCATTCACTAAATAATCCATCAAAATCCAGGAAATCAACCAATTTTAATGAAATTTTCAGTATTTATTAATTAATGATCACGGAATATAATAAATCCATTACTTTATTATAAAGCTTGGTGCAAATGTATTATTTATTGTAAACAAAAAACACCTTTACTAAAGTTATCCAAAATATCAAAACATGTTGACCATACGATATTGTAAATATTTAAAACAAAGCATTAGAAAACTTTAAAAATTGCATGTAAAAAAAGTAAAGAAAGGAACACGATTCGATTTATCCTGAAACTGATCTTTATTCAATATAAATTTAAAGAAAATAATAATTCACGATCAAATACTGCAAAAAACTGAATTATGAATTACCATTATTTAAACTTCTAACCCAATCAACCGTAAGTAATTCAGACTTTGAAATTTGCAATGCAGTGACGTCAGAGGGGAGCAAGAAGTTAGTTGCTTGGCCTTGTCAACTCTCGGTGGCAATGGTAGATTACACGAGTATATCTTTCTATTTTTCTCAGGTGGTTTCCCAGTAATTTAGTAAAATAGGTTCGGTTTGGTTGTTCTGTTTTACGGCATATCAACCATTTTCGAGTTATTTAATGCCGAATCTGGTCATTTTGGTAAAAGTTTTTATGCTTCAAGTTCTTTATATATTCAAATGTTTATTCATGGTGTTTGGTTTGATTGTTTTGTTTTACGGCATATCAACCCTTTCGGGTTATTTAATACCGAATCTGGTCATTTTGGTAAAAGTTTTTATGCTTTAAGTTCGTTATATGTTTAAGTATTAATTCATAGTGTTTGGTTTAGCTGTTTTGTAGAGGAAAAACTTGGAAACAAATAATTGTGGGAGATTTCTGCGTCAGTAATAAGAGCAATTCATTAAGATTTGCTTTTACACCGCAACAATTCGACTGGATTATTTTTTGATTGGGTTAGTTTTTGTTTTGTATGTTTCTTTTTTTTCTCAGAGTTTTCATTTTCTGTTTCCATCATGCCCAGCACCTCAAATCCGTGATGTCTTAGGACGGGATTCTGATGGCCTGGTTGCATAAATGGTCACATGATTTGCAACACTGTACTGCGAAAACATTAACGTTTCTTTTTTGTTGTTGTGTTAAATCTTATATGTAATCAGGTTTTTCTTGTTTTTTTTTCCACCCAGGTTAGTAGTAGGGTAAAAAAAGCGTTACTTTTATTTTGGGGGAGGGGGGCGGGGCTGGGCGTGGCTGGGCGTGGCTGGGCGTGGCTGGGCGGGGGAGGGGGGCGACACCCGAAATTAGGGAAAATGGTAGTGTTAAAGTAGGATAGTTGTTCTTTTGTTTTTGTTTTTTTTTTGGGGGGGGGGGCTGTTGCCTCCCGGATTTAGGGTTAGTGTTATGGTTAAGGGAGAATTGTTTTTTAATCCCCCCCCTCAAAAAAAAAAAAACACAAAATATTTTTCTCCCTTAACCAAAATATTGAAAAAATCTGGTTATATGTCCTTAATACGTTATTTGGTTAGACACTGGCTCGGAAATGAGTGATCATTTTACGTTAAATTTATATTTGAAACTGATCCCCCATTCTAAATTCTAAATTAATTGAGTTTTCTTACCCCAGGTTTTTCAGAATTTTAACACGTAATCACCTAAAAAAAGTAATATCTCATTTTTTGTGGGTGGAGTTAAGGTGATTTAGCTGAGGGTTCTCATCCACTTTTAAATGATGTAGATACACTTTTTTTTTAATTTGGAAAACTTCTTTATGTTTCCTCTTTAATTATTCTATCCATTGTTTTAATAAACTAATTGTGAGATTTACATCTATATTTTTCACGTGCAATTTTTTCCTATTTATCAAATCGTGCCATTTTTTACGGTGCAATTTTGTACCTAAGTTCGTTATTATGATCTATCAATTTTAATGTTACTGGTAGTGTGACAAGATTGAGGATTACTTCCCTTGAACTTTTATCTAGTTAAAACCAATATGGCGAATAAAAAATATAGAATCATAATGTGTGTGTGTGTATTACTTCTTATCTGACCAAGTATAAACCATTACATGGTGACAGCGGTAAATGACATGTATTATAAAATCCTCAGCAAGAAAAAAAGTGAATAGAAAAGCATCACAAAAGTGAGTACATCGCGATAAACACGTGAAAAACTTTTCCCTCTAAAAAAAATGGCGGTTTCAAATATTCCGTTGCAAACACGAGGTTAAGCAAACAAAAATAAGCATGAAGCATTCACTGAATGGGTTGACTGTGTGTCGTAGGAAAAATTAAAGCACAATTACACTTTATTGAACACAGGACAAAAGGGCCGAGAAGTTATAAAAAAAATGCTTTGCTTACAACCGAACAAAAAGAAAAAACGGAAAACATGTTTAAAATTTTTGAAACAGATGATTCAAAAACCAAACAAATGGGTTGAACGTCTAGAGTTTACTTCACTCCAACAGAATGAAGAAACAATTGATGAATATTGTGTCAGACTGCAGACAAAAGCAGATATATATGAATTTGGGACTAATAAGGATGACAGAATGCTAGAACAAATTTAAAAAAAGATTGAAGTGTACAGACTAAAAGAGAAATCTTATGAGTAAACTGAATCTCACACTGAAGATAGCATGAGGGCATACGAAGCTACTATAAAAGATAACACGCGTTATAAGGATGTCAGCGAAATGAAAACTCGAATGTATCACGAGGTAATAAATATCAAACATTGTACAAGGTGTGGAAGAAGACACGGAAAAAGGAAAGAAGACTGCTATACCTATAGCAAAGAGTGCAGAAGATGCCAGGGCTTACACCATTTTGAAAGTTATTGTCTCACTAACACACACATATGACAAAACAGAAAACATAATCCACATTAAATGAGACAAGGAATTTCGTATAGAACCAGAAATCCGAGTTCACTCAACAGATATAGAAAGCTAAATGCTTAAAAGAAAAATGTAAACACATAGCAGAGAACGGATTTGATCAAGAAGAGGACTAATACCTGTGAAGCGTAAATAAAGAGAACAGTGACAACAGAGAAGAAAATATTCACTAATATAGATTGTGAGGATTCGGAAAAAGCAAAGCACAAAATAAAAATCAAAGTAGACACTGAAGCAAATGGGAACATAATACCACTCAGAATTTATTAAAAAATGCACCCCTAAAACATTGTCGAAAACACAAAAACAAGTAATGTAAAAAGGGAGAAAACTACCCTATCGACAGTAAACGGCACGAAAATACCACAATATGGCTCAATAATATTACAAATCAAACACAAATATTCACCAATCATTAGAGCAAAATGTTTTGTATGCGAGAACGACACAGCAATATTGGACCTAAGACCGTGCAGACAATTGCGGTTGGTACAATTCAACTGTAGTGTAAATAACACTTGATGAAAAAAAGCCAATGGAAAGCATAGAAGAAGACTGAAATATTTCAAAGTATCGGAAGCTGCCCAGGCAAACAAAAAATATACGTCGTGGAGAATGCAACACCAAGAAAATATCCAGTACACTTGAGAGACGAATTGAAGAAAGAGCTAAATAAAATGGAAAACATGGATGTTATCAAAAAGGTAAACAAACAGATTGGGTGGATGCAATCGTATGTAGTATTCTTTCTACTACTAAGTGGTGAGTTGCGAATATGTTTGAATCTCAAACCACTGCACAAGTGCCTTAAAAGAACACATCGCAAAATCTCTACCCCGGAAGAAATTTCTCATAAACTAGCTGATGCTAAGCATTTTACAAAATTAAATGCAAAGCATAGTTACTGGGCAATACGCCCTGGTGAAGTATCGAGCCTGCTCACATGTTTCAATACCACATTTGGAAGGTATAGATATTGAAGATGTATGTTAGGTCTAAAAATGTCGCAGGATATATACCAGCAAATAATGGACCACATGCTGGAAGATTGCGAAGGAGCCATTGGAATATCTGACAATATTGGAATATACGGCAGAACAGTTAAAGAGCACGACAGAAGGTTGAGAAGGACAGTGGACACAGCTCGAAGGTACGGTCTTGCTTTTAATAAAAAAAAATGTAAAATATAACAAAAACAGATAAAATTTTGTGGTCTTATTTGGGATGAAAATGGTACCCATCCTGATCCAGAAAAATGCGACAAGATTAAAACAAAGCCGACACCTACAAACCGAGAAGAACTCCAGCAATCCATAGGTATGATTCAATACTTGAGTCCTTTCATACCAGAACTCAGTTCCAAAACAGCTCCACTGAGATCACTACTCAAGAAGGACGCTGAATATAAATGGGACAAAACATACCCCTGTTTAGCTTATTTCAAACCAAATGCAAAGACACTGATACAAGTAGATGCAAGCATGTTAGGGCGAGGTGCAACACTAATAAATAATAATAAAACTGTCGCATTTGCCAGCAAAAGACTGACTGATGCCGAATCACGATAAGCTCACATTAAAAGAGAACTACTTGAAAAAATTCCAAATCGAATCAGATCACAAAATGTTGAAAAGTATGTAAAACAAAAACATGGCGCGTTTCTTGGGTTCTTAAATTTTCCCAGGCATATATATATATATATATATATTGTTGAATATAAGAGACAATTCATGTCTAGATATCCTTTGGTAGATCCTTTCAATAGTCCGAATTCAGAAAACTCTTAGTAGAAAATACCAAAATCTTAGAATATAGTACTAACAAACAAAAACTCCATATATTAGAAGCCTATATATAAAAACCCAAAAAACCCTAATTAATAGAATTAATTTTAATATCAGTAATAATATACTAAAATGTCTATAGTTCTAAATATAGTTTCGTACTTATTACATAATTCCCCCCAAAACCTTCTATAATACTAACACATGGCCTGTACATGATTAACCTCATTCCCCTGAAGATGGACCCGGATGGGTCTGAAAGTACTTGGGAGACAAATCCAAACTATAGCAAATTCATCAGCCAATTCCCCTCCGAAACTAAGATTCTGATTCGGACTATTGAAAGGATCTACCAAAGGACATCTAGACGTGAGTTGTCTCTTATATTCAACAATATATATATATATATATATATATATATATATATATACTACAAAAATACCTGTCCCAGGACGAGTAAAATTAATTTGCTAAATACAACAGTTTTTCAACACTTTCATGTCCCCTTAAGAAGATTAAAATCAACATATAATGATACTAAACCTTATGTTTAGAACCTGTATTCCAATTTTTATCAAAATCCATAACATGATTTTGATTTGAGAGAATGTCTAAAATAAGCTTAATAGGGTCTTAAGAAGAAATTGAAATTCATGGAATCTTGCTTAATTGGTGTCTAATGACTATAGATCAAATTCAATGCAAATCTGAAATATTTGAATATTCAAATGGGAGGTTGTGCTTATATTATCCCCCTCCCTAAAAATCCTTTAAAATAATCCAAAGAAACTGAAATTTGGGGGATATTTATTAATTGATGTCTAATATGCATTGTTAGGATTTCACAAACATCGGCGGTATCTGGATTTTTACGGAGGGCTTCCATCACCTTCTTATCTTTTTTGTATAAAATTAAATTAAACTCGATATTGTCCACATTACCCAACCTACACCTAGCAGCTGTGTTCCAAAGGTCTTATCGCCCTGTCGACAGGGCCACGAATTTGCCGTGCAGAGAGGTACCTCCCCCCCTTCCCCGAAAAACGGATTCACGTGTTGGCCGTGGGTGACGAGATCCAGGTAGCTCAGCATTCGTCTACTTTGGCTCTTACTTTGGCTAGATGGGAGGTCAGAGAAACCCAGTCCGATTAATCGGTTGGTCACGTCATGCCTTAGCATCTATAAGTTCATTTCCAACAGTAATATTCGATCTGATTCTTCAAAAAATCAAAACCTTATTTCTGCTTTTCATTTTTCTTCTCAACTGGATACTATAAAGCAGTCAATCACGTTGAGAACAAAGAAGATTACTAATGCCAAAGTTTAATCTTTTCAAAGAATAATTTTTTCAAAAATGAATGCTTTTTTGTGAGTAATGTTTTTCTTGAAGTAATGTTTTCTGACTGTAATGCTTCTCGCTCTCAGTAGAAACCCCTTCTAAGAGTAATGTTCCCACTTTCACTGTGAAATTTCTTTCTACAAGGAATGTATTCTGAGAGCAGTGTATTCTAAGAGCAATGTATTCTGAGAGCAATGTATTCAAGGACAGTGTATTCTAAAAGCAGTGTTTTTCGGTATTCTAAGAGCAATGCATTCTGGTATTCTAAGAGCAATGTATTCTAAAAATACAAATAAATAAATAATTACTGAACTTATTGAATTATATTCGGCATTAAATCACCCATAGATGGTCGATATGCCGTAAAACAAATCAAGTCAAACAAAACTAATATTATAGGTTTGTGGTTCGGGGAATTGTCAGAGTTTTTTCCCAGCTTGGGTGTAGGTATTCTCAAAGAGTAATGTTTTCAAGGAGCAATGTTGTTTAGGAGCAATGTATTCTAAGAGCAATATAAATAATTACCTTACCTATCGAATTATATTTTTGACAGCTTTATTCGGCATTAAATAAACAATAGATGGTGTAAATGCCATAAAACAAACCAAACCAAAACGATCGGTTAATAAGTTTAGGAGTAAATCTTGTACATACACATATATAAACATATACATATACCTAACTTTATAAAGAGATACACGCTGAGTTGTAGCATATTTTATATACCGCACTCAACAATTTTGCATTGATCACTTTTTGATCGGTTTTAGAGCATTTTGAATCATTTTTTTTCATTATAATTAGTTTCATAAGAATTAGTAATATCCAGCATGCAGATTTGATGTATTAACACATGTATTATAGTGTACGTATGACGAGTGTATACATTTATGTATATATGTGTGCGTGAATGCAGATATGTTGTAAGGATTGAGATGTGTGTGTGTGTGTGTGTGCAGCAGAGGTGTTGGCTTGGGTGTGTGTATGCTGTAGATATGTTAAATAGTGTGTGCTATAGAGTGTTGGCATGTGTGCGCGCTCTGTTATAGAATAATGGTTAGTATGTGTGTGGTGACCCATGTGTTTTTTATGACTGTGTCGTGTGCGCCCGTCTGTTTGTATAAGTGGTTTTCTATTGTCACAGATTGCGTCCCCAGTCTTATACACTGGTTAAGTATCCAGACTTGACTAATGACCACAGAAAGTGTGTGCTTGTGTAGAGGTAGAGGGACTTGTGTGATGGGAGAGGCGTGACTGTTGATTATTAAAGTCGGGGGGGGGGGGTCTCCAAGTATTCGACCCTTGATGATGTCATTTATACATCCGTTCAAACTTTGTTATGTTTCTTCGCTTGTGTCTTGCACAACTCTCATATTTTCTCTTTCTTTCTTAGCCTCTTCTGCCCCCAGACACTCGATTTTCTAAGAACGCGGAATTTTACCGATGTGGCTAAGTGGTTACAGCAATGGATTGAGCAATAACCAAAATCAAGGTCACATTTCATAAACCTCAAAGACGTGCCACGAGTGGTGATGTTGATATCGATGAACACTCTGGGATCGGCTAAACGGGGTTCAAGTCCAGTCAGGTCTATTGCCTTCACTTACACAGAAATAACGGAAAATGTATAAACGTCCCTCTCCAGCTATGGGTAAAATAGCAACTTGATAGCAAAAGTGAATCATTTATAATGCCGCGTCTACAATCAGCACAGTGTCTCGGCTTTAAGTAACCCCCAAAGCGTTTTGTAAAGGGAAAGGCAATATCAAAAGAAAGAATCTATCCATACAAAATAAAAACTTTTTTTTATAGCGAACTTGTTAAGACAAAGCAAAATAAAGCGTGGGAAATGAATGAGAGTTCAAAGTGTCCAAGGAACGTTCCTGAGTGAAAGAGTTGTTTTTCGTGTAAGAAGAAATTTAGAATACATGTTCATTTCGGCTGGAGTCAGTGCGTTTACGTGTGTGTAAATGGGATAGGCATGAAGATGCGTGTGTGTATATTAGCGTGCCTGTTTTGTTAGTGAGAGAGTGTATATACTAACTTGTGCGCGAAAGAATTTGGTTAGCAGTGTGTACACTGCTGGCGCTGTGTCTAGTATTTTGTGAATGTCACTCGTTGCGTCTGCCATTATGCCATCAACATAGGGTGCCGAGGCAACTTTGCGAGAGCCGTTTTCACATGCGTCGACTGTGGAAGAAAAGCCGGTAAAAGAGAAAGAAAGCTGTGTGTTTGTGCTTTTATAGTACGTGCAAGATTTCAGGACTGAATATCTCTTGCGCTCTGATTGTTTGAAAGAAACTGATGATTTAAGCTTTTGTCGAATCAAGAGTAAGTACGTAAAAACAACATTTACTGCCGCTGCTACTTCTAGTAGTTTATATGTTGTAAACAGAAAAAAACAAGCCAAACTATAAACCCTAAAAATGGGGCTCATATTATCTCCCCCTTCCTTTGATGTAAGAATTTTTCTATAATATATATATATATATATATCTATATATAACATATTATTCAGTTCATTATATAACGAGATAGCATTATGGCTGCACTTTCAAGTATTTTCTGTGCAAAAGTAACTTTTGGGATACATATATAATTTTGAATAATAAGAACTAATATTTAAAAAATGTATTCACTGTATTAATAATTTACTTCACTATTTAACTTTTAAATAATTCTAACAAATTGATATTTATCTTTAAAAAATTTTTTAAACACGTTTACTAATCCCTTTTTTATTTATTTGCATACGTAATACTAATTTTCTTTTGCCCTAAATTAAAATTACGTTATTATCTTTCAAATACAATCGTATTTTAATCGATAAAAATAACCTGAGATCATGGATCCATTAAGAAATATTCAATCCGTAAAAAAACCCTACAAATTATTCCCCTTTAATTAAACAGTACGCCAGCGAAGTATACCGAGGTTTAAATAATTGTTTAATTTTTAAATTGTGTACAATGTTGTTGTTATATATATATACATAAAGCATGAACGAAAAGGAATAGTATTGAAAGATTGAGAACGAGAGAGGGAGATGTAAAGACGTGCTATAAGACAAGAGATTTTTATTAGACTGAAGTTTACAGACAGGACTAGGAGAGTTCTAATTGTCTCTGTAACAAAGGAAATAACTGGGTGACGCTAATTGTCTTGTGTATGTACTAGATGATGATGATGATGATGATGATGATATCAGCATCATTTTTTTTTTAAATTTATTTATATTATTATGTTTCTCTGTACCTATAGGGGAAGATTACTCGTCGTCAACTTTTTGTGGTTTTGTCACTTTGGAGTGTTGAATTTTGTAGTGATGTTTTTGTTTTTTTCATGCGTGTTTTCTGAATATGGAATTATATTTTCGGTTGTCTGTTCCATTTGACTGTCTTACCTTCTTCTGTTGCTACTAAATATGAGCGAGGTTGCGTCTATTTTTATTGTCTGAATATTCCTCTCAACCACACCGTTTGCTTGATGATAATGTGGACTTGTTTTCGTGTGATGAAAATGCCACTTTTTTGCAAATTCTTTAAATTCAGCCGAATTGAATTCTGGACCGTTGTCACTGATAACTGTTTGTGGAATGCCGAATTTGGCAAAAGTTTATTTTTTTTATTACAGTTCTTGATTGGCAATCTTTTATTTCGTGTACATCAAAAAATCTTGTTGTGTACTCAATGATTGTGACATACAAATTTCCATATAGGTGAAATATGTATGTACCTACTTTGGTCCATGGTATGGTAGATATTTCATGATTTGAGCGTTAATTCCGGGCCAGTATATACATTCCTTGGCTACCCATATGTCCGGTATGTATTTCCTATAGAGCTTCTCTACGTAATGACTTTGGTACAATGATTCTTGAACCTTTTAATACGAGACCATTGACGATCGATATCTCATCACGTTCAGAGGCGAATGGTGTAATGTTTGTTAGTATTTTATCCTTTGAGGGCCATTCTGTTCTAGTATATGTGATGAGTGTTTGAAGTGACGGGTCATCTGCAGTGGCTTCTTTATACTCGTTTAATTTAGTGTCGGTTATGGGGTAATTTTTTATTACTGCATGTATGTGCGATTTCATATCCTTGTCTGATACTTCTGGAGTCCTTTGTTTGAGGTATGCACGAGATAGAGTATCTGCAACAATTGATTTTTTTACCGGGTATGTAATTCAGATCAAAATCGTATTTATGTAATATTAGTAGAAATCTTTTTTATAACTAGGTACGTTCTTTATAAATTAAGAAAAATTAACATAATAGAAAAACATGAATAAAAACCTTACATAAATATTTTTTAAAACTGGGTATGTCTTTTATAAATTAAGAAAAATAAACATAATATAATAAAATAAATAAAAACCTTACATTAATATTTTTTAAACTAGGTACATCTTTTATAAATTAAGAAAAAATAACATAATAGAATAACATAAATAAAAAACATTACATAAATATTTTTTTAAACTGGGTACGTCTTTTATAAATTAAGAAAAATTAACATAATAGAATAACATAAATAAAAAACATTACATCAATATTTTGTAAAACTGGTTACGTTTTTTATAAATTAAGAAAAATAAACATAATAGAATAACATAAATAAAAACCTTACATAAATATTGTTTTAAAACTAGGTACATCTTTTATAAATTAAGAAAAATTAACATAATAGAATGACATAAATAAAAAAACATTACATAAATATGTTTTAAAACTAGGTACGTCTTTTACAAATTAAGAAAAATTAACATAATAGAATAACATAAATAAAAACATTACATAAATTTTTTTTTTTTAAACTAAGTGACCTTTTTTATAGACATAAAGGATATTCTTCATTAGTTAAAAGAAAATTATTTTTGCTTAAAAACATAATTTCTTATGTTTTTGTCAATAAATACACTACATAAATACATTCTTTGTAGTTACTTACTCTTTCATGCAAATACTAAGTAGCATATTTCTTTCCACAAAAGTTCACACATATTGGTCTTTGTACTATAAATCGGTAGAAGGTAGATAAAAATGTAAATTGATATACACAGCCACTGTATCCATACCACTCAAGAAGTGAGTATAAACTAGTGTTACAAAAAAGCATAAGCTACAATGCTGTCAATATCAGTTGTGTGGTAATTACCCATATTAGGATGATCACTGCACATTTAGGGAACACTGCACGCTCATTTTATTTTCTGCTTGAGCCGTATTTGAAAATTTAGAAGCGAATAATAGATAAAATAAATAAATTTTGTATAAGATAATCAACTCAGTCATCAATACTTCCTTCAGATGACAACATTTACTATTTAGCGTGTGTTTTCTTTCTTGTTTGCTATTATCACGTCCGGTATTCTTGCTTGAATGAATTTGTCCGTTTGTATTTCAATAATCTATGGAGTTTTGTGTCTTTCATTTTCTACTACTGGCTCTAATTTATGCTTAATACCGTTTTTCTGAATGTTTAAAATGCATTCGTTTGCAGAGTTCCCGGTGTACCACTTCCCCAACCCACTCATGTTTGTTTTTATATATCTTTTGGTCTAGTTTTCTTTGGTACAGGAAGGTTGAGAGAGGACAACCAGTTTGTGTGCAAGAAGTGTAAGACAACAGGGAAGAATGCGAACTCAAATATGGAGAAAATATGTTTGGATGGCAAAGTTATTGAGGTTGTTCAGAAATGTTGTTACCTTGATGATACCATTGGAGCACAGGGTGGAGCAGGTGCTAGTGTGATAGCTAGAATTAGGAGTGGATGGAGTAAGTTCAGGGAACTGTTTCCATTACTAACCAGCAGTGTTACCACTGTCGATCAAGGAAAGAGTCTATCAGACATGTGAACGCAGTGTGATGATGTATGGAAGTGAAACCTGGCCAGTGAGAGTTGAGGAAATGCGTTGCATGGTGAGAAATGATATGAGAATGATATGATGGATGTGTAACAACTCTTAAAGACAAGCTCAGATCTGATGACCTCAGAGGAAGATTAAATCTGAACAATATAGGGAGATATGTGCAGAACAGGAGGTTTCGATTGTATGACCACGTTGAAAGAATGGATGATGGTTCCTGGGCTAGCAGATGTAGATCAATTGAGGTAGAAGGATCAGTTCACAGGGTAAGTCCAAGGAAAACATGGAAATAAGTGATAAGGATGAACTTGATAGAAAAAAAGAGGGATAAATAAAGACCTGGCTAAAGATAGGTTAGCTAGGAATTCGATTTCTAAAAGCTGTCCAACACATGCCAGCATGTAGAACGGACATTAAACCGATGATACCGATGATGATGATGATGATGATGATGATGATGATGATGATGATGATGATGATGATGATGATGATGATGATGGACAAAATATGATTATTAGCCTCGAATGTAATGTAAAATTCAACTCGCAAAACCCATTCTTCATTTACTGTTTGGATTTCTCTGTTGTTTTATATTTAATCCCTCAGATGTGGAGAAAGTATGATGGCAACGTTATGTAGGTTGTTCAAAGGTTTTGCTACCTTGGTGATAGCATTGGGGTACAGGGTAGAGCAGGTGCTAGTGTAATTGCAAGAGTTAGGGGTGGATGAAGTAAGTTTAAGGAATTTCTTCCGTTACTAACCAGCGGAGCGTTACCACGGCTGACCACGAGAAGAGTCTATTAGGCCGGCATGTGTACGTAGTGTGAAGACTGGCCAGCGAGAGTTGAGGACATTCGTTGCATGGAGAGAGAAATTATATGAGAATGATACGATAGGTGTGTAATGTGAGTGTTAAAAACAGGCTTAGACCTGATGACTTAAGAGGAAGATTAACTATGGACAGTATAGGCAGATGTGTGCAGGAAACTTCGATTATATGGCCATGTTGAAAGAATGGATTTCAAACAATTGAGGTAGCGGAGTCAGTTCACAAGGGAAAGCCAAGGAAATCATGGGAGGAAATGATAATGATGGAAGGGGGATAAATAAAGACATGCCTAGAGATAGATTAGTTTGGAAGCCAATTTCTGAAAGTTGTCCAACGATGATGATGATGATGATGATGATGATGATGGTTTGTTTTCATATTCCTGGATCCAATGTAAAATATATAGTACTTCACATTATTATATGTTAACTTAAATAAGAGTTAACAAAATGTATGTAGACCTTAAATATTATGTGTTTGATGGTCTTACGAAATCCGTGTTTCTGATTAATTACACAAACATTAGTTGAAAAAAAAAAGATTTTTTTTTCAGAACGGCAAAGTAGTCATTTTAGGACAATGCATAAATTCTGACACCCGAGATACCAAGTTGACAAGTTTACGCCCCAAAGAAAAAAAAGAAAAAAAGAGGGTTGATCAGTGCAGAAAACTGCATGAAATTGGGTCTACAAGTCTATAAGTATACAAGTCTATAAGTATACAAGTCTATGGAATCGAAGAGAGAAATGATAACAACAAGAAACAACAAAACACTTGATGAATGGATAATAGTGAGAAAATAAAAAATAACTTCAACAGAACAAACAAGTCAAAAATTGAAAGAAAAGCAGGGTCATGTTTCAAGAGATTACTTTGTTTTGTAGGCGTATATTTTGTAAACACACAGTCTGTAATGATAATTTTTTTTATAACCTATAGATGTAATCCTAACAGGTGCTACTACTCCGAGTCAAAGTAGACCTAAGAGTAAACTTAACTAACGGGTGATTCCACACTTCCCAAAGCTTCGAAATTAGAGGCTTCTTCATCGGATGCACTTCCACGCCATACCAAGGCCATATTTTATGTAACCCATAGATTTGAACCTGACATAACCTGCCCCAAATTCTTAAATAAATGCTCATCACCGAATGCACTTTCAGGTCATGCCAAGACAATAATGAGGTAGAATAGTGATTCCTTTTGAACAGTAAAATACTAAAGTTAATTCTAGCATACAATAAATCATGAGCAATTCTTGTAAAAAAAAGTGTGTGTGTGTGTGCCTTTGAGAGTTAGAAGAATTGTTCACTGCTTTGGCCGATCGCACCTTTCCTGGGAGTCCTATAGCAAAACTCCTCGGCCTAATATTCTCAGGCAACATGAATTGGAATAAGTAGATAGAAGATGCTGCCAAGTCTGCTGCAAATGAAAGTAGGTTCCCCCTACCGGGCTAGAAAACTTCTCACACATGCCAGTATCCTATATCTGTTTAAAGCCACCATTCACCCGTGCATGGAGTATTGTTGCTATATCTGGGCTGGTGCACCAACCACTAGCTTCTTTCTACTCCCAGCTTCAGTTAGGCAGTACTGGACTGTCGAAGATTCTGAATTATGGACTATATATATATATATATATATATATATATATATATATATATATATATATATTAGTTATAGTTAATGCCCTGTTAAATACGTGTGATTTTGACTTTTATCTTTCCGGTCATCTTAAGCATTCTGAACAAAGTGTACTCAACCGCCGCACACGAAGAGGACCGGAAAGATACAAGTCAAAATCACACATACTTAAAATAACACAAATAATGCGCAGAACCATCAAACTCTTAAAAATAAAACATTTTTTCAAATGGAATATATATCTGAAGAGAGCAAGCAGGAGAGGTCGAAACGCGTTATAAAATCACAAAATTATAAAAAATAAAAAAATAAAATAGCAAACAATGGTTGAAAAAAGTTTTTTTACGAATGTTGGTAGGGTCACTTCTTTAAATATATATATATATATATATATATATATATATATATATATATATATATATATATATATCCTAGCAAAGCTGCCATTAGTGATTAAACATATCGAGCGCTCTTCAGCATGTTGATATTTTTTATAGTAACAATAACATTTCCATTCCTCGTGGTTTATGTTTTATATACTTCTCTATATTGTACGAATTATTCCCTTTAGTCTCTAAAAAACAGCCAAACCAAACACCATAAATAAATATTTAAAGATATTAAGAACTTAAAGTTTAAAAACTTTTACCAAAATGACCGAATTTGGCATTAAATAACCCAAATAGAGTTGATATGCCGTAAAACAAAATACCAAAAACAAACAAAACTTAGTCTGTAAGAAGAACTTGATAGAAGTTCAAACAGTCGAAAAAGCAGCTGGGTTTAAATCTCAGCTTGAAGCACTTGCCTATCTTGCCACACTGGAGAAGTGTGATACAGCGAAACAGTCTGTCTGGGAATGATTATATATATATATATATATATATATATATATAGAAGCTGACGAAAAGATTGACATAGTAATGTAAACAATATCGTTTAGAGGCCAACGTAACGAAAACTATAATGATTTTTCGCAGATTGCCGTGTAGAGTGCCATCGACAACTTCACGTATTCCCCTGATCAGGAGAATACTTTTGCTTCGTATTTTTAAAGATATGACGCCTTATATAAAATTGATTGCGAAAATTGGGCAGACCTTAAAATGGTTCGCCTGTTACTTAGGAAATTAGGCACCACCGAACATACTAAGTTCGTGGATTTCATTTTGCCTCGAAAGACTAGCGATTTGACTTTTGCGGAAGCCGTAAAACTTTTAATGGAGCTTTTCAGCCCAATTACTTCGTTATTTCACAAACGCTCGAAGTGTTTAACTCTGGTAAAAAAGACGACACAGAAAATTCAACGTTCGCATCAGTAGTAAATAAGCACTGCGATGACTTTAAATTATTCGAACTTAGTGCTGATAATTTTAAATGTTTGATCTATGTTCAAGGATTGGCTTCTTTCTTCTGCTCTATAAGCTTTTCATATTGTTCGAGAAATCTATCTTCTGTCTTTTGTGGCATGTTGTCGGCTTTTTTCTTTTGCTCTATAAGCTTTTCATTTTGTTCTAGAATAAGCTTTTGAAATCTTTCTTCAGTTTTATGTAGTCTCTCGTCTGCCTCTTTTTATGTTCGAGTTGTTATTGCATTTGAAATTTTACTAATTCTTCAATCGTCGCTTTAAATTCTTCTAAATTTTAAAGATCTGAACTGAGTAGATATAGTTAATTACAGATATGTTGAGATGAAACGTAGTTGTCAGGTTTTTGTTTTGTTTTATATTAGAATAAACAATAGTAATACCTGAATATGATTTGTTTGTGTTCCGTAATCTATTCTAGCATTCTGAAGAATGATTATAAGTATTATGAATAGCCAGAATGCATTGTTAAAATAGTACCATTCCGATATTCCCTTATTCTGTGAATACATTCAAGACACTAGGTAGAATATAATCGAAATTGAGGGGGCGTTTCTTGTTTATATCAGAGATTTAGTGTAGTATGTAGGGAAAAGTATGAGTACAAAAATGAAATAATAAACTGTAACTTAACATTAATTATACCGATTAAGGAAATAACACGGTGAATGTGATTGAAGTGGGAGGACTTAATGATAGGAGAAACTCTTTGCTACATTCTTTATACGTATTTGAGAGAAACCGTTTATTTGGATTAAATGTGATAATTTGTAAACGAAAACGAAAAGTATGCATAGTTTTGTGAAACACACCTTAAGAAGTGCTATTGGTGTTGAGTTGAAAAGATTTGTATACGAAGTGTTTTGTTATTTACCTATAGTGTTTGAAGTGACACGAGAAAAATCGTATTTACTTTATTAATATGGAGATGTATAAAATTCTCCTGGGAAGACAAAGTAGTTCCGAATCTCTACGTTAGCCTCTATGTGCCGAAATTCTAAATATATGGAATTTCTAACATTCTGATCCATGGCTGTATATATATATATATATATATATATATATATATATATATATATATATATTAAAGGAAATAAACTAAACACACATCAGGGCTGTCAACATTATAAGTTATTTCGACCAAGATAAGTCTCATCAGATACGTAAACAGCCACATTTCGGAACTGTCCCAAAATGTGTTTGTTTACACATCTGATGAGACCTATCTAGGTCGAAATAACTTATAATGCTGACAGCCCTGATGTGTGTTTAGTTTATTTCCTTTAAAATTTATTCCTGCTCTGTTAATAAGTACATTGGACTATTTTACTCGAATTCCTATCGAAACCATTCAACTCTGCACACACACACACACACACTATATATATATATATATATATATATATATATATATATATATATATATATATATATATATATATATATATATATATATAGTTATTTGTATAAATTTGTATATATAGTTTCTTACCCCCACATTCTTCCTTTCATGTTCAAATCTTAATATATATAGTCATTTGTATAAATTGCTATATTTATAGAGAGTGCTCAATATTAACAATATGGCTTATGTAGATCAAAGTTTGTAGAGATGGTGACTCATAGTTTCTTACCCCCACATTCTTCATGTCTGCAGAACGTGCACCGGTGAGAAGCTACTAGTCATCCATAAGTGTGATTATATAAGTAATCTACTTGAGACGCTGGTGAAGTCTTACTGAATAGTATTGCATAAAACGAGTCACCGGCAATAGAAAATAATGATCGTCGAATATACATGCATTTTTTATTTTTTCTTAAATATTTATTTATTATGTACAACATAGTTTGTATTGTTAATATCTATAGTTAACAATAATAGCATCATTAAAATGTTTATTTATTATGTACAACATAGTTTGTATTGTTAATATCTATAGTTAACAATAATAGCATCATTAAAATGTTTATTTATTATGTACAACATAGTTTGTATTGTTAATATCTATAGTTAACAATAATAGCATCATTAAAATGTTTATTTATTATGTACAACATAGTTTGTATTGTTAATATCTATAGTTAACAATAATAGCATCATTAAAATGTTTATTTTGAGCAAATGCTGTTTGTTGCACTTTTATTTATAACTCAAAAGCATCTTATGTTTCGGATTCTTTTAGATAAGGATCGATAATTTATTTGGATTATTCGGACAACTGTTCTTATCTTGAATGTTATTCTCACAACGTTTCGGCAATAACCTATGGCACAACGGATACAGTGCTAAGTGATAACCAGTTCTAAGTAACAGTCTTCTGGAGTTAAAGGTTCAATCCATAGTACAGGTGATATTAAGAATTTAATTAAGAATTATTTAAAACTTCTACCCGGTCATGATCGACTGAACAAGAGCAGTCTACCCCAAAGAGTTCTATTCGAAATTCCATACAGATTCCCGAGTTCGACAAGAGACACCTGGAGAAGGTCGGAGGTTACATCAGTCGAAACGTTGTGAGAATAACATCCAAGGTGAGAACAATAGTCCGAATAATTCAAATAATCTAAAAGCATCTATTTCAATGTTCAGCAAACTGTTTCTTCGGCATTTATGTATGCTTTGAATGCACAAGTTTTGTCTATTTATTTGTTTTGAATTAGTATTTGCATGTGACAGATGTATACGTATGTCTGCTTGTGGTTATGTTAACTACCGTATTGTTTCATAAATCGATATAATACAGCCTCAGAAATCCGCTGGGAAACCTGCCTTGCCTTATGGACACGATCATTGGAGAATGTTTCTTAAATTAACCTTTATTTTGAATTGGCGCATTCAGTTTATTACTCTCATGAAGTCTACTAATTATCAATATACACAATCTGACACGACCGTAGCTAATCATCAATAATCCTATTGCTTAATCGCAGTATATTCTTCTAGTGTCTGTTTTTAAACTGTTATGATTATGTCTGTATCGGTAAATGTGTGCAAACACAACAGAAACTTTTTTCAGTCTGGTGATGTGTTTTTCTTGACTTAAGCAAAGCTAGCTCCATACTAAAAGAATAGCTCGACTTATGGATAAGCCCACACAAAATTCTTCCAACGTTAAAAATATATACTCGACTTTAAGCTGAGATCAACGTATGACCTAACATTTGAGTAGGAATGAACACATCGAGATTGTTCTAAGAATGCCAGTCGTCTTTTTATAATCAGAAAACGTTACCTGAGATTCGCTACTGAAAATTTTATTTCATCTCTCATTTTAATGAGATTTTAAACATTGTTGGTAAATGAGACAAAATCATATGAATTCTCATAATTTGGACGAATTTCAATACAATATGGGAATCTTAATTCCACACAATAAAAACCGTTCTAAACCTAGAACCCGTTTTCTTTTGATGATATTGGCGACGAGCGATGTGTGTTCGTTGGTGTGTTGGTGTAGCGGTGTTGGGATTGGTTAAAGTAATAATCAAGTTTGGATTTAAGATGTGGCAAGTTATGTGTATGTGGGTGTATGTATGTGCAATTGTGGGGTTGGTTTATGACAATAATTAATGAGTAGTGATTTGAGAAAAATGGGCAGTCGTGTTTTAACATGTCATATTAAACCTTGGATCGTCATCTTCTGCTGACACTTATACAGACGGAAACAAATTCCATCGGAATAAAATTCGGAAATAAAAATCCTTACAAACAATTTCCGCATGTTAAAATATACAGGTCGGTAGAGAATTTAATTCTACTGCGTTTGCTACAAATTATTTGTCGTTTTTATTTTTTGTTTACGAGTTCTTGACTGTTAACTATTTTGTACTTGACCTTCATTAAGATTTGAACATGAAAGGAAGAGTGTCGAAAAGGTTACTCGGTCCTGCAACTTCAGCTGCGTGATCGAGGAACTGAAGAGGAATTTCCGCATCGGCTCTTGTGTGTTTTGAGGATGCGTCATACATTGTTTAAAATTTGTAATTGAAAACATTCTTTTGAATAATTGTTTTGAACGTTTAATGAAATAATTGTTCCAGAGTTTTTATTGACATAACTTTATAATTGGCCAATCAGACATAGTTAGGTGGTCATAGTTATTGCATTAGCAATTCATAAAAATGTCTGCATCTCGTTTCTCTTCTTCTTCTTCTTCTTCTTCTTCTTCTTCTCTTCCATTTTATCGTTTTATTTCCCTTGCTAAGGATTCTACAATCTCAGCATCAAGCTTGACCATCTTGAGGATTGATTTCGTTCAAATTCCACTGTCTAAGATCCTGGTTGATGGTTTGCCTCCAAGTTTCTTTGGGTCGTCCAATTTTCTTCCGGCCTTTCACCTCAAGCTCTCTGCATTTTCTTATCCAAGAGTCGCTCCTCTCAACGTGGCCAATCCAACGCATGATCGTCAGGAGTTCATCAAGTGTTGATATATTCAGCCTTGCCAACAGACTATCAGAGCTGATATGCTGGGTTTGATCTGACCCGACGTTTGAAGAATCAAATTGATATCTTGGGACCAAATATTTTCTTGTACTTCTTCCTCTTTCTATATTGGCTTTGTATGTTGTATAGTGATAACAAATGACAAATGCGGATGATTGCATGTCGTCGTCGTCGTCGTCGTCGTCGTCGGTGTTATCTGTTATTTGTGTCCGGCACAATTATGACAGTCGTTATCATCCTTCCATTGTGTGCTTATTCTATTTAATGATCTCTTCCTTCTCCATTACAAAAGATAATTATTGATTAATCTTTGTTCAGAATTCTTCGTAAAAGAAGAGACTGGGCCGTAAGAAATCAAAAATGCTTTATTAAAGGATACGAAGAAAAATGAAAAGTTTGTGTTCAGCCTATTTGATTTTGTGATTAAAGACATTATGTGTCACCGTGTTCCCTCTATCAGCGCATATTATCCTCTGTGTGCGTTTGTAGACAAGTGTGCATGTTAAATTATGTGTGCACTCCTATTTGGCTATTTGGGTTGTCTGTTAAATGGCACATCAACCCTTTTTGTGGGTTATTTATTATTCTAAACGATAAATTGAACATAAGTTGCTATTTTACCCAAATCTGGAGAGAAATTGTGGGTTAATAGCCATGAAGAAGGTTGGAGGTTATATCGGCCGAAACGATTTGAAAAGAATAACAACCAAGATGAGAATAGTAGTCCGAATAATCCAAATAGTCCACATTATAAATACTCATCTAAAAAATTCTGAGACATAACATACATTTTAGTTGTTTATTTCCTTTTACTTGGTCAACTGTAACAGATTAGTGATTTGTGTAAAGACCGTGAGTAATGGTTGTTAGTCGATATTCCAGATTCGGCTATTAATAGTGAATTGTTAATTCGAGTTGGTTTTAACGAATTTAGTCGCATTCAATCGCATGCAGAGGTCTTGTGATGCCCCGGTAGTGCCTAAGGCCAACTTCATGATTGTATACACGAAAGATTCATTTATAACTTTTAGTACTGAGAAATATATGAGAACGGGACATAGCTTAAATATGATTGGATGCCTCCTCTCAATTTTGATGCCTGGAGCCACTGCCTTATCCCTCTCCCCTTTCACAACCGTATTAGTGTGTAAATAACCACAATGAATCTAATAGGAATTTTACTCAGCATAGCCGATTCCATAGTCCGAAATGTTATATATTAGGCTAATTATGTAAGCACATGTTCTTTCATGTGGATAGGTGTTTCTTGGATATTGCTATGTGAACACTCATTCTGTGTGCTTTGAATCTATATACCTGTGTTAAGGCTTCCATTTTGTATGTGAGTGTGTATGCTTTGCATGTAAATATGTATGATTTATGCATGTGTAGGTCTCTTTTCCTGGGGAGAAGATGGGTGGTTTAGGTTTTGTTTGTCTGTTTATGGGATATCAACACATTTGAGGTTATCTACTATTGCTGAAACAGAATATAAATACGGCTTTGTTCATCACTAAATGCGCTGTTTCAATCCTTCTTATTTAATAATCAAATGGCTATGGGGTTTACCAAGAGTGAAGTCAGAATCAAAGAGATCCATAGGTAAAATAATGGTTGGTATCCACCGATTGATACCGATATAGATTCCATTGCGTTTCATTATGCAAGTTTTAATTTTTTTTCGTTTCATTGGAAAGATCATTGCACTTTTTAATGGCAATTGCTTTAGACAAAGCATGAAGCTACAGGATGTAAGGAGCTCAAAAATGCTACTTCAAGGTCAAAAACTAGCCAACGATAAGTGTTATATGGATATATTCCGACCCAGAAAACAGCAATTCTTCCCCCTTTGTCATCGTTAATGGAATGTGAAGACTAAAGAACAAAACAAGGGAAGCGAGAGTTACAAAGCTGCCGAAAGTATCCAAAATCCACTTTCTTCTTTCCATTTGACACTCAACGTTGTGTTCGGTGAGGGTAAAACACTTCAATAAAATCCAGAAGTCAAAATTTGTTGAAAACTCGATAATTTACATTGCGTTTATGTTTTGGCAGAGGGCGAGCAAGGAAATACAGCCAGCACAGAGAAACCTGCCTTAATTCCTTTTGGACGTCTATTTGCAAGGATCTAGTAACTAAAGCTTATTTGATGTGTCACACACAACCATTTATATAGGCAGCTGACGTACTTCTAGACTATTCCTTCATCCGGGATTAACTATACATTACAATTCATTTAACCAATAGGATACCAAAGTATAGCGAAGAAAGGATGTTATATCCATATTCGTCAAATAAAAGACGTCACACCCTTTACTTAACACAGGATGTTTCGGTCCTTTTCTAGTTATTCAACTTATAACAGTTTCAACTTACTATCAGTCTCTATAGACACTAGAATCAAGTTACTCAGTAAATATTGATATTTAATACCGTCAGAAAACTCTTAATGGGGATGGGCGTCTAGGAGATTGTGCTATAAACTCATACATTAGATAGTTAAGAATTCATATGGAGTTATACTAAATTACTTCGGTTGGTAATAAAATTTTTAAAGCAGGTAAAGTTGAAAAAAAAGTGTTTTCTTTTGAAAAATTGTAATACAAAGTTTTTTGTTGGATCAAAAACAATGGTTTTTGTTTTCAAAGAAAAAGAACAAAAAAATTTAGTATTACTTTCTATTACTACAATCTGATAAGAAAATAGACATTTTTATTGTCAACATTATCACACATTTCGTAAATGAGATATGCCATTTATTCATTCGAACAAACGTTCAGAATATATTTTCTCATTTCCGTTTTTAAAATTAAATTCCGACGATACAATAACAGCATTGCTTTCAGATCTTTTTGTTCCAAATGTGTTAAATATCTTTTAAAGATCGTGGCAAAGTAGGACACTTATCTACTTATTTGATGAAAAATAGAAGACATTACAAAAATTACATTAATGCTCAGATTTCATTTGCTTTGATTAATTCAGTTTATTTCATTTAGCTCTCTAAAAAAGAACCTGCCATTGCCCCGGTGTAACGAACACCATCATCATCATATTCAGTTTAATGCCAGTTTTACATGCTGGCATGTGTTGGACGGCTTTTAAAAATTGGCTTCCAAACTAACCTATCTCTGACCATGTCTTTATTTATCCCTCTTTCTCTCAGGTCCATCTTTATAACTTCCTCCCATGTTTTCTTGGCCTTCCCTTGTGAACTGACCCTGCTACTCCAATTGTTCTACATCTAATAATCCAAGAACTCTTATCCATGATTTCAATGTGACAATGTTGGATATTCACTTACCTTCGGTTATAGCTTTTCGCTCGATGCCATTGCGGCAACTCACATAGGTGTCTGCCTACCCTGCCATGATCGCCCCAGTCGCCACCATTATTGCTGTAAGACTGTTCATCATCACCATCGCCGTCAAAACAAAAGTACGCAAACGCTGTGGATGGGTTTTCTACCGTTTATTCTGACATAACACACTTGACAGAATTTTTGTGTGGGGTAATGAAAGGAGAGGGACTCCAGTGTGAATTTGAGAAAATACTATATCATTTTGTCCACCTGTGTACGTCGAACTCTACTAGTGACAGGAACAAGAAGATCAACAAAGCCTCTCACTGTCGTGACGTCACTTCTGATTTTCGTTTTGGCTCCCAGCCTCTTTTTAGGGACCCCTCCTATTCTCTGCAACCCCCACTATCAAACAGCAATACAAAACAAGCGAAGTTTCCTGTTCTGCACACATCTGCCTATACTGTCCAAATTTAATTTTTCTCTGTGGTCATCATATCTAAGCTTGTATTTAAGACTTACATTACACATCCATCGTATCATTCGCATATAATTTTCCATACAACGCATGTCCTCAAATCTCACTGGCCAGGTTTCACTTTCATATATCATTACACTGCATATATATATATCTGATAGACTCTTCCCTTGTTCGAGAGTGGTAACGCTCTCCTGCTTAGTGATGACATAAGTTCTCTGAACTTACTCCATTCACTCCTAACTCTTACAATCACATTAGAACCTGGCTCCCCTTGTGTTGCAATCGTATCACCAAGGTAACCAAACTTTTGAATACTCTCAATAGATTTGCCATCCAAATATACTTTCTCCACATCTGAATTCTCATCCATCTCTATTGTCTTGCACACAAACTGGTTATCATCTCTCAACTTACCAGTAATTTCATTTCACTTCTTATGCACCCAATGCTTGTAAGTACCACAAAACATTGAGCTGTATCCGACTTTCTTGCCATAAACTGAGCAAGGGAACTTTCCTCTCTCTATCGAATTTCCAACATTACAACCACTGATATATTTCTTCTAAATTAAATTACTACCTATTCACTTATTAAATCTGTTTTACTTGAAAGTGTATGTTACTAAAATCTATTCATTATTCGTGTAGAGGTGATTTTGTGTACGATTAGTGAGCTTAATAGGTGCATAATAACCAAAAGGTTGTAAAATACACTATTCAAAATATCCGTGCTACAATGTCGGTGATGGTTTTTGCCTGGTATCACCAAGGGTTTCGGATCTTACAACACCAGACCCCATTCACCAGGCGATCTATCTGATAGTGATCAAATACCAGCTTGTGACCTGATTACAAGCTACAAAATCGTGCGACACGCTAAAAATAGCTGACACTAATTGACATATATATCTTATCCCAGCTAAGCAGCTCATCCAATAAGATTCAATAAAAGTGGGTAAGATTGATATGACTAGATTTTACTTTTCATTTACCAAAGACTGATGGATGGCTATTGGCCTAATTAACTGTATTTGAATCTTTAATTCACCACTGAGATCCGAAACCGGCCCATAACTCGACTCTTGATAACCGATTCAATTCAAAACCAGATGCACCTCATAGTTAGCCTTGTTTAATTAATGTTAATTATTTTCTTATCATTATCTCAAACTCTATGAAATCCTTATTTATATTCTTTAAAGACTGGCTTAGCTCTGATGAGCTCAGACGAAGATTAAATCTCAACAGTGTAGAGGGATGTGTGCAGAACAGAAGACTTCGATGGTTTGGCCACATTGAAAGAATAGATGAGAGTTGTTGGGTTAGTAGATGCAGAACAGTTGAGGTAGCAGGTTCAGTTCACAGGGAGAGGCTAAGAAAAACATGTGAGGAAGTGGTAAAAATGGACTTGAGAGTAAAAGGGATAAATAAAGACATGTATAGAGATAGGTTAGTTTTAAAGTCAATTTCTAAAAGCTGTCCAAAAAGCCAGCATGTCAAACAGACGTTAAACCGATTATGATTATGATGATTATGATGATGATTATGATAATGATGATGATGATTTGGAATGTTTAACTCGTTTAAGTTTTTATTGTCATGTCATTGATAATTGCTTTGTTCCAAACTAGCGCAGGTGCAAACGAAATTGACTTTTAAGCAGGACGAAAACACAGAATAAACAGTGGCAGAGTCCAAGTGTAACCATGGAAAAAAAAAGAAATTCAAATCGATCAATTTTATCTCCCCGGTCACTTCCCCTTTACACGAGCATGCGCCAGATTCTAGAATAGCTAAGAGATAACTGAATGGTGAACTCATGACAGAAGTTTACGGCTTTATTCATATAAAACCTCATTATATTAAAAACAAAATGCTATTGTTTTAATCATCTTTTTAATGGGTAATAGTAAAAGTCTGTTACAGTTTTATTGAGATGTTTTTTAAGTAGTTTGATAAATGTCAGCTAGTTCATTTTTTTTTATTGACCATGTAGTTTTTCAAATACATCATAGACATCGACGGGGTGTTAACTTATTCACTAACCCCTCAATTCTCACTGGTGTTATTCCAATTTGAGTGCAATGAAAGGTGATTCATGAAAGATCTAATACAATAGAAGATACTATTTGAGTGCAGCAAGGTCATCTTTATCACGTGTAAATTCCTAATCACCAGTGACAGTAAATTGTAGACTCTCCCAAGGCAATGGATAAATAGTATTTTCAAAGACGGAAACGCATAACGATGAAGTAGCGATAGAAAAGTTGATTCAAAGATTGTGCTTTGATTATTATATAACGGAAACTAACTAAAATTAATCGAACATACCAAATAACCATATAAATAAATAAATATTATAATAATAATAAGTAAATTTAACAGGAATTATTTCATAATTTGAGACATTTAAATCTAATTTACTATCTGAGTAGCTATGCTATTGACTGCAGCAATGCAAAGAAAAACAATGTCACCAGTGCTTAAGATCACAAGAGTTTTAGGAGATTTGATAAAGAGGTCTTACCTCGAAATGGAACACCGTTATACACATTAGATCCCTATATAGAGTTGAGACTAAATCAAGTAAGATTCACTAAAAAAAACATAAAAAACATTTCGTTTTTGTCTTTCTTTTCAACACCGGCATATTTCCACTATTTACATTGTGATGGTCTTCTATGACCTCTCTTCTATAACATATCAAACACAATGCCGCAAGCAAATTGCATCACCTTATAAATATATATATATGAAACATAATGAATTTTTACGTACATATAAAAGTAATTTACGTCAAAATTAATTAATAAATATATATATAAAATTTAAAAAATAATTACACGTCCTATTAAAAAAGACGACTTAATGCAATATTCTTTACCGCTTGGAAGTGGAAAAATACTAAGAAAAGCAGCTATGTAAAAATAAGAACAAAAAACTATGTATATGAATAATAAGATATCTAAGAATATATCTGAAAGATAGAATAATGGTAAAACATAAAAAATAAGAAAACGTTTCTGTCAGTGCATTTAATTCTTCTTAGAACTTCATCAAAAGCTGCCTTTTGATGAAAGGACGTGAGAGGATGAAAATGCATTGACAGACAATGTTTCCTACAACTTGTTTATTATTTTCCACTGGATGCAACTTTTTTTCATTTAGCATCATGGTTAGAGTGTTCAGTAATGGGTCAGGAGACCAGTGTTCAATCCGCGGTCAAGTCATACCAAAGACTCAAAAAATAGTACTTGATACTCCTTGCTTGACAAACAGCATTATAAGTTGAGGATTAAGGGTAAGTGGAGCAATCCATGGAAAGGAGTGGCGCCTTCCCCTACATCTCGGTATAGTAGCCAATGAAAAGTGACTTTCAGGTTGTCCTCCACTATGGTCGATCCATTTATTTCTATTTAGTATTTATACTTCATACTTTATATCTGGAAAAAAATACTGGTCGCCATGACTGCATTGTGTAGAAATGTGACCTATAAAAATTTTGCCTCACATTCCTTGAGTGATGTTTCTGAAAAAAGTGGCAGGAAATGCTGTTACCTGGGTTTGTTGCTGTTTTATTGCTAGCCGTATATGGAAATGCTTTGAGTACATACATTTTCTTTTATTTCTTTGTTGTCTTATCACGAATAAGGGTGCTCGGATATACTTTTTCATCTGTGCTGATAGTACAACGACACGAACCTTCGGATAACTCCTAACTCAGCAGGTACATAATACCTGGGATGCTGTATTGCCATTTGGTGAATGGAATCTGAACCATGCAGTAGTTTCCGGTGGGGCCTCCTGATGCCATATTAGTGGGAACTGTTACGGCTTTTCTTTCTTCAATAGATAGTTTGTGTACTAATCTTCTCCGAGTTCTGTTTCAATACTTTCGTCGACCTTTTCCAAATTTCCCCAACTCCAATATAGAAAAATTCAATAACTAAATAGAAGCGTAAACCCAGATCCTCAACTACTAACAGGGACTGTTAGATAGCAAAGGCGATACCCGGATGGAGGGGTTTGAGTGACGCCCTAAAAGAAGGGGCAGACCTAAAAGCGGAAGTCAAGGAACCCACGTGACACCACTAGAGGGGGTCTCAACGTTCTAGGACTAGTCGTGTCATCTCCACAAAAATAAGGAATGACTGCACGCAAGTCAAAAACACCAGAAACCAGATGTGAAAAAACGAGTCATTCACAAATCATTCTCGACCAGACTGTGAAGTTTACCATCTACTCGACCTCTTTACCTGGTATTAACTTTAATATATCTTCTAATGGAGTCGTTAACGATACCTAATATATCAAAATATGTCGTCCGGATTTTAAAAGTTGGACCTAAATAGCATTTGAACCTAACTAGCCAATTTTTATTTGTTATCATTGTACAATGTTATAGGGTTTTTTTAATTGTTTTTTTTTTAAAGATATTTCACTATAATTTATTTTTCAAAATACATATTCTGGTTCGGCAGTTTGCTAATATGGAGACAAATCAGCTAAAAAGTATAACTCTTATTATTTTAGTAAGCATTAGCGTTCTGTATTTGCTTTTTAAACTTAGATACTTACCCTAACCAAAAACGCGTGGTTATACAATATAGAAATATTCATAAAACATATTTGAACGTAATGGACCCCGGGAACGCTGGGTCGATACAGCTAATAGACAATAAATTTACTTCGTATGAGTAAAAATGCAGCTAAGAAAGAAATGGATTATTTTTTTATAAAGCTGTATCGTACCTGTGTCGACGTTACTGACAAACTGGCTATTTAATACATCTTCCCACCTGAAACTCGGAGTCGAAAGCAGGGTAATTCTTTTTTGTAAACAGAAGAGGAAAGTGTAGTCTTGACATGCGGCTTACAAGCAGAAGGTTTACTTAAATGTAGGTTCTTTTTTAATGCTTGAAGAAAAAATTCTTGAGTGTAGAGTTTCATATTAGGATGATATGCGTTTTATTAATTCTTATTTACTGAATACTAGTTTTTGAAAACAGGCCAATGAGGAAGAAGCAACGAGGTAAATCAACATGTGGGATTTGGTTTGTCCATGTTTTTATGAAAGTTGAAACTCCGAGCATTGAAAATCCAAGAAAATAAACAGAAATACAGAACATAAAAAAAAACATCAGTCAGATTGAGCAACAACATTTATATAGGCATTATTACTTTCGGCAAGAAGGTTATGTTTTTGGTCAAGTTTGTTTGTCACTATGTTTGTATGTACACTAGAGTCTACACCGCTTGACCAATCGTCACCAAACTTGATCAAAATATTGGTCATGGTCTAACTTCGAACTGATTTTATTTTGGGATATCTAAGTCAACGGTCAATGTCAAGATAATGGAAAAGGTT
Organism: Sepiola atlantica; assembly: GCA_963556195.1. NCBI lineage: Eukaryota > Metazoa > Mollusca > Cephalopoda > Sepiida > Sepiolidae > Sepiola > Sepiola atlantica. The sequence continues at coordinate 59,754,238 of OY744529.1, read as the reverse complement.
AAAGTCACACTTTTGGCGATAACTTTGGTTCTGTTTATTGTAAAGATTCGCTATTTGATATAACATTGCTTTTAACCTTTGACTTTGAAATGTTGGGTCACAGTCGAAATTTTGACGAAATATTAAGTTCCGATCTTCCAAATTGTATGTATGGGTCTGATGCTCTTTGATAACAATAACCACCATGTAAAATGTCAGCCTAATCAGATGAATAGTTTTTTTGAGTTATCAACGTTTCCATGGCATAACTTCGGTAATACTTCATACAATATAGAGAAGTAATGCCCAGATAAAACTTTGGCCCATCCTTACGTTGGCAGGTAGAGGTATGCAGCTTCACAACTGAATGATGTTCTTGTTACATATGTGTTTGTTATTGAGAAATGAGTCTGATGAACGGTCTTGTCCACAATATTATGTAGGGGTGGATAACTATAGTTACTTCCACCTTGGAAATATTTTTGTTTCAAGATAATTTCCTAGTTTACTAACGTAAATTCAAGATTTATTATTGACGTTCAGCGGAAGTTATTAGATTTATCTTTTCCTATGTGATATTCCGGACGAGACAAACAGCCATTTTGAATTTTAGTGTTTTTATTATGGTAATAATCAGTATTAGCTAATATCTGTTAAGTAACTTTTTACTTTAGAAAATGACATATGTAAATCATGATTTTAGTACAAGATGAATAATTTTGAAATAATTAGTGCTGGGACGATTAATCGGAATCGGGAATCGGAAAAAGCGGAACTTTTTGGAGTATCGTAATCGGTATCAGAATTGGAAAAATTTCAGCATAATTTTCGATTCCAAAAACGGTTCTTTTATTTTTTTTTGTTTAAAATTAATTTTCCATTACTGGTACTAATCATAAAATGATAAATATTTATTGATTTTAAACTTCCAGTAAAACTAAAACTTATAGATCGTAGTAACGAATTTAGGTAAAAATGACACCGAATTTAGGTAAAAATGACAAGTTTCAATGGAATTTCTAGTCCTTAAATACTTGCTTCCCTACAAGGGAAGAATTAGACATGGAAAATCCAGCTCCCCAAAAAGACGGACTCTGGATTGGGAAAAACTTTAAATTGCTCAAGTCTACAAGGATTTCTCCTTCACTGATGGAGGACAGAAGAGATGACATGTAGATCAGAACAGGTCTCGATGTATAGGCATAAAAGTTCAATTTATATACGTCCAAAAATAAATAAAAATTTTGTATCAGGACAAACAAAAACGTTTTATGTTATGCAGACTTGTTATTGTGTAAAACCAATATTTACAATTTTATGGAAAACAAGCAAGTATTTGTTTTATTTAAGATTTTCCTATGCAGATTTGGGCATCCATATTGAATTTTAGTCTAAATGAGTTTCATATAGAGTTCCTTTCAAATCACTAGCAAACTTCCACCTTGAAGACGATATGAACAAACCCACCAGTATCCTTTTTAAATACCAAACAATTACGAGATCCAAGATGAAATAATTTCAGGCAGAAATGACTACATAGATAAGTGGTTTTCATTTTAGTTGTATTTAGCATAATTTCACTTAGTTGCGAACTTACGCGATTACATTACCCAGTAAATATAACAGTTAAATTTTATTTTGTGATAAATACATTTCAATATTTTCTTAGAAAATATGACACCGGATGTTGGGATTAGATGTGTCTTTAATGTGAACACCACAGTACCTCCAAAAGTTGTTTGTTATAAAACTGAACATCAAAGCATTATACTTCGTAATCTTCGAAGAGAACAGAAAAGAAAGTTGAGAGTTTTCTGTCCTTTTTTTTCTTCTTTCTTTGCAGCATTTTCATTTTTGAAATAAGTTACTTACTAGTCTATATTTTTACTAAAAAAAGGTTCGAGTCGACTATATTCAATTGTTTATGAACAAATTCCATTTGCATTTTATCAACTGACGACAAACTACTGCAAATCGACTTTGTTTTAAAAGAGAAATACATCTTTAGTTACCTTACTATTTTCAAGCCATTACGGGAAAACATTTGAGAGAAAAATAGTTAGAATTATCTACTCGTGTAATGTACGTGTATTTTTACTTTTGTGAAAATATATGCACACGTTACACGGGTTTTTACGGTAATCCGAAAATTACAAAACAATAACAACTCTATAACTAAATATTTAGAAATTTGAAAATAATCGAAATCGGTAATTTTATCGGAATCGTGAAATTTTTAAAAATCATCCCACCAGTAGAAATAATGCCCAGCATTAATAACAAATCTGGAATTTCCGCACTTAAACTAGAAAATGTCCTCCCAAACGATGCATCCTATATTTATAGGCTTGACTTGTTCTCAAATTCTATATATTTATTGACCAGATGCCTGAGAATCGTGAGACACACAAGCCACATCCAAAAACAAACTCCAAAAAAGTAATTACATTTATTGTGCAAAAACTGGCTCCAGGCAAAAAATTACAAAATTGCAGTCACATGATGTGTTTACAAGTACGTCCACATGCAAAAATCATTGTTTAAGCTCGAAATAAAATTAATTTCTTGATCCGACGCCAGGCTATATAAATGAGGAAGAGAGAGAAGAAATTAGAGGAGTAAGAAACAAAACAGAAAGTAAGAATGCCATTCCGCTCTGCTTCCCCTTTCCCTTCATGGCACGGGGAGAGTATATTGATTACTTTCAACTTACCCACATACATCTTAACACACTGACAAAGACAGAATACACACACACACACACACACACACACTGCCTACTAAAGCCAACCACACAGCGTCTCACACTGTCACATGCATAAACATATTGGCAAAAAAACATATACATACACAATTCTAACTCTCGTGCCTTCTTACTTAGAACCTTGTACGAAAGAGAAAATTTTATTTTTCAAACACAGACACGAACGATTCTCTTACACAAAATACCTTTAATTTTATTGTAAATTTGTTTTGTTCTCTAATCATGTTTTTATCTCTTTCATTTATAACATACGTTTTTGTTCATTTCAACATTAATTACAGTTTTACTATCAGTGTGGATCTTGGTACCTTCCCAAAAGATGCGACCATCGTCTATATCTCATCCAAGTCAGGATTCATGCTACATGCCAAATAAACTCTTTTAAGCACAGTTATTGAAAAAACAAACATTCAAAACGAAGCTCTGCCGACACTCGCAATCTCCAGATCTCACGATTCACTATCCATTTCTCACGGTTTTATTTTTTAATTTTAAATGCGAACACTTCTTTCTGGTTGAAGTATTTGTTTTATATTTTAAATAATAAACATCTATTTATTTAAGAAAAGGCAAAATATATTTAACATTAATCGCAATTTGTCACTGCATAGCTTTAGAGTTGAAAGTAAAGAGGAAAAAGCCGATGAGGATCTTGTTGAAAGAGTTAAAATTAAACTACAGTAATACTCATTAAAATTGATATTTTGAATTGAATTAACATGTTTAAATTGAAACAAATGTTTTATTTATTTATTTATTTATGATTTTTGATCGTAACTCCCAAATCTTCCGGATATTCGGTAAAATCTCATGAGATTTATGTATGAATCTCCATATTTGTGCTAATCGAAGGTTGGTAGATGTGCTCAGACCACCCCTATATAAAATATATGCTGAAGTCTTACAATGTCTATCTACATTGTTTCTCGGAAACCTTGAAAAATGTATGCATCCTTATTTTCTATTCCTGCGTTTTTACCTATTGACCCTTTAAGTGGAGCATTTTACTTTTTTGATGACAAAAATACTTTTTAATACAAAAAAAATGGATGAATAGACACCAATTTAGCTAGATTGGCATCAACCGGCCCATTTAGAATAATGGTCAGATGGTTAGAGTATTCTGTAATGGGCCAGGAGACCGGGGGTGATTTAATTTTAGGTTGACATATACGAAAATCTCGAAAATTGTTTAGTTTTGTGCAAAAGAGTTGAATACATTAAATCTCTATCTACCAGATTATTTCAATTTTTGTTTATTAAAAAAAATATTACATATATTTTTATCTGATTATGTCAACATTTTGAAAATATGTACTTTAAAAGATTTTCATTAGTGGATATTTTAACATTCTACAATTTAATATGTTTTTTCAATTAGAGTTTAAGATAGTTCGTTCCAGAATTCGAGTTTCAGATAGCAGGGGTGTCAAATTCTTTTTGTAGTACCCAGGTGCGGGATTACCCCACTCGGTGAGATGGACCCTTAGATCTTGTCAGATCATCAATCTAAAAGAATGAAACTGATATGAAAACTTCCGACATCTTGTCACTGAACCACTAGGGGAGGGGGTTTTTACTCATAGACAACAACTTCCTAGAGTTGTAAACTCGAACAAAATATCCGGTTTGCAAACCTACACTTTCTTAAGAGGTAGATAAGCTCTGCCTATTGCCTGGCTTGCAATCCTTCTTTGTCTATTAGTCAGGTGCAAAGGTACGATCACGATTCCCAGTGCTTGACCGTTTCCTAAAATGGAATAAAATACATAGAAGATACTGCCAAGTCTGCTGCAAACAAAGTAGGCTCCCTCTAATGGGCTAGAAAACTTCTCACACCCGCCGGTATCCTACCACATATGTAACTTATTTATCGTTTGTTTTCATTTAAACTAACTTATTTATCATTTGTTTTCATGTAAACTAACTTATTTAAACTTATTAATCAGTTTTTTTTCATTTAAACTTATTTATTGTTTGTTTACATTCTTAAATTATTCATCGTTTGTTTTTAATTTGTTTGTTTATTTAATTATTGTTTCTTTGTTTCCTAGATTCATAATTCAGTTTTTCAGTATTTGATTTTATTCTGATTAAAACATATGTAATTTTACATCCATTGTAACAAACAATATTTTCTACACAACAAATAATAGGTTGATATTATTGTAACTTTAAACAATTAACTATTTATTTTGAATTCTTTTATTTATCTATTTTGAATAAAGTTTACTTTCAGTATAATTCGAATCGTGTTTCTTTTCTTTTGTTTTTTTAATGCAATTTTTAAAGTTTTCTAATGCTTTTTTGAAAAGGCTCTCATTCATTATTGACAGTCTGACTGTTCAACAAATTTTGCGTGCTACTTATTAGCATGACGTCATTTTTCAGTGACCAGGCTTGCTTTAACGACAGTCTCAGTAAAGTTGACTTTTATTTTTAGGCTGTGGCCAGTGACCTAATTGATCACATCTCGTACTAACACAGGAGGAAGGGACCAAATAATAATGCATGATGGGTAAATTTTGATGGTGATCTGTGAAATAATGAATATAGACGTCTTTTTGAAGTTCATATAATTTTGAATACATGCTGATTAAAGTCATTATTACTTGATCATTCTTTTGTTCTTATTTTATAAAATGATTTTTAAAGAACAGTTAACAATGAACAGCCGAAGAAAGCATTCCTGCAGTAGAGACTTGATTAAGGCAATAAATATTGAACAGTTTTGATGATAATCTTGACTCTTTTTAAATTGGTACAAGAATATCTCAGGAAACTGAAAACTATTGATTATACTTAAGGCAGTTCACTTGAGAGATGACGTCAACAGATTATACATGAAAAGGGATAGGAGAAGAAAAGCATTAGCATTGAAAATTGTGTTGACTGGCTAATCAATGATACAAGAGTTATGCAGGAAAGAGCTAGAAAAGTTTCCTTTTGACTGGTAAATTAGGGAACGGAAGAAAGAAAATAATTTTTCACGGTAGATAAGTCTTATACATTTTACGATCCTTGCTAAGTAAGTTGTGGCAGACAAGCTGAATATTAATTTACTGCCAGAGTAGACACTGGAGATTTTACAAATCATATAAAGGCTGTTGGTGTATTTATTGGAAGAGATAAAATCAGTATATATCCGAACAATACAAAGTGAGCTGAACAAATAACAACAAATTTTATAGATTAAAACGGACCCGATAATAACTAAGAATGAAATACAAACTTAAATTACTAAACACTTCTACCCGGTCATGGCTGGCAGAACGCGAACAATCTACCCCTGTGGATTAAATAAAGGTTTTGAAATTCTGTATAGGTTCCTGGATGATAGCCACTTGTAGAAACGAGCCCCGAGAGACCGATTGGATGTTCCAGCACATCTCCCTAGTTATCATCTGAAACAACGCCATGTCTATTATGATGTTATCCCACAACGTTAAAGTCTTGATGAAGAAAACAAAACAATTTGCCCTCGTGTGGTGGCAAGTAAACAGGGCTTTATTGAAATATACTTTTAGTTAAAAGTTAGTTATTTCATTTTCTAATGACTAATTTATTCATTTTCGTTTCTGTTTTTGCATATGAATATATTTTCAAAGGCGTTAAATTATTTTTTAGTTGTTTCCTGCATTTGATCCTTCCTTTCTTTTTGTTATTAAATAGCAGGTATTAGTAAATAAAAGGTTTCACGAGTTCAACATAAACATTTCCGAGTTCGAAACAGTACACATGAAGAAGGTTGGAGGTTGCATCGGCCGAAACGTTTGTGGAAAATAACAATTAAGATGGACATAGTAGTCCGAATGATCCAAATAATACAAATTATCAATCTTTATCCAAAAAATTTCGAAACAGATTAGAGGTGTAAGAAAAACAAAAGTTGTAAAGTTTGTGATTGTCAAACATTTTTAGATGAAATTCGAACAACTAAAAAGGTATTTGGTCAAGTTTTATTAAATATTGCTTCTGATTAAAAAGTTGAGATGTCTTTGAATCTTAATTTGATACGGCTATATCATGTTGGAACATCAGTTCTGATAGGATCGACAAAATTATGCAACCTTGAGACGAATTACCATATTAAAATAGCATATACTCTAAGTGTAAAAATGGAAGTGGTTGTAAAATCACTTTCTCTAATACCCTTTGGGACAGGTATAAATGACAGTATGAAGCCTTTAGTTATGTAAAACTACCATGGTCAGTGAGGTGCCCCCGTATGGAATTTTTGTTTGAGGCACCATTGTGACTCTATGCAGATACGGTCTTGGCGCTATTGTAGGATAACAAAAGTCACATTCGTTCGGACCAGTACTTTGTCCATAGTCTTGAGCCCATGCTATGATCCAGATTCACTTCTTATTTTGGCATCGCCAGTTCGGACAATAGAGAGGGGGAGGAATCCAGTCGCATTAAACATTAGGTCTCTCATATGTGAGAGAAAATGTTGAGACCATAAATCATTGAGTCTGTAGTTTAATAAAAAATGGAGTAGCTTTATATAAACAAGACATTTCTTTACTTTTTTTAATAAATATATAATTTATTTCTTAAGATTCCATTCACTACAATTTTGAGTTCATTGTTAAACATAGCAGCCGACGTGGACGATTGCTTCAGTTGGTATCTTGTGCAAACAGAAGACCTCGGTGCTCGTTGAGCTACAGCTAGAGTTGAAATAGTCAGGCAGACTTGACTCCCAAGTCTAGCAACTAGTGCAGGGGAAGAAAAACACCATTAATGCTTTGCTTATCCCACAATTGTCTATAATCTTAAATTTCTCCTTCCACCTCACCTCCACTCTTGTCCTGATGCTACAATTCATCCTGAGCTGATTGAGTCGGATTCCTCCTTCAAAAAGGCAGTTTCTAAGGAACACTAAATTGCCAAGCGATCCTCAGTCGCATGTATATATCCTGGTCTTGACGACGTTAGATATTTTTGTAGGGAGGTGTCAGACAGTGCCTGGTATTCCCAAATGGTCACTCATCTGGTGCTGACAATTTTGCTTAATTTTTGTGACGTAACAAGAACCAGTGCATCAATATTATTATAATGCCATATATTTCTTCTTGCCATTAGACTTAAGCAATGTTGGGTCAGTGGAAGTGCAGTTAAAGATCTATTGTCTCTTCAGACAAGGAATTGGAAGGCAGTCAGTCAATGTGATAAATATCTTGCTTATAATGTAGTCAATTGCTCTTTGGAAAATGAATAATCAATAAGAATAAATTGATATGACCAAAGCTCAACACAAGAGAAAACAATAGAGATGGTCTTTTAGAATGTGTTCAAACTACTGACACCTTTTCCTTTCCTGTCTGAGTTGTATTGTCTCAAGATATGCTTACAGCGACAGTTTTTTTTTATTGATCTGAACTCGTATTTTTATTGCTTCTAAAATGTTGGTTAAAAGTTTTTGTCTTGATTTTAAATTGACTGTGTCAGCCTCTTCAATTTGCTCTACTATTTTTAGTATTGACGAAAATATCTGGCTTTTAGGTCCAATGAAATTGGAAATAGAACAAATAAATAACTAGAAAACCCCAAAAGAAAAGAATATCCAAAGATAGGGAAAAAACAAACGTGACTCTATGAAACATTTTGAAAACAGATTCGAATTGCAGAGGAATAAACAAAGAAGAGGTTACAAATAGCAGACTCCCAAGAAAGAAAATGAGTTGCTTAAAACTCTGTGAATTAAGAGAGAAAATAGTCACTTGTATTGTAAGTGGATCATAAATAATGCAAGAATAGATATGAGAAAAGTGGGAAACGGTTATCTGATTGAGAAGAGAGAATAACAGAAGTTAGTGTTTCGAGAAATTTCATCTACAGGTTCTGGTAAAAATAATTAATGTAAAACTTGTATAACCTATCAGAAGATTAGTTACCAAAATAAAAGCACAAAGGATGAATTATTGGCATAATTGAATAGTCACGGACTATGGAATCGGCTATGCTAGGTTAAAATCTTATAGGATCTATTATGATTGCATCATGCACTAATATACATTCGATAAATATAGTTTCCTACTGCTATGGATAAAATAGCAACTTATATTCAGTTATTTGTATACAATGAATCGTTTAGAATATGTATTATTTATCAGCATTTAATACCTCCAAAACGGACGAACGAAACAAAACTAAACAAAAAATACCGTTACAGTGAGCATCTCTGTATACTCTCTCTCTCTCTCTCTCTCTCTCTCTCTCTCTCTCTCTCTATATATATATATATATATATATATATATATATATATATATATATATATATGTGTATATTAGATTATTTTTTTCTTGTATGTGGTGAGGTAGCTCAGTTGCAAAGTACTCGCTTGGCGTGCAAGTGACTCGGGTTTCGAATCCTGAGTTCGGATGTGTTTTACTGATGAGCCCAAAGGAGGGCGAAACTCGAGTCTAGGACTTCCGGTTTGTTTCTTTCATAGGTTGTGGGCTGCGGCGTTGTCTGATTGTGGAAATAATTATATATATATATATATATATATATATAATATCATACAATTATATATTGCTTACCTGTACCGTCAGTTTCTGGAGAAATATGGAAATCGAATTTATGCGTTTGAATATCTTGACATGGTGATTTCCTTATAGCTCCAGAAACCGCCGATGCGGATAGCTAATGAACATATGATTGTATATTATAAATAAACAAATATATTATGCCTTTACTAAAGTAGTTGAACACTCTGTCATTATTTTTCATATACATTATACTATATATATACATATATTGTGAGATGTTAAAGATAAAATATTATATTTAAAATTATCCTATCATAAAAAGTCAATGCTCAATATACGTATCTCGTATAAAATGAAATAATGATGAAAATAAAAATTGGAAAAAGAACAATATTTATTGAATCGTCAAGTAGTTTAAACAAGGAATATAGCAATAAACTTTTTTCCTTTCCTTAACCCATGGATTTTCAAAAATGGAAGCTTTTATCATCAGAGGAGATCATCCGTATAAATCAGTAAAAATTATATTACTGTTAGCACAGATTTAAAAATATAAAAAATATATAAAAATACAAAAATATACAAATTTTTTTTGAGCAAAGAAAAAATGTAAAATGTCTAAAAAGGTAAATCCAGGATATTACGAATGTCAAGCAAGCGAATATATCAGAAAGTGTTCCAGAAATTCAAATAATATAAGGGTACAAATCCGATGTTGAAATTCATTGGTAAAAAATATTATCAGAAAAGAATATGAAAATAAAAATCTCCAAATAAAACTCACAATATACGTAAATCCATCAGTCTGGTAGATTTACTTTCTTGGACCAAGTAAAAAGTGTGATTAAAGGCCTTAAACGATCAAATTCAGAATGGGAGAGGTTCAATAAAAAGGAAAAGGAAAAAAAAACGAATGAAAAATTGACGAAGAAGGAGAAAGTAGTATCAGATGGAAAAAGAAGAAAGGAAAGGAAAGAAGAAAAAGAATGAAAAAAGTTTAATATAAATAAGCATAAAACAGGAAGAAATAAAAATAAAGATAACAGAGGAAAAAAGAAAAGCAAGACATAGAAAGAAAGAAAAAAGAAAGATAGACAAGTTAAAAGCTGCCAAAGAAAGGGGAAAAAAGAAAACATGGAAGATGTGATAGCCAGAGAAAACAATGAATCGAAATAGCCAAAACCCAGAATGTGAATGGGATTGACAAATTCCAAAAGTGATGGGGAAGAGGAAAAGAAGTCAGAATTAAAAAATAGAAATAGAAGAAAGATGAGAAGCGGAGGGTGGAAAGAAAAGGGGTGGGGAATAATAAACAAACAATATGCATTATATAAAAAAAATTTAACGTTAAAAAATATTTACAGTTTAAAATTGAAAATGTGAAATGTTATAAACTTTTTGCCAGATGCGAAGAACACGGAGGAACGCTGGCTTCCAGTGGAAAAAGGTCGAAAAAAGTGTCTACGGATACATGAAAGTGATACAACAATTTTTTTTATTCATATTAATTTCAGACTTTTCTTTTTTTCATATTAATTACAGACTTTCCTTTTTGTCATATTAATTTCAGACTTTTCTTTCATCATAATCTAATAATTAACATAATACAGACTATTTGAAAAATAATTTATTTGTTTTTATTTGATTGTTTTCAAACCATTTTATTTTAATAATAGTGAAAACCTTTATTGTTGGAAATGGAGTAACTTCCGGAATCAAACTTTTTTCTTAGAAATAGAAATGCCCTAACCCTAACCCTAACCCTAACCCTAACCCTCCCCAAAAACATTATTTTCACTAAATATTTCCCAAAAAACATTAAATAAAAAAAACGCATTCCGTTGCTCAAAAACATTATTTCTTGAAAAAAAAAGAAGATTATTCTACTTTGTTTATTTTCTTCAATGAACATTTTTTTAAAGTTTTGAAAACAATCAAATAAATTATTTTTCAAATAGTCTATTTTATGTTAATTATTAGAATATGGTGAAAGAAAAGTCTGAAATTAATATGAAAAAAAGAAACGTCTGAAATTAATATGAATAAAACATTTTTTTAAATTGTATCACTTTCAGGCATCTGTAGACACTTTCTTCAACCTTTTTCCACCGGAAGCCAGCGTTCCTCCGTGTTCTTCGCATCTGCCAACTTTTTTAATAAAAATTTAAGAAATAAATATATATATGATAATAAAGTAATATGATTAAAAAAGTAATATAATTAAAAATATAATATAATTAATATTAAAATAAAATTAAAATTAAAAATTAGATAAATGAGGACTGATTCAAAAATAAGTAAAATCTAAACGGTTAAAAAGGAAAGACTCAACTTCAAAAAGAATATATGACTGCTAGAAATGGTTAAGGGTGTTTGACTATTATGACTAAACAGTCTAATTAAATAAATTTAACTAAATTAAGAGGTGTATAAAATAGCATATGTATAGTTATGGGTTAATTAAAATAAAATAAATTGCACATAATCATACGATAATAATATTATTATTATTCCAATAAAAATAAAACCATAAAATTAAGATAAAACATTAGAATTATAAATGAAAATGAAATTTAAGATATCTCATAATAGAGATTATTAAAAAAACTATATAAGGATGAATGGATTAAAGCATAAAAAATTAAAAACATTAAAAGTTAGAAAATAAATGTAAAGTGTGCATTTAAATAAATAAAAGAATATATGGAATATAATTTCAAAAAGATATAAGGGAGCCCTTTTAAATTAAAATAAATGTGGAATAAAATTAAGCTAAAGATATTATCAAGGGTAAAAATAAGTTTGCGCCGCATACCTAAAAGGTCTTACAAAATATGATAAATAAAATGTTGGGGAGCAAGCTAATTTTTAAAAAGATGGTATTAAATATCACTAAGAATTCATCTAAGAATTAATCCTAAAGAGAAATAATGGTGATTTGTAAGATATAGATTAATCGAGTCAACTTAGCTATTAAATAGAGGTGGGGTGTCAGAAGGGGTTAATAGTTGGCTAAATTTAAAGTGTCTTCTATGTTTGCATGCTGAAATGAGTTCGCTTTTAGAGTTTATGATATTTTTATTTTTAACGGAAGTTATTATCAATACGACATCGGAAGATACAATTGACAACATTTAGATCCAGGAGTGTAAGATTTTGATTTCTTTAAAATCAACCAATTTTAGATATGGGATATTTTTCGATTTTAAATTTTTAATTAAGTATGTTAGAGTAGTCCCTTCTTTTTATCGTTATTTCTCTTGAACGAAGATATATGATTTGAGATGCAGTGTTTCAAAGGGTATGTGGTAGCCCGGATATAAGTGTGTATTTTTGATAGAGGTAATTATTTCGTTAGGTATATCGTTTATAGTATTAACTTCATTCAAAGAGAGAGTGTTAGAAGGTTGATTAGAGGAAGGGTCTAAATTATTTGAAGTGGTTATAATATGGTGATGGGTTCTTTGGGTGGGGATGTTACCAGTTGGAGTGCAACAATGGATGATATTAGGGGTCAACTCATATGCATTAAGTTAAGGTACAGATAGAGAACGTGTACGTGTATTAGATAGAGATGTAGAAGTACTAATATTATTTAGTAAGTTAGCTCGGGAGGGAATTCCGTAACTGTACATGCATATATTACATCATTATGCATACAATCTTTATTGAGCAGGCATTATTGAGATATTTGGCAGTTGCAATTATTACTAGGGTTAAAAGGGGGATTAGGTGCCTGGGCAGATGTGATTTTCTTACTGTTAGAATTAGTATTGTTTTTGCTATGTTGAGCATTGTAGAGTAATACATTTTTATAGTACTATATTTGTGTGGGTGTTTAAAAGAATTTTCGATAATTTTAAAGAATTCACTTGGGATATTAGTTTTCACATTGTTATTATATGGAAGATTAAACCACAGATAGTTTTTCTCCTGAGCAGTTTATGTGATTTAGCTTGTTGAGGGTTAGTCAGCTTTTCATTAATAGATGGGTTTTGGGGTCTGTTATTATAATAATTATTGTAATTAACAGCCATTCTATTTTTAGATTTTTTTCTTTTAGTGTCATATTGTGTGTAATTATGCTCAAGGTGCTTTTATAATTAGTATGGGAGTTATTTTTATACGTTATTCTTTTAGAATATTCTGAATTACATAAAGCATTGTTGAAGAAGGCAGAGTTATGGTCAAAAATTGAATTATTTGCTGAAAGTTTAGGTATTCTATTACAAACTGAGGAGACAATAGATTTAATGATTGGTTTAGGGTTAGGGTTAGATAATTTATGAACATAAAATAATGTTAGGTTAGGTTTATGGTAGGGGCTATAATATTCAGAGTTTAGATTAAGAATGACGTCAAGGAAATTTGATATTTTTCTCACGTTCTATAGTGATGGATAGGCCAAAGTTAAAAAAAGAATGTAGATCCATAATACTATTATTGTATCTTCTAGGTCTTTCTCTAGAAACAAAGAAAGCATCATCTCTGTATAATCCTCCAAAGATATTCATAAATTTAAATTTAAGTTCATATAATAAGTAAAGACCTACATAGTACATGAATCCGATGAACCCATAATAATGTAATAATTATTATGGGTGTCCTTCCTCGTCCACAATTTATTGTCAAATATGTGCTAACAGTAATATAATTTCTACTAATTTATCCCGATGATCTCTGATGATAAAAGCTTGCATTTTTAGAAATCCATGGTTTAAGGAAAAAAAGAAAGTTTATTGATGTATTCCGTGTTTAAACGACATGATGATTTAATAAACATTGTTTTTTTCCAATTTTTATTCATATATATATATATATATATATATAATTATTTATAAATAATATTTTCAAATGAACCCATATACACCTGTGTTTCATGCCAAACCTGCAATTATCAGTATAGAAGGAGACAATCCCTGTTGGTCACACGGTTCGAACCCCAATACGAAAGTCATATTTGACTTCGTAGTCGAAGCGTGTACCGATTTGCCCACCATGCATTGTATGGAAATGAGAGAGTGAATAAATGTCTAATTTGGTTGCCATCTAACAAGCCGTAAACAGAACTCCATAGGCATGACCCAGAGTATCGCATTATGTTATAAATAACGGCTTGTTGTTAACTTACTTAAAGTGCTCAATTTAGCAAGAGCTTTGAATAATTATCTATAAATAATATTTTCCAATTTTTATATATATATATATATATATATATATATATATATATGAACAGTCGTTCACATTCACTTTGCTGAATGTGAATCCCCCCCTCCTCCACGGAAGAACTTTTGCACTCTGTTTAATTCATGTTTGTAAACACTTTATCACCCACCCACTTAATAATTCAGTATCAATAACTTCTCATCGATGTAAGTATCTTATATGAAATGTTATTATTATCCACATCATGTATATTTATTATTTCTTTCCATCTTTGAATGAGTTTTATTGTTTGTTCATGGGATTCTATCTCGAAGGCATAAAATACTGTACATAAAATGACATAGATAAAGATGAACAGAACCGCCCGGAAGTGTGTGCAAATGATAGCGTTTTAGTCACTTAGAAACAATGGCATGCACTTGCACACATATTAGAAGCTTTCCTGGAGAATGAATCATGTGAAATCAACAACTCATAAGCTGGAAGATGAATATCGATATAATATTGAAAACTAGCTGACACACCAGCCATTGCTCAGAAGGAATGAAGACGCCTGTGTACTTCTTCTCAAATTCAAAGCTTCATCTTACCATTTATATTAATGCTTGGAACCGATTTTATTAAACGGTTAAAACCGGTTTTCATATGATGATCATTAAAACCGGAACGGATTTGCCAAAACCAATTTTAATTTCCGCTTTCTATGAAGCCTTGCTCTATTGTTTTCCCTTGAAGAAATATTGTAACTGCAATCAATTAGCCTTTATCTAGTTGAGTGCTGTCTGTTTCATATCAAATTCCTGTTTTGGTTTTGTGACAATAATGTCACAAAATCATTTTCTTGTTATGATGATTGTTGTTTTAAGCATAAACATTTTGTTATATTTTTTTTATATTGAAAATTATTTCCGACAGTATGTTATGTATCATGCTGCCTTTTATGCTGACGTTTTTGTGGATAATATCCATAAACAAAGGATTTATTTAGTCAGCGGTGCTGGGCATAAACAAAGATTACCACAAAGTGAAAACTGAAACTTGTATATGGTCCGAACCGGCACCCCAGAAGAGGGACCGTCTAACACGAGCATCATCTTAGACCGCTTGACTAATGAGACAGTATGTCTAGAGAAAGCCGAAATTGTACAAATAAAAACAATATGTGTACATTCATTCCTCTACAATAAGTCAAAGGTCGTAACCTACAACAGTGTAAAACATTTGGATGTCATAGACTCGATTGCTCTCCGTTGAAAACGGTGCACAAATGAAAATAATTCCCGAATTGAATTCTTTCAAGAATAACAAATTAATTTTATAATTACTCATGTTTATCTTTAATTGCATGTTTAATTGCATCTTATTTATGCTGCGCTGTTTTTAACATGGAATGCGAAAGGATGTAAATATTTACAATCAGAATCAGATTTTAAAGTTTTACATCCGTACACACTCTGTGTTAAAACCAATACATGTTAAAACTATGAAGCTCCCTCCCCCACCTTCCCTCCCTCCGCCGGAAACTGTGAAAATGATACATTTTTTCGAAATTTTTGGTGATACTCTGAAAGTTTGGCGTCTAATCAATATCAATTTATTAAAAGAAAAAAATGAAAGAAAGTTGGGGGTTTTTAACAGTTTTTGAGAATGACTAGCACTTAAACTCGGTTTTGAGAATTATCATTTGTTTTTTGCAAGCCCTTATTTATATTCTTATCATCTAATTTCTATAATTTTCAAGTTAAAAATAAAATACAATGAAGTAACACCTTGTATTTGCTGTTTATGGATGCCCGACACAAACTCATGAAAAACCTCTAAAACCAATTCAATACCATCATTGGATTTCACTTAAATTTTATTTGAGAAATGGTGTGTTTCATCTTTGTATAAGGCTTTGTTTTCAATTGTATCCATGGATAGGCAGAGAGACAAAAGCACATGTAAAATAGATAAAAAGAAAAGACTGTATCAAATTATGGACTTTATATTTCTGGCTGATCATAGCATGAGAATAAAAGTTTTGGTTTAATTTGTCTGTTTTGCAGAATATCAACCATTTCTAATTATACAATTTCCAAATACACAATTAATTATGGACACAATTTTCTAATTTATACATTATGGGGGATTCTTGCAGTTGATATATTTACCGAGAGTATTAATGCCCAATGGATTTTGAATTTAAGTTTTTTTGATTTTATAGTCTACGTCAGTAACCATTACATAACCTATCCTCATCCAAACTAAAAGAAAAGTATTCAGTGATAATCTCGTTTGTTAATCTTTTCATAACGTTTAGATCATTGTACTCACTGCCCTTCTTAAGACTGTGTTTGTCGTAGGTAGTAATTTACCAAATCTTTCCTTGTTTTTATCCAGTTGAAATGAATGGCCCTCTCCATGAGGAAGCCTCCAAGTCTAAAATTAAAGACTTATATTCATTCTGTTGTGAAGGTTGCTGGAAAAATATTTGGATCATTCTACCGCTCCAGAATGTACCTAACTCCTGAGGCAATTCTCTACCTATCAGTCAGACACTTTCGAAGATGGAGTACTGCTGTCACATTCTTGCCTTGACAAAGTATAAAAACGACTTTGCAATCTAGTGGGAGATGATCTCTTTTGTTCTCCACAACCTCTTTCTCACAGAAGAGACGTTGCTAGTCTTTTTCTACTCTCTCATTAATTTCATAGAAGGTGTTTGACTGAGCTCCAATCTCTGATTACTCCTTATAGGACATTCACGACAAGAAATCGTCCTTCTACCACAACTGCAAAGAATTTTCTTTTATTCTTCAGTATGCCTAACATTAAACGGAATTTCTATGAACAAAGTTTCTTTCCAAGAGATTTTCATCTGTTAATTATATTAACATGGGACTGCTTTCTTGCCGATTACAACAGGGTCGTCTTCAATTCTAATACTAACAAATTACTTGTCATAAACCGTTCTATATTTTGTTAATTCCATTTATTATTTTCAATCCTCTCATAACATTCTTCATCATTCAACTGACATTCCATCTATCTCATTAACCACTATCCTCGAATGGCTTTTAACGTGGACTCATTAGTAAAATGAACAAAATTCGAACTAAACCCTTTATGAAATCCACTGGGGTAAGTTGCTCTCATTCTGCCTTCAATGCCTTTTAGATATCTCGTATCAGTTCATTTTTCTTAAGTACCATTACCAGGGATTGAACTTACACTTACAGTTTCTGGGTAGAATTCACTTTAGAATATCTCTTAACAAACAGTCAGACTTTGTAAACATAAGAAAAAGCAAGCTGAGGTTGATATGTAAATAACCTTTAGCTATTTGAGTCAATGCCCAGAGTAGCCTTCCATAGAATCAAGTTTTAAGTTTTGCATGAAACACGCTTTTTAAGCTTTTAATTAATAAAAAAAAGATTTAGCTGAGTTTTAAAATAGGAACTACACCTAAAGTAGCAAAATTAATTATTAAAATAAATCTCATTTTAGATTACTATCGATCAGGTATCCCCGATCAATAAGCGTTTTCTTAATTATGTGGTTTAATGATATTAAATAATCTTTTTTTTTTAAATTATTTGGTTTAATTTTCCAATTGAGTTGTGGTTCTAATTATTTTTATATATTCATTGTAAGTTGAAAACTCCCTCGATAACCAATTTTAACATATATTGAAAAATTAGTATTTTATTCATATATTTCAAACTGCTGTCCTCATCTTGCTTGTTTCTTCAACTTCATATTTGTGTATGCATATGTGTGCAGGTGTTACCGTTACTCTGTCACTCAATACACGTTAGTATTGATTTACTCCTCTTCAGGAGTTAGGCACAAGGCCAGTTTTTATCTTACTCCCACAAGTAAGATGTGACCCAAGGTCGGGTCGACAAAGTAGGGTTTAAAAATTGCCTAAGCAGGTCCGTCGGCATTCCCCGGTAGGGGCGCCTCAGGCAGTAAGCAATAAACTTACTCCTCCCCAAAGAGGGGAGGCGAAGCCTGGGAGGGTGGACCTCCTAGAACTGCACAGGACAGACCCATAGACCGGCATAAATTAAGCCCCGAAGGCCAAGACAATACCAGTCTAAGGGGTGCAGTATCCATCGGAACAGATACTACACTTTGATCTTAGCCAAAAGGAGCTATGAGTTTGTCGTTCCTCAAATTGTTCACACATACCTGTGGCCACTTCAATTTCAAACAAAGAGAAAACTATGTTTTTGATTTTAGGATTAGGATTGATAATTTTTGCTAATTGGATTATTTGCACTATTATTCTCATCTTGGTTGTTATATTCACAATATTTTGTGACTTCTGACTGATAATATATATATATATATATATATATATATATATATATATATATATATACAGTATTTATTTAAGTAAATATTAAATTATTTTTACCTACATACACCAGCGTTTCAAGCTTTTGCTATCATATTAAGGAGATAATAATTTCAGACGGTCGCAAGATTTGGACCCAGTTACAGAATCACTCTAGACTTCAGAAGCAAGTGTTCTAACCACACGTCAATGAGAAATTACCACGTAAAGAAAGGAAATTAAGTTTTATTTATGCCACAAAAAGTAGGCTGTTGAGAGTGTTAAACGAACGTTGTCAGAACCTGGCATATAGCTATTTGACAGTATATATATATATATATATATATATATATATATATGTAAAAATAAAAATGGAATAAAGGATAAGCAATTCAACAACTAACAAAAATAAACTCAAAAACTCATGTTGTAAAGTTCTGCCGAGATATTTCGGTCGTTAAGATACGGCCATTTTCATTCCGTTGGTAAACTTTATTTTGTAAGATTGAGCTGCGACTTTGGTCTTTTTGTATCGTCGCATTGTTTTGTAAAATGTTGACTTATCCATTCCGACAGTATGAGAAAAAAAAAACAATGTTTCAGACAATATGTAAAAATAAAAATGGAATAAAGGGTAACAGCCGCTTACCATTGATTTCTCGCTAGTAAGGACCATTGTTCTCCTCTGGGATTTGGGTGACAATAAGTCTCCCTAAGGTCCAAGTTTTCTCCGCACTCTTCCAGTGGATGTCTGGTTAGTGCTGTCCCTCCTCGATCTTCCAATCCTCCTTCACGACTATTTTGTGTGGTATCAGCCGAGGCTGCTGCTATCACTATTTTTTTTTGGTGGGGGGGGGGGACAGTTTATGAGGTTTCTTGCAATTTCTGTTCCTTTGTTCGTGTGGTGATGCCCTTGCTGTGGTTTAGTTTTCTTCCTATTGTATCTTCCATGTGACTGGTTACCATTCGTAGCTTATGCAGGTTGGTTTCCGCATTTGAGGATTTTCCTTAAGCTTGCAGCTGCTTTGAACATTGCCATCCTTTGTATGGTCTCAGTGATCTCTTCGATGACAATTTCTCCCAGTCTTTTTTTCCAGGTTTTTTAGGACTGTTCCTAGTGCTCCTACAATTATTGGTATTATATTGACTTTTCTCATGCTTCATATCCCTTTCAATTCTTTGGTAAGTTTCGTGTATTTGCTTCGTTTTTCCGTCTCCTTAATCTTCACCTTGTGGTCTGCTGGAAAGGCAAAATCTACAAGCCATGTTTTTTGTTTACAACAGTAGTAGGTCATCGCCTGATGTTCTATGAGAGTTGGTTTCTTTTCTATTTATAGAAGACAAGTGGGGTAACTCCTATATCTGTCAGGATCCCATTTATGGGTTAAATAGAATCTGTCCTAGGTATAACATGAAACTACACCCGATAGTATCCTCAAACATTTATATAATGAATAACTAATTAAATGAAACATCATGAATAAATATTTTAAGATATGAAGAAGTTGAAGCATAGCATCTTTTACCAAAATAACTGTATTCATTAAAAATCGGAAAAGGTTTGATATGCTGTAAAACAAAACAATCAACGAAACCAAACTTACAAATTTCCCTACAGCGCAATAGGTTTATTGAATGTTATTCTGGGTGTTTAAGATTAAACTCCATCATCATTTGCCTCCATTCAACACAATTACCCCAAAAATACCTTCCCCACTCTTTCATTCAATTTATTTCTGAGAAAAAAAAACAGTAAAAAAAACTTGTTCAGTGTTTTTGCTTCCAGACTTTTCAGACAGCTAACTATACTATAAATGTATAAAGAAAACTCTGTTTTTTTGTAAAATAACAGAGGCACGCAGCGTTGCCCAGGAAAGAATATTTTTAGAAAACAAAAGTAAATATGTAGTATATATATGTGTCTTTCGGGGCTGCTGCATCACTTTCAGTAATATTCTTCAGAAAGATATGAATCCATGTATCCTCCATCTAGCTACAGACTAAATAGTAGGGTAGACTTGACACTGTAGCTTTGGTTGTGCAACTAGTCGAGGAGAAGGAAATAATACCAGTCTTTCTCTCTTTTCTCAACATTTTTTCCAATCTTGGACTTCTCCTTGCCAATGACTCAAGCATGCTGGTTCGGGAGAGGTGCAGTTGGTGATAGCACAACCATTACTTCATTGTATACTACCCGTTCAGGCACTCTTACAGGGGATATCAATTGTCTCTTGAATCTGAATAGAAGCTTTAATATTTAAAATACTTAAAAGTGCAAAAGTTAAAAACATTATTCATTCTATTATTCTTAACAATAAAACATTCCATTATTCACACTAGCATGCTCCTTTCTCCGGTCGCAGATTTTTGCTTGCTGTTAAAATACACATTACAAAAATTTTAACCGGAGGGAATAGTAATGTGAACTAATTTTTAACTGCAGGTTTTTCGAAAAGAAAATCTTGAAATTCTCTCCGATAAATAAAAGTTTTCAACTGGAAGTTATTTTATTGGCATTATTTTCTTACCAAGCTAAGAAAACCAGACATTATTGTCTTACCAAGCTATGATGACAACAGAACAGATACTGCACTACCCACATACTATTTGAGACTGAATACAATAGTACAATAGTGTTAGTAGTATAGATTCTACTTCAGACAGACGAATGCAAAATCTCGATTAATAATAGATAGTAGATTTTATTACAACCCCTCCCCAATCAAGCATTCGGATTGAAGAGGATGTAAAAATATCTGACAAAATTATTAACTTCATGGAGAAAACAATGGAACCATGAATATTGGAAAAGTGTGCAACAGTTGAGATGAAGAAGGGGAAACTCAAAAGAGCAGAGGGCATCCAACGGTGATGAGGGCACTTGACAAACATGATACCTGTAAATATCTAGGAGTTCTGGAATCGAATATCATTAAATCAACAGAAATAAGAAATAGAAGAGAATATCTGAGAAGAACTAAAAACAAAACTCCTCACCACAAAATTATATAGTATCTGGAGCAAAGAATTAGGCAATAAATGAACATACATAATGCACTTCACCTGAAGGATGATACTGACCAACTCTATATAAAAAGAAAAGATGGATGATGCGATAAAAGAAATAAAAAATTCATAACCCAAAAGAGAAAACGGCCGATTACCACTGCCAAAATGAACAATATGAAAAGCAGCACAACTGTAAACAAAAAGCTGAGAAAAGCAAAATGGGAAGAGAAGCAGTTAGAGAAATGATTTATAAGATTGACCAAAGAAGTGGCACATAAAAACACCTGGAGATAGCTATGAAAAGGACAGTTTAACAAAGAAACAGTTTTGGAACTAACAGCTGCTCAAAACAACATAATCTAAGTAATGGCTGTTAAATATTAAAGGGTACGTTTGTTAGTATTCATCTAGTGATTTGGATTCACATACCAATGTTAACACATACACAGGAAACCAAGAACATTGGGTCAGCGAGTATGCACTCAAATGTCACCTCAACCCACGTAGCCAGAAGCGGGCATGACCTCACATGGCTTAAAGAGAGAGGGAATGAGAAAGGTAGGTCAGTACATTAGAAGTCCTGGAACGAACAGCATGTGTAGAGAATGGCTTAAGATCGATGAGAAATTAAGATGTTTTTAGCCCATAACGTCATCAGCTGCTAGCAGAAGAGAAGGCATCGTCAACATCTAAATACATGAGTTTTTTTCAAATGCGAGAATACTCTTCTTCTTGATTGCTGTGAGACTTTAAGTCCAGGCGAGAACATGGAGATAATCGTGGATGAAATGCCTCAGTCATAGGAGGAGCAGTCCAGGAGGTAGGATTTAATTGTGCTGTTATAATTTGTGATTTGCATTGATAAGAAACATGTATTCTTTTAATTGTGACTTAAAAGACATTGGACCTCCCCTCAGAGAGTAGGTTCATGTAATATGGCCACGAAAAGAGCATTTGAATAGAGAAACCGAATCTCTACTGACAACTGCACAAAACAACGCGATCAGAGTGAAGTACATAAAAGCCAAATTAGACAAAAACCTAGGAAAACAGTAAATGTAGACTGTGTAGATAATAAGAAAAAGACTTGTCAAATAGTAGATAATACCATTTTAGCAGTTCACAAGTCAAACCCAAGAAAGCAGAAAAACTAAGCAAATAAACTGAGTTTACCAAAGAACTGAAGGGAAAATGTAATATGAAGAAGGCCACTGTAATACCAATAATAGTAGGAGTAATACGTCATTCAATAAGAAAACTATCGATGACAAAGAAACGTTAAAGAGACTGATTTTACTTTATATATTACATTATGCATATTATTTTGTCAAAAACATTGAATATAATAGTTTTATGCAGAAATTAGATTTTTTTAAAATCATGCTAAGTGACAATTTTTAGGATTAAAGTTAATATTAACTAATTATTGGATGTAAATAGCTTTTAAATATTTAAATTTTTTAATACATGAGAATTTGCTAAGAATTTTAACACATCACTCAATAAGTACCAGGCCGGGCACTACTAATAATAAATCCATATGATTTTTATAAAATACTAACCTTCAAATGTCATGTATCAAAATTTGAGCCCAATCGCATTATTAGTTTATTAATTGGTTATTTGAGTGAAGTTACAGTTGCAAATTTTCAAAACAATGGAAAAATTTGAATTTCCTGTGTTGATAAAGCATTGTTTTCTGGTAAGTGTTATTCAGACTCGACTCCAGAGGAAACAATAATGGTGATAACGCAGTCGTACAGATACAATAATACTGAATGCTCAGGTCACTTAAATGCAGCATTTGTCCTAGAAAACATAAAAAAAAGTCTAAAAACTCGTTTTGGCCGATCTAAAATTGAAGTTAAGTGAGGTAGCAGAAGGCAGTTGATTCACCATTTTGCATGAACATTTGTCAATGAAAAAGCTATGTTTAAAGTGGTTGCCGTGTTTGTTCACAGTCAGTCAAAAGCAAAAAGTGTCAACGATTCAAAGCGTTGTTTGCAACTGTTGCAATGCAATAAAAAGGATATTTTGCATCAATATGTGACAATGGATAACCCTTGGATCCATCACTTCTCACCGAAGTCAAATCGGCAGTCAGCTGAATGAACAGCAGTAGGTAAAGCTGTCCAAAGTGACCAAGGACGCAGACATCAGCAGGCAAGCGAATATTATTGGTGTGTTTGAAGAAAGAAATTGCCCAAAAAACGGATGAAGAATAAAAATGTGTTCTTTCACGTGTCGCAAGTCGATCGCAACGATGGGAAAACTACATTAATTGCACCTTATTCTCCAGATCTGACCCCTAGCAACTACTGGCTGTCTGCAGATCTCAAAAGAATGTTTCAAGGAAAGAGATTTAGCTCCAATGAAGTAGTGATATTGAAAACTGAGGTATATTTTAATGCCAAAGACAAATGGTTCTACTAAAAGTCATCGAATTGTTAGAGAAGCATTGGAATCAGTGTATCACCCAAGAAGGAGACTATGCTGATGAATAAAGTCTAATTTTGCATAAAAGTTGTTGTTCTATTAGTAAGGTCCGCCACTTATTGAGTGATGTGTTACTAGGAACATTTCTGATAAACCTGAAAAAATATTAAGAGAAATTGGAATCAATACAAAGTACGGTACTGATGAAAAGAGCTGAAATATTAAGAAAAGTCCTCAAGTGAGGAAACCAATTAACATAACTAGATAATGCTGGCCAATTACAGATAAAAAAAATAGAATAGCACTGTGTAAATAGAACTAGAGACATAGAACTACAAAAGTTTATAAAAAAATCACATAATCTGCCCTCCACCCTCGCACCAGTATCAGAAAATGGTCATGAAGGGTTAGGGAGGATGGAAAGACCGAGGGAGAGCACCATCCAGACCTCCACTAGTGAGTACTAGAATTCTAAGAAGGCTTATTGTTAATCAATGTTAAACGGCTGTTGCAACAACGCAAGCAAAGTGATTTTCAATGGTTACCAAAAGAAGCAGAGAGTGATGGAAATCTGGGGAGACTTTTTGTCACTCAGGGAACAGCACCTTCTGTTCCCAGTGAGAGATCACTGGTAATTACTCATGTGAAAACTCCGAGTGAGTAAAATACTAATAATACCATTTAATTGATCATCTTCATCATGACTTATAATTTAAAAAGCTTTTCTAAAGTAGAATTGAAAATATTTTTGTTTTCTTTTTCCCTTTACAGTTCTGTTGAGTATTTATATTTCTTCCACATTCTGTTTGAAATGAGTTGACAATTTTTCTAAAAGTAAAATGTCTCTAGTATTTGTCCTGCAGCATCTTATCAAAGTTTTAATTCATGTCCTCTAGTAATTTGAGTAATTTGAGTAATATTTAATAAATTAGGAGATGTGGAATGATAACCATGCATGACTTTAACAGGCTTGAGGATAATACAGACTAGATAACATAATCTTCCTCAGTCTTTCTTTCGCATGTTTTTCAATTCAGGTATCAGTTAAATGGTTCTCTTCGATGAGATTTCTATCATTAATTAATTTTGGATACTAAACAACATTGGCAAATTCACGGTGGGATCTTACGAAAACAGCAAACAAATTCTATAACATTTTTTTTAACATAGTTCACCCCACACAAAGTAGACCGCCAATGTAGACATAAGGGCTACTGAGAATTAGGGTGTAAGTTTTGGGTGTCATCCTAAGTTGTGAGCTGTGCAGCGAGATGTCTGTTTACATTAGTTTTAAACTTTTGCATATCGGTATAATCGGGGAAACAGGGAGCAGGGAGGAAGTTCCAGAGGCCGGCAGTACGAGGAAAAAAGCTATTGAAGTAGAAGGCTCTCTGGCATCTGGGGACCACCACAGTGAATAAATGGTATTTAGCCGATTGTCGGGTTGATCTAGTGTATTTACGTCGAGGGCCACTAGAGCAGCTAGTTCATCAGAGCATAATCCATTGAAGTATTTGTAAAACAAGCACAAGGATGCAACATTGCGGCGATGAGACAAGGACTGGAGCTTGGTGGATAGTGAGGGACCTATTAAGTTGGCGACTCTTTTTTTGACCTTGTCTAAGAGGGAGAGACTAGTGGATGATGCACCAGCCCAGATGTTGCAACAATACTCCACGAATGAGTGGATGGTGGCTTTGTAGATATACAGGATAATGTCAGGTGTGAGAAATTTACTATCAGGCTTGGCAATGTCTTCAATGTATTTATTCCAATTCATGTTACCTTTGAATGTTAGGCCGAGGAGTTTGAATGTTGAACTCTCAGGTAGGGTGTTATTTGCCATGGAAATCGATGGTTAAAGAGGTTTCTTGTAGTTATTGAAGGAAAGGAGCTTTGTCTTTGCGGCATTAAAAGTTAACAACAATTTATGACCGCAATCCACTAAAGCCTGGAGGTCATTTTCTAAGGATTCAGCCATTGCCTCGGATATGTACACGTCCGTTTTGCCCACATGACGAGAGTAGAGCATGGTGTCGTCAGCAAATATACTCATGGCAGACATAATTTTATCAGAGAGGTCGTTTATGAATATAAGGAACAATAAAAATCCAAGGATGGATCTCTGGGGTACACCAGTATTTATGCCATGTTGCTTAGAGGAATGGCCATCGAGAACAACCTGGATCTTTTTTCTTTTGGTTAGGAAGGATCTAATTATATTAAATATTGGTCCAGTAATACCATATGAGTGAATTTTTAGGAGAAGCCCTTTATGCCAGACCTTGTCGAAGGCTTTGGATATATCAAACGCTACTGCCCTAGCTTCACCTGCCTTGTCCAGTTTATGATATATGCGTTCAGAGATGACCGTTACAATATCCGCAGTAGATAGTGCTTGTCTAAATCCATACTGGCAGTCAGAAAGAAGTTTAGCATAAACTTGGTGTCAGACTATCGCTAGAGTGATAAAGGATTCAAAGATTTTAGCAAAGATCAGGAGTAGACTGATTGGGCAGTAATTCTGAGGATCAGTTGTATCCCTAGAATTCTTGAAGACTGATAACACAGAGGCAATTTTCCAGCTACTGGGGAAGCAAGATTAAGCAAACCATTTGTTGTAGAGTTTGGAGAGGACAGGGGCCAGTTCAGCGGAGTATTTCTTTATTTCTATTACAGGTATAAGATCAGGCCCACAAGATTTGGAGGTGTCAAGTACCTAGTTTCTGTAACTGAATGCGTTTTTTGGTTGTCTCTGTATACCTTTTCTTTGCTTCACCTATCACTGCCTTACACTTATTTCTTGACTCTATAAATTTCTGTCTATTCGCAGTTGACTTATGGCAGCTGAATTGTCAGAATGCTTGCTGCCTCTCAGCGATGGCAGCTGCACATTCCGAGGTGAACCATTGAGGAGAGTGGGATTTGCTGAAGAATTTTCGCATGGGGACATAGGTTTCAATGCCTGCTTTGACCCATTCAGTTAATTCGTTTCACCATCCATGTATTCATATGATCTTTGTATCAATCCTAGTATCCTTTTTTTTCTTTTCCTATTTTTTATGGAAATCACTCCAGTTAAGGCATAACGCCACTTGATGAAATGAGCTAAACAGAATGAAAGATGATTATTGCAGACAGGAGATGCCTATTAACCTTAGTCTTAAAATGACTAAGGCTATAGGTCGGAGGGAAGATGTTAGCTGGCAGATAGTTCCACAAGCTTGCAGTTATTGGGAAAAATCTATTGGAATGGGAAGCTAATATCAAGGTATCAAAACAGCGCATTTGTGAAGACCACTAGACCAACGAATCAAACGAGCTGGAACAATGGAAGCAGAAATAGAACACATGTGATAATAGTATTTATAGAAAAGACTTAGACTAGCAACATCATGTCTGTGAGAGAGAGGGTGCAGAGAAAAAGAAAGGGTGGGGGCCAACCAAATATCAGATATGCTTCTGAACCTTATCAAGAACTCTCAAATGGGACAGAGATTCATCAGCCCAAATGTGACCACAGTACTCCATACATTGTCTGATAGTAGATTTGTAGAGATAGATAATAGCCTCAGGTGTGAGAAAGTATTTTGAACGAGAGAAAAACCGACTTTACGAGAAACAGAAAGAGCAATGGATCTAATGTATGAACTCCAAGAAAGATTTAATGAGAAAGAAAGACCAGAAGTTTCTGAGTCAATTTCTCCTTAAGAACAAAGCCATCCATTTTGCTTTAGAAACTTGAATTTCAATGCTATATTTTCGGCTACAAATACATGAAGTTATGTCATTTTTTTTATTATTATTGATCAATATCACCGTTGAAAAGATGCAAGATGGATTAATCACAGCCTATCTATACGAAGTAAGACTCTTTAACACCAAACCAGCAACAGACAATGCCATGCTTAAAAGTCAGCAAGAGAAATTGTCTTAAAAGGAAATGATATGTTCTAACGGTTCTGGTAGTTACAAACAGAATCAATTTAAAAAGCAATGTTCCTGCAAATGTTTAATGAAGCATTAAACAACCGATGCCCCCCCCCCCCCCAAATGTTCTTTCATGTTTGATTCCTTTCAAAGTAAATGATTTACTTGGCTTCATTGCTCAAATGTAATTCAAAATTAATCTTCTAGAAAGACATTTCCTTTATATTTTTCGAGTCAGATTCAAAAAACACATTAAACAACAAAATGTAAGAATTCCACACATCCTGTAAACACCTACAAAGATTTTATTAACATTTCTTTCTCAAAAAAGATTTGTTGCTATTCAGCGAACATGTTTTATTAGATGACATTTACAAAATTTACTAGCACATAAATCTGGCAGGAAAGAATGAATTCAAACTTGAAGATGTTGGGTTTTTTTTTTACATATTTCTTTTTTTAGAGTTTTAATTTTCTTTTACAGAGTTTTTATCATGAAAATATTAAAAACATTTAAACTTCAAGAATTTGATTTCTTAAACAAAATAAATGAACAAAGTTTCTCTGTTAACATAAACCTCAACTTCTCAAAAATTAAGATAGAAAACCTTGCACATACAAAGGGGTCGATATCTTGTAACGTTGGTCCCTGTTCTTTAGTGGTCCTCAGACGAAATGAAAAACAAAAAAGGATTTTTATATATAGCTTACAATTTATTACAAGTAGAATGTCGACATCCTCTTTCACCGATACAGCCAACTCTCCAATTCCAAGCTGAGGAAGCAAAAGGCGCTCACTTCGATCGCCAAGTTGTCTTTGACGTTTTTCTCGATACTCTCTCGATTGGTGACGTTTTAATAGTCAATTGTTTTAATACATTTCTCAAATCGGCATGCTTCAAAATAAAAACAATCAAGTGTTTGCAATTTCAATTTTAGACTCCAACTTAAAATAATCAAAACAATCACAGTCGCATTCTAAAGGTGACACTTACTCACACCCCTGAACTACATCATGTTACCTTCTAGGTTATAATACTTATTTAATATCCTGCCTTTTTCCGATAACCCTGGAGTAACTTCGTTACACTCTCAGATAAAGCTTTATAACAATAATAATAATTAATAAATATTGTCTAACAATTATTATTAATATATATATATATATATATATATATATATATATATATATATATATATATATATTTGAAGCTCCTTCCTTCATTTATAGAAGTTGAATGCCTGTATGTCTCGCCGCCTTTAAATGTGTTAAAATTATCATTTTTTATAAGCTGTTCAGAACTGGCCTATCGGTTAATGACGTTGGATTGGGGTTGAAAAATACTTGTAGTCCAGGGTTTCGAATCGTGTGACCGGTAGTGAATAGTCGTACTTCTATGCTGATGAGTCTTGATTGAAAAGAGACGAAACGTATACGTCCATAGATAAATAAACAATAACAAATATTTATATATATATATATATATATTTGTATAATTGGGCAGCATTCCTTCCCTTATGCATGTTTGATTAAACAGGAGATTCACCAATTTATTCCATTTTGCAACCGCCTGACGACAACCGATGTCGGTCGAAAACGTTCGCACAAAATACAGAGATTTTTTACACTCCTTGGATTATAACATGAAATCCATCGTATGAAGACTAGATAAAACGGATCAAAAGCTGAATAAGCAAAAGTTGGCACTCCTGTTTAATCAAACATGTATATATATATATATATATATATATATATATATATATGCAAACATTGTTAAAAATAATACCTTTTTTATTTTTTCAATTTTTCTGATGGTCTTTTTTGTATTAAAATCAAAATAATTAATAAATGTTCCATAGGTTTCACGAACGTTTTGACACTAACAATAAAAGTAGACTAATTATTTACTATAAGAAATATAAAACCCAAAATCTTGTGGTAAAAACAATTCCTCCTCAACCCCAAAACCACAAGAAAGAACCAATATTATTTATAAGTTTAAATGTCCTTTGGGAGAATATAACTCCCATAATAATAATAAAGCTAATAGCTTCATTGGTTTTACAAGCACTACCTTATCCCACCGCCTCACCATGCATCTTGTAAACTCTAGCTCAATTTACCAACATCTACAAAAACATAACTGCCCTCCCTCTGATTTAAGACAAATTCTAGTTAATTTCACTAAAATTATACATTCCGAAATCAATTTTAAAAAATTAAAAATACTGAAAGCTATCTACATAAAAACACAACAACCTAAAATTAACAACATCACATATGAAACCAGTGGTAACATTTTAAAATGCTTAACGTAATGCGATTTTGTTCTGTGATGCCATTCCAGCGTTGCTGAATTTAAATCGTCAGCGACTTCCTGAAACAATGCGAAAAACGTTCTCTGTGCGTTTCTTCGACATCTTTTGAAAATTCTTTTCTTTCTCCAGCTTTTTTGTTCATTTGCTTTTGACACCTGAGGATGATTCGACGAAGAATCAAAAACGTTCGTGAAACTTATGGAACATTTATTAATCGTTTTGATTTTAATACAAAAAAGACCATCAAAGAAATTGAAAAAATAAAAAAGGTATAATTAAAAAGACGAATTCTGTTATTTTTTACAATGATACATAAATGAGAAAATGCTGCCTAAATACACACACACAATATATATATATATATATATATATATATATATATATATATATATATATATATATATATATATATAATTTGGTACAGAAAAATTAGTACAACATTCGTACCGTCGGTTTCAAGCACGGAAAAACTTAGCCATCCGGCTCTCTTCAGCTTCTGTTGTCATCTGACAAAAGCTAAGTCTTTCCGTGCTTGAAACCGACGGTACGAATGTTGTACTAATTTTTCTGTACCAAATTAAATAAATATTATGCTCTTAATTTTTAACTTTAATTCTTAATTAATCGAGCACTCTGCTGGGATTTTTCCTGCTATATTACAAAGAAGTTATATATATATATATATATATATATATATATATATATATATATATATAATAAGATATATATAATATATATAATAAGATATCATTTACATTGGTTTGACTGTAAAGTAGATTTTTCTAGACTGTCAATTTAAGATTTTTATTGCTTTATAAAACTTAATATGAGACAAATTAGCAGACCTATCTCTGATATATTCTGATTAATTTTGGGAGGCTCGCGTTTGGTGTATCAATTTCATGCCTACTCCTATGTGTGATGTTTTGTCTGTGTTTATTTATACTTATATATATTTGCATACATATTTGCATGCATGCTTATATATATTTTTTCCACTTTATGTGTGTTTATCCTGGCTAGTTTCTCTGTCTTCTTCCCTCTTATCGCCTTTACCCCCTCCGCCTACCGCCTCCCCATTACAAGCTCAGTAGATGTGAAAGTGAAAAAGAAAAAGAAAATAAATAAAAATATAAAAAAAAGAATTAAAAAAAAGAATAAGAAACAAAGAAGAATATGTCACCCACTTGTCAAATCATATTTCAATGTCACTAAAAGTCTTCTCATATGATCCAATCGGATCATTTTTTTCTTCTCCCATGTGTGTGCCTTCAAAATAAAATTATTTCCAAATCTTCACTTTTTCTGAAAACGTTCGCTAACACGGACAAAACCGGTCAAATCTCTTGTTTGTTTTTCCGTTTGTCATTTTCCACACATTTTATCAACCACGGCATTTCATTTTCATGATTTATCGTGTACCTTACCCCATATATATATATATATATATATATATATATATATATATATATATATATATATATATATATCGATGTCGCCAGGGAGTTTTTATTTTCATATTTGTTTTGCATTTATTTTCCCTTTTTACCAACTCGACAACATGATGTCGTAGTATTTAAATTTAACTCATAAAATCCTATTTCTAAAAGAAAATGTCAATAATTAAATGAAATGGTTTTAAGATATTTATTTCACCATCAGCAAGTCATTTTGTAAACACGTAAGTTTAATAAAGGATGTCATGATAATGATGATCATCATGATGATGATGATTGTTTCTTTTGGGGGGCATGTATCACACACACACATACACACACGCACATGTATTCAAAGTGAACGAAAGAACAAAAATATTCATTAATTAATCAAGCCGAAATCAATTTCACTCTAAATAACATTGGTGACTGAAATAGGAATTTACCCATAATTTCATAGTTTAAAAAATAACTATAAAAAATGCACATGTATTAAAACATTGAAAGTTTGAAAGTGATTGAACTCACAACTTTCTGATTATGGGTTTAATGCACAAGCTCTATTCTCCTCCCCTCACTACTTTTTGTTCAATTGACCTTTCATGTCATCATCAGGGTTATTGATGCTTTGACGTGACGTGCCATTACTGGAGGTACAAGTAGAAACAGAACATTTCTTAATTGTTGTTGAAAACTTTAATAACAATTTATCAAGTTGAAAAGAAAACATTACAATATCAGTTTTAGCTGGAATCATGGTCGCCATTAATATTATATTGTTTTCCTTGTTTTCATTTTGGGACTTTCAGTCTGCATCTGCAAAAAGTGGTCACATTTTCAATGAAACTGCTTCAATAGATGTGCCATTTAAGTCAGAACAAGTCAACATAAACACCTTTTCTAAATTTGTATACTTTGCATACATTTCTGTTTTCCAGTTGAAAGGGGTGGCAAAATAAAGGCTACATCATATGATTATATCTTTTTTAGACGTCCATATTTTTTCATTTATAGGTGTTAACTTTTGTTGTTGTTGTTGCAACGACATTCACCCTGGTCGGTTTGAGCTGGCTCTTTGCCTGGCCTGCACCGATCCTCGAACCAAGGTGGCCAAAACACGTCAGTCCTGGGTAAGATCACACGAAATAGATAGCTAATCGCAATTCCACTGCCGAAGGCTGACCGCTCGTGGACCTGAAAACTCAGTCAACTCCTCCTTGATTACTGTCGCCCATGTCCTAAGTTGTTCACTGATACGCTTGCTCCATCCTGGAAGAGAGGTAGCGAGGATTATTCCATGAATTAATTCCCCCATTGGGCGATAAACTACATGTCCAAACCATCGACGACGTTACTGCAATATGACGGACGGCAAGGTCTTCAAGTTGAAGTGTTGGCAGAGAACAGCCTTCGGAACACGGTTAGCCCGCCAGCAATGCAGGATGCTATTTTTGACAAGATAGCAAACAATACGAATGTTCATACATAATTTTTTAAATATATTCTTATGATAATTTTCTAATTGAATATTTTCATGGAAAGAAATGCAAATAAAAAAAGTTGGACTCAATCACCTAAAACCAATTTTTATTGTTACGTTGGTATATTTACTAATTTGTCATTAAGATCAGAAGATGTCAATATATATTGGCTAAAATTTCCAATCAATCAAGAATAATTGAATCTTTCATTAATTCTGGAGTTTGAAGGAAAAGCCAATTATTTTAATTAAATTGGAAATCAGATAAAATCATTAATAGTTTTTCTCTGTTGATTGGATATGTGTTTCATTAAATGATATCTTATTATGAAATGAAGCATGTGATATCCTTTTGGTTTGTAAATATCTTTTGGGTTTATGAGCCAAATTTACAGTCTGTAAAATCTTTGTCAAACATCAACTTTTGTTTTAGTCAAATTCTTAATATTTATGATTTTATTTTTATTTAGATAAACTGCCCATAAAATTTGATGGATTGTCACCAATCTCTCTAATATAATGTTGTGTTTCTATTTATATCTATTATACTAAAGCTGAGTTAATCAACCTATCTAACTATATATTGTTTGACACCCCCATCGCTCATATTTTACAGCGTCTATTACTCTTGCTCCCGTCTTTCTCATTCCCCTCTTTCTATCGCTCTATTTATTAACAGACAAAGGTAATAAAATTATCTATAAAAGCCAAGATTGGAATAGTTTATTATATGAAATAGGGATTATCACCACAAGTATTATTCAACCCATGGCTGGAGAGAGAGGGGGTTATAGCGAACAGACAGGGAATAATTTTGTCTTTTGTCCTTTTATTTTAAAGATTTAAGTGACTTTGAAATCTTACTTTTTCCCGATTCAAACAATCTATTCCGACTTCAATGGGCGACATTTTATATATATATATATATATATATATATATATATATATATATATATATATATATATATATGTGTAAAGGCTAGCAACATTTGTAAAAAGTTTTTTTCAACATTAATTTATTATTTTGTTATTTTATCATTTTATAATTTTATATAACGCGTTTCAAGCGGTGGTCCGCTCTCATCACATATGTAAATCCATTTGAAGAAATGTCTTTCGATTTGAAAGAGGGTTGTTTCATTTGAGGAAATGTGTTATTGTTTGGCGTTTTTGCTCATGTGTGAGTTTGCGGGTGTGTGTGTATGTGTTTTGATATTTTTTAACTTTTTATTATTCTTTATTATTTTCTGCTTCTCTTGGTCAGAGTCGTGTGTGTTTATTAAGTACGTATAATTTTGACCTTTATTTTATCGGTCATCTCCATTTCTTGGAGTGCTTAGATTTTCTTTTGAAATTTATTATTTTTTATTGCCCTGTGGCCGAATTGGCTTTTGTGTGTGTGTGTATGTGTGTGTGTGTGTGTGTGCGTTCGGTTAGTTCTGAATCTTGTACATAGGTGAGCGACATACATACACACCCACGCACACATAAACACGTACACACACATACATATATATGCATACACACACAGGCGTATGGTTAGATAGATGGATAGAGAGAGGTATATAAAGGTTGAGAGAAGTGCGGTCCGTATGGTGTGTAGTTTGAGTTACGATTTGTTCAATGCTGGATTGAATTTAAATATAAAGTTTTTTTCTTGTGTTAGTAAGTATGTGTAATCTTGGCTTTGGAAATTGGTATTATTTTTAATTTTCCTCCGCTGCATGAGTGCACATCTTGGGAGATGAATAATTTACGGTTTTCTTTGATTTTAATGTTGCTTTTATGTAAAGATACTTTATTATTAAATGTTTGGTGGCACCTATGTAAGATTCGTTGCATGTGTACATTCTAGCACATAGACAACGTTCTTGGAGGTGCAGTTAAGGTCTTTTTTATTGTGAATATTTGTGTTGGGTTTTAAAATGTGTATGAGTTCCCTTCTATTATTATGTCACAGACCCCACATCTTTCCTTGTTGCATTTTGTGACCCCTTGTATTGTGTGTTGGTTGAGTTTGGATGAGGTTAAAATTTATTTGAGGTTTTTGGTTGGCGTTTGCTTTTTATTATTTTCGTTGTTTTTAATATGTTGTTTAGTTTGTTGTTTTGGTTGAGTAGGGTTAGGTTTCTTGTTATTTCTGTGAATAATTCTGGATTGTTTTTGTTGTGTGTAGAGATGTATCTTAATATTGGTTCTTTGTTTTGTTTTTTTGGGATTCGTAATTGTTCTAATGGTATGTTTTCTGCAAGTTCTCTCGCTCTCTCTCTCTCTCTTTCTATATATATATATATATATATATATATATATATTAATTAATTTATAAATTGATTTTTGTATACACATTTTTCTTGATTTTTGTTATTGTTTTTGTACTATTGTGATTATTTGGACTATTATTTTAATCTTTGTTGTTATTTTCATAAAGTTTCGGCCGATGTAACCTCCGACCTTCTTCATGTGTATATCGTTGAACTTAGGAATCTTTAGGTTGAACTCTGGAACCTTTATGGAATTTCGAACTGAACCCTTTATTTAATCGATGGGGTTAGATTGTTCTCATGTCCAGGCATAAGTGTTAATGTTATTCTTAGTTATTATCGCCTGTAATAAGAAGTGAATCTTCAACCCCCAGAAGACTGTCACTTCGAAATGATTGTTAATCAGTGTCTTTAGTCGTTACGCCATGGGCTCATGTAGATAATTTGACTATGAATTTTGGGAGCTTTAGACCTAATCTTGTTCAAATGTTTACTACTTATTACTGTCATTAATTATTATGTTTTTTTCTTCTGTGAACCTCAAAGGTCAAGCGACGAGTTGGAAGGCCTCATATTACAATCAAGACTCTACTAGAGAAGGGAACTGGTCTCTTGGTATTGGAGCTACTGGCCGCAATGAGTGAGCAAGCATCATGGTGCACAAACTTCATAAATATTTCACCATCAATTTATAGATGACTTAAAACAAAACAAAGCAAGACAAGATTCCCTCCCTCTCTCTCTCTCTCTCTCTCTCTCTCTCCCTCTCTCTTTATATATATATGTATATATATATATATATATATATATATATATATATATATATATATAAATTTATTTAATGGTTTTCTAATCTACTAATTATAATTATTGGTTCCCATATTGCATTTAATTTTATACTAAGTCTATTTCAAAACAAAATAAAGATGTTGTTACTCATTTTAATCAATAAACAATAAAGATATGTAGAACGAAGCAAAGAAAGTTCCAGAGAGAAGCAACCAAATGTCTAACACAGGATGGAGATCCCAGCATCCATCCTCTTCTTCATCCACTATATAACACACATTCAAGGTTATGATGTATTTTATGACTACAGAATGGCGTTAAGTACCTTGTGTGGGGAATTATATGTGTGTAGTGTAGGCATGATCGGTATAATGGATACATTCACTGACTATGAAATTGGCTATCTCAAGTAAAAAACCGTATTTGATCTATGATGTCCAATTGCTCACTAATACTTTTGGGAAAGACATGAATCCACAATTTGCGTCAAATGTTAGTAACATTCGAGTTTCACTGCGAAAAAGAGAAAAATACATTTTCCTTTCTTTTTTCTTTATTAATTCAAAATGCAGGTTTATTTTGGCATTTGTGGAGATAATATCACATATTCGTGTGTTTGGAAAGTAATTAGTCTAATTAAAATGCAATTGCAATGCATTTATCGATTTTGTCTGGTGGGGCTTTTTCATTATATTATTTCTTTCTTTTTATAATCTATTATTTA
Source organism: Sepiola atlantica (assembly GCA_963556195.1). NCBI lineage: Eukaryota > Metazoa > Mollusca > Cephalopoda > Sepiida > Sepiolidae > Sepiola > Sepiola atlantica. The sequence continues at coordinate 59,717,120 of OY744529.1, read as the reverse complement.
TTTGTTTTTAATGTAATGAACAAATACACTGTTACTGAATCGATTTTTAAATGTATTAAAAAGAAATCATTTTTATTCCCACCGAAATACTTAGTTATTAAATGCTGGAACGATTTAATTTAAAGTAAAAAAAAATAATTAAAACACACACGGTTTGTGATGGGTACACAAAGTATTATTCTTATTCTTTATTATAATAACTATAACATGTTTTATAAATAAGTTTGCAAGAACTTATTAAAGTAAATTCACCGGCCACACCTAACTGGTCAATATTGTGTATATATTTATTTATACTAGTCTGAGAAAATGGTACCATGACGAACGAAACTGGCCCCACAAAAGAGTAGGTAATGCTAGACGGATCGTCTCATAACAAGAGAACAGATACTACCTAATCTTTTCTCCCAAAGGAGGAAGTAATGCATGGGAGGATGGCAACAAAACAGATAATACACCCTTAAAAAGAAGAAGGTAATGCCTGGGAGGATAGTATAATGTCAAACGAACATATAATAAACTACCCCATAAAGGAGGAATGGTCTTATGATAACAGAACAGATATTATACTACCTCACCCAAATAAGCAGGATATCCTGGGAGGATGGTACCATGACAGCAGAACAGATACTATACTATCCTCCCCTTAATTGGGCATTGGAAGATAGTACAATCGTACATAAATAAAAGTAATAGTATAGTTTCTGCTTCAGACAGACAGATATCAAATCTCCGTTTGTAATAGATATCCAATGTTGCTGTCAGTCATTTCTGCTAACAGTCACATTCAAATATGACGTTATAGAGAAAAGGAGGCATTTTTCTTTTCTTTTTCTTTCAATTGTTATTTGTTTAAATTTCAACTAAACAGAAAGGCGGAGCATAATGAATATTAAAAAGTGAGAATTGTGTGTGGTCGCTTGATGTAAAGTAACAATAAATGACCATTGTAATTAAGCAAATTTTGATGAGAATATAATATAAATAGTTCAATGTGTGAATATAAATAAAGTTATTGTGACATAAAAAAATGTCGTCTATTTATTTTCAATGTTTGATATATCTGTTCAAAAAGTATAACATTTCTCTCTGCCATTTTTTATGGAACGGGTATTCAAGTGTTCTTTACACGTTGCAACAATAATGATTTAATCATGGGAATTCAATATGTCCCCTTCCCTTAAATAAATTCAATATGTCCCCTTCCCTTAAATAAATTCAATATGTCCCCTTGCCTTAAATAAATTCAATATGTCCCCTTGCCTTAAATAAATTCAATATGTCCCCTTGCCTTAAATAAATTCAATATGTCCCCTTCCCTTAAATAAATTCAATATGTCCCCTTCCCTTAAATAAATTCAATATGTCCCCTTCCCTTAAATAAATTCCAAAGAAACTTTTTTCCTGACAAATCTTAATGCTTTCTGACCCACAAGGAGTTTGTCTTAGGCAGTGGATTTATGCGAGCTGTGTGTGGGCTGCTACTGTTTGAGTTGTGGAGCATGCCAAAGCGGAAATTGGCTCAACCCAACCGGGGTGAATGCCACCACAAGTATAAGTATTTATTTACCCCCTCTGTGAGAGGTTAGACACAAGGTCAGGTGAGGTTTTGAAAAATCAGCACACTAGGAGAAGTGCACTCTGGCCTACAAATAATGTTTGAGCAGCTTGTCGACATTCCTCGCTAGGTGTGCCTCAGATGATTAGCAATAGACTAACCCTTCTCAAAGAGAGAAGGTAAGGCCTGGGAGGATAGACATCCTAGGACTAAACAGAACAGAACCATACCTCAGCCTTACAGAATCAAGGCCACTGTCTAACTGATTGTTGAGGACGTATCCTTGACTGGTATGAACACCACCTACTCAGGCATCAGGTAAGTAAAAAGTAAGTAATATTCAATATGAATATTGATCATCATGACATCATCATGACATCATCTTGCTGTCATGGAGAAATAAAATTGAATTTCTAAAGTTGATGTCTTTATCTGTCAACAGCTACATTGGAAAACATCCAAATAAAGATATATTTTTCATTTTCTCATAGAAACATGTGAATGTACACGACATCTTCAAAATCATTATCTAATTATAATACTCCCTCCTCTCTTAAACTCTTAAAAATTCTATATAACAGAATAGCTATACTAATTTTTAAAAGTAACTTTACATTTATCTGTATTTTTCTCTGGGTAGTGTTACAAATTTGAACTCCCTATCAGAAACATTGTTTCATACCAAATTTGGTGTTATTCAGACCAAAAGTTTTGAAGCCTATACATTATTATTATTTCTTACTCACTAGAAGTTCTTGCAGGAGAGTCAGTACCAGCAATCTCTTCGCACTGTCGGTGCACCCCCATGCAGAGGGACCCCCACCCCCTCATCCGAAAACGGTGGCGACCTGTAATGCCTTAAGACGGGATTCTAGTGGCTGAGCAATCTGTAGCCTGGTTGCATAAATGGTCACGTGACTCGCAACACTCCACTTCTGATCAATCGGTTGGTCACGTCATGCCCTACTATCTATAAGTTCATCCCTGATTCTTCTAAAAATGAAAGCCTTACTTTTTCTTTTTGATTTCTATTTCAAATAGATACTAGAAAGCGGTGGCTAAGGGTCAATCGTGTTGAGAACAAAGAAGATTACCACTGCCGAAGAGTAATTTTTTCTAGGAGTAATGTTTTCTAGGAGTATAAAATAATTATCCTACCTATAGGATTCCATTTGACAACTTTATCTAGCATTAAATAACCTATAGATGGTTGCTATGCTGTAAAACAACCAAACCAAACTAGCGATCTCTCTCACTGGTAAAAACAGGTTTGAGTGCCAAGTCTCCCTAGATTTCCAGTATTTTTCAATAGTTAAAAAGAGAAATGCTGAAAAATACAAAACAAACAAATGAATAATAAATAATAAATAAAAGTTTCCCATATGAAGTGATAATATCAAATAAGAGTTTACAAAACTTGTGTGTAGTATATCTAGCTAAAATCAAATTAATTCAAATGCATGAGAAATAGGTATTAAAGTTATCTAGTTGTGATATATTCTCCCCACTAAAAGATAGGAAAAAATTAAATATCTGTTAGATAAATTTTTTTTTTTAATGATCTCCCTTACTTGATTGGTTATAAAGTCAGAGAACAGCTTTAGGTTGAAAGGGGGGGGGGGCACCTTATTAATATTTTTGAGTTTGTTTTTTGTAAACAATTATCAGTGTATGACAGACAGGCGTTTTAGTCTTTTATACAGGGTGCGAGGGCTATTTGATGACATTTTAGTTAAATAAACAACTATATTTTAACACAAAATGTATATATTAAAATCAAATTGACACAAATATCCCTGATAATACTTTTTTTATCTAATTATTTTATGAATCCACTTTTGGCTTAAATGACTGCTTCTATTTGGGCTCGAAACAATCCACAAGCTGAAATTAAGTAGTCCTTATTTATTTCTAACATCACCTGTTCAATAGCAGCCTTTAGTGAAGCTATGATACTAGGAAGATGTCGATTAGTCTCCCTTTTAACAACGCTCCACACGTAATAGTCCATAGGATTTAAATCTGGCAAGTTAAGGGACCATATATTGGGGGGTCACATGATCGTAAAAATTCTTTGATAACCAGTTCTGGGTTACAATGGCTTTTTGAGAAGGTGCTGAGTCTTGTTGAAAGACACATGGCCTTTCATTGCTTATCTTAGCTATCCAGAGCTTAATAACCATTTTAAGAACATCACGGTATTCACCAGCATTGATTCTAAAACCCTATGCAAAAATTTAAGGTGTCATGACATTACCTTCATTGCTCACAACTCCTAAACCATCACAGTAGCCGGATATTTGGTGTGCATTTCCGTGGGTACTTTCAGAAAAAAATACACAGTTTTTCTACAGAGGGAACGTTGCCTCTAGCTCCAACCGAACCTTATGAACAAATGATCTGGCAACATGTAAAAAGTTACTGATTTCTCAATCACTATGTTTTGTAGCTTAAACAACTATGACTGCATGTCTTTTTATTTCTTGGGTTAACATCTTTCTCTGAATGGGTTATCTGCAATAAAAATAAAAAAAATATTATAAATGATTTGAGTGTGTAGTTAACTTAAAACAATATGTCCTCAAATAGCCTCCACACCCTGTATATAGAGATGTCTACTGCACATACTTTAGTTCTAGTTCAGTTTTCTTTCATCTTCAACCTTCTTGTACTCTTTCGGACTGTTATCCTCATGATGTTCTTTATAGTCGATGGGGAAAATGTAGTTCATTTAGATGTAAATTATTGTAACGATTACTATAAAAAGTAAAACCAAATCCTAGAGCAAATAATGGAATTATTATTGTTCTTCTTTTTAATTGTTTCTATTATTCCAGCCACACAGAGAAAAAGAGAAGAATAGAACGACATCTCTACAACTAATACTGTCACCACTAATGCGAAACAACTGCAACATGTCTACAACTCAATGCCAGCCATTTGTTAAGAATGGGGATCAATGAACACCAAACCTAATGTTGTAAGTTGCTTATTACAACGGCAATGTTAAAACTCTTGTAAGTACATGATTCCCCAATAAAATAAACCAATGCTAACACCAGAATAGAAAAGTAAAACGGTTGACCATAGTTAAGGGTGACCCGAAGGCTCCTTTTTCATGAGCTACTACATCAAGTTGTAGGGTAGGGCGCTACTTCTTTCCCAGGATTACTCCACTTGCTCTTGACCCTCACCTTATGATGCTGAGTGTTTCGCAAGGATACATCAAATACCATTTTTTAAGGCTTTAGTATGACTTGACCGAGGATTACCATTATGCCAGCACCAGAATAAAGCATGCCAAACTAGTGTAATCTGCTGGTTCCATTGCCTTTTTCGTTGCCTTTTGCCCTTAAATCTATAGGAAGTAATTATTCCTTCAACAGTTAAAATAATACAAATTATTTTTTATTTGTACTGACTGGTCCATTCCCAAAGTCACTTTTTGCTGATCTTCCCCCTTTTAAATGAATGAATATATATCATTAGCATGTTCGGAGTGAGTACACACCTGATAACAATTGGCCAGAAGTGGGCACTTCTGATTTAGAAGTAAAAATAAAACAAAATAGTTTGCACATCATTTGGACATGTGCATAGATTCAATTGAATAAGTGTGCATGTGAAGCAAATACGTTATTTTTTTAACTAAATAACAAAACTAGAACAAAAAAAAGATTCCCAAGTTCGACAAGATGTGAAAATAACAACCAAGATTTGAATAATAGTCCGAATAATCTAAATAAGACAGAATAAATAAAAGTTCAATTTTAGAAATATTATCTAAATGACAACACACCTCTGTTATCAGGACGCTTATTTTTACAACACACAAAAAGGAAAGAAATCACATCTGTCAGTTTTTTTTAATTGCATACATTATAACACATGTATTAACTTTATTAATAACTAGAAAAACATTCACATTTAACTAAACATTTTATTACCGATATATATTTATTAGATATAACAAAATTGCACATTTTTGTATGTAAAATATTTATAAAAAATACAACCACATATTCCTTTGTTTTAATATTTTGGGTTTTACCCACAATACTATAATTATTGGATGCACATCAAACATGATATTTACAAATGATTTTAGGCGATAATTACGATATAATCTTTTAATCATATACCACTAGTTGTACCTACCCGGCTACAGTGACGCCATTTTAGTTCTTAATTTTTATTTGTTTGCGCATTTTTAAGCTTAAGGTAGACAACCTTGATTATATTCTTCAATTTAAAATAAGTAATCATCCTTTGTTGATTTTTATTTTTAGGTGATTATTTAAAGATGTTTCATATTAGCAGTTATTGGGCCGGACTAAATAATTTAAAAAAAAATGTAATTAAGTACATTATTATATTGCCAATAACAAACACGGTACAATAATACCACATGCAAATTGGCTAGTCAGAAGCAAAGTTTGATCTGCTAGATTAAATACTTTTTTAGACTGACTTTAAAAATCCGACAAGATAACCTTATATGGTAGATGTAAAGTTGTAGCAATCATTTTCAGTCAGAATATAAGTAAAAACCTTACAATTGATATATAAGTGGAGTTTAACTTTGCAACAATAGTTAAAATAAAAATATCTACTATTCTTTTTTATTTTCTAATTTTAATAACTGTTTTTTTTTTCTATTTTACTATTAACTTGTATTTCAAATTTGTTTCTTATTTTCTAAATATATTTTCTTATCCGTTCAGCCATTTTAATATCTTTTTGTTTTTAAATTTCATACTCGTTCTAATTAACCCAGCGTTGCCCGGAAATTTGTTATTTTAATTTTTGTTTCGTATGTTTTTAAGAACTAAGCTATTTCCATTATTTTACTATTTTTTTTATAAATAGGATTTTGACATTGAAATTTAATTATTACGGTAGTTGTTCGGTTATTAAATTATTAATTGAATCACATTTTTATAATACTATAACTAATTTGTTAAGCTTATGTAGTTTTTATCTCTATTTATAAAAGTATTGGGTATACATAGCTCCAAAAACTCTCAATTCTTCAATGCATGAGGATTTGCAGCCAAAAAAATTGTTCTATTTGACAGTTTACAGACTTCCAAATTATTTTCTAATTTTAAAGAGTCCTAAAGTAATTGATTCTTTTTTTCAGCTATTAACAAAAGATTAGAATTCAATGTGCAATTATAAAAGTTATGTAAACACAAGAAATGCACACACACATGTGAATTTGACTCATAATTTTATTAATATAGAGCTGATTTTAAAATTTGCATCCTACAGTGTTTTTTTTCTTTGTTGTATAATTTTAGGCCCAGTGACAAATAGCAAGAATATATTTTCAATTTACTCTTTTTTCTTTTCAATTTACTCTTTTTCTCATGCTCGAAATTCTTTTTCAATTTCCTTTTATTTTTTAGGCTTTTTCATTCTTTTCTTTCTACTTTTTGAACTCCTCCTCTTTCCGTAGCGCATTGGTTTAGAACAGACACAGATCATTGATGATAACATCGGTTCTACACCTTCTCCGAAAGGCGAATGCACTCAAATGTTTGATTCTTCTTATATTTAGATCTTTTAACAAGACGAGAAAATTGGAAAATAAGTAGTAAAAAAAGCCAAAATCAATAGCAAGAGAAAGTCAAATCCACCGTTTTAATGCAGCTTATGTCAGTCTCAATCAAAAGCCACTTAAAATACTTTGATTTACTGGAAACAATGCAATGTAGCATTTCAAGAAATCGTTTGTAAAAATACTGACAGACTGAATTTTAACTTCTACTTAAAAACACTCTTTTTTTTGCTCTAGGCATTGTTTATCATGACCAAATTTCTTCTTATCTTTTGTTATTGCTTGTACAATGGACCGAAATACCCATTCATTTTAATTTGATCCTGGGTATAACCTTAAAGTGTTAAGTAATAAGAGTACGTCTGATAGTACTTATTTGATAATCTAACTTCACAGGGGAAACATTAGCATGTAAATAAGAAATAAAGGTCCAGAGAAGATCAGGTGTATTGCATTTGGAGGACCATTGTCTTCTGTGGGAACACGATCTAGAGGAAATGGCGTCACACAAGGTAGGATAGGCGCGAAGAGCAAGGACTCTAAAATGGAAGCATGAATCGACAAGACATTATAAGAAATGACTTTATAATCGATTATAAACGAAGGGGCCAGGCCCCAGAAACCCGTAGCCCTGATATATCTCCCCTTTTCTGCTAGTAAAGAAGGTAATGTCAACAGACTAATAAAATGGTCCTTCTCCAAATCCGGGGTCTGGTTCTTCTCTTTGTGTTGCTATGCCAACTTTTATTCCAGAGAGAAAATGCACCCCCACGAAGAGGATTGTATCAGGAGACGACGAGAGACGATCTTGGATCGGTTGTTCTTGGTCTTGGAGGGCCGCTGTGGTTGAGCGTTGATGACGCAAGGTTTGATTTAATTGTACTGTGATGATTTGTTGATTTGTGTTTGATAACAAACATATATTTTGTTTTATCGTGACATACGAAACATTAGACGTATCCTTTGAGGGGAGGTAATGCAACAAAAGTTCATCTGTTGGTAAGGCCCCAATTTGGGAGCTTTGATGAGCATGGAGTCACTACTTAGTTCCCATTACTTCCAGGCCCACTTTATGGGTTAAATAGAATGTATCAATTACAAACTATTTATTTACAAAAAATAAGCCGACAAAACAGATAAATCTACAGACCATTTGTATTCGAAATAGAATCTTTTAAATATTTGAAAATATTAAGATCTTGAAGCATAAAACCTTCCACTAAAACGACTGGAGTTGGCATTAAATAACCCGAAAAGGGTTGGCATGCCGTAATGTTACAAGGTCGTGTCGTTAGAGAATACAGTAAGAAGAAACAATTCATCAGATCGTTCCCTACTTAAACAGCATTCAGTCTGTTTAACTATTCAGTTTGTACTTGTATATATATCTGTGTTCCAAGCTATATTGCTGATCGTTTGTGTATTTGTTTATTAATTTCAGTTTATCATCGCCATTTAGCTTAGAAAATGTTAATGCCGAGATGGATTGACTGATCAGCACGTACAATCATCCTAGCTTAGTTAGATTGTTATCAGATTTTAATTTTAATAATTTGTGGATGATACTCGAGGGCCGTGCAAATACGCCCAAAAGGGGGTTGATTGGCTATAAAACAGACAAACCAAACCAATTAGACTGATAAACTTGAATGAGACTTTTGTCACGAAGTATTTTATGTCTAACATCAAACGGAATTTCCATGAACAGAGTTTCTTTCATAGAACTTCCCATCTGTGGAACACATCACAGGACTGCTTCCCTGCAAACTATAACCCGGTCGTCTTCAGATCCAATGTCAACAAATACTTGTCATAAACCGTCCTCATAAGTAATCCAACTTTGTTTATTCCATTCATGATTTCCAAACTGCTAATTTCGTAATTTTGCTGTCGTTAACAAAATCCGATCTTAGGGTAACAAAGGGTAAAAAACATGAAATAAAAAAAAACATGACACGGGCAAAGTGAGAAAATAATAGAGGCTCGGTAGTGATTCAATTGAGTTTATTAACATAAAAGGGGGCTAGCTGTTTTTAAGTTCCAAAGCTAGGCTAATGAATTAACCTAAGTAACAAGAAAAAAACAAAAAAAAACATAAAAATTTTACAAAGGGCGAATTCGTTGAGTACAACGATAAAGAGACAAAATTAATTATTTTTCACAAAAATATATAAAAATGGTCCAAGAAGTCTTGTTTACAAAAAATATATAATAATGACCGAAGAGGTCTTCTCATAAATCTGGCAAATGGGTCGAAAAGGGGGCCATGAAATAAAAAATAAAAACTCAAATATACAGAACCTTTATAGCAGCAGGTTGGTAAAGTCTTCTCCTCTGTCACCTCTGCACTAGTTTTTCTTCGAAATGTGCGTTTCAAAATGTCCCTTTTTATCTCTTTCTTTTTTTGACCCTTTCTTTTCCAAGAATCTCCGGTTCTTAAGGTTCCTTCTCAAAGGGAATCTTCCACGAACGTCCAATGACGAGAACCGCCAAAAGTTCCTTCTCCAAGGGGCTTAATATGGAAATTTCTTTTAAATTTAAAGACGCTTGTCTTTACCTAACAAAAAAGAAAACTTTTTTCAAAAGGTTGAGTTCTTCAAGGGACAACTTTTTCCTGTACATCAATTATTTCTTCAAAATAGGGTCTCTCTGAGACAATGAACTTGAATATAAAAGGAACTCGTTCTTACTCTAAGAACGAGCTCGTATCTTCAAAAAAACTGTTTACGTCCGTATTTCACAGACGGAGACCATGGAAACTGGACTCGACTCCTTTCTTTCCAAATCGATCTAAATAAGGCGGCAAGAGCAGAGTTTGGGTGAATAGAGAACAACCTTGACCGCACCGGGGTGCAAAGGTCGCCTCGGTACATTTTCGTGAGTCATTCCTCTATCTCGTCCTTACTCAACCTCTCTCCACCTAGTTGGGACTGCTGCCCACTGTCGCCCACTTTGGGACAAGCAGCAAGCTTCATGCTGAAAAAGAAAGATGAGGTCGACAGACCTCACCCACCGGACTGCTAACATACTCACTCAACTCATATAAGACACAAAGAGCAAAGAAGATCATAAGGACCAACCTGGGCACAGTAGCAACATGTTGACCTCCCTACTCCGACACCTCTTGTGGTCAATAAAGAAATAAATTTTTGAAACTCATAATACTCTTCAATTGACAAATCTATCCATCTTGTTAACCCTTATCCTCAAGTGGCTTTTATTCTTGATATGTTGTGACTTATTAGTAAAGAAAACTTGTTATAATATTAGAATTTGAAAAAAAAACAACTTGTTTTTTATTACAAAATAATAAACAGGGTACTGAACAGATGTAAGACTCTTATTCCAACCATCATTAATGGTCCTGAGGTGATCTACTCAGCATCTGATAAAGCCAAACTTTTTGCAAAGAACTTTGCTACAAATTCCACTCTTTGCGATGAAGGCCACCAACTTTCGGAATTTCTCCCTATGACTGTAAATACTCTAAGCGATATTAATATATCGGCCCGGGACGTCGTCAAATTTATCAGGAACCTGATGCAAGCAAAGTATATGGTCTGAACAACATCCTAGTCATTGTGCTAAGGAAGCTGATACCAGAATTTGCTCCCATTTTAGCAAAATTATACAATCGTTGCTTAAAAGAGAAACGCTTCAAATCTACTTAAAAAACACAATATTTAAAACATTGGTGATCGGTCTTCTGCTTCTCAGTACAGACTGATCAGTCTCATATGTGTCATGAGTAAGTTGCTTGAATCTGTGATGAATCAAGCAATTACCAACCAATTGTTGGCATCCGTCTGTCTGACAAGACATTGGAGTTCTGTGCATCAGATTAGTCTTTTGCCGAATTGCGACATCTGTTGTGACTTTGCAGGCCTATCCTGGATCGGCAGGCTCTGTTGCAGTTGTCTCAGATGTAGCTCACGTCTGGTTGCTTTGCTGTCTGTTCTCTCACCTCTTCCTCCATTACTGGTCTCTCCTCTCCTCACTTCTCTTGGAGTAGGCCTTCACAGCACTTCTCCAGCAGCTGTGGTCTTCAGAAACGGATTCCCAGCCTGCTGGGTCGATGCCACCTGCACTCATGTCTCGCTTGCAGACATCCTTGTAACGTAGGACAGGTTTTCCTGCTGGTCTGGAGCCGGTTGTAAGCTCACCCAATAGAATGTCCTTGAGGATCCTCCCATCATCCATTAGCCTCGCATGACCAAGCAACCGGAGTCGACGTTGGGTGAGTAAAGTAAACATGATTGGGATGTCCGCCTGATTAAGGATTCTCTTGTTTGAGATGTGGTTCTGCCAGCTAATTTCCAGGATTCTCCTGAGGTAGTGCACAAACACATCGACAAAGCGGTAAAAACTATGGCTAGTCTGGCAAAGAGAGTCTGAAACACCAAGATTCTGACCATGATCATCAAGATCCAGGTGTACTGGCTTTTCATGCTCAGCACACTGCTTTATGGACCCTCTACACCAACCAAGAAAACAGGCTCAATTACCAACTACCTCAGTAAAACCAATCTACTTAGTGACAAGCAATACGGATTTCGTCCTGTAAAGTCAACTGCTGATGTGCTAACTGTAATATCGCAGAAGATCAGTGAATCTCTTGACGTGGACTTTGTTTCTAGACCAAGGGTCTGGAACAAAGGGTTGCTCCACAAACTGCTTGCTATGGAATATCTGGCATTGTCTTTGCAACCATTGAATTCTTTCTCTCGGATAGGTTTATAAAATTAGTCGTTGATAGGCAGAGATCAAAGGCATATAGAATCAATGCCGGTGTGCCTCATGGATTTATTCTGAGGTCAACATTCTTGATCTTCATTAATGATCTCCCAAATCATATCCTGAGATCATTTATTGACATTTATGCAGAAGATACAACTGTCTATGACAGCACTTCAAAGAGCACTGGTAATCAAGATCTTGCTGATTCTCTCTCTTTCGAACCTGGAACATATGGTGCACTGAGGGAAAAAGTGGCTTCTTACTTTTAACACTTTTAAAACCAAGTTTCTCACCTTTTATCACCAATGCTCAGATACCTGTTTTGCCTCAGTCGATATGAATGGCTCTCTCATTGAAGAAGCTTTTTGATAAGCTCTTAGGACTGACTTTCACTCCAGACTTTAAATGGAAGACGTATATCTAATCTGTGGCTAAGGTCACTGGAAAAATGGTTGGATCATTCTACTGCTCCAAAAAATAGCTGACTTCAGATGTAATCCTCTACCTATATAAAAATCAGATACGTCTTAAAATAGAAGAGTATTATCACATCTGGTCGAGTGCCGCTCAGAGCACTCTCTCCTGGCTTGACACAATACAAAATACGTTGCTAGTCTCTCTCTTCTCTATCGTTATTTCCGTGAAGGGTGCTCAGTTGAGCTTCAGTTATTGGTTCCTCCTCATGACATGAACTCGCCTTATTACCACAACGGAAAGTGACTTTTCATTCTCCCTCCAAGTGCCTAGCGCCCGGCGGAATTTCCATAGATAAAGGCTTCCTGACTGTGGAACACATTACCGAAGGACTGTTTCCTTGTTGATTACAATTCGATCGTCTTCAAATCCAAAGTCAAAATTTCTTAAACCACCTCATAAGTAATCAAATGCAATGTTAACACTCCCATAGTATTTCTCATCTCTTGGTTGACACTCATGCTGTCTCCTTAACCCTTACCCTCGAGTGGCTCTTACCTTTGATAAATGGTGACCAAATAGTAAAAAAAGACCGAGAAGGGGCAGTGATATTTGACTAGAAATCAAGGAAAGTCTGGGATTATATTTTCCGTCTACCTCGATTTTATGTTCACATCGCAAATAAAAATGAGACAAAACAATGACTAAGTGTCTCTGCTGGTCTAACATCACCAGTGACAGTTATTGCCTTTGCTAGAATTTTGGACACAAGCCACATAAAGTTTACTGTGATATGGACTGCCTTGAACTGGATTTACTTTTCTAAATAAGGTATTTGTTCTATGAAAGAATGTAGCTAACAAACATGTCTAGAAAATTCCAATTTCCACGAGCCACAATTTCAGGCTGTTGTCAATACAGCAAACCAAATAAATCGAGGTGACAATTCAGCTGAACTACCGACATCTTGTTAGAATGAACGCCCTGCTATTTCTCCAAGGTTCAGTTTGGCAGAATGATGATCGTGTTTCCCACAATTCCACACATTTTTGTTCATTCTGCTTTTTTTCTCTAGTCATCATCCAGTAAAAACAGAGCTAATAAAAGAGAATATTACTGCATGTATAAGTATGCAATCAGCTTTAGAAAAAACCAATCTCTTGGCTTCTCATGTTTTTTACTTTTGTGTAGCTATATCAATAAATATATTGTATAAAGATACAAAAGCATTGATCTTACTAAACAAATATTCATTTTTTCAACATCATCTCATTCTCTCTCAATACAATTAAATTTATTGGCAATATAAAATATGTGAATTATACATTCTTCAATGAAAATTTAAATAAAATTGAAAGCAATGTCTATTGATTTATTGACCTACCATCGTAAGAATTTTCATGTTTTCAAAAAGAAAAGAAAACTGACTAAAATTAATGTTTAAGTAGAATTGTATGTCTTTATTCATTTTTCTTGCCGAATTTCAAAATAATTCAATGTAACTTGGCAATTCTTTGGCATAAAAAAAGCAACCGGTGACAAACATATAATTACCAGGATCTTCCGTTTATGCAGCTCATCAGAAGACTATCAGATCAATTCCGAAGAAAAATCATGAAGCCGAAAAAGTAAAAACAAAACAACCGTTTATATGCATTTCCCACAGAAATCAGTTCCTTAAATGAACCAAATATTCCATTCATAGACAACCGGCCATTTTGTATTTATAATGCAAAGCTATGAAGAATAGATCAACATTACAAAGGATTCAAGTCAGATAATTTAATATTTAATGGAATATATTTAAAAAAAATTAATTATCAAAAGGTTATTATAAGAGTAGCACTCAGTTTAAGCACAAAGGTATTTAAAATCCAGATATATGAAACCCCCCCCCCCCAAAAAAAAACCCAAGCCTAAACCAATGTTTAATGTTCTCAGCTATTTATGGCATATAATATATCTAATTTTATTTGCGTGTAATGTTCCATCATTTAATATTCAATGAAAAGTATTCATTTACATTACCTGTGGTCACCCATCTAAGTACTGACCAGGCTCAACGTTGCTTAACTTTAATAATCTGACAGGAATCAGTGTCTCGACGTAAGTTAATCGTTTAAAGAGTAATATGTTTTTGATTGTTTAACAATATTTGGGCTATTCATCTCTTGCAGTTATTACAAGTTCAAAGTGGGTCTCATTGTTATGTATCTGTCCTGGAGTGGGTATTCCCGCTAGTATTTTTTATAAATTTTAAAGTGTTAAAAGTATCCGAAACAAAAAATACAAGAGAAATGAAAACATTCACGTCATGTTTTTGGACATTTTATTTTTATTTTTACAAAGGATAATTTTGTTCTCCGACTTTTTTGTTTCATGTTTGCTCATGATTCATGTTATTATAAGATTATAAAAATAAAAAAATACAAACACAAATTTAGAAGCATTTCCTGTCTGGGAAAATAAGACAAACTTTTAACTTTATGTCTTTTTTATTTACATTATCTACGTTTGCAGCTGACTGCTATATCACGTTGAAACCCAGGTTCTCGTAGGATCATCACAGTTAAGCAACATTGTGTCTGATCATTAAGTAGATATGAGTTTCGAAGTGAAGAGGCGTTCTCTAATACCTTTGAGATAGTTATGAATCCATTTCATTTCCCCTATCTATAGTGAAATAGTAGGGAATACTAAACTCTCAAGCTTCGATAATGCAACTAGCTTAAAAGCAGGGAAACTCATAAATAATACCAGAAAAAATTCTGATCATCTTGGATTTCTCCTGCTCTTAATCAATACAGGATCAGAAGTGCAGTTAGAGAGTCTGCAACCGTTGCCTTACTATTAACTTTATCTTACATACACTCTGTTAGAGAGCGTTAGCAGTCTCTCAAGACAGAAGGAAGCCAACAACCATGTATAGACGATCCTTGGTTTATGACAGTTTCGTCCTACACACATTTTTCGTTAAGACATGGTCTCAATAAATGATTTTTGTGTAAATACGAACTTCTCGTGAGAACTAGGTTGTTGAGTGCAGAAGAGGATACATCATCATCACCGTTATAAAGTCCCCCAAAGGGTTCTTCAATGTCATGAACCCATTCTGGCAAACGTATTCCAACTAGTATAATTTATATAAACACAAAAATAATTAATTCAAATAAATACGAATGAAATGCCAAAAAATAATAGTCATAATAACAAGTATAGAACAGATCTAAAGCCTATCTGCTGTTCTTAATTTAAGTTAATATACTTCGTGCATGATATAATTTCGTACTTCTGGTTGGTTGAGAGAGGATAACCAGTTTATATGCAAGAAGTGTCAGAGAATGGAGATGGATGAGAACTCATATGTATACAAAGTATATCTGGATGACGACACTATTGAGGTTGTCAAAAAGTTTTGTTACCTTGGTAATACCATTGGAGCACAGGGTGGAGCAGGTGTTTGTGTGATTGCAAGAGTTAGGAGTGGATGGAGCTGGAGAAATCCAAAATAATCAGAAGCTTTTCTGGTGTTATTCATGATTTTTCCTTCTTCTGAACTAGTCGCATTACCAAGGCTTGAGAGTCTAGTCTACTCTACTACTCATAAGTAGGGGAAGGGAAATAGATTCATACCTATCTCAAGGGTATTAGAGAACACATTTATAGTAACTGACATTCATAAATACATCTAATTAATGAAAGAATTAGACCCCCCAAATACTTCAACACAATCAGCAAACTACTTCAATGGTGTAAATTGTGTGAAAAATAGACGAATGAAGTTATGGGGTTATGAAAAAATATCCCTTTTTTTAATGTTAAGCTTCCATTAAGGGACATTAAAATGATTGAACGTTGCTCTAATTTTGAGAATCAACACAAGTCTTACCAATGGTTTAAATATCATTAAGAGCATAGATTTAACATCTTTAGTTGAAGGTTTATGCTCACAAGGCCCCTTTCAACTTTTCAAGAGATTAAGCCCCCAAATACTTCAAATAAGTAAAAAAAAAACATACTGCAATAGTAAAACCTGCATGAAAATATAGCTTACATGATTGAGGTTATCAGCTTAGAAAAGTGTTAATTTTGTTAAGTTAAGCCCCAATTAGAAGGAGGTCTTAAACTGATCAAGATTTGCTTCAGTTTTGATAATAAACATCGTTTTATATATTCACATTAAAATCAGCAGTAAAAAAATCAGTGGAGAGTTTCAGGCTCCGTCTGACATTTCTTGATAAGAAAAAAGATAAATATGACTCTCTTATGGCCATCTGTGTCTGTAGTTGATAATTCTTACAACATTTCAAGTTGTTATTGGACAAACAGACAGACAGACACAGGTTTCTCATATTTATTCTTATATTCAAATCACACACACACACACATACACACACACATATATATATATATATATATATATATATATATATATATATATATATATATATATATATAATTATATATTTATATATATAATTATAAATATATATATATAATTATATATTTATATATATATAATTATAAATATAAATAATTATATATATATAATTATAAATATAAATAATTATATATATATAATTATATATATATATATATAATACTAAAGCTGAGTTAATCAATGTTTGTCGCATTCAGTTTTTTTCCTATATATTTTAATCACACAAAATACATGCTAAAATATTCCTTAATTTTGGGATTGAGTTATGTTTGAAAAACATCCATTTTAATTGTGCTAATTAGCCGTAAATTGCAATTATCTTATCGAATGCCGCATCTCTTACTACGTGTCTATCTGTCACTCTCTTCCTATTTCATTGTATCTTCTTTGACCTCCTCCTCCTCCTCTTCTCTTATTTTATAATGTCACACTAACTACTATCGTTCTCACTCTATCTCTTTTTCTTTCTCTCTTTTTATTAACGATCAAAGATAATAAAAGCAGCATAAAAATATTGGAATAATCCATTATGAACAAAAAAAGAATATCATCACGGTAGTAATAATATTTAACCTGTAGTTGGAGAGGAGAAAAAGAAAGAGAAATACGCCCACGCAGTCAGCTGAATGGACAGCAGCAAGTGAAATTGTCCAAAGCGACCAAAGACGTAAACATCAGCAGGCAAGGTTTTGACCTCCGTATTTTGGGATGCACAATATATTTTGTTCTTCGATTATCTTGAGGAAAGAAGAACCATCAATAACGAATATTATATTGTATTATTGGTGCGTTTTAAGGAAGAAATCGCCAAGAGCAGCCACAAATGAAAACGAAAAAAGTGCCTTTTCACCAACTCAATACATCGTGTCACAAGTCGTTTGCAACGATGGCAAAACTGCATCAATTGCCCTTCGAATTGCACCCATACCAACCCTATTTTTTGGATTTCACCCCCAGCGATTGCTAGCTGTTTGCAGACCTCAAAAAATTCTCCAGGAGAGAAATTTGGCTCCAATGAAGAAGTAATATCGGAAACTGAATCCTATTTTGAGTCAACAGACAAATCGTTCTACAAAAAAGGCATTGAATTGTTAGAGAAGCGTTAGAATCATAGAAGGAGACTATGTTAATGAATAAAGTCGAATTCATCCTAAAAGTTGTTCTTTCATTAGTTAGGCCCGGGACTGATTTAGTGATGTGTTAAACCATACAATCACAACAACTCAACATATGGCGAATTTTTTAAAGATGTTTTTAATATTTCATCTTTATCGTCAAAAGACTTAATCCAAAAATATATATAGATAGCAATAAATAGAGTGAAAAATAGTTAAATGGGCTGAAGTTCTGTAGATTCTTGGATGATCCATGTTTTACTGAAAAGCTGCATATACTAAAATTCCCAAATGAAAAAAACTTGTTGAACTGTAGAAGCGAGATTTCTATAAATTGCAAACATAAAACTAAATTTACTTGAAAATAAAATATATTAACATTTATTTAGAAGGTAATTGCATTTTAGCTCTTCATGAGTATATTGTATTTGTATGTGTATATATATGTATATTTATACATGATTTTTAAAATACTGGTACATCTATATGAACCTATAATCTTGTACATTGATTGAGTCTAATAATACTAAACCAGCAGTAACAATGGCAAACCCTCAGTATCCTATCCTCTTCTTTTTTCTATTCAATTATTCCTTTTTGTGTTTTATTCTCTTAATTCCTTCTTTTGATACTGCCCTCTATTACTGTTTTGATTGCATTTATTTTCTATCTACTGTCCTTATAGACGGCTGTCTTAACATCATGTAATTTAATTTATATTTTATATACTATGCCCATAGGTTTATTGTCACATATTTCGTAATATAAGACTTGGCTAGTGTTCAAGATAGATGTAAACAAATGATATATTATATACGAACATCTGTAACTATAAAAGTTTGATTATCATAAATGAATGTGTGTAGAGATAACTAAATATGACTTAATTATTCAATGTTTTTATTGATAACCAGACAAAGTGGGTGGGCTCCCTCTACCGGGCTAGAGAATCTCTTACACCTGCCAGTATCCTATATCTCTACAAAGCCAGCATTCCCCCGTGCATCGAGTAAAGTTGCTAAATCTGGGATGGTGCACCAACCACTAGACTCTTTCTCTTGGACAGGGTGCAAAAAGGAATTGGTAATCTAATAGGTGTCTCACACTGTCTGCCAAGCTCCAGCCCCTGTCGCATCGTTGCAGAGTTGCAGCTCTGTTCTTGTTTTACAAGTACTTCCACATAAGATGAACTTACTACATTTGTACCTCTCCTAAAGGAAAATACGGCGAAGCACTCAACTAGCTGCTAAATCCCTCCCTTCACTATAGAGTTCCCAAGATGTCGAAATGTTTTACTCTACTAGCTTTTTTCCTCTGACCACTTACCTTTGAAATTTTTTTTCTGCTCCCTGTTTCCTCGATAGTAGCAAGATGCAGAAATTTAAATGTAATATGAACAAATATCTTGCCGCCCAACTCCCCATCTAAGTTCTCCCCTCCCTATAAAGATGTCCCTACCATAATAACCCCTTACACTTCAGTGGCAATATGCCTTGTTTCTAGTAAACAAAACTAAAAGAAAAAGACTGGTGTTTCGCTACTTTAGAAATGTAAGCAAAGATTAACAAATAGGATTTGGCTCGGCTGGCCATTGAAAATTCACTCCAAATACAATTCGGCTTCAAAAGCAAACAAAACAGAAAGCAAAACAAAAGTTAATATCACGTAGCATTTATCATTTAAATAATTGCTTATTCACACCAACCAGTGCCAGTCAATGTAGTACAGGTCGACCATTGTGTTGCTATGAATTGATTATGTGAAACGAGGAGATTAACTAAAAATAGAGGCCCACAGTTCTTTGCAAGCACAATATGTTTGTTCAATCAGTCGAGATAAGAAAACAGTGGAATAATTGTATAAAGTCAAGAGAAGGTTTTACTCAATGTCTAGACAATAAATAGGAGTTTCTGTGTCTCTATATGCACAACGAACTTCTGCAGAAATTAAATGGAAATCATGTATGTGTTAGGGTGCGTGAAATCTTCAATGATTCATATCGAAAAGCATTTCACGGTGTAAGAAATATTGAGCACTTTAATTGAAGAGCTTTTGTTTGGTTTGTCTGTTTCATGACAGATCAATACTTTTAATGTTATCTCTATTTATGTAAAGTTAGATAGGTTCACATATTTGTATATACAGGATTCATTCCTAAACTAATTAACCGATCATTATGAATTTTGGAAGACACCTGTGTAAGGAGTCATAATGTCGACTATATTTAGTTTAATTTAGTTTTATACAAAGGGGGCAAAGAGGGGTTGGAAGTCCTTCATGAAAATTTAGATATCTCCGATTTTTGTGAAATTTTAACAATAGGTATTAGACGTTAATTAATAAATATTCGATAAATTTCAGTTTCTTTTGGGTTATTTTAAAAGTTTTTTTGGAGGCATGAATTAGGCACAACCTTCCATTTGAAAATCAAAATATTTCAGATTTTCATTGAATTTGATCAATAATCATTAGACACCAATTAAGAAAGATTTCCTGAATTTCAATTTCTTCTTCAGACTCCTTAAGCTTACCTTAAATGTTGTAAATTTTTTAGAATCAAAATTACGTAATGGATTTTGAAAATTAGAATAAAGATTCTAGACTAGTTTTAGCAGCATTATATCTTGATTTTAATCTTCGTAAGGAAAGATAAAAGTTGTGCAAAACTATTCTGTTCGGGGAATTCATTTTACTCGTCTTGGGGCGGTATTCTTCTAGTTTATTGATAAAAAATACATTTTAAACGATTCATTATACACAATAAACTGAATACAAGTTGCTGGGAATGACATGTTCATACTTATTCCAACAATATTGATGTGTAAATGAAAACACTAGTTCATAATGGTATCCATTCAGTGAAGCATGCACCTGTAGCAGTAGTAATTTCTACCAGACCTTTTAAGGATTCGAATTTGAGATCTGTAGGGTTCACAGAACAGAGCAGAGAGAGAGAGAGTTTCCAGACAACCACGGAGTAAGACATATACACAATGTCTCCTGAGACATTTTTTTTAATGAACATTGCTCAAGACAAGGCATGAACTCATTTGATGTAAGGAGCTAAAAAATACTACTTCAATGGGAAAACTAGCCAACTATAAGTGTTAGATGGATAGATGTCGGACCCAGAAAACAGCAATTCTTCCCCCTTTCTCAGAAACATCGCTCATGGACTGTGAGGATAAAGAAGAAAATAAGGGAAGCGAGAGTTTCAAGGCTGCTGAAAGTAACTCCAAGGTCTACTTTCTACTCCCTTTGATCTACTTTCTACTTGTCAACTAGACATTCCGAACATGTCTATCATCACTTGAATATATACAATTCCCCATACAAAAAGGAACTATCGACAGCCGACACATAACTCACTTTATTTAATTCTTTTTAACGAAAGGAAAAATTTGCAGTTTAACTTCTGGTCACATACACTCAACTGTGGATGCAATAAAAAATCAATATATTTATATAAATTGTTTGTTTATATGAAAAGCCTCGTTTTTCCTTTTCTTTTTTAACAATCCTTTTCCACAAATAATTATAGGAGAGGGGCTTGTAATTTACATGAAGATTCACTCCTGCCCCCCTTTAAATGCAAGAAAACTGTTGTATGCACCTTTTTTAAACAGATGACTTTATATAGACAATAAATTTATGGATGTAAATGTTGATAATAGTTTATTTTGTGTCACTATGAGCAGTGCTAATTCACCTTTTTTCTATTATCTACAACTGTACACACTCAAAAGGAACAAAACAACAAAAGTATTTATTTATGACTTTCCATTTTATTGTGTTGCAAAGACTTAGATATTTTTAATATTCATTACTGTGTGAGTTCCAAAGTCTGTAAGTCTGCATTCGTACTAACCTTGATGGAATAGTAATTTGAACTTGCTATGTCGTCTCTAACATCCTGTACTTATAAAGTTGGGGTGTTGCCTGGGAACTCTTCTTTGGTCAGTGAGTTGTCTCTTTTATTTAATTCAAGAGGATTTAACTAACTTGGTTAATTAAATGGAGCAAGAAGCGTTCTCATGGATCCAGCAATCACAATTAATACTTTTGGTGTAAAATCTCTGTTTTATACGTTTTCCTTGTTTCTCATGGACGTAATTGTAGACAATGGTTGTATGTATCTCCTATTCAATTTGTATGTAACAATTGCTTCGGAGAGGCGAGGGAAGGAAAGGTAAGAGAAAGAAAGGCAGTAGCTTAACATACAAGTAATCTATTTTGCTTTCTTTATTTTATGAGTTGACTACAATGACTTCATTATAAATGAGGATACAATTGGCTCTTATATTTTTAAGATTTCTATATACATTCACATAGTGGTACCTAATTTCAACTAGCAATACTTACCACTATTCAGGACTTTACCAACTCCACTAGTTTGGGGTCAGCCCCTGCTCCTAAAAAAAGAGCTGCTCCTTTTCTCGCTTCATCTTCACCTTAAAATAACCTGTTTGAAATTTCAACAAATTTCCAACATTATTTTCAAATAACTCCCTATTTATTCGCCTCCCCACTGATGGATAAAAAATGAGCCATCCTTTCCTTGGCTGCAGCAAAAAGGAGCGCAATCCTTTCTGTAAAGCCCTGCCAATATTATGAGTTTTAAATAGCCAGCCATAAGGTATTAATATTTAAAATCTATTTAATTCTAAAATATAGAGCATTTTGAATTCCATAACACAAATAGTTTTAAAATCAACAAATATACAAAAAATATATTATAGTGAGCAGGTTTCACTTCTATAAATCATCACACTGTGTACACATGTCTGATAGACTATTTCCTTAGTTGACAGTGGTAACGCTCTGCTGGTTAGTAACGACAGAGGTTTCCTGTACTTACTCCATCCACTTTGAATTCTTGCACCTGCTTCATCCTGTGCTCCAATGGTATCACTAAGGTAACAAAATTTCTCGACAACCTCAACAGCTTTGCCATCCAGATATACTCTCTTCACATCTAATAAATATTGGTGATTAATCTAAAAATGCTCAATTGTAACTATAAAAATCACCATTTGGTTAAGAACAAAGCTAAAAAAACGTATATATGATATATGTTGAAAAAGTAATAAGACTGATTGTGAAAAAATATACAAGCTGTCACAGCTAAATGTTTAGATTTTATTTATTAAACCCTATGAAAATAATACTCTGATACAAATTAAGCGATAACAGTACTACAAAAATATATCTGTTACTAAATATATTTTAGATGTTAATAGGTGACCGGAGGACTTATATCTGTGGGAGCGAAAGCTCCTCTTCCTCATCTAAAATATCACAAAAAAAATGACAATATTGATCCGGATAAAGTATGTAATTAATAAAATCGATTGGAAATACATTTTTTAAGAACATAGTAAGTAGTGTGGAGATGAAAACTCCACTTCACCGGTTCTCCAGGTTGGGGTTAGGGAAACAGCCTGTTGATATAGAGGTAGCTGTGAATACACAAAATAAGCAGTGCCAGAAAAAATCACGGGCTTCTCTCTGGCAAGGCATAGCACTTGGAAGCCATCCTGCCTAAGTTACAGTGAAGCCATGGAAAGCAACTTGGTGGATGCGTGTTCCCAGCAGAGGAACTTGTCAGTTTAAGTCAATGGTGGAGCACTCTATTTCAACAAATAACTACTGTGTTGTCTGTAGGGATGATGTGCATAGACAAAATACAGCTATCGAAAGATCTAATATGACATACACAAATTAAACGCTCAAATTGTATCGCCTGTTGCACAGGTTAACAAGGGTGCTATTTGCTGAGGTGCCAACTCTGACCACAGTGTTAGAAAAGCTAGATACAGAGTCCAAAATAGCAGGACATGGGTCTGCACATTACTAAAGTGTAAGAAGTATAGTAAAGTGTCATCCTTCAATGTATGCATATTTTGCTCAATCAACCAAATTCCGAAGCTGACTGTCTCTTCTGCTAAGAACAACATCGACTTGGTTTGCATCCAGGAATATTGCCTTATTCACAATGAACTTGATCTAAAGCATCTCGATCTATGAAATGAGTGGGTTTTTATATCTTTCTCTTCTTGGTAAACCTTCAATAATCCTACAATTGGCGGTGTGGAAATGCTACTTTGTCCACAAGCATTGAATGCCCTATATAGCATCGAAAAAAATCAGCCTAGATTGATAGTGGCTACCTTCAATGCGAACCCTGAAGTAACAGTAATTTCTTGTTACAGACCAACAAATCAGGCCAATGAAGACAATATCATCATGTTCTATCACAATCTATCTTCAGAACCAAAGCATAACATCATTATTCTAGGAGAGGACATTAATTCTCAAATAGTTAGAGATGATTTTCGCAGACACAGCTATTATGATGCTACAAACAGAAATGGTGAGCTCTATCATAACTTCATCGCTGAAAATGATCTTCTATGTCTGAACCCTAGATATAAAAACGACCTGGAAAGCTTTGGACATTCACATATCCAAATGATGCATAGGCTCAGTTAAATTATATATTAATCATAAAAAAGTGGGCGCAATCGACTGTACAGCATATGACACATTTGACACTGTCTCTTCAGACCATAGAATAGTATATGCTAAGATCCGTCTCCGTCTTAAAGAAAGTATTCTAAAAAGATATGAATGCAATCAATATGTTCTCACACTGAGAAACAGATTCAGTGTACTTAAAAAAATGGCAACCTCTGAGAATGATAAATTTGAACAACTTGTTATTGCTCACAAAGAAGCAGCAGAAAAGCACATCTAATTAAAGCCGAAAAAGAAAAGGAGTACCCTTGAAAACAGCTGCAGTTTCAGAAAAGAGATGCACTAAAGCAGGCCTCAAAACTGAAGAGGAGCAATCCAGCTGCATTTAATCAATTTAAATTCTTATGAGCTTAAAAATACATTATGAGCACTTATCAAAAGAAGCAAGAGAGTCAGAAAGATCTGTGACACTACTATGACTAGATGAAGAACATAGTTTGATTAAAACCAGATGTCAGTACAGAATTAAATATTCAGGTTGTAGGAAGTAAGCTATAATGCCCAGAAATCCCACCAAGAGACTGGCTTTACTTTATATAGTAGATATTATACAATGTAGCATTTATAATTATGTCATTAATGAGTTTCTATATGCTTCCCTTGTTGAATCATCAACCAGTTTAGTCATCTCTCGCAATCTGTCTAAACATTATTGAACATTTAACATGTAATAAACCGAAAAGTTTGTCTGATATTTTGCTGTAGAATGTTGTTGGGTTGCATAGCGTACACTCTGCTTTTGATGAATCCCAATAGAAAATAGTCACATGGTAACATCTGCATAGTTAAGAGGCCAAGACATATTCAGAGAACCACACCATATCCATCATAGTGAAAAGTTTGTCATGCAACTAGGATCTTGCAGTAAATCCCCAATGTGATGATGCACTGTTCCGTATGAATATCGTGGTTTGCTTTTCATTACGCTTAAGGGAAGTTGCTGTTGAAGCATTTCCAGGTAACACACAAACAAACACGTCTCGTTATTTTGAAGCTGTATATTGTTGGATAATAAATGAGGTACTTTTATTTTGTAAATAAAGTGAAAGTACATGTATACCAATATCTGTTATAATGATCACATCATTTTTCAAAAAATAATAGTCAATAAAGATCCAGGCATTTATTTGTGTCATGTCTGATGATCTCAGAGAAAGATTACATCTGGACAGGGAGATAAGTTGGGTAATAAGTTTCGGGGTGTGGGTAGGTAGAAGGAATCTTGTTTTTTGTTGTGAAAAATGTTGTATTCGAAACTGATCACAGAAATTTGTTTTAACTAATATATTAATCTAAGTATTATTTTAATGTATTTTTATTTTATTTTTACCTCTTATTTAATTTGTTTTGATTTAGTAATTTTTATTTTTACCGTGGAAACTTGACATTGGTACTATTCTAATTTTTTATCTAATAGATTAATTTTATTTATTTATTTATTTATTAGATTAAATTGGTAGTTTGTTAATAAAGTTAACTCCCTTTCGAGTGAATGTTCCAATTGCAAAATTATTTTTGTCTCAATATTAAGAGATGTAGTTAATTTTACGTTATGTTATTTTGATATTTATATAAATTAGGGCTTGACATGACTTGTGGATTGATTGGATCAAGCCTCACTCTCTGATGGCCCATCTAACCTAGAGTTTACAGATAGCCTATTTTTTTTTTGGGGGGGGGGGGGCATACCCCTCTGCACGGGAATGTAAGCATCATAATCTTGACTCCAAAAGGCATTCTTTTTTCCCAAATTTAATTACATTTCAGACAGAAAGTTCAAATTGATATATATATATGGCCAGTACTAAATGGGTGACCATTTGGAAATACCAGGTGCTGTATGTGCTCTCTGCTTATCTCAGCATTGTTTCAGTCGTCTTGTATTACTACTTGCCATCGGAATCAAGCAATGCCGACTCAGGAGAGCGGTTGTTGGAGATTGCGCAACCCTTGCAATTACAAATTTACGCACGGGCAGCCCCTGGTGGGGCACTCATACGTCGAAAATTGAAGGGAGAGTCCATCATATATATATATATATATATATATATATATATATATATATATATATATATTATTGGTCTGATAATTATCTTATTATAAACTAAAACAAGGCTTTATATTTTGAAATAGAATAGAATTTAAAAATATGTATAATTTATGATCCTCAGTGATAATCTTAGAACCCATATAATACTGTGGAAAATATAATCAGTCAAGAATGATTTGATTTTTAACATACACTAAAACAGGATTAAAAATAAGTTAGTTCATTATATTACATAAACAGGCAAATGAATATTCTTGTTTCTATTAACCTTTTTACATGGGTAGAAACCTAAGTCATAGTGTATTTATTTTAACTCAAATGTCTGTGCTGTTTATAAGTGTATCTGGAAAATATATCCGTTTATGAAAAAGACACTTTTGTTTAATAGATAAGTTAAGAAAATAAAGACCACTTTATTTTTCAATAAATGAATATTCAACTGCGCAGTCCATGTTGAATAGACTAATTCTTTTTTGTAATGCAATAAAGATCAAAAACATTTGCACTGAAGCAATAAATTAAAGTGTTTCATTTTTATTCCAAACCAATATAGACTCTGCTGTAGCTTCAATTCAGATGTTTGATATTCCTTCTCCTATAACTGTCTTAGTGTCTTTATCTGGATTTTCCTTGTGTGGGCCATGGCTGAGTAATGATCTTGGATTGCATTCTTTGTAGTGGCCACACTGTATGAATAGAATATTGTCTATGAATGATACAAAATATTTCAAATATTTATTTATTAATTCAACAATTAGTTTTGGTAGAACTTTCTACAACTTTAATTTTCATTTTTCTCAGGTTGCCATGAAGAAGACCTTTCTACACAGCTACATGTATGCTCTGACATCTTTAGCCTAGCTGACTTTTTATAAAATACACTCTCTAACGTCATGTGACTTTGCTCGACCAATCACATTCATATATATCTCATTATATATAAAAATATATATATATATATCATCTTCGACTCTCTTACACCGGCACTGTGTCAACTTTTACCTTCCTCATTGAAAAAGACATACGAGTACAAGACATAGGTCTCAATCCCAATAAAACATATGATCAGATAATGAACAGACAGGTTATGAGCTTATTTCTTTTGTAATTGTCAACTCTAAGTGAAGAGATCAGCCACTAGATGAGGCTAGTGTCATCTACAATGGTTGAGTAAGTTATTGCAACTTAGTTTGAGAAAAACATTGAAAGATGTCTATCAAAGGGATCCATGTCAAGATGGCATAGCTGTTCATGGGGTGTGTTGCTGAGAAATTTGAGACCAGCAACTTTTGTAAGAATATGGCTTATTCTGATCTAACAGTTCTTGTTAAGCTAACGAAAAATTAATTTAAAGACATATAATAAATTAATTATCTTTTTTTGTTTCATTTTAACTAGTTTCTTCTATCTTAGTTCCTTCAAATCGAAAGTTGACATTGAGACAGATTTCTATCAACTGATGAAAAATATACACAGTGAACATGTCTGCTACAACACATCTATGCAGCTTTATATCAATCGTATCATTTGGTGACTTTTTCAATGTTCTCTAATAATGTTTACTATATAAACTAACATTTCTTGTCCTTAGCAGAGCTATGAAAGATGTCTACTAGTTAAAGTAATATTTGACACTATCCATCATAATGTTGTCTATGCAATATCCAGCCATCCATTTCATTATTTGCCTGTCCTAAAGTTCGTACTGCATCATTGGCGATAGACTGCATCCTTGGCATGTAAATCATTTGCAGAGGATAATCTTTCTAATGCTATATCACTCCACTCACCATTTCGGGATTTACATCTTTTGTCTATAGTGTTATCAAATGTTAATGTTTTCACAAAATGATCACCTTTTCCTTCCTTTGTATTTGATTGATGTACCACAAAAAAGCAGTAATTCTTGAAATCAAAAGTGTTTGTTCGAGATTGTAACCTACAATTAAATGCTGATATATCGATCCATTCCATGTATTACATTTGCTTTTATAATGTTAGGGTAACACCATCGTTTTCTACAGCTCTTATGAACACGTTGACCTGCACATATACGAAAACTTGCATATTCCCCAAATGTAGTGTTGATGCTATCACTTCCTTTTTGGGTAATTGTCACTGTATCCCTAAGAATGTTACCCATAATACCTTCATTGCAAAGTATGTACATGTCTCTAGTACTTGCATTAGAACTTATTCAATTTGTAACAAAAAAAGAAATTGGCAGTAAAAGCCATCAGTGTATAATAGACTATAAATTTATTTCAGTAAGTTGTTCTAAACTTCTGACCTATGATATATATTCTAAGGAATTCTTTAAACATCGGCCAATATGTTTTAGTTTTAACCTCTTCATATTGTTTTAAACAAGTTGTTTTTTGTGTAAAAAAATTTCAAATTTTATTTTGTATCAAAAACTTTGTTTTTTGTATGTAATAAAACTTTTATGTCTTAAAATATGGCCGCCAGCGATTAAAACATTGATTTAAAGTTCTATTCTCAAAACTTTACAAAGTAAATTAGAACTTTATTTCAGGACAAGAAATACATTTATAACCAGCAATCAATTTTATTGAAAATTTAGAAAAAAATGCAAAATGAAAACGAGGTTGTTTACATTTCTTTGTCATAAACATATGGTATTATCGCAGATTTGTAAAATTTTCATATTTCGCATCGGTAGATTTTTCAAGACTTTTTATATGTTCATATAGACACCTCATAGAAATGCATAGTGCAAAAAAACCTTGTGTTGCAATTAGTTTGACCGTTTTCACTGATTTGACTGGACTAATATTCTAATCTGGTTTGTTAAGTTAAAAATAGTTTACGTCATCGAATGTTTAAAGAAGATACTGCGCACATCAACTGGTTTCTTAGTTTGGCAAATGAACAACGTACATACAGACGAACAACATAGATGCAAGAGAGTTAAGAAAATAAACTTGGTTCTTTTTGTTTCTCTTACGGCTTATCTTTGCGGCTGTTCGGTGAAAGAAAAAAACAGAGAGAGCACAAGATCGTGGCAGGAGAAAAAGAGACAGTTGGTTGTGCAGGTGGTAGGAGCTGAGGTATTCCTACTGTAAGCAGAACATTGCATTGATTTTGAAAAGTAACAGTTTTCTGAAAAATATTGTTTTTCAAAAGTAAAACATAATTGAATTTAATAAAAATCTAATACAACATAAATCTACATTCAAAAAGTTGGAGATGTTAAAAGTATTACATAGTGCTGTCTATTTCAACAGTGACTCGTGGCTTTATAACTCAGAAATGTTAAACTTAAAAGCAAATTTTATTTATCATTTTTATTTTTCGTCTTCATGTCTCATGCTGAAGTTAGACGTTTCGTGAATGACTTCCACCGTCTGTCTGCTGCTATTTTGCTGGTGATGTCTGCGAGGAGTAGATCATCATCAACTGATGCTCTCCATGTCTTAAGCGGCCTACCTCAAGGCCTTGGGCGATCGACATCGATGTGGGACACATTTTGGAGCGTTTTAGATGACTAACGATGGGTGATGTGGTCGTACCCGTTGAAACGTTGTTATGTGATGCAATTTCTTATGAAAGGATTTACAGTGAGACAGGCTTTTTTCCCCATCAGATGTGCTACAGTCAGGATCGTGCCGTTTTAACGTTTCGTCATCGACCACGTTCCAGAGCCGTGGTATTCTATTCAAATCTTGAAATAAAACATTTTTTCCATTTCTTTTAATATTTTCAAAACAAACATAATAAGAAGTTGATTATTCACGTTTGAAAAAAAATTCAAGTTTTAGAAATTATTAAATGTGTGGCAGCAAACTAAAGGAAAGAATCCCTTTAGCCGTGCTCAATCAGAAGATTGGCATTAGTGGGATTTTAGTGGGATTGCTTATGTACTCTGCGTCTCATGTGGTTTGCCCATGTGGTACAGTGTGCCAGCTAGTGCATCAACTCAATAACACACCCAAATACCTTAGGCACGAAGGTGCGTTGAAAAGAAAGGGAAACCTGACTTGAGTGCATACAAAGTGACTTGACTGCTTGCAACATAACTGGTATCAATCCTATGTATTGGAATGCATGGAGAGCAGACGTGAAACGGGGGTTACAAACAAATAAATTAGTTATAATTCACAATCAATAAATAAAAATATATCAGCTTCTCAAATAAGCAAGAACATATATTCTTGCGATGTGTCCATTCAATCTGCATCTTTAGTGATGAAAATGCTATTTCAAATGGACCAACTGATGGGCGGACAGAGCTTACAGATATGCGTGGACACATCTAAAGTGATATTTCAAACAGAACCTATTACAAAGATGCTTGAACGCATAATCTAAATTATATATCTGTGAAAATAAAGTGTTGTGCAGCTAAATTAGATATGTGTGGGAAAATAATGTTAAAAACGGTATTTTCCACATAAGGTTATAATTGAGCAGAGAAGTGGAAATTCCATTAGAAGTTAAAGATTAGAATTAGGATATGACGTCATGAACAGGAAGTCCAAAGTGAGAGGTAGCGATGATGAAGATAGCAACATCTTTCTCTTTGGCAGGCGAGCTGAAAAAATGTGGACGTCTTTTTCAAAGCTTTATCTCTGTCCTTCTCCTGGGAGCGAGTGAAGAGAAACCCAATTTACAGTGCTGTAATAAAAGAATAAAGCAACAAAATAACATGACGTCATAGATCAATAATGTCGTTGGTGTCTTTTTTAATTTTTACCCTCTTACAGCACCAAAGGAAAGAGGAAGACAGAGCAACTTCTGCTGTTATATCTCCACAATGAAGATTACTACAGAAAGACGTCACTATTTATTGAGCTGACTGCCTACAAGGGGCCCAAAAGACTACAGCTGTTTTCTGTCAATAAGACAATGGAGCGTTTTAAATGTCTTATAAGTGTCATGTTACGTCATAGCTGCAGTTTAACAGCTCCTTAGGACAAGCTGTCATTGGTCTATTTGAGTTGAAGTTAAAAATATTAAAAATACTAGTAATTTTTTAGATCAAGTTAAACTTATATATAAAAGCTAGACGAGTACCCATCCCAGGACAGGTACAGTTAATTCCTCGAACAGAACAGTTTTGCATCACTTTTATGTCCCCTTACGAAGAATAAAATGAAGATATAATGATTCTCAGTCTTATGCCTAGAATACTTATTCCAATATTCATCAAAATCCATCACATGATTTTTCTTCTAGAAAATATCTCAAATTTACGGCTTTAAGGTAACTTAAGAAGAAATTGAAATTCAGAGAATCTTGCTTAATTTGCGTCTGATGACTCTGGATCAAATTTAATGCAAATCTGAAATATTTTAATTTTCAAATCGGAGTTTGTGCTCATATTATTGATCCAAAGAACCTGAAACTTGAGGAAAATTTATTAATAGATGTTATTACTTATTGTTAAAATTTCACAAAAATCGGAGATATCTGAATTTGCACGAAGGGCTTCCATCTCCTCTTTAGCTCCTGAAATTTTAATAATAGGTATTAAACATTATTTAATAAATATTCCTTTAATTTCAGTTTCTTTGGATTATTTTAAAGAGTTTTAAGGGGGCATAAAATGGGTACAACCTCCATTTTAAAATTAAAATATTTGATTTACATTAAATTAGATCACAAGTCAATTGGATGCTAATTAAACAAGATTCTCTAAATTTTAATTTCTGATCAAGACCCTGTAAGCTTTAAGCCATAAATTTGAGATATTTTCTAGAATCAAAATCATGTAATGGATTTCGATTAAAATTCTATACATACTGTTTCGTAGCATTATATCTTGATTTTAATCTTTGTGTGGGAACATAAAAGTGGTGCAAAATTGTTCTGTTCTAAGAATTAAGTGTACCCGTCCTGTGACTGGTATTCTTCTTCACACACTTTTTAAAAAATTTTCTAAACAGTTCATTTAGTATTTCGGTCAAATTAGTGTATGTAAGTTCTATTGGTTTCTTGTTCCATTTTTCTTTCCTTTTTCGCGAGTACTTTCGATTTGATTGGTCAAATCATCTACAGGAGTTGTTAGTCTTAGTGTCTTTACAAATATGTTGAGATGTTATATGCGAATGTGATTACATTCTAATTGTGTGCAAAATTTAAAAGTATGATTGCTTAATGGCTAAGAATTCGGTAACGTTAATTACTATGCTAGACACTTTAAAATGTTGTAATTAGTTTCGTAATTCACATTATTGAGTGTGGGATGTTTAGTTTGTATGTAGATGGCTTCAAGATTTTTAACGAATTAAAAACATTAAGTAAGTTCTAATTAATAATCAATTTTCCAAGTATATTGTAGCCGGACAAATAGAATTAAGTATTAGAAATTTAGACAATACTAATAATAATCAGCTAAATAATTCCCACTACATACATCTATTCTATTGTAACCAAATGCATCCAAACTTTAAATTAGATGAAAAAGCTCTTTAAAGTATAATACATCGCAACATATCACCCATCAACTTTAATAATAAAATAAGATTCATCATTTATCATAAAAAATGAAATCATCAAACCATGTAGTTAAAAATAACAGATCCAAAATACATTAGAAAGTACCAATCTAATATATCAGTTTCAATGCCACATGGGAGAATGTATCTCCGACAATAGTAATAAAACTAATTGTTACATCGGTTTCACTACCACAACACTTTCTCGGAGACTCACTTTATATCTCTCCGACACTAGCTCCATTTGCCAACACCTAATAAGACATGACTTCCCTTTCTCAATATAGACACATCTTAGTTAACAATACTAAAACAATACACTACGAGACCAACATCAAACGATTAAAAATTCTTTCTTAATCTGTAATAAACTTATTCATATTAAAATCTCTCACATTCGAGTTCAGGCCTTATTTGTGTGTTTTAATTTTTTAAATCCATTTTTTTGTTTACGTACGTATGTGGATGGGAATTTAGTGTCTATTGATAATAGAGGATGTTATCTAGTGTATGTTCTGTTTGCTTGAAATGTTTAGCTATTTGGGAGTAGAATATATATATATATATATATATATATATATATATATATATATATATATATATATATATATAAGAATACACGTCACAGAACGGATAAAATTAATTCCCTGAACAGAACGGTTTTGCACCACTTTTATATATCATCTTACGAAGATTAAAACCAATATATAATGATACTGAACTTTATGTCTAGAATCCTTATTCTAATTTTGATCGAAATCTGTTACATGATTTTGATTGTAGAAAATGTCTAAAATTTAAGGCTTAAAGAGTCTTACGAAGACATTGAAATTCAGAGAACCTTGTTTAATTTGTGTCTAATGAATACATGAATCTAAAAAAATGGAATTTTATACCCCCCTCCCTAAAAACTCCCTAAAATACTCCAAAGAAATTGAAATTTGGAGAATATTGATGTCTAATACCTATTCTAAAAAACTTTAAAAAATAGGAAGTGTCTGAATTTTCATGAAGGGATTCCCTCCCTTTATACCCCTTATGCATAAAACTAAATTAACCTAAATATAGGCCATATTACACACTCTTACACCTAGCAGTTATGTTCCAAAATTCATAATGATTGGTTAATTTGATTCGGAGTGAATACTGTACATACAAATATATAAATATTTACACATCCCTTACTTTATATACATGCACCCCAAGTGTTAAAATTTACAAAAAAGAATATTTGCCGATGTTACTCATCATATTGCTGAGAATATATATTCTAAAATTCAGAATCATCGGTTCATTAGGTTAGAGTTTATCCTGTACAACGAAATATATAAATATATACACATACATAACTTTATATATATATATATATATATATATATATATATATATATATATATATATATATATATATATATATATATATATATATATATATATATATAGTCATGGACGGCGGCATCGGAGGGGCAGAGGGGGGGGGCTCAAGCCTCCTCACTTTTTGTCTTGGGACCCCCACTTTACGATCATCAATAATTAAGTTGATATGCATGTGTTTAACCGCCCCCCACTTTTAAGGAGCCCCCCCCCCCCACTTTTATAACTGTCCCGCCGGCCCTGATAGTTATCCACAGACAGTTGTTTTGGAACCTGATCGCCAGATCACTTGAAACTATTACGTTCAGAAATTATAGCGCTTATTTGTTTTTGTTTACATTCATTCTACTGGATAGAAATCTCAATTTCTTTTTATAAAGATAAATGCTTCATGCTAAGTGACAACCATTAATTTTCTTAGTAGAGAGTTTCACTCACGAATGCAGAACAAATGTGTTCATCCACAGACAGCTGTTTCGTCGTATAACCTCTTTTCAATGTGGCTAGACATAATGAATAAAGTCTTGTTTTCCCAGCTGAGATCATGTGGGTCACTCACACTCGTGATATTTAATCTGGCCGGTTAATTTGATGCATCAATAGAATAAGAAGAAATAAATCCTAAGGGAGCAACACACACAGAATAAATGGGAGGTTTGTAAATTCCCTGCTATAGTGTCTTGTCAAGAAGTCATTACTAATTTAAACTTGAACACATTTGACTAAGTTTTTACTTGGAAGAAGAGAAATATATCAACATACTTGAAGATTATGGCAGAATCGGCATTAACATGGATTTGAAAGCTGACCTTTTCTCTGACAACATAACAACAAAAGTTGACCCCAGGGCAATAATCTGATCGGTGCCTTTTTTAAGCACTGGTGCTGTTTTTTGTAGACAATAAATGTTCATTTTAATATGTTTTCGAGAAGAACTGACATGTCATATTAACTGGATAGATATCTACATTGGTTTCAACACAATATATATGTAATATATAAAATAAAGTCAGTCTATTTCTCGAAGTTTACCATCAATACATTCTCTCCTATTAAATCAATATTTAACTCTGAATAAGCAGTCATTTTTTGTGTATCGTGCACCATGTTCTTCAGAAGAATACAGTATAATTCGATTTAATTTCTTTGAAACTATACTTTATTCTGGTCGGATTATTCTTCAGAAAAAAATATCTTTGTTATCAGTAAATGTAAATTGACATTATCACAATCTTTCCTCTTAGCGGCAAATGTTGCTACTAATAGTTAATATTAATTCTAATATATTGTGTATTTGTTACAGATAAATAGCAGTTATATAATATTTTTTATTCCTGTAAAAACAGAGGTGGAAAATGTTTGGAAATCTCTGGAAACTTTAAATTCCACATCCTCTTCATATGACGTCAAAGTTTATTCATAACTGGTGCATTCAATAAATTACTTTGAATAAAGCTTCTTTATTGCCTAAAAATACAGCATTGTCTTCACAAACGCCGTGTTGTAACATGATCACAATAAATATTAATTAATTAACACAGAAAACCGATTTTTTTTCTTTTTACTTACAAAAATGTATTTCGCTTTAGTTTCTTTCAAATAACACTTATTCCGGTTCGGAACTTTTTAACATGGAGCTATTTTTCCTGTATTAGCTTGTCAACAATTTGAGTAAATTTATATGCAAGAGAAAAGTCGTGAGAAGAACCAACCCCCTTCAACATCAGTCTTGTTTGAGTGGACTAGCAATTCAACATTGTTAACATTAAAGTATCAACAGGCATGATAATACCATGGTAGGGGTGAAGAAGAGGGTACCTAAAAGTCTTTTTGTTTGTTTTGAGAACATCACCATACTAGCCAGTACTCTAATTGGTACTATATAAAGTCAATCGCAAATTTATCATGTGCTTTTATTAATTACCTTCATATAGCACTTTTACAGCTCTTCTCAGACTCTCATAAACCCCACTGCAAACATATGCATATGCTCAAAATTATTTATGGACATAAACATATACTCAACCACATATAGACATAAACACACATAGGGATACACAGATACAATCTTACACACATTCACATTTATAAATATTAACACAAATGCGCATACATATACAAAGTGACGTGAACAGACTTGACCTTTAAATTTCACTAACCCTTTTCCCATTAATTTATTTCCCCCCCCCCCCTTATCTCTTTGGCCATTTAATGTCCCTCCAAATTATTCATCTAACCCTTAATTTGGTTTTAAATTAAAAATAAATAAATAATTTTTTTAATTAACTATTCCCTAGCTTTTTAAATTTAAATTTAATCTTTTAATTTTTAATTTTAATCATCCACTCTCTCACATTCCTATATTTATTATACCATGTTTTCACTAATTCTACTTTATTCTTTATTCCTTAAACACACTGAAACCATATCTGATAACTACATTTTAATCTGCCTTTAGCCGCCTGAAATATTTGGAAGCTCACATTTTTTTTATTTCTATTTTTAGAATCAACTTTTTCTATACCTATTCACCATTTAAGATTAACCCCACCCCCAAAACCTACACCCTACCGCTAGCCCGCACCCTTAACCCACCTGTCACTTTATCTACATCCCCATGCCAACCCGTCCTCCTTTTATTTTTCCCCCAAATTCACAAAGCGACTTTTTAAACTACCCCGCACCTCCTAACCCCCCCCCCCATCCTGACCCCAAATCTGAAACTTTCATCAACTTTGGCTTTTTCTCATTCTGAGTTAATCCTTGTATGAGATCCTACCGTTTTACTAGGCCCGGAAGAAAATCAAAAAATGGCCTGTTTTCCTCTTCACAGCCTCTTTTAAGTGCATCTGGACTTATCTACTTTTGAGCACCTTTTCCAACCTGCTCCCATGCAAAGTGTTTTTCTTCACTTTCTACAATTTCACCGAACCTTTTCAACGGAAACTTACCACCCGGACAATTGTATATCTTTTTCACGAAATTTTCTTTTCATTCAGTACGTTTTTTGACTAAAATTATTTTAATAATTTTTAAAAATAATTCTCATATTTTTCAAATATTTGAACTTTGGTTTTTTCGAAAGCCAACTTATCCATCTGTATTTCTCCTCTGATGATAAGATTTCGATCTTTGAAAAGCCTTGGCTTAAGGAAAGAAAAATAAACACTAGTTTATTACTGACTACCTTGCATTGAACAATTGAAATTTGAAATAAATTTGGACAATCGTCGCATATTTATCACTCTTTTTTCTTCTATCTCTCTCTCTCTCTCTCTCTCTATATATATATATATACTGTAAATAGTTTTAAATATTAAAGTGTTTTTGTACCTACAGACAATATCGTTTTAGGTTTTTACCCTCATCAGTACAGGAGTGGCAGTTGCAGGCGGTCGCATGGGATCAAACGCAGTTTGTAGATTCATCTATGCACATGAGAAATCGCCACAGACAGTAATCGGGAGGGGGGGCAAGCGTTATTGTTGTCGAAAGTGTTCGACGCTTGAGTGTAACTTTGCATAATCGCTAGTGACAAAAAACTTTATAATTCCAAACAGTGCTGTACTATCAAAACTATTAATCTTAACCCAAACACAGAAGCATATCTATATAAGCAATTCAATTCATGCAAATATATATTTATGAGCAAATATACATTCATTTTATCAACTACAGAAAACAACAAACAATAAATGTAGACTAAATAACATTGTTTGCATAACATTTAAGGACTAAACTAGTTCCATCTAACATTTGAAGTTATCTTGTCAGATTTTCAAAGTCAGGGTTAAATAGCAAGTTATCGGCCAAATGAATGTTTGATTCTGATCAACCAGTCATGTTTGAAAATTATTACTCTTTTATTTGACAGAAAAATTAAAATTTCAATCGCTTTCATCGTGTACATATACTATTCGATCATATAATAATTTCAGTAGCATACATTGCACGAACTTAACCGTTTTTTACAAATGGAAATTTCAAATTACATCTAAACTAGCTGGGTTTGTAAATATTCACATCCTTTTTTTTCATTTAGATTAAGATTAGATTT
This sequence comes from Sepiola atlantica, assembly GCA_963556195.1. Taxonomy (NCBI): domain Eukaryota; kingdom Metazoa; phylum Mollusca; class Cephalopoda; order Sepiida; family Sepiolidae; genus Sepiola; species Sepiola atlantica. The sequence continues at coordinate 59,678,813 of OY744529.1, read as the reverse complement.
TAAGAATTAAATGTAAGTACTTATTATTATAAGGTTATGTATGTATATCTCTATCTTTAAAGTAAAGTTTGTTTATATGTTTATATATTGTATGTACAGGATTCACCTTTAAATTAATTAACCTATCATTATGAATTTTTGAACACATCTGTTAAGTGTAAGGGATCTAAACGTGAGATACATTTAGTAAATAAAACTCACGATGTTGAAGAGTTCTTCTGATATAGACAAATAGAAATCCACTATGTCAAATTGTAGGAAAATACATTTGTTCTTATTTTCGATATTGTAAAACCAAGCGATTGCTTCGGCAGCATTCATCCATTGATTTAATTCTAGGTCTTTTTTTAAAATTTATTTGTGGATTCTAGATAGAATTGTTTTACTAATTCTTCCAATTTCTGGTTTGGTCGGATTAATTCATTTACCGAGATGTATACTGATATTTCCAAGGATGAAATCCACATCATTAAAAAATGTAGATCAGTTTTAATCAATAATGATGACCAATGGAGTAAAACAAATATGACAAACTCCTTTGATTTGGCCATGGATACCCTTGACTCTGCGAAGGAATCAGATTTTGTGAGGTTATTTATTTTATATACACTCACAAATATATTTGATAATACAGATATCGGCCTTTATAGAGATGATGGATTAGCGATAATAAGAGATTCCAACAAAGTCAAGGGAGAAAACTTCAAGAAAATTATACATATGGAAATGAAAAAACTAGGCCTAAAAGTAGAAGTACTGGCTAACATAAAAACAACAAACTTTCTAAACGTCACGTTAAACTTAAATAAAAAATACTTACGAACCATACCTAAAAGATAACGCCAATTCAATATACATAAACCCAAAGTCTAATCATCCCCCATCAATAATAAAACATATTCCGAATTCTATCGAATGCAGGCTTATCAATAATTCTAGCAACGAAAATGTTTTTAAAAAATCAAGCAACATTTACAATACAACTCTAAAAAATAGTGGTTAGCATAATACCGAAATTAAATATAAGAAACAGGACACCAATAATTATAATAAAATTAAAAATAAAATAAAAATAAATATAATCTATTAATACACCTCCCTATAACCAGATGCTAAAAACTAAACTGAACAAAAAACACTTCCCCGTAACCCCTGCATAAAATATTCAATAAAAATAACCTAAAACTGTCCTACAGCTGCTGCGAAAACCTAGAAATAATGATTAAGGCACACAATAACAAAATACTAAAAGAAAACAGCAGAGAGGAAGCAAAAATAACAAATTACATTAAAAAAGTGACAAGTATAGCAAAAATAACACTAAAAAGAACAAAAAATATAAACACTACAAATAGAAAAAAACAAAACCCTAATAGTAATCACTCGAATAGAAATGAAAAAGTTAGCAATGAAGAGAAAAGATGTAACTGCATAAATCGTACATTTTGTCGACTACAAAATAAATGCCTAACCAAAAGTATTGTTTACCAAGCCACAATATTTGCCAAGGAAAGACTGAATAACAAGAAGTACTATGTGTGTATGACCTCCCTAGATTTTAAAACCAGATATTATGACCACAAAAGCACATTTAAAAACAGAGAACGTCGAATGAAAACAGCACTAGCAAACCATTATTGGGAGCTCAAAGAAAATGGAAGCTCATTAATAATTGAATGGAAAATAATACGACAGGCAAGTACATGTAGAAATTTAGACGACCCGTGTAGATTATGTCTAAATGAGAAATTTGAAATTCTAAACTTTAAAGACCCCCAAAATCTATTAAACTGTAGAAGTGAGATAGCAAACAGCTGCCTACAGAGAATAAAATTTACCTCAGGCTAACAATACATAAATAAATAAATAAATAAACTAATAAATAAGTAAAAAAAAACTAAACTAAACTAAAACCTAACAACTTAAAAACTAAAACTTAAAATAGAAATACATGGAACCACGTGTTAAAATAAGTTCACCCATTATATTGACACAACAAAGAAACAGGATAGGCCACTCTATAGAAAACAGAACAATAGAACAGGAAATAGGAAGAAAAACTAATGGGACCTTTGTTCGTGAGAAGCCCAACGATTGGCTAAGAAAACAACAAATAACCTAATTGGTTAACTAGCTGGCCGTGTATATAAAAACACCCGACAAAGCTAACTCCATGCATTTTAGCCTGAAAGTTCCCCCCGGGGATTAAACGCGGGAGTCTCTGTGTAGCTTAATTGACATAAATATATTTTCATAACTAACTATATATATATATATATATATATATATATATATATATATATATATATATATATATATATATATAATGATAATAATCCAGGTAAAACATCTAAAGGGTAGTAATCCAAAGAATTCCAACCGTGTTTAAAAAAAGTGCTCAATATAAAATAGAGTTTTTATATATGATTATTTTTATTTACACAGATATGTACAAAATCTGCGTAGAAAACCCAAAACGATATCGTCTGTAGGTATGAAAACACTTTAATATTTAAAAGAAAAAAAGAAAAAAAAAATATATATATATACGTAGCTTTTTGTTATTGTTTTCACTGGCAATAAAAGCATAGCTTTTTTCTTAGTATTTTTCCACTTTCTAAGCGGTAAAGCACATTGCATTAAGTCGCCCTTTTTTAATAGGGTGTGTAATTATTTTTTTAATTTTATATATATATTCAATTATTAATTTTTACGTACATATAAAAGAAATACATGGACACGTGTTTCTGGTTATCAGCCGTCATCAGCATAACTACCCTGGGCAAGGATCGAACCTACGATATTACTATTTACAGTCTGGCGATTTGTCACAAGACCACAAACACCTTGTTTAATATATGTACGATTTTTTATTGCCATAATTGTACATAGTTTCTTGTTATTGCTTTTACTGGCGATAGAAGCCAGACTGCAAACAGTAATATCGTATATATATATATATATATATATATATATATATATATTCGAAGGTTCGAACCCCTATACAAAAATCATGTTTGACTCAGTAGTCGAGGCACATACTAATGTTCCACCACGCATTGTCTAGAAATAGGAAGTAAATTAACATCTAAATAGCAAACACGGCGGCTATCTAGCAAGCAGTCGGGAGTACTTAAATAGGCTGGGCTCAGAGTTATGCATTACGCAGAATGTTGTCAACTTAACTTTAAGTGCTCTATCTTGCGAGAGCTTTGAATAATTATTTATTTTATATATATATATATATAACTATAAATACTTGTTTTTATCTACATACGTATACGTTTCATCCTCACAGGAATCGTCAGTGTAGAGAAAGTTATTCATACCGGTCGCCGGATTTGAACCCCAGTACACGAGTCATGTTTCAAACTCAAATTCCAACGTCTTAGCCCACAACAACAACCCGGTAAATCAGCAAGATTAATCCCATTTAAATATAATATATCTATATATATATATACGTATAAATTTTTATTCATAAATTTTTATTTTATTTATACAAACATTGTTTGTATAAATAAAAATTTATAATTATATATATGTTTGTATAAATAAAAATAAAAATTTATAAATAAAAATTTATACGTATAAACAGCTCTACTTGTTATTGAGCACTTTTTATAAACACTTGAGTTTCAACGGATTTACATCTACAGAAACCAATACAATACATATACAATATATATAATAATAATAATAATAATAATAATAATAATAATAATAATAATAATAATAATAATAATAACAACAGCAACAACAGCAAATAACATCATCAAATTAGAAGTTTATTTCTTATGTCCTTAATTTGAGGACGATATGTTAACAGAGCCGATGCATATAAACTAACATGTCCTTGCATTTGGTAATAAATGACATTTTCACGAGATTAAGGAGAGGAAAAAACCTTTATTGGGACCATCACTCCACAAAAGAATCCTAATCTGACTCTCCCACCCAAAGCTAAACTCTGTTTCTGCTTTTTGTTTTTAATTTTGTGGCGATAATGATCGTATTAACTTCAACAATATACAATACACTATAATGATAGATTTAAATACTTTGTTTTTATAAGCAATGACTGTAAACACATTTGAGTCATAATTTTGTTTTGCTGAAAAGCAGGATATAGCTATTACGCACATATCTAATGCTCACAGAAGTGTTCAAGAAATAAAAGTTTACATTGAAATAACATAAAACGACATCGCATTGCAAATACTAATTAACATTTTATTTAAAGGAAGTTGGTTTCACTGTCCCAAAGGAGATAAGCTAATGTTTTTTAAACACATTTTTCGTTGTGACTGAAGTTGGTCAGAATTAGCTTCAGAGCACAAAAGCAGAAATGATCAAATTATGATTTTATACAAATCCCCCTTTGGTTTCTTTTGATAATCAGAAAAAAATAGTTGCTTATTCTGTGGAGGCGTTTCTATAGTTGGCCTTTTTAAAATACTTTCCCAAAGTCGTCAAAAAATGAAAATGTAAAAAAAATAAGACATTTATGAGATACTAGCACACAGAAATTAATGAGGACCCATGTTTACTTCTGTTCCAAGCCCTGAACCCTATATAACCATTTATATTCTTCTTATTTTTAATTTCTATAATTTTCCATTTTCAAGTTATAAATAAAATAAATAAAGTAAAACTTAGTCTTTATGTTTATCGTTGTCTGGAATGAATGCAGATGCCACGATATTATTTTTAAATCTGATACAAATTAAATACCACTATTAGATTACTTGAGCAAAGTTATTTGATCTCGATATAGGGTTTTGTTTTCAATTGCATCCATGGACGGACAGACAGAATGACAGAGAAACTACATTTATATTATACACAGACATGACAGAAGTAAATAGACACAAAAAATAGTTCATGTTTAAAGTTTGAAACATTGATGGTCATTTTCTTGTGTTCCCTCACCACAACCACCATACACCATCAAACGCTTCAGCGGGATGAAGTCCAGCTGTCTTAAGGGCCTATTGTAGGTATCTAACCACCTTTGTTTCGGCCATCATCTCGGCATTTTCCCATAGGCCTCCATCCAGAATTTCAAACAAATTAAATCAAATTGCACTGTATTGTTCCACGATGGTGTCATCGTTTACAAGCATTACATGCCAATACCAATGCAGACAACCCCCCCCCCCCATTTTGTCTGAAATCGGCATAATTTCGGACATGTCTGAATTTGGTTAGACCGGAAGTCCAACAAAACATCTTTGTCTGTTTCCTTCGTCAACGGCCAGCACTTGAACCTGTACAAAATTTGAAACATCGATATATTATACTAATTGCCATTTTTGTGTGTTCAGATATCAAATATATCATATATCACCATTTAACTTTGCCATTATTAGACAGCATTAGAGTTGTCGGAGTTTCAGAGGTGCCAAATTTAGGTCAATTGAAATTTGAAAGCATTCAAACTGCTGAAAGTCATTTCTGGTTTTAAATTTCTTAGCAAATCTTCATGCATTATAAAATTGAAAGTGTTGAAAGCTATTTACATCTAATGATTTTATAAATTAAGATTAAAACAACATTATTATGAGAAAAATAATTAAGCATTTTTTTAAATAATAATTTAATGATTAAAATTTAATACAGTAATTAAATTTAATTTTCAAAAACGTGTGGAAAAAGAAGTGGTCAAAACAAAACTGACACAATAATGATATAAAAAAGATTCGAGGGCAACACCGGATAGGTACAGCAAGTAATACATATACTCATAATACAATGTGTTGATTCATATAATATTAAAAAGATATAGAATAAAAACATAATATAGATATTTAATACTTCAAAAAAACATTTTATATTATATTTCTGAATTTTTTAGATGAGGATTGATAATTTGCATAATTTTGGTTATTCGGACTACATTTCTCATCTTGAGTGTTATCATCACAACGTTTCGGTCGCTGTAACCTCCGGCCTTCTTCAGGTGTATATCTTCGAACTCGGGAATATTTCTGTCAAACTCGTGGATCTAGACGAAATTTTGAACGGAACCCTTTATTTATTCCAGAGATAAAATGATTGAAGTTAATCGTGTAAGTGAGCGAATCATACTGATGAAGTTGATGGTTGGTGAGAAAATTTTTACAGGTAAATACCTGTAAAAATTTTCTCTGTTTATGCACCAAAATGTGACTTGAGTGAAGATGTGAAGGATGAATTTGATGAGACGCTTATTAAAGTAACTATTAATGTTAATGAGAAGAAAGTACTTGCTGTGAAAGGATATTTAAATGGTCATGTTGGAAAGACCCTGGTGATTTTGAAGGATTGTATGGAGGAAATGGATACAGTGATAGGGATGCAGAAGGAAAAAGAATTTTGGAATTTGGTCTTACCATTGAAATACACACTTTACAGCCAAAAGGAAAGCCATCTCATTACGTATGAATCTGACTCAAATAAATTATCTGCTGGTTAGAAAAAAAAGATAGAAAATGATGTGAAGAATTTGTGACGCAGTGCAAACCAGTTATTTGCAATTTCATGCTGAAGAAAGTTCATGAGGCCATTTTCATGAAGTGATGTAAAAGTGGTACCTGGTGAAGAATTTGTTGTGGATTATGAGTTATCTCTCTTGGATCATTTTGGAGATAAGAGTGATCTCCCTTTGTTCATGGTTTGACTATTTAGGTTGAATCTGATAGGAAGTGGAACTCTTCGGTCTCTAAGACGAAAAGAGATAGTTTTGTAGATATTGACGAACGTGGCAATCTTTGACAATTGCTAGCAGATGGAGACCCAGTGTAGGATATTTAATATTGTTTCGTGTTCTACACATTGCCAAATATACTGCGTCTCAAGATGACAAGTCAAGCTTTAAAATCGCCACCAGCCTTGGAAAACAGAGATTGCAGATGTGAAAATGTGAACCAAAAATTTCATGGGGAGTAAGTGCCAAAAACACTTTACAAAATAATGGTGGTATTAGTCCAAATCAATTAGTACTTGGAGTTAACCCTAACCTTCGTCAATTTTAGAGGATGAACATCCAGCTATAGAGAGTTCATCTAGTGATATTATACATCAGAACATGAAAGCTTTATACAGTGCGAGACAAAACTATATTGCAGCTGAGTCAAGTGAAAGAATCAGGAGAGCAGTTAGACATAAGGTTCGTACTTATTCAGATGTGGTGTATGATAATGGTGATAAAGTTTATTATCACAGGAAAAATTTTCAAGGTTGGAAAGGTCCTGTAGTGATCTGCAGGACCTTTCCAACCTTGAAAATTTTTGAAAAAGGGAAAGAAGGAAAAACTGTATTGGTACACCATGGAAGAGCTTATTATCGTGTTCATCCATGCCAATGAATGAAATTAAAGGATAGTAGTAATATGTATCAGGCCGAAAGGAGATCAGAATATAAGACTGGAGATAAAGAACCACCCATGAATGCTCTGGATGTGGATGAAGAGGATGATAGTCTTAAATATTCTGCACCAGATGAAATTGATTTACAGAAGGAAAATAATCTGATGTAAATAACAGAGTAAAACCAATACGAAATTCTTTTATTGAGTACAAAATGAGGAATGAAAAGGAGTGGAAGCAAACTAAAGTATTAAGCATACAGCTTAAGCAAACTGGAAAGTATGGAGATGAAGAACCAATATGTGTTAATTAGGACTATATTGACGAATCGAAGGAACTACCTCATCCAGAAAATGCTGTACTGCTAATCGCAGATCTAGAAATGTCTCAGGATGTTGTGGATTCTAAGAAGAGAGAGAGTTGAATAACTTGATTAATAATGAGGTATTTGAAGTAGTTCCCTTTGAAAAACAAGCTACACTATCTTCTCGCTGAAAAATATATAGATAGCGAGAAGAAACTAAGACAAGATTAGTGACCCATGGCTTTGAAGAGGAAACTAGTAAACTTAGGAAAGATTCTCCCACCTGCAGTAGAGAGTGTCTACACTTGATATTTTCTATAGCAGCCTTGATGTTCTGGCGGGTGCAATCTATTGATATAACAGCAGCATTTTTACAAGGGGGCCCTTTCACCAGACAGGTATTTCTGTGTCCACCTCGTGATGTCTGTCCAAAGAATGAGGTTTGGCGGCTTAAAAGATGCATCCACGGATTGAATGATGCACCTAGATATTGGTACAAAAGAGCCAAAGAAGTATTTTTACAGCTAGAAGGAACAATTAGTTCGCATGACAATGCCTTATTTAAGTGGTATAGAAGTATATGAAACGGGTGTTATGAGCAATACAGAAAACATCCAACTGTGAAAATGCTACAAGAGACAAACAAGGCACTGCCCTAAATTGAAGGTGAAGAAAATTGTGCTAACATTCCCTAATTTAGGTAATCCGAAGAAAATGAGTCTTGACATATTCAGATGCTACATATGCTAGCCTAGAAAGATGGATCATCTCAAGGTGGGATCATTATTTTCATTCAAGGCAAAAACAAGAAGGTGGCACCTATTAGCTGTCAATCTAAAAAGTTGGAAAGAATAACAACAAGTCTGTTAGCATCTGAAACTTTGGCATGAAGTGAAGCAGCGGATGCAGGATTCTTGGTCTCTCTTTGGTGCAAGAAACTTTTGGTATGACTGTGTTGCCACCAGTAAAATTCTATACAGATAATAGATCATTGACTAATGCTTTGGGCACTACAAACATTGTTAGTGACAGGAGACTAATACTGAACATAGTAAGACTGAGAGAGATGGTGTCAGAAGGTAAAATCGAGGTATTTTGGATAAATGGGAGAATGCAATTGTCAGATTCCTTAACAAGAGGCCCTTCTACCCTCAAATTGTTAGAAGTACTTGATACAGCTAAACTTAAAGAAAAACAAAAACAAACTACTAGATAGAAAGTGGAACTCTTCAGTCTCTATGACGAAAAGAGATTGTGTTGTTGTATTGATTATATAGACGAACGTGACAAGTTTTGACACTTGTGACACAGCACAAACCGGTTATTTGCAATTTCACAGAGTAATTACAGATACTTGAAGTTGATGCATCGTGCCTTAAAAATGACTGAGAGAATAATTGAGCAGCAAATAAGAGATGAGAGAAGCATAGATGAAATGCCGTTTTGTTTTATGCTTGATCAAAGTACCACGGTGCTATATTTATCCTGAGACAATTGCAAGAGAAGTACCTTGATAAGAAGAAGAACCTATATTTTTATTTTGTGGATCTGGAAAAAAGCTTTTGACAGAGTTCAAAGAGATGTTGTCTAGTGGGCATTGCATACACTAAGGGCAAACGAGTCGCTAATGAAGGCTGTTCAAGTAATGCAGAAAAATGTTCAAAGTCGTGTTAGAACAAATAGCCCAATTAGTGACAGCTGTAATGTAAAAGTAGGAGTACATCAGGGTTCTGTACTAAGTTTGTTGCTTTTCATCTAGAAAGTTTCATACAGGTTGCCCAGTAGAGATGCTGAATGCAAATGATTTAGTACTTGCCTATGAAACAATGGAAGAGCTTCTTGTTAAGTTAAAAACTTGGAGGAATGCTATAAAAAGTAAAGGTCTGAGAGTGAGTGTCACCAAGACCGAAGTAGTGATCAGTTGTTGTAGTGTTGGAAATCCCACAGAAAGAGGAAAGTTGCCTGCTCAGTTTGTTGAAAGGGAATCGGGTGGAACTCAATTTTTTGTGGCACTTGTAAGGATTGGGTAAACAAGTAGTGCAGTGGAATTAATGGTAAGTTGAGAGATGATAACCAGTTTGTGTGCAAGAAGAGTAAGACAATGGAGACAGATGATAACTCAAATGTGGAGAAAATATATTTGGATGGTGAAGTTATTGAGGCTGTTCAGAAGTTTTGTTACCTCGCTGGTACTATTGCAATACAGAGAGGATTAGGTGTTAGTGTGATTGCAATAATTAGGAGTGATGAAAAAAGTTCAAGGAACTTCTACCATTACTAACCAGCAGAGCGTTACCATTTTCAACCAAGGGAAAAATCTATCAGACATGTGTATGCAGTTTGATGATGTATGGAAGTTAAACCTGGTCAATGAAGGTTGAGTACATGCGTTGTATGGAGAGAAATGATATGAGAATGATAAAAACAGGCTAATATTTGATTAGCTCAGAGGAAGATTAAATTTCGACAGTATAGGGAGATGTATGCTAAACAAGAGACTTGGTATGGCGACATTGAAAGATGGATAACAGATGTTAAGTTAGGAATGTAGAATAATTGAGGTAGCAGAGTCAGCTCACAGAGGAAGGCCAAGGAAGACATAGGAAGCAGTGATAAGGATGGACTTGAGAGAAAGAGGGACAAATAAAGTCCTGGTCAGTTTGGAAGTCAATTTCTAAAAGCCGTCCAACGCATTCCAGCCTGTAAAACTGACGTTAAACTCATGATGATGATGATGATGATGATGATGATGATGATGATGATGCTTTTATTGCTGACTGTCATGTTTCCGGGGGTAAATAAGACTTGTACACGATTCGAACGTGTGTCTCCAAACGATACCTGGATTATGTGATCCTTCAAACAGAGACATAGGTTCGAATCCTCATTTTTTACTTTGATTATTCCCAGCCCTGTGAACTAAAATTAACCATTATATATTGGTATTACCCACGCAAATATGATCAGCAGAAACAACAAAAAAACAGAATGATACATAAAATGTTAATCTATGTATAGATGTATATCTACAAGATTAGTGATGATGAATGAACATGGATATCTTATCTGATATCAGCACTGCAAAATTGGGTCAGAAAACCTATTTTTATGCTTGCCTCAATTTTTTGTAAACCAGTTTAAGAATAAAAGATTCAGTGTAAGTTATCAGCTCATATGAGCGTATTTATCTTGTTGGTGAAATAATGAGAAGTTATCATATGATTTGAATTGAATAGATGTAAAATGTATTCCTTTTTATCTACATGTGGCATAAAATAAATTAGTGTTCTTCATTTCGAACCTTCTCTTGGTTACTTGCTTGCTTTCCACTACAGCAAGTGTGACACAAGGTCATAAGGTGAAGAAAGCCAGCTCCTTCGAGGGAGTACTCTGGTTGAGTACAAAAATAGCCATGAACGGATCCATTGGCATTTCCCGGTGGGGGTACCTCAGGTAATTGGCAGTAATCCCATCCCCCAACCCTCAAGAGAGGAGTAATGCATGGAAAGGTGCACATCCTAAGACAAAGATCGACTATACATAATCTTGACAAAGAAGTCTAGTACTGTCATAGCAGTCTCTAGGTTGTCAGATTGATTGTCAAGGACAAATCATCGGCAAGTATGAAAACGCTGTGCTAGTATGATCTGTTCTGTTAGTTTTCACCTACTGTCCTGCTGATGCTGTTGTTGTTAAATGAGTCGGACGTCTGCACAGAACCCATGAAGATCTTGCCTCAGGATTGTCTGGTCAGCATAAAGTCCTCCTCCTCAGTCACAGGTTTGTTAAATCAGCAAGACTGAACGGTTGCATATGAAGTCGGGAAAGGTTTGGCCCATAACACATAAAGAAATGGCGGTTGCACATACACAGAAGTTACATAGCCACTCTCACTCCATTGATTTGCGGTTTGATACCTGACACGTCTTTGCTTCCCACACACAGAGGCAGAGACTACCAACCTCTGTTCATAGAAATACCATTCGATATTAGGCACATGGAGGAAGAAAGGAAAGTTATTTGCAAAAGGTGGTATGAAAACGAGTTCTTGTTCAGAAAGTTTGTTGTGAATGTCTTACAAGGAGAGAACCAGTGATTGAGGTTTAGTCGAGCTCTTTCCATAGAACTAACAATAGAGTTGAAAAAGACTAGCAACGCCTTTTCTGTGAGAAAGGGCCTCTAGAGAAGAGTTTTGAGGATATCCAATAAATTGTGTTGAAACAACTAAAAGCAGTATCAGTTAGGGGGCGGCTCGAGTGGTATAATGGATACCGATTGTGACTATGGAATTGTCTATGACGTGTTCAAATCCAATTAGATCTGTTGTATTACACTGTAATAGTGTTGAGGACTGTCTTAACAAACTTCTTCAGCTATGAGAAAATAATCAACTTGTGTCCAATAGATATTTCGTTTCACATTAAATAATGCAAAAAAAGTTCTTTTGATGGTGAAACATCTATGAAGTTCATGTGGCATGATGCCTGCTCACTCATTGTGACCAGAACTTTTAATCCCAAGAGGCCAGTGTCGTTCTCCAGAAGAGTCTTGATTGTAATATAAGATCTCCCAGCCCATCGCTTGACCTCTTGGAACCACAGAAGAACTTTTCCATCAGGTTCATCATGTCGATATACATATTTAGTCAAAAGTCAGCGTTGAACAACTGCAGATAAGTGTGGAAGGCAACCATACAGTATTTTGTTTGTTACATGATCTTGCCACGATATTTTGTAGATGATGCATAACATTTTGGCGTGTGATCCATCAAGTGTCTTAGATCGAGCAGCGTTTAGTGTCCCAAAGTCTGATCTGTAGAATAAAGTGGATTCGGTCGATGCCTTGAAAACTTGAAAAAATGTTGACATGCTTTAAAATCAATCAATAACTTCTGTATTTGAAGACTTCCAGTACTATGTCCAGAAAATAAAAATATATTTACCAGAGGGTGGCAGCTTCTCAAATAAACTATTTTGAAGGAAATAAAATACAGTTGCAGTTAAGTAAATAACAGACCCTTTTTATTTACAGAATAAGTCCAATTATTAATAAAATTAATTAAGTCTCATTAATAATAAATTAAGTCCCATTAATAATAAAATTAATAATATTATTACTAATGTTTTATAATATTATTTCTAATGTTTGTTTTTTACAATTAATCGAATATTTATTGAAATCAAAAAGGCAGTAGCATAAAATAAAATCTTCAGAAATTAAATTCACCAGAATGCATTTCGGTTTATTGGTAACGAAGTCAGACACTTTTAATCTGTGCTTAATAGTTAACAAAATTAATGAATTACTTTGTGGCCTTGTGACATTTGAAAGGAATTCGAAAGCATTTTAATTTTCTGATCTTGAACAGTCTAAGGCTTACAGTCCTCATTCAATTCCTATTGTCGTTCTCAAACGTTGTACTTCTGTTCTTCCTGATTTTCCTTTGAAAACTGATCTGTCTCTTGATTCTGTTATTATCACTCCAAAGATGGTTGCTAGAGTTCTTTCTGATCCTGATAAGTCTAAGGCTTCCAGTCCTGATTCAATTCCTGTTGTTCTCAAGTGTTGTGCTCCTGAACTTTCTTCTATCCTCTCTAAATTATTCAATCTCTGTTTGTCTCAGCCCTGTTTTCCTTCTTGTTGGAAAGAGTCCTCTATTGACCCTATCTTTAAAAATGTCAGTGATCGGCCTGACTCAACTAAGTATCGTCCTGTTCGTCTTCTCTCTGTTATTAGCAAAGTTTTTGAAAGCTTGTTCATTTTCTGGAAAGTCTGGGCCTCTTTAGTGGTGTTCAGTATTGCTTTTGTCGTTTTCTTCAACTGCTGATTATTTAACTGTTGTAATTGAGTGGATCTATCGGTTTATGGATAATTCAGGAGAGTGGAGAGCCATTGTGCTTTACATTTCGAAGGCGTTCAATACAATGTTGCTTCTGGGCTTCTGCACAAACTTCAAGGTTATGGTATTGGTGGTAAGGTTTTTGCACATTATTGGGTCTTTTCATTTTTATTGAAGCTTGCGAGTAACTTTCGACGGTGTCTCTTCATTATCTTTTCCTATCAATTCTGGTGTTCTTCAGGGCTCTATTCTAGGCCATACACTGTTTCTTCTCTATATAAATGATCTTCCAAAGAATATTATTCAGAAAATTAACATCTATGCTGATGATACCACTCTCTATTCTGGTGTTGCCTCTCGCATATCTCTCTTGGATCAGTTGAAATATGAAGCTGATTTAAAAGTTGACCTCAGTTCAGTTGTGGATTGGGGATTCGAAATGGCTTGTTTCGTTTACTCCTGTTAAGACTAAGCTTGTGTTTTTCAATCGTCGGCATGTCCCTTTTCTTCCTGAAACTTCTTGGTCTTTCTTTCTCATCAAATCTTTCTTGGAGTTCATACATTAGATCCATTGCTCTTTCTGCTTCTCGTAAAGTCGGTTCTCTCTATCGCTCCAAACACTTTCTCACACCTGAAGCTATTTCTACAGACCATGTATGGAGTACTATAGTCATATTTGGAGTGGCGAATCTCTGTCTCATTTGAGGGTTCTTGATATGGTGCAGAAATATATCTGTAATTTGATTGGCCCCATCCTTTCTTCTTCTCTGCACCCTCTCTCTCTCTCTCTCACAGACGTGATGTTGCTTCTCTTAGTCTTTTCTATAAATACTATTATGGCATGTGTTCTTCAGAATTGTCTTATCTATTTTTCGCTTTCTTTGTTCCAGCTCGTTTGACTTGTTGGTCTAGTGATCTCCATCAATTCGCTGCTTTGATACCTCATTGTAATACAGCTTCTTATTCCAGTAGCAGGCTTGTGGAACTCTCTTTCTGCTGACTGTTTTCCCCCTACCTATAGCCTTGGTCTTTTCAAGACTAAGGTCAATAGGCATCTCCTGTATTTATAATGATCATCTTTTGTTCTTGTTAGCTCCTTACATCAAGTAGCTTCACGCCTTGTCTGGAGCGATTGCCATAAAAATTACTTTCAAAATCCTATTAAAAAATATGAAATTGAAGACTCCCGGGCAACGCCGGGTAGGGAAGCTAGTTAAATATAAATAATAAGACCCCTTAAGCTGAAGGCTTAAATCTTAAACATTTTCTAGAATCAAAATCTCTTATTTTGAATAATTCTCTTTTAGGTTTGCAGATCTTATCCTCAGCTGTGTACGAAGGGGGTCACTGTACGTTTCATTAAAAAAAAGAACACCCACCACAAAACTTTTGCGATTTGGACATTTCTGAATGTAGACCTGTTGTGGCTGGTTGCAAAAAGGCTTTAATAATAGTTCAAGCTTCTGGATTCCAAAAATGTAATGGCCAAAAAATGGAAATGTAGAATTTTGCACCATTAGACAAATATGTGTGTCAACAGTTAGGCAGCATCACAAAAATCGATGTAAATATATAAATTATTTTCAAGAATCCAAGTAAAAACAACATCATAGATAAAAAAAAACACGGAAAATGTCACAGGAAACACGAAACAAGATAAAAAGAAACAGTGCAATGTTAGCACTGTTTCTGCATGTTTCTTTAATAGATAAGTCAACTGTTGAACTCTAATATTTTTATGTTAATATTAGGTAGGGACAAGAACTCTAATCGTAAGTGATTTTAATACTTTCCATTATAAATTAATTGTGACTTTTTATTGTGACTTTAGTTCGAAGTCAAAATTAAAAAATAATTCTGTGATTTTTTCCCTGTAACTTTATTACCGGTCACGATTTTCAAAGAACTTAAAAAAAATCTTGACAGACCAGATGTCTTTAGATCACCAAAGTTAAGCGAGCTTTGTCAGTGCAAGATGGGTGGCTATTTGGAAATATCAGGTGCTGAATGTAAAAAGATGGAAACATGTCCCTGAAAAAAGTAACATCATCAAAATCGGATTGTGGTCTGACAACCGTGAAATAGAGTTTATTCTCAAAATAATGTCTATATTCTTCATGTGAGATTGTAGTTCACGACGTACATGTATAGATGAACATTATCTTCTCAAAACAGACGAGAGGGCAGCAAATACTCTGGCACCAACTCTGCACATTTCTACTTACTGAACCACTTAGCAGCCATTATCACCTTCCTCACTCACTCCAGTCAGATATTATTGTATGCTTTTCCATTGTGTTTATTTCCCCTTTTTGTAGTTTTTTTTTACTCGTGAGGACAGATTCTTCTGAAAATGTGAATTATCCTTGTCTATAAAGATTATCACCAAAGTATATGTGCGAAGGAAAACTTTCAAAATGTACGATTGGATAAAAAGAAATAAAATCTAGTCAGCGTACGTTTCTTAATAGCAAATTATTTGAGCATACCGATCTATAATACCAATAACGGACAAGTGACAAATCGTATTATGTTAAAGGTCATTGAATTGTAAAAATCAACTACATGCACTTCCATGTTCCTTAGTTATCTGAGCAGTGCAGTGACATCTGTGGAATTATTTTGCTAAACGATTTAGATTTCTTCATTATTTTGTCAACAATCTTACATAGCATTCTCCTCTAAAGTTTAATAACTAGAAATGGCAGTGAAACAGAGTTTGATATCTAAAAAACAAACTTATGACTTTTGTATTACTTGGATTATTCAAACTACTCTTCTCATCTTGGATGTTATTCAAACAACGTTTCAACCGATGTAACCTCCGACCTTCTTCAGGTGCAGCTTTTCGAACTCGTAAATCTTTACATTGAACTTGGGAATCTATACAGGGTTTCAAACTGAACACCTTATTTAATCTACGGAGCCATGACTGGGTAGGAGTGTTAAGTAAGTAAATTTTATTTTATTGTTAATTAGTATCTCCTGTAGGTAGGATTGAACTTTCAACCGCCAGAAGATTGTTACTTAGAACAGGTCATAACTCAATGCCTCAAATTTTTTTACATTTTTCGTTGCTGTTTAAAATAGAATACTGGAAATATCGTAGTAATTTTATTCTTTTTTAATCGTTTTGTTATTCTTAGGATTTTTTCAGGTCAATTCTTGGAATTTTCTAAATATTTGAGTGACAGCATTGTTATTAACACTCAAGACAAGATGTTATTCCTAAATATTTGAGTGACAGCATTGTTATTAACACTCAAAACAAGATGTTATTCCTAAATATTTGAGTGACAGCATTGTTATTAACACTCAAAACAAGATGTTATTCCTAAATATTTGAGTGACAGGATTGTTATTAACACTCAAAACAAGATGTTATTTCTAAATATTTGAGTGACAGCATTGTTATTAACACTCAAAACAAGATGTTATTTCTAAATATTTGAGTGACAGCATTGTTATTAACACTCAAAACAAGATGTTATTTCTAAATATTTGAGTGACAGCATTGTTATTAACACTCAAAATAATATGTTATTTCTAAATATTTGAGTGACAGCATTGTTATTAACACTCAAAAAAATATGTTATTTCTAAATATTTGAGTGACAGCATTGTTATTAACACTCAAAACAAGATGTTATTTCTAAATATTTGAGTGACAGCATTGTTATTAACACTCAAAACAAGATGTTATTTCTAAATATTTGAGTGACAGCATTGTTATTAACACTCAAAACAATATGTTATTTCTAAATATTTGAGTGACAGCATTGTTATTAACACTCAAAACAAGATGTTATTTCTAAATA
Organism: Sepiola atlantica; assembly: GCA_963556195.1. Taxonomy (NCBI): domain Eukaryota; kingdom Metazoa; phylum Mollusca; class Cephalopoda; order Sepiida; family Sepiolidae; genus Sepiola; species Sepiola atlantica. The sequence continues at coordinate 59,661,503 of OY744529.1, read as the reverse complement.
TTTGAGTGACAGCATTGTTATTAACACTCAAAATAATATGTTATTTCTAAATATTTGAGTGACAGCATTGTTATTAACACTCAAAACAAGATGTTATTTCTAAATATTTGAGTGACAGCATTGTTATTAACGTTCAAAACAAGATGTTATTTCTAAATATTTGAGTGACAGCATTGTTATTAACACACAGAACAAGATGTTATTTCTAAATATTTGAGTGACAGCATTGTTATTAACACTCAAAATAATATGTTATTTCTAAATATTTGAGTGACAGCATTGTTATTAACACTCAAAACAAGATGTTATTTCTAAATATTTGAGTGACAGCATTGTTATTAACACTCAAAACAAGATGTTATTTCTAAATATTTGAGTGACAGCATTGTTATTAACACTCAAAACAATATGTTATTTCTAAATATTTGAGTGACAGCATTGTTATTAACACTCAAAACAAGATGTTATTTCTAAATATTTGAGTGACAGCATTGTTATTAACACTCAAAACAAGATGTTATTTCTAAATATTTGAGTGACAGCATTGTTATTAACACTCAAAACAAGATGTTATTTCTAAATATTTGAGTGACAGCATTGTTATTAACACTCAAAACAATATGTTATTTCTAAATATTTGAGTGACAGCATTGTTATTAACACTCAAAACAATATGTTATTTCTAAATATTTGAGTAACAGCATTGTTATTAACACTCAAAACAATATGTTATTTCTAAATATTTGAGTGACAGCATTGTTATTAACACTCAAAACAATATGTTATTTCTAAATATTTGAGTGACAGCATTGTTATTAACACTCAAAACAATATGTTATTTCTAAATATTTGAGTGACAGCATTGTTATTAACACTCAAAACAAGATGTTATTTCTAAATATTTGAGTGACAGCATTGTTATTAACACTCAAAACAATATGTTATTTCTAAATATTTGAGTGACAGCATTGTTATTAACACTCAAAACAATATGTTATTTCTAAATATTTGAGTGACAGCATTGTTATTAACACTCAAAACAAAATGTTATTTCTAAATATTTGAGTGACAGCATTGTTATTAACACTCAAAACAAAATGTTATTTCTAAATATTTGAGTGACAGCATTGTTATTAACACTCAAAACAATATGTTATTTCTAAATATTTGAGTGACAGCATTGTTATTAACACTCAAAACAAATGGTTATTTCTAAATATTTGAGTGACAGCATTGTTATTAACACTCAAAACAAAATGTTATTTCTAAATATTTGAGTGACAGCATTGTTATTAACACTCAAAACAAAATGTTATTTCTAAATATTTGAGTGACTGCATTGTTATTAACACTCAAAACAAGATGTTATTTTGCTTTTATAACCGACGATCAAATTTAATTTTTTTTTTTTAAATTAAAATTTGTAAATGTTTAATTGATCTAAAAAAATCAGGTTCATATGTTTACCATTCAAAAAACTAGGTTCGGTGAGGCGTGTGCAGAGTAAATTATTATATATTGGTCGGCTCAATTAAAAGTAGCGAAATACTAGTCAACAAGAAGAATATAAGTAAGAATGAGGTAGTTGAAGTAAGTATATCATTGTGTACTTGTTTGAGATTATTTACATGAACATTGAATCAGATAAGAAGCAACAAAAATACTTTGATTAGAAAGCAACATATTCAGCATATAGCACACAAAATATCGTGGCTGAGAGATCATCGGGCTACTTTTAAGTGGACACGCTGAAGAACAAGGTTAACAAACTTTTAAAATCATGAAATGTGGAATGAGTATAATCAACTCATAACTTATGGTAGGGTTTGGAGGATTTGCTGCTACTGTGTTGCTCTCGTTGCTCACACAAAAGCCTATTTATAAATGAATTACACTTAGGCTTTGATTTAAAAAATAAAGAAAAAATTATTTAGCTTTTTATACATTTTTATTGTCCAAAAATTATCATAGTAGCCCTCTAGAGCGACCTACTATGATAATACATTATATAATGCATTATCATACAACATTATTATACCCGCACACAAGACACATAAACATCCCTCAGAACAGAAAAAAGATGACTAGGAACCGCTGCAATAATCAGTGGCACTTTTGCATTTTCTCACACCAGACAGCAGCAAGATCGTACGATAAAACGTCTGTTCTTGGAGTTATCTTTGGTCTACATGTTTTTAATGTTTTTTTATTTTGACAAAATATAGTCCTCAAGCATACTGGCAACCATATTACCAAGAACTTCTGGCACTGGCTTAACATTAGCAGGAAACATAAAACATGTTACAGTTGTATCATACATATGTTACAGCCCAGTTTTAGAGGTCAAACAAATCAAGGTTTATTAGTTAAAAACGAAAAATACAGATTGACATAGGATTATCATAGTAGCCCTCAATGTCAAAGTAACGCCGATTGACGGTAGTAGTCTACTGCAGTGGATTCAATAAAGGGCTTCAGTTCAAAGTTTCTGAAAGGTTACCAACTACAATAAAAGGTACTTAAAGAAGACCAGAGAATATAATGGCCGAAATACTATGAACATAACAAAAACGAATATAAGGAAAACAGCCAAACATGTAAATCATCTATATACTATTAACATTTATAGGGCTTTCAGAGTGTGTCTCTTCGTATGCAAATAGAAACATGTGATTGGTTGACAAAAAAGGAATAGGCAGAGTACACATTACTAAGTAGTAGTTTTTATCATGTCAATACTCAAGTTCGAATCTCACATAAGTTTAAAGGATTTTTTAAAAACTAGATACGTGTTTTATAAATTTAAAGAAATCAACATAGCATAATAACATAAAAAACATTACATAAATATTCTTTCAAACTAAGTGACCCTTTTATTTTGATAATCCACAAAAAGTAGACATAAAGGGTCCCTATGTACTTGCCTCCCCACGAGATAAAAAATTAGACATAAGATCGGTTTTTAATGTGGGGGAAATCCAGTTCCCCAAAAAGAGGCACTCTGGATTGAGACAAAAATTAAAATTTACTCAAACTAGAAGGATTTCTTCTTCACTGACCGACAACAGAACAAATGAAGTGTAATATCAGAACAGATAATACACTTTGCTCCTAAAGGGTATCCAGCATTAGTTCAAAGTGAATTTTTTTGCTTAAAAGCATGATTTCTAATTCGATTTTCATTATTCTTTGGGCAATCCACATGCCTTAAAGTTCTGTATAAAAAAAACTGTTTCATCACACCGTTCATTGACATCAAGGCAAAATTTTGTTAGAACCACGAATAAGATGTAAAAATATTTTTTATTAAAAAATTTTTTTTGTCTTAAATTTTTCGGATAAAATGTCCTTCCTCAGAGACGAGAGTTGTGTCATCATATTAGTAAAAGTATTACCTTTTTTATAATTAGTAAAGTTCTCAATAACAAAAAAAACTTTATTGATAATAAAATAGGTAATAGTTTTATTCAAAATTTGTCACTTAATAAACAAACAAACAAACAAACAAAACAAACCAACAATCGACAACAACAAATTCTTTTTATTGACACCCATTTTTCTTTCTGTTTTTCTAACACATTTACGGATACCTGTCTTAAGATCACTTATTTATATTTGCATTTCTACACCCATTCCTTATTGGCACTGCTTGTTTGATATTATTAAACTGTGCTATTGTTCAGAAGAGCTGGAGAAACATACAAGATTCTAAATTAATTTGACTATCTGTAACTCTGAAAGTCTCATGTCTCTACATAAATGCTTGTAAGACAGCATTTCATGCATAGTCTTTATTAACGTCCTGTATACAAGATTATGTCACTTCATTACAATATGAAGGGATCCAATATTCATTTTATATTCTACAATGTAAATAAAACTTATCAGTTGACAAGCATCGCCATATTTAATGATAGCAGCAATCATACAAGCGTTTCTTATGGGAACCTTATTAACTTTCCGATCGTTGTTGCAAGAGATAATTTATTGAAGAGAAAGGTTATTAATGTTCTTAAAGTCGCAATCCATGGTGCAGTATAATCCAATTCAGTTCAATAGAATTGCAAGTATACAAGCCAAAACAAAAACACGAATTAATATACAAAAAAGAACAAAAAAAAGTATTAGCAATCATAAGATATGCTACAGCAGAAAAATGATGGCCCTTCTTTAATTCAATAATAAATGGTACATAAATCTTGCAAATAACAACAAATGGTATTAAATCAATAAAAAGTTATGGAAAACCCAAATAAGCTATAATGGGTTTCCATCTCTCCGGAACCATAGCCGATTCTAATAATAATCCCTGCAACTCATTGGCAATGCATTTTTAATCTGCTCAACGGCAGTGAATGTTGATTTTACATATTGAGTCTTGATTGACCAAAAGATCAAATAAGCGGTTTTCTTTCAATCAATCTTCACTTTCAAATCCTGTGTGTAGTATAAAACCACAAACACAGCGTTTTTCTTTTTCTTTTCCTGTTTCTTTCAGACAACACATAAACGTACGTAACAATCCAGCCTAAACCCTTTGAGGTTCTGAAGGGCCTGGAAAGATGCAACAAGAGACTTTCACAGTCTACTAAACACAGCGTCAGAATATACACACTGTTAATGGAACACTTTTACACAGAAGTTAGTACATACCTTCTCTCACTAACAATACAGATACGCTAATATACACACGCATATTCATGTCTATCATATTTAGACATACGCCAGCCGAAATGAACAAGTCTGCTAAATTTCACTCAACACGAAAAACAACTCTTTCACTTAGGAACGTTCTCTGGACAGTTTGAATTCTTTATCTTTTGTCGTCTTAACGAAGTTGTGAATAACTTTTTTTTTATTTCGTATGGATAAACTTTGTCATTCTTTCTTTTGTATTATTAGACTGAGCTAGCGTTCAGGACATTTTGTAACTAAAAAAGTCTGATTTTCATAAATAAATGTTTGAAACATGGTCTAGTAATGAAAGTGTTGGTAAAGAGATATTTTATACATATGTTATGATTTAAATTTCTGGTGAAGTTACCAAAAATACATGATGTCAGAAAAAATGCAACACGAAATGAGAACAATCTACCCGAGTTGATTAAATAAAAAGTACACTTCAAGATCCCCAAAATGTTACCAACAATAACTGAAATGGCATCTGAAAAGGTCTGGAGAGTATGATAAAAACGTTATCGACATAACAGCCATGATGAAAACAACAGTCCGAATCATAACTAAAAATCAACACTCCATCTCAAAAAGCTTGCGAGTGCAATGGCTGAAAGATATTTTATATAACAACCCTTGAATCATATTAATGATGTAAATAAAAACAATAGATATTTAAGAAATATCAGCAACTTGATATTATTTGATAGAAAAATTACTCTGAAATCGACTGAACATGAACCAGTTTGTTAACTGTGATAAGCCATGTTGAAATTATCTCCCTTGAAGAAGAACTCTCTAGTATATTTTTATTATTATCATCAATGCGATCAATATTTAAGGTATAACATTTTGATATTTTTTTTCACTTTATTTCAGAAAATAATTATAAAAAGTTATCTAATGTCTGTGCAAAATTATTGTAAGGTGAATGTCGCTTTGTATGCCATATTGTGTTCTCATGTTTTATTATGTATATAAAAATATGCTATGGAAATTTCCTGTTCGTACGTACATTATCGCCCTCCACCTATTTTTAAAAGATGAGGTCGCCCGATCGCCGAAGATGCTATGCAAAAAAAAAAGTAATTTTTAACATTTCATCTGATGTCGCTTCAGTGTTGAGTGTGAAACTCAAAGCGAAATACACTTTCTTGGCCTACAGGCTAGGATCAAAATGTAGTATCTGTTTTATCTAAAGATGGTATAATAATAATGCGGGATCTTCATTCACACTAGATGTCTATAGAATGCATGGCAACAATATATAACAGATGAAGGATACAACTGTGGAATTTTCACAGGTCCCGCTAGCTAATACATATTAGGAGAATAATAATTACATTTCTAAAAGTTATAATGTTGTGGAAAAGATTAATTAAGTTAAAGGCATCAGCGACCCTGTTAGAAATGACCAATTTCGTCTTTTCAAAAATCACTGAAATTTATGTTATTACCAATTATTTTTCTTCTTTGTTTTTGTCTTTTATTTATGGCTATTTTTGTTTGGTGCATCCAAGGATTTACGGAATGGATACTTCTAAAGTCATATATATCAACACTTTCAAGCTGACAAATAGACAATATTTTGATAAAAACGAAACAAGCAGAATACATTCTTATAACAAGAGCATAAGTCAATTGCGAGACTGCATACGTCCGCCTGACAACATAAGGATGGGACAAAGTCTTATTTGGGCCTTACTTCTCTACATCATAGTATTCTAGTTATGCTATGAAAACGTTGATAACTCAAAAACTATTTATATGATCAGACTGAAATTTTGCATGGGGTTACTGTTATCAAAGATCATCAGATCCATGCATCAAATTTGAAAAAATCGGAAGTTGAAATTCTATCAAAATTCCGACCATAACCGAACTTTTCTAGGCCAATACCAAATATCCAGGTCATATAAAATGCGAGACTTCATTGGCTACAATATAGGCCAAGTAGCGAGTCTCTACAATGAACAAAACCGAAGTTATCACAAAAGTGTGATTTTTACCTTTTCCATGATCTTAACTTAGATATCCCAAATTAAATCAATTTTAAGTTAGACCATGACCGATATTTTGATCAAGTTTGGTGACGATTGATCAAGCGATGTGATCACTAGTCTGTACACAAACAAACTAACAAACAGTTTTGCCCGAATACATAACCCCTTCGGCAGAGGTAAATATATTTCATAAACTTAAATTACTAATAATAAAATACAGACGGCATCATAACAATTAGAAATACAATAAAATAAAGTTTTACATATGAAAATAAATATGTGAATTGCTAAGAACTAAACAAAATCAATACTACATAAAAAATGTTATATGATACTAAACTCTGATGATCTTGCTTGGTCGGTTGCTTGATTGTTTGCTCATTTGATGTTTTAGATGGTGTGCAGAAAGGGGCGAATGTGACGAGAAATGGCGAGAGGAAAGGAATAGATGCTAGTAATAGTTGCAGCAGTAGAAGGATTGTAAGAGGATGATATAAATAAATAAATGATTTAAATAAAGAAGAATAGGAAAATAAGAGAAAGAAAATTGGAGAATGGCGTGAATAAATAACATAAATAAAGGAGGAAAGGAAAATACGATGTACCAATATTGACCCAACCGTAATAGCATTTAAACGCTCAATGACCATGCTTGCTTAAAGTCATCTCTATATGCAGGCAAAGGTTGGAATCCTATTTATCTCGTTGTGCTATTTTCTATGTACCCACCCCGGGGATAATTATTATCCGTTTATATAACACAAAATTTGTCTTCACAAAATAGGGGTATCTTTTAGAAAGCAAGGTTTACTTTAAAAATATATAGACATGTATACGCACACACACACACACACCCACACACACACACACACACACAGACACATACACGCACACACACACACACGCACACACACACAGACACATACACACACGCACACACACACACACATACACACATACATGCACACACACACACAGACACATACACACAGACCCACACACACGCACACACACACACACACGCACACACACACACAGACACATACACACACACACGCACACACACACACACACACACACACACACACATATAATTGCTTTTTCATTCATCACTCTCCTCGGCTTTTAACATTACCTTCACCTTTCCTCTCAGCTTTTGAAACATGTTTTCTTTTAAATTTGATATTTCCGTTTATTAGATTTTTCATCAAACAAAAATTAACAACCTTTTCTTTCTTGCTCACTTTTCTTTCTTGCTCACTTTCCTTTTTGCTTACTTTCTTTCTTGCTTACTTTCTTATTAAATTCCTGCTTTCATTTTGTTCTCAATAAAGCTTGTCCAATGTGCACGCAAATAACCTGGGGTGAAATGCAAAACAATATTGCCCCATCCCTGAATATCTAAGCAACTTATGACACACAAACACGCCGTCGTTGCAACTTTCATGTATGTACAAACATGATGATTCAACTGATAAGACGCATATGCAGCCAGCAAAGAAGACCACCGACACCCACACGCTACTCTGCGTTTCGCTTTCATTTTGCCTTTCAGTTCCAATTTTCTTTTTATAACATCTAACAAAATAAGCTTGGATAAATGATTTACTTGATAACATAAACTCAGTAATTTGTTGAGGATATTAAATTACTTATTGGAAATTGATGACAAGATATAGTAGAAATAGTTTTCACATAGTTTATTACTTGACATATTGGCATATTCCAGAGAGCTTCGCCACATGCTTGAAAACAAAATTCTGCCACTTATCACGGTCTACATGACAGTCGTTCAGCTGTCAGGAGGAATATACAGTCTAAACCCTTATCTGGTCGACTCATCTCTTTGATGGTCGTCCTCTTGATCTTTCTCGAATGAAATCTTCTTGATATGATTTATTTACATAGCTGGAGTCTGGTAGCCGGGAAACATGTCCAAGTCACGTTAATCTCTTTTTATGAATAACACTGTTGATTGATCTGTTGATATTAAGCCTTTTTCTGATATCTGCATTTCTTAGTCTATCTTGCAAAGTTATTCCAAGAATAGTTCTCAAACATTTCAGTTAGTTTATTTAGTCATTTAGTTTTTAAATACAGAAGAAAAAATATAAATTAAAGTTTAATATAAAAAGTGTAATGTTTTACACATTGAGACAAAAATATGAACTATGAATACAAATTAAACAACAGGAGAATCAAAAACGTAATTAAAGAATATTATTTTGGAGTAAATTTCAATACATTTAAATTTAATAATCATATTTTGACACATTCCATCAATAAAATGATTGGTATTGTCATAACTGCATTGAAGATCAATCCGACTACATTAACAAAAATGATAATGCTCATGTGCAGCAAAACGCTTAAGCAAAAAGTAAAAATCTTCTAGAATATTCGATGTGATCATCTATAAAAGCAAAGACTAACTACAATGCAACCAGATGTCACCGATGCGTCTGGACTCTACATCAAAACAATTCATGTATTTCTCACCAACAGATTGGTACAGTTTTGGTCTCAGCAAGAATCCCAATTCAAGAAATATTATCTGCTATATTCGCCATGCATGTGAAAATCTCAACCAGACACCAAGCAGCAGCATTGCATGCATCAACTAGCAATATGGAAGTAACAACAACAAACAGCATCATTCATTTGATCAAAAACATGTTGACACCTTCTGCTTGCAAACAAGCGAGCAATCCAGTCGGATAGATAACCTGCTACCTCTGATTAACTCACACATACACCTCACTACTTAAGCTAGCACAAGCGACATTTCACTCATATAGAAACTTTCATACATCACCTTTTCATCAAAAGTGCCTGGCAAACGTGTGTACAGTAGGATATGTGACTTGTGTGCTTCGTTGCAGGTGCAGCACACATTGTACATATCAGACTGTACACACGTTTCCCAAGCATCCTCGAAATATTAGGACTGCACCAGTTTACACTTTTGAAATTGAGGAAAAAATATTAAGCGATAAAAGAAAATTATTATCCACAGGTGTTAAAATGTCATATATTGTCTTACTGTACATTTTTCCCTAGTACTCACACTTCTTTCCCGCATTGTCACAGCCTTCTAAAATATGAAAATCTCTTAATACACTACGTACAATGCTTCAAGACTCTCTTATTTATTAGTTTGTTTCTCCAAATCCAACGGAAGTTGTGATAAATGGCTTTTTATATGATTCATTTACTGATGACCACAGTAAAAATCTGCTTTGTCTCTCTCTATTTTTTATTTTTCTTATCTTTCTGTTTTTGCTGGAGATGGGGCATCTTACCGGATGCCAAACATTCACCGGCTATTTCAGACATTCCAGCCTAGAGATCGTTTTAAGATTCTAACCGTCCCTTTAAGTGCAGTTGTTTGTATTTCTCTTGCACTCGGTTCACCGGGTATACTCGCCAGATAGCTCTTGAAATTCTTCTTCATTAGTCCTGTTGCTCCTATAATTACTGGTATGATGGAGATTTTCCTAAGATTCCAGTTTCTTTTCATGTCGTACATAAGAACTTGGTATTTCATAATCTTTTCCCTTTCTGCTCTGTTCAATCCTGCATCATTAGGGACACTGACTTCAACTAGGGTTGCTACTTTCTCCCTTTTGTCCCATATTACGATGTCAGGTTGAACAGCTCCGTTTTCTAGATATATAGCTGTAGGGATTGCATAGTTATAGTGGCTGGTGTATAAATTATTTCCAACTGTTCTTTCTGGTATATGCTCCCATGACTTGCTGCTACACTGGATATTCAACTTTTTACAAATAGTCCAGTGAAGATATTTACACACTCCGCTGTGTCGCATTGTATAATAGCCATCCCCCAGGAGAACCTTGTCAACTGCTTTGTTATTATGGGGTACAAAATGCTTCCTTAATTGATAGAACATGCAATTTTGAACAAATATCTTAATATCACTTCATTAGATTTTAGCCAAAATCCATTAAAAATTATGATTAATAATTATTTACACGAACAATGTAAACTCTCCACACAAGGGTGAATATTACAGATGTAACTCCTAATGTAAAAATCAATGTTAAACGTCCCTACATACAATGATGACCCTAGAAGAAGATTAAATGTGGATTGTATAAAGAGATGTGTACAGAACAGGAGAATTTGATAGTATGGCCATGATGGAAGAGTTCTTGGGTTAGTAGATGTAGAACAGTTGAAGTAGCAAGCTTAGTTCACAAGGAAAGAAAACATGGGTGGAAGTGATAAGAATTGAGTAAAGAAAAAGTAGCACTTGGACTTTCACCAAAAGATTGGAGAAGAAAATTGATGGTATATACACCAGAATACTAAGAGCTGCTCTTAACATCTGCTGGAGACAGCACACCACGAGAGAGCAACACTATGGACACCTCCCTCAGATTTCAGCCCAGATTAGGGAGAGAAGAATCAGATTCACTGGACATTGTTTGAAGACTAAGGATGAAATCATCAGCGATATTCTTCTGTGGATGCCAAAACAAGGATTTGGCTCAGTGGGTAGACCGCACAGAACCTAGATGAAACAACTAACAGAAGACTAGCAATGCACCTATGAAGACTTACCAGGTGTGATGGAGGATAGAGCGAGATGGTGTGAGAGAGTCAGGAGGATCTGTGACACCACCACGACTAGATGATGATGAGAGAGAAAGAGGGATAAATGAAGAACTGGACAGAGATAGGTTAGTTTGGGAGTCAATTTCTAAAAGCATCTCTATACATGCAAGCATGTAAAACAGACGTTAAACCGATGATGATGATGATGATGATGATGATGATGATGATGATGATGATGATGATGATGATGATGATGATGATGATGATGATCGGTTGTGGAAAATTATCCTTAAATGGTAAAATTAAAGCAACTTTTTGTAACCAAAAAATTGTGATCTTTACAATATTCGTGCTGATCGTAGAAGGATCCCACATGCATGCTAGTTTCTTTCTTTTATTGACGGACAGTTTCCATGTAGTAAGATGTTTTTAGGTCAACAATTCTTTTCTTTTCAAACAGTGGTAAAAGTAACTGTTAAAAATCTAGTTTGAATTTCCAATTCATCTTACCTGATTACGAAATCTATACTCATACTAAAATATCAATACATATAAAGCAAAGTTTTTTGTATGTGATGCTGCAGCCTCACAGTAAAATGTTTCATACAAAAGCCAAACTAACCGCCGATTTGGAATCAGTACCTTCAGTTCGATGTCCTTATCAATTTCAGAATATTTTTATTCTGTTAAAAACTCATTATTTAAAATTAAAAGTATGTAAAAATAACATTAGAAACAAATGTTCCGATATTTTTAGCTTTCTTTTTTAGCCGACCGAACAACATTTATGATAATCGTTTATACTTTCCGCCTTAAATAGGTATTTGACGTATTGTTTACCTTGAAGTGAAAACATCTGTTTATTTTTTTATTATTAAAAATGGATAAAAAATATTTAATAAATGTTCACTAATATATTTTTATTTTAATTAAGGTGCGGGGGGGGGGTGTTGCTCCAGCTTCTGAAGATGGCTTCACGAAGTTCATTTTTTGTTAAATATTGTTTGCCATTTCGATAAACATCTCTTATCATCCATCCTCAAACATTTTCAATTGGGTTCAATTCGGTGAGTATGCAGGATGACCCAAGAGATGGACCCCATTTTCTTGTAGAAATGTCAAGGTTCGTCGTGCAGCGTGGATTGCAGCATTATCTTGTTGGAATAACCATCCATCCCCACACAAACGATGGCCCTCCATCATCAACAATGCTTTTTGTAGCATGCTAACATAACCAGCCACTGTCTGACGACCTTACACCACCTGGAGCTCTATCATCCCTCTGTAAGAAAAGGCACCCCATACCATTAGGGACCCTCCACCACTATGACTTGTGGGGAAAATTTCAGGAGGCATGTTTTTGTTATGCCAATATCGTTGGAAGCCATCAGGACCATCTAGATTTAATTTTTTCTCATCAGAAAACAGGACTTTCTTCCACTTCTCAACGTCCCATGTTTGGTATTCAGGATCAAACCATGTGACGTGAAAGCAGCTGAGGAATTTGTGTACGCTTTTTATTTACCATGCCTTTCTGTCGTAAGTGTCGTCTGATGGTTACTGGACTGCAATCGGCATCTGTGACTGCCTTAATTTGACTAGAAGAAAATCCACTGTCTTTTACAACAACCCGTCTTATTCCCCTACTCAATGCAGGAGAAATTTTTGGGGGCCTACCAGTGGATTTTGAGTTTCCATAATTCTCACTGTTCTATAGAAAGTTGCAAATCACAGTTTTACTGCGATTTATCTTAGCTGTGATCGCCCGCTGTAACAAACCTTGCTTATCGAAATCTAGAATTTGAGCACGCTCAACTTCGGTAAGTTTGCTTGCTTTAGGCATGGTGACACCTTTACGCAGTGATTGCTAATCTCTAACTAAACTAAATACATTAGAATTACCATAGATCAAACAATTTATATCCCTGGTCTTATAATTTTGATCCAGAGTAAAATTCCTCATTTTATAAAAATGTAAATTTCTAAATAAAATGTTTGAAATTTAGCTTTTTGTTTTCCATACCCTTTTAGATTGTAGTATTGGGAACCTTAAGTGGGAGGAGTTTAAAATCTATCCTTAAAAAGGTTTCTTTTAAAAGATTTTGACGTGGTCTTAAATTTTTGATCAAGAGAGTATATATATATATATATATATATATATATATATATATATATATATATATATGTATTAAAATAAACATAAACAAGCTCTAATATATATTAACCACTTTTGAAAAGTATTGGTTTTATTCATTTTTGCACTTAATTAATTAATTTATATATATATATATATATATATATATATATATATATATATATATATGTGATTTTATGAAGGCTTACCAAAGCATTCCTTTCAGGACACCAATGATCACCATTAAAGATATTTTTCTTACAAATACTATTTATTCAAATTAAATGTTTTTTCCTACACGTGTTTCACTACCAAGCAGTTACTTGCTTGGCAGATCATCAGGGAAATTAAATGTCTGGAATACTGGTTTCAACTGCCGACAATACACAATGTGGCGTTGCAATAGTTGAGGTCACTTAAGAAGAGAAGAGGAAAAAAAATAAAAATAAAAGTCAAAATTAAAAAGCAAGGAAGAACAACGATAAAAAAAGAAAGTCCTAGAAAAGTCTTAGAAAAGTAGCTCGTGCATTATTTCTTCCACCAAGCCAACAAGCAAATAATCGGTCCCAAATACATTCAATAAAACCATAAAACCGGAACAATGTGCGATAATACACTTTCACGTCGGCCGGCACAATGATGAATAAATCCCCCCCCCCCACAAAAAAAACAAAAGAACTAAATCATTCAAGATACCGCTCACAAGTTACCATTCCAATCCAATGATAGTATGGGAATTCTAAATCCAACTTCTCACAAAGAAAAGTCAACACAAATGTTCGTCCGAGTTCAAAGAGTCTTATTTCAATGGTTGATTTATTACCCTTCGAAACAAACACACGACGAGTTGAATGTCAATCCGCAGAAAACTCCCTTACATTAAGAAAAAATCTTAATTAGTAGATAGAAACTATTTATTCAAAATACTGTTTCTAAAAATATTTATTATTAAACCTATTCCTTATAGAAATTAATTATCTAGTGTCTGGGACGTCATTTTACATTTTGGGAAAATATCCTTCATTTAATTAACTGCCGAATTATTATCGTTTTGTTGTTTAACGAAGCGAAAAAAGCCCATCCCGCAGAATTTGTTTTTAAAAGATTATTCATATATCAAAAATAAAATGTTATTATAAAAATGTTTTCTACAAACATCTAGTTATTATTTTAAATCATTTAAAATATTTCCTTAACGGCTGTGTCTGTTTGCAACTCTTGTGGCGAATATTATTCTATATTCCATAAATAAATGTTACTACGGAATATCGTTATCAGAAATCTATTTTCTATTTTGAAAAAAACTTTTTTTTAATGGACCGATTTATTTTTTTGTTAACTTTACGGGAAAATATCACTCTAACTCGTTAAATGACAGGAGACTTTATTATTACTAATTTAAAATCCCGTACAAAATACTTTTTATAAAAATCCAATTGTATCTATTTTTAGAAATTAAGTCCGTGTCGGCATGCATGTTTTTAAAATTATTTTTTCCTTAATTATTTTTCCCCATTCCTGCCACCCAATTGTTTTATTTATTTTAATCTAATTAAAAACTAATTTAATTTAACCTAATTTAATTAAATAGCATCCAGGTTGCTATTTCTTATTTTTCACTTAAAATTACTTGAAATTCCCAATGCATTTCGTATAATATATCTATTTCTGAGAATAAATTGTGATTTATTATTTATTATTCCACTATCTTTTTATATGTAACAAAATTTCCCCCCTCTATTCCGCTGAATAAGTATTTACTATAGTTGACTATCACTGGGCCTTATTCCGATAGAATATTCCTACCTTATCTCCCCCAACCTAAGTCTCAGGTAAGTATTTACTATATTTACTATAGTTGACTATCACTGGGCCTTATTCCGATAGAATATTCCTACCTTATCACCCCCAACCTAAGTCTCGAGTATCCGCTAATAATTGAATCAAGACATATCTTAGCATAAGTACGTGTTACTAATTCTCATCCTCCATATTATACACTAATTATTGCCCCAGATTGCCTCAGGAAGTGTCCATCCTGCCTATCTCTGCTGTAAGTTTATACTTCCCCTAATACTCCTCCTATCCAGGTTTTAGGCTTGATAACAGGTAACGGTTTCTATGCAGACAGCATTGTAGTATTTCCTGCCTAGCGTTCAGTAAATTATCTCTAGATGTCATGATGTGGTACGACTCCAATGCACATAGGTTGCATCTCTTCTTTTTGTTCGGTTTATATTTGTTAGCCCTCCCTAAAATTGACCATTTCAGTTCGAAAGGGTCTTGCCTAGCAATGAGGTTTCTCACAAAACGGCCAACAGAAGTGTTAGGCCTATCTATGTCTTCCCTTTGGCCTCCCCTGAAGGAACTCATGTGGTTTCTGAATCTATCTTTGAACTCACCCCCGGTTGAACCGATATATGATTTCCTACTACTCTCTGTTATCACATCGCATTTGTAGACAATGCTTGAAACTCTACAGTTCCCCCCAGTGGACAGATGTTAGAAGCTCTGCAGTTACAGTTGTGTGCTGGGCCGTTGCTGGATGTTCTACTACTATGGATATTTATAATGGAGGTTCTGACTGAACTGGTGTTACTGGGATCAACACCAGAAGAGAACATGGCTTCCCTTGTTTTAGTTATCTTAGAATTATTATATCCTATGATGGATGTGGCTATATTTCTACAGGTTGAATAAGACAGTTTTACAGTATTTTTGTTAATGATTCCCCCCAATCTGCTATCCCTTGGAAAGTTTTTTTCCACTATGCTATAAAAAATCTTTGGGATATTAGTCTTAATATGCTGGCTATAGGGGGGGGGGTTGAACCATGTAGTGGTCCTTCTCCTATTTTTCTTCCTACCTTCCCCCCCGGTTTGGGTAGCATGTGAGTTCAATTCGTTACTTCCAACTTCACGAATATTATCATCAACCGGTTCCCTCCCTACCTGGTTTACATTACCGTGGGATACACCAGGTCTCTTATATCTAGCCTTGCCCATTGCCCTATTATATGAAACCATTGATCGAGAGGCAATCGGTCTCCCGTTTAGTCCCCCATTCCCAACCGAAGGAGGCACAAGGTAATTAATTTTTTCCTTGTATCCTGATCTGTTTAAAGCTTCATTGTAGAATTGCTTACTGCTGTCGAATATTTGTTGATTCTTGGACAGCTTAGATATCCTACTCGATATTGCAGGAATAATGGCTCTTTTCACCATCGGTGGGTGATTCGATTTAGCGTCGATATAGTAGAGTGTGTGGTTGGGCTTGTGATAAGGTTCATATGTGTTGTTGCATAGATCAAGCGTAATATCCAAAATTTATTCATCATTGTGCCGGCCGACATGAAAGTGTATTATCGCACATTGGTCCGGTTTTATGGTTTTATTGAATGTATTTGGGACCGATTATTTGCTTGTTGGCTTGGTGGAAGAAATAATGCACGAGCTACTTTTCTAAGACTTTTCTAGGACTTTCTTTTTTTATCGTTGTTCTTCCTTGCTTTTTAATTTTGACTTTTATTTTTTTTTTTTTTTCCTCTTCTCTTCTTAAGTGACCTCAACTATTGCAACGCCACATTGTGTATTGTCGGCAGTTGAAACCAGTATTCCAGACATTTAATTTCCCTGATGATCTGCCAAGCAAGTAACTGCTTGGTAGTGAAACACGTGTAGGAAAAAACATTTAATTTGAATAAATAGTATTTGTAAGAAAAAATATCTTTAATGGTGATCATTGGTGTCCTGAAAGGAATGCTTTGGTAAGCCTTCATAAAATCACATATAAATGCTCTGTACTCTGTAATCGAGTATCATCGAGCTTGTTTTTTATTGGAACAACCCCGGTCTTCACTGAATGATCTATTTTATAAGTGAAAAGTCTAAATCTATATATATATATATATATATATATATATATATATATATATATATATAAGGATTCCGGAAGCCTGAAACGTATATTTATGTAGTTAAACAAATATTTATAATTATATATATGTACACATATATATATGATAGAAAATGG